>JAZHRO010000036.1:115302500-115970000 GCA_037157565.1 Thalassia testudinum | reverse complement strand
CATCATAAACATAATGAAAATATTTTAAATAATCATATACAAATATAGAATATAAGTTACTTCAATAATAACTTAAATTTATTTTAGCTTAATAACTTAGCTATTTAACTTAATAACATAAATATATACAATAATTACCAAAATCGATAAATATACAGCTATATTACAGTAGATTTTAATTATATTAATCTATATGTTTAGTTGAAAATATGGTTATATGTGTATACATAATTATTTAGAATTTACATAGATATATATACATATGAACTAAATAAATAGATAGATAATTATGTTAACACACTACATATAGTTTAACAAATCATAGATACTTAATTAAATAGATATAATAAATATATAAGTTATTTATGTACATTTAAGTTATAGAAGTTATTATTTACAAGTAGCTTAAAATTATATAGTATATACAACTATAAATACACTATACAGGGTATGCTTATAGGAATTTTTAACTTTTTGAAGTTCTTATGGTGTTTTTGTGCTTTATGGGAATAGGGGACGAGAGAGAGAAGGTGAGATCCGCGAAGAAAGAATTCTTTTTGTATTTTTCACTGTAAATTCCATTTGGAATCCCTAGACCTTCATGATTTACTTTGCAAATTTGGCCAGTAATTTTAAGTGCATTTGCAAATATGTAGCATGGATTATGTATTCTCTTTCGAGGTGGAGTGGGTTCTCCTAGTTGCACTATTTAGGAGAAAGCAGGAGGGACAATATCAACACAGCCACTTCACTCATTCAGCATAGGAGCAAACTTATACAAACTTCTCGATTGTCACAAACTAATCATACCCTCGGGGACAATGGCTGCACAAATGTTGGAATCATTTCTGCAATACATACCGCTACATAATGGCATTAACAGAGGATGGGAACTGGCTGTGGGATGGTGCGACCTACATGATTAGGCTAGTTAATGGGAACTGGCAATGGAACCAAGTAAGATTAAGACATTCTCATTTCAAACTATAAATGTTCTCCACTATCTTCTTTTGACTACCAAAGAAGTATACAAATTACACACAGGTTGCAGAGCAATATCAATGGCTTTGAGGGACTCCATTTCCGCATTATACTCTGGTTGGTATGATTCTCGAGTAGGTTATATGGTATGTAGGATTTTAGACTCTTGTATGGTAGGATGGTAAACCTTTATGAGAGGTTTGTCTTATGTTGACATGTCGTATTTGCTTAAATTGAAACTTCTACTTTATTACAATCTTACATTGAATGTCTAATTACATTGCAAATAGCAACGCATGTATTAATCTGCCATATTTTCATTAAATGGTCTAAGTTGTGCCTAAATTGGACATCACGTTGTTCATCGTTTGAAATTTCACAATATCCTTTGCAATCGCATTATCATCATGTTCAACATTTCATACCTTTTGCTAAATGAGAATACAATAGTATATATGATATGGTAATAATCATGCCTTGAGTATGGTACAACATGTCTCCTTCAGCTTAGTTAAGCTTGCGACTTAAGCAAATTGCAAGTAACATTGTTTCCATTGCATACACAATGTTATGTGCTAACCTCTCTTCAACGCATCGTCACTCACAACATCACCACCAAATTCCTAATACAATCCAAAATTTATGTATGGATAAAAAAAAATTTGAACAATGAAAATTTTCCCACTTTCGTATAGTAAACTTGACTACTGTACAATTTACACAATCAAGGCTCAATTTGGAAACATCTGATCGAGTTACCTTTAATTACACAAAGTTAAAACTCAAAACATATTTCTACTAGTAAGCATTTTGTAGAGGTACAATCTTGCATTAGCTTGCATGAGCCTTCGTATTGGCAGAAAATGTTTTCCAACATTTCTCAAACTATGGTTTGACCATCTATGTCCTAGTGTATGATTAAAGTTGAAACTTATGGGAGAGAGTCAAACCATGTATGAGAGACAGAAATAATTTAACGAAGAGATAAATGTTTGGACGATCACTTCAATCATATTAGTGAAAGTTTAACGTAAATTATAAGAGCTTTGGAACTTTCGTGGTAGAAAAGCTTAATTTAACAGCTGCCATTTTTTAGAGGGAGGTATTGGAGAAGAAAATAAGTACAGGTGACATATATGGCATATAAAAGCTATAATTTCATAAAAAAAGATATCCCCCCTAGAAAGATCACTACACAAAATTATATGGAAAATTGAATTAGTGTTAATGGCAAAGCCTTAAACATTTAATTAGATAAAAAGGCATTAAGAACTAATCTAAAGTAATCTATGATAGCTATTTAAATTAATGTCTACTCAATGCCTAAGTCAAGGCAATATGATCTATACCAACTTCTATTATATATACACTGACATACATATATGTCACTAAAGCTCAAGAAAAAAAACACTTACTAGCATAAATTTTTCTTCGCGGACCTAATTGTTTGTAGGATCGACTACCCTTGTAGGTTGAATCAGTACCAATACTTAATTAGGCCCTAGTTTGTTAATTATATATTTCTGCGTAGTTACAGGCTAAATTAAGACATTATCACTTCAAATTATAAATGTTGTACACTATCCTCTTTCGACTACTACAGAATGCTATTGTCAACGAAAATCCATCAATTATAATAAGAACACTGTCCCCGACAACAGCGCAAAAAATATAATTACAAAAACCACTTGCATAATAGAAATAGTTATTTAATTATATTATTGTCATAGTATTCAGTTCGCGAGATACACAACACCCATTTAGATTTTTTGTGCATTCTTTCAAGCCCAAACAAGACCCACATATTGTGCACACATCAAGCTCCCAACCCACAAATCAATATCAATTCATATGCTCGAGAGAAGAGATAGTGGTCAGATGGTATAAGTGCGCCCGGTGGATGATGACAGGTGAGGCATCGGAGGAGATTCAATTTATGCAGCTATGGCAACTTGCAAAAGAATGAGGTGGTGCTATTTTATTGCGCAATTATGTGCATGCAGCATTCTATCAGCTAAGATTTGGGTCTCGATTTAAGAGCCCTAATGTAATCCAATTTTTAATTAAAATATACCATTATAAAGCCCTTACATAGGGCTACTTAATTATGTAATTTAATTTATAAAAATAACTCAATTTATTATATATAAATATTACGTAAAGTTACTGATAATTATACATTAATTTAGGGTTTAATTACTCAATTAACATACAAATTAATAAATTAATGACGCAATTGACTATATAAATAGTTAATTTATATAATAAGGTGTTTATTGCAAATTTTTAATTTATTTTAGAACATTATTTTAATTTATGTACATTTATATACACATTTTTATTAGATACATACATATTTAAGGTCTAAATACTATCATATAGTATATATATTACAAATATGTTAAAAGTAATTAAAATAATAATATACAAGTTTACAATATGAATTACTTCTGTAATAACTTTATTTACTAATTTATTTTAATTTAACTTATTAACTTAGATATTTAACTTAATAACTTGATTACCTACTAAAAATACATAAATAAATAAATATACATGTACCATATAGTATATAACAGTTACTTAAATACATATGTACAATAATAAGTATGATTGTACATGTTTACCTATTTACTTATAATTACCCTAGTATATGTACATAATAGTTATGTGCTATCCTTTTTTCAGCGCATCATCACTCACAACATTGTGACCATATTCCTAATAAAATCCAATATTTATGTATGGATATAAAAATAGATATGAACGATGAAAAATTTCACACTCTTCCTATGGTAAACAAGATTACTGTACAGTTTACGCAATCGAGACTCAATTCAAAAACATCTGATTAGCTCACCTTTAAAAAGTGACGACATATTTCTACTGCTAAGCATTTCAAAGAAGTACACTCTTGCATTAACTAGCATGGGTCTTCAAATTGGTGGAAATTATTTTCCCATGTTTTCTAAAAGTATGGTTTGACCATATGTGTCCTAATCTATGATTACAATTGAAACTTATGGGAGAGACTGATACCATATATGAGAGAAAGAAATAATTTAATGAAGAGAGAAATGTTTGGTCGGTCACTTCAATCGTATTTGTAAAAGTTTAACGTAAATTATAAGAGGTTGAAACTTCTAATAATGGTAGAAAAGTTTAATTTAACTACTATCATTTTTAAGAGGGAAGTATCGACAAGAAGATAAGTACAGGTGACATATTCCTC
Organism: Thalassia testudinum; assembly: GCA_037157565.1. Taxonomy (NCBI): domain Eukaryota; kingdom Viridiplantae; phylum Streptophyta; class Magnoliopsida; order Alismatales; family Hydrocharitaceae; genus Thalassia; species Thalassia testudinum. The sequence continues at coordinate 115,965,787 of JAZHRO010000036.1, read as the reverse complement.
ATATAAAAGCTATAATTTCATAAAAAAAAGAGGTTCTCCCTTGAAAGAACAGTACACAAAATTATATACAAAATTGAATTAGTTAATGTTAATCACAGAGACTTAAACATATAAATAGATAAAAAGGTATTAAAAAACTAATCTAAAGTAATCTATGTTAGTTATTTAAATTAATCTATACTCAATGCCTAAGTCAAGGAAAAAAAAGCATATATATGTATATATAGACACTTTATGATCTATACTAATGTTTATTATATATACACTAACATACACATACATCACTACGATAAATTTTTCTTGGTGAGGTTATTTGTTCATAAGATCAACCACTTTTTTAAGATGTATCAGTACCACTATTTAATTAGACCTTAGTTTGTTAATTATATATTTTTGCATAGTTGATAACCAAATTAACCCCACACACATGCACGCTATGTACCTATATGCTCATGTTCTCATTTCAACTTATACCTTATTGCAAGCAAGACGACGCGGGACTATTCACTTCAAATTTCAGCCCAAGATTGCACGGTGATTAGGCTATCTTTAGGCCTCAAACTAGGTGCCTCGTTAATGCTTAATTTGAAATTAAATTGTACCATCTTGAAGCCTATACATAAGCTACTTATTGCTACAATGTAAGTTAACTATTTAATTATAGCAAAAAAAAGGTAAAGTTAGTCAATTGTACATGTTAATTTATTATAAATATTTATTTAACTAAATATAATAAAAATATACCTTAGTTATGTACATTATAGATATATTACTTCTTATTTACAATTACCTGAGTATTATATTACATACATAAAAGTATTAATAATATACATAAGGCATTTTTATGAAATTTTTGGGTTCAAGTTTTTGTGTTCCTTTTATAATTTATATAAATAGGGAAAGAGAGAGAAGAGGTGAGAAGGAATAAGAGGACTCTGCTTGGTTGTAACTTACATTTTTCTTTTATTTCATATCAGAGTAGACCTAATTGTCTACTCGTGTATTCTACCAACTAGAAGATTCGAAAGTAACTCTAATCTAATTCAAGATACATTTAGTTCATTTATTTACAATAACTATATATATATATATATGTTTACATAAGTTTATGTACATATGATTTAAAAAAAAAATGTCACAGGCGGAACTGATTGAATAGAAAATAAGAAGCCAAAGAGGATGAATGACCAACTCAAGCGAATTAGGAGGGAGTTAATACTTTGTGTAGTTGGTTGCGGGGGTGTTTAAATAAGTGGTACAACGGCTCTCATCACTGCATTTAAGGGAGTGAAGAAATGGGATTAAGCAGCAGGGATTTGATCAAGGAGAGCGCAAGAAGTATTGCGTTGAAATCTGGCCGAACAATGAGATCTAAGGATCGATGCGAAGGTGGTCGCACTAACAATGAAGCTCCAGTGGAAGATCCACCGTTGATCGAGTGCTCCAAGGAATGAATGGCTACGGTGGCCCATGTTCTTCATTCAAGAATTGGCCAAGATTGTTCTACTATCAAGTCTTCAGGTAAATTGCACGACGAGTTTAAACAACCAAAATGGTTCAAAAATTGTACACAACCTCATAAGTGGTCAACATAGGTAATGACAAGCTTCAGGGAGGCTAACAAATAACTACCCAAGACTTCATTGTGTCAAGAGAAAATAAAATAAGATATAAAAAATTAAAACAAAATGTGTGAGAGAGAGAATACCAATGATAGGCATGCGGAGAAAGAGTGTGGTTATTATAAATATGTAAACAAACAGTTGGATGAAAGAAATTTACCACCACAGCTTCAAAGGTACGAGAACGACTTCCTAAACATGTGCGTACGTTCACATGCAATTTTTTTCCCCTTTCTACCCAAACTGCTGCAAATCGATTGACAAAGATTGGTCCATTACATCTATTTATGGTATGCTATTTTACTAACGTGAATTAAAAAAAAAAATATCCACTTTATTTTTAAATATATTATCATGACCATCAAATCAACACAACCTTTCATATATTAACCACCAATCATTACTGATCGGCACCCTGCGATACGAAGTATCCAACTCAAGTAACGATCAAACCTCCTCCGTGGGGAGATGATCCGATCGTGGGATCTAAGCAATCTCACAATGGCACAGGAAGTGGTTACCCAATTTCACCGCAAGGGATGTACGTCTGGGGGAGGATGGAGCTCCCAACTATGCATTAGAAATTTGGCAAGATTACAAAACACACAATCTCTCGATTTCTCTCGAGATGCTTGGGGGAGGCCTTGAGGGCCTTCCCATCTATTTATAGCGCTAGGGTCGGACTTCCAGTGAGATCTTGCAAGTAGATCGGCTCAGGCTCCCAACAAGATCTTCTGAGCGGATCAAGCTTCCAGGAAAATCTTCTGAGTAGATACATCACTCGATAATTGCACGCGCGCTGCTAGGTTATTAATAGCGGCTACCACTATCAGCATTTATTGGGGGCACAAGCCTGTTGTACTTTCGTCGTGCCCTCTAGCAAGCAGGGTCCTTTGAGTCCGGCTACGCCCTCCCTTCTTGTGCGCAAGCGAGTTGGATTGCTAGCTCCATCTACATGAGAGACTTTCCTTGGATATAGGCAGGTTGGATCTCCGAGCCGAATCCTTCTTTTCGGACCTATCACGGGGTTTCAAATTCGAGGGCATTTTTTGCCCCTCATCATATACCCCTTATTCTCGAGCTAGTGAATGCTTGCTGAGTAACGTTTGGAGTAGAAACTCCATGATAGGTGATGCCCCTAAATGTTGTCCCGTGTGTGTATTTAAGAGGGGGAGCATTTGTTATATGGTGGGGTTTTTTTTGGGGTTATGGCACGTAGTTGTATGGTCCTTAAGAGGTTTATAGGGCATTATGCCACCGGCCTTAAGAGGTAGTTATGAGGCTTGCTAGCCTTAGGAGGTGGTCTTGAGGCACATCCGCCTACAATGTTACTGGCCTTAAGAGGCAGTCGTGAGGCACATCCACCTACTATTTCACTGGCCTTAAGAGGCGATCTTGAGGCACGTCCGCCTGCTATGTCACCGGCCTTAAGAGGTGATCTTGAGGCACGTCCGCTTACTACGTTACCGACCTTAGGAGGTGGTCTTGAGGTGCATCTGCTTGCTAGGTTACCGGCCTTAAGTGGCGGTCGTAAGGCATGTCCGCCTGCTATGTCACTAATAAACACCAATTTATCATCATTCTTATGCCTTAAAACAGTTTTAGCTCTTAGGATTTTAACTCCGCAAAAGAGTTTCTAGGCTGCATTTAGGCATCAATTAGGTTAAGCATGCATTACATGATTTTTTATATTTTTGACACGTTATTTGAGTGTTAGGGATGAATAGATAGCCAAATCCCTAAAACCCTAACATTCAAAAAGGCAACAGGTGAAGAGGAAGATTAATTCAGTTGGGACTCAGTTAAATCCAACTCATCATAGCTGGATACCAGCTCACCTAGGTTAGGTTTAGGTATCTCAAGCTCCATTCAACTCATCTTAGCTGGATGGTAACTCAAGGTAGCTCAACTTAGCTCAAGTCAGCCTAGACCGAGCTCAACTTATAGTTGAGTCTAGCTCATCTTAGCTCCAATCAGTTCACTGGGAGCCTAAGCTAGCTCAACTTAGTTGACTAGAGTTCACCTCAGCTCAAGTCCATCTCTTTCCAACTCCGCTCAGCTCTAGTCAACTGAAGATGACCTCAACTAGCTCAGGTCAACTCAGGTTCAGCTCCTAGAGACTCAACTCATGTCACGTCCCGCTCCCCAGCTGACGGCAAGACTCGTAGAGATGAACAAGTGTGTGGCACCAAAATCGAAAAGCACGTAAATGAGCCTGCCAAAAACTGTAACCATACATGCCACTATGGAACTTGAAGCTCCAGCATCTCCGTGAGTCAGGGCGTTAACACTCTCCTCAGTCCTTGGTGCAGAAGAAGCAGCCATGCTCTGGGCCGAGCGAGAAGTAGCTGGCTGGTACCCTCCTCGTGACTGCTATCCTCCTCTTTGGGCCTAGTAACCACGGCCGCCAGATCGGCCTCCAATGCTCGGTGCTGGGAGCGTCTACTGTGCTCTTGCTTTAGATGGGCAGTCCCTCCATATGTGGCCTAGCTGACCACACTAGTAGCAGAGAGGAATGCGACCTCCTCCCTCTGTCTGCTGTCCCTGCTGGCAGCTAGGCAGGTAGGTATAGTTACAGTTTCCAGCAGGCTCATTTACGTGCTTTTCGATTCTGGTGCCACGCACTCGTTCGTCTCTACGAGTTTTGCTGTCAACTTAAGATCGGGCAGTGTACTATTAGAGGAGCCATTCTTGATTAAAGACCTAGGTGGACAGGTATTTGTCGTCGAGGTCTTCCCTGATTGTGAGGTCACTATAGGGGGACATAGTCTTCCGACTGACCTGATTGTGATCCCGATAGAGGATTTCGGTGTGATCCTAGGGATGAACTGGCTGGCTGCTTATCATACCCTAGTAGACTACTTTGGGAGGAAGATCGTCTTCTCCATATCAGAGTTGCCTCCTTTCGAGTTCTACGACTAGCCAGTAGATAGAGGATTCAGGTGTATCTCCACACTTCGGGCAGCAAAGCTACTGAGCCAGGGGTGTGAGGGCTTCCTAGCTTGTGTCGTAGTAGAGACTAGCCCCATGGTCGACTTGTAGAGTATCCCGGTGGTTCGTGAGCACCCCGACATCTTTCCAGAGGAGCTGCCAAGGCTGCCACTCGAGCGTGAGATCTAGTTTGAGATCTTACTGGTACCGGGGATCGGCCCCATCTCTACTGCACCATACAAGATGGCCCAACTTGAGCTGTAAGAGCTCAAGTCTCAGTTACAGGATCTATCGGAGAAGGGCTTTGTGAGACCCAGTGCATCACCATGGGGAGCCCCTGTCCTATTTGTGAAGAAGAAGGACGGTACCCTTCGGCTGTGCGTCGACTACAGACAGGTGAACCGAGTCACCGTGAAGAACAAGTACCCACTACCTCGTATTGATGACCTCTTCGACCAGTTGAGAGACGCCACGGTATTCTCGGAGATAGATCTAAGGTCGAGTTATGTTTGTTATGCGTAAAGTGCATTTCGATAGGAAAAGCGTCGTAGTATAGTGTGCAATACGATCAAACAAAAAATTATTTTCTAAAGATAACGAGACTTGAGTCCCGGTCGTTCGTCTCTAGGAGGTGGTTGTTTTACTTTTGAATTCGATCTTTTACCGCTCTACTCTGTTTAAAATCACGTGCCGGTTTATGATTATTACGTATTGAAATACGACATGCTTAGTTGCAAGTATATCAGGAATTGAAAACAGGCAACATTAATCACACAAAGATATTGCAATGAGCTCATGGTAATTCTCAACACATAGACATATATATATAGAAAGTATATTTTTCATTAATTCATTTGGAGAGTGTTTACAACATGAACTTGTAGAGGAAAGCTTGTACATGAATGCTTAAAAATGCAAAGCTAGCTATCAGAAAATGATCGCATACAGGAATCTATGGGGGGGATTTTGCATGCATCATTGGGGGAGAATAAGAGCTACACTACTAAGTAGTAAATAAAAGCAGTAAATGTAAAGAGCTAGCTACTAATCTATCAGAAGTGAGGGCATTCGGAGGTGGGCTCCGATGGCCTTGGAGTGGTGGAGAGGAGAAAGAGGGGCGGCCAATGGAGCTTAGGCCGGCCCTTGGAGAGAGAGGGGAGTGATCCAGCATCCCAGCATGGTGTCCTTCCTGGTGGTGCTTAGCTCATGGAGATAGGGGTGGCTAACCTAAGTCGAGGTGGATGGAGCCAAGAAAGTATGGCCAAAAAGTGGATGGGTGCAAATGGCCACCCCTTAGGTCTTTTTATAGACCTAAGGGAAGCTCTCTAGAGAATTATGAAATTATATAGAGAGGTCTATGGTGGGAGCTCATGGGAGAGTGAGAGAGAGAGGATGGATGGTGGTTTTTAGATCCAAAAAATGTGCATCTAAAAATTGAATGGCTCTTGGTTGTTAATTTTAGCAACCAATGCAACCACACCTGGTAGAGAGTTCTAGAGAACTCTAGGCTAGGTATTTTCGTGTGGATGGTGTGTATGGGTGTGTGTGGGTGTGTGTGGGTCGAAACTTAGGTGGCTAGGTTGATTAGGATAGGTTCTAGTGGGTTTAGGTCAAGATATGTCTCAAATTAGGGTTATAAACCCTAATTCACTAAGGTAAAGTGCAATTAAACTTAATATTAGTTTAATTGGGTGTGTGGAAACTTAATTGAGAGTAAAACAACTCAATTAATTGAGGTTTTGGTCAATTGGGCTCTCACTGAGTCCACTTGGACAGTGTATGCTGAGAACAGGGCTCAATAAATTGGACTCAATGAGTCCAATTGAATTGGCTAATGGAATTGACTAAGATCCAAGTCAATTAGGTTTAGTGAGGACCTAATTAGATCCTTAGGGAGGTCTAGAGGTGATGTACTAGGGTTAGGGCACCTTAATTTAGGTTCCTATGGGGTTGGAATTGGGTTTAGGGACCTAGAGATCCAAGATCAAGGCTTGAATCTCAAAACAGGAACTAAAGAGCAATATCAGACGTTTAATAATAGTGTCAGACGTCTTATACTCAAAAATCAGAAGTCCAGAATTGTTGTTTGGACGTCCAATCAGAGTCAGGAAGGATTCAAGGTTCTGTCTTAGGTATTCTGTAGAAATTAGATGTCTGACCAAGTGTCTAGACGTTCCTAACCTGATGGTAACCTGAAGGACTACGACTGCAGTATCTCCTACCATCTAGGGAAGGCCAATGTGGTGGCAGACGCTTTGAGTCGGAAGGCCCCTCCCACTTGGCCTGTCTACAGGCACAAAGTTGGAGACTCATGGAGGAGGTGAGCAGTTGGTGACCCCAGGAGTCATGGGGGTACTGCGAGGCAATCACAGTAGTGAGGCAGGCACGACCAGAGCTGATAGATCGTATCGTTACTAGAAAGATGATGGATCCAAACCTGCAAACATTACGTGATCGGGTATTGACAGGGAACCCAGGAGAGTTTTCCTTCACTGACCGGGTCCTGCATATGAGGGGACGCTTGTGCATTCCAAGAGACAAGGAGCTGTTCAGAGAGCTCCTGACTGAGACACACGAGTCCAAATTCACCATACATCTCAGGAACACGAAGATGTACCACGACCTACAACGTGATTTCTGCTGGAGGGGGATGAAGCGGGATGTTGGTAGTTTTGTTCAGCAGTGCCTGGCATGCAGTAGGTGAAAGCTGAGCACCGGAGGTATGCAGGGCCACTACAGCCACTTCCTATGCCTGAGTGGAAGTGGGAGAGTGTTATTATGGATCTGGTAGAGCGAGGACACGATGCAATCTGGGTGATAGTGGATAGATTGACAAAGACGGCTCAGTTTCTGCCAATCCGAGTCACTTTTGGACCAGTACAGTTGGCAGAGCGCTACATCCGAGATGTAGTACGCCTTCAGAGAGTCCCTCGCGAGATTATTTCAAGCAGAGACACTCGTTTCACTTCCCAGTTCTGGGCGGAGTTTCAAAGGGCTTTAGGGACTCGTCTGAGGTTCAGTATAGCCTATCACCCCCAGACCAACGGACAGTCGAAGTGCACCATTCAGACCCTTAAAGACCTCCTACGTGCTTGTGTGCTGGACTAAAGAGGCTCCTAGGAGGAGCATTTGCCCCTGTCAAAGTTTGCATACAACAACAGCTACTACTCGAGCATTAGCATGGCATCGTATGAGGCTCTGTATGGGAGGAGATGTACTTCTCCTTTGATTTGGGTTGAGGTAGGGACCAAGTGGGAAGTTGGTCCCAGTCTGATACACCAGAGTCAAGAGGTGATCGAGCAGATCCACAAATGACTCTGTACTATCAGGAGCAGGCAGAAGAGCTACGCTGACCTGAAGCGTAGGGAGGTACGGTTTGAGGTTGGATACCATGTCTTCCTCCGTGTTTCGCCCATGAAGGGCTTGCAGCAATTTGGGGTGAGAGGGAAGCTCGCACCGAGGTTTGTAGGGCCTTTTGAGGTCTTGGAGCGAGTAGGACCCGTTGCTTACCGACTTACCCTTTCTCCCCAGCTCTCTGGAGTGCATGACGTGTTCAACGTGTCCAACCTCAGGAAATACATCACCGACCCTAGCCATGTTCTGAGCCACGAGAACATCGAGGTAGGGAACGACTTGACCTACCCTGAGAGGCCAGTATAGATACTAAATAGAGCCGTCTGGAGTCTAAGATGGAACAAGGTACCCCTGGTGAAGGTCTTATGGAGAAGCTAGTAGTATAAGGAGGCCACTTGGGAGCCTAAGGCAGCGATGTGGGAACAGTACCTAGAGCTTTTCAAGGGTGCATCGTTTCTAACCTACTTTGATCCTCTTTAAGTTTGTTATGCATAATTACGTTTACTTTCCGTACCCTAGTTAGCTCAAGTTTCGGGGATGAAACTTCCTTTAAATTTGTTATGTTGAAATGACCCTTCCCACAGGTCGTTTAGCATTTCCAAAATTTTTAGGGGTTTTTGTGTAATTTAAACCCCGCTAAGTTTTTATTGGGGGTATGCGAGGGAAAAGGAATACTTGCAGGGGTGACCCCGTAATTTTTTCCACACCATTCCCCTACCCCATGCACACCCACCCATCTCCATATCTCACCCCATACCTCTCTCACATACACCTTCCCCTTATCTCACCCACGACACCCCTCCACACCTCCACCTTACCTTTCACCATCCCTCCCACCTCCATATAAACCCTGCTCCTCCTCCATCCATTCCACGCCACAACCAACAGGAGAGGGAGAGCAGGGAACAAGAGGAGGAGAAGGTGGAGAGCAGAGGAGGCCAGAGTCCAGAGAGCAAAAGGGAGACAAGGATTTGCTACAGTTGCTACAGCTTTTGCGAGAGAGAGAACTCGCAAATGGTTCTGCGGAGTTATTTTTCCGCAAAATCAGATGTCTGGAGAGACCACCAAACGTCTCTCCAAACATCCAGAGGTAATACCAGACATCTAATAGCGCATTTTCTTTCGATTATTTTTCTCGTTGTCGAGTTTTGACCTCACATGCATGTGTTAGAGGTTGGGGAGGCGCGTCGATGTGAAGACCGAGGTTGTTTTAGACGTCCAAGAGTATCTCTAGACATCTGAAGACACCCTCAAACGTCTGCACAAAGTTCCAGACGTCTGAAGGAAGGCACCCTGAGCAAGGTGAGTCTCTAAGTTCGTTTAAGATGTATGGGACTCTTCCCAGATGTCTGATTTTGGTCAGAGTGGTATTTTTGGGCCCGTTCAGGGCCCAAACGGAGTTGAATTTCCCTAAACGAAACGTCATTGGATTCTGTTCGAATTTCTCTATGTAATGATATAGTGTCTATGCAGCTTTGAGCTCATTTGACCAATCGGTCCATGTTGTAGGTCTCCAACCCATAAAGTATATGGGACCTACGGAGATGTCAGGAGCTACTGTACAAGCCCCCATTCCACCCGGTTAACCGGTAGAGTGGTTCTCTCTAATCCCAGAATTAATAATTAAATTGCATGCTTTAGAATTAATTGATTGAACCTTAGGTTGTGAGATGAACCTTAGGGCTAAAAGAGATAAATGCATGCTACCTTAAAAATATTCGATTGAACCCTAGGTGGAAAAATGAACACTAGGGCTGAAAGAAATGAATGCGCATGTAAATGAATGATTAGAATTGCTGTGATGCTTCCTGAAAGTAGTAAACCATGAGCTTCCTATGCTACATTTAATGAACTATGACATGAATGGAAATGCCTACGGTGTACTAAATAATCGATTGTGATTTCTTGAGTTTCCAGTTATGCATTTAATGAATCAGATATGGAAATGAGAGTCCATGTACGAACCCTACGTGGAATCTAGGAAGAAACCAAGAATACTGCAGTACAGAAAACCTAATGGTTTTGGAACATGTTGCCTACAGGCGGCTATTCGGACTTGGTTAAGGGAAGTGAGCTGGCCCTCGTGTACGTGGTACCGAGGAGAGCAACTAACCCTTTAGAGTAGAGGGGAGCTTGCCACCCCGTGGGTTGAGACTCGGGGTTAGGTTTGGCCACTCTACGTCGACTCCTGTTTGGTGCTCGCATACGTGGTACCGGGGTGTGCTACTTAGTGTAGGGGGGAGCTAGCCACCCCATGGGGCTCGAGGTTAGGTATGGCCACCCTACACCGGCTCTTGTTAGGCTGCTGAGCAAATAGGGGTAGTCAGATAAGGGTACGCGGTCTGTGGAGGGGCGAGACCCCTATTATGAGAGGGCAAGGCCCTATGCTGTTCCGTGTTGTACGTTTGGGCGTACCCACTAGCAGAAACAACTGACCACATGCCAATGCAGGGTAGTTATCTGTGCGCTTATCACGTGTGTCGTAGTCACCGCTACGTCACGACCGTGACCTCAGGGTAGTAGATTAGGTGTAGGACTACCACGGGGGACTCTCCCGGCCAGGAGAGTGCTACATGTACATCATACATCATGGGAAAACTACAAGCAAGATCGTTCCCTTATGGAACAAGAAGATTGAGCAATATCATGGAACCTGATTAGCATACTCAACTCAGAAACACATAAACAGGAAACGAATGAAAATAAATAACCGACAATTGAATGTTTAGCTGATTACTGTTTTAATTATGTTGCATGTAAATAATTTAACCACTACTCTACTTAGCGTTAGCTAACTCTGGATTTTGTAACCATGTTCAAGTCAGGGATTCAAGCAGCCAGTGACACCGGCTACTGAAGGCACTGGGCCCAATCGAGCCCAGCCATAGTTCCTTTCTTTTGTTCCACTGCAGAGAATTTTTGTTGTAGTGAGTACTTGTAGCTTACTTTTAGCCATACTCCTACTAGTTCTCTGTTGTGATGGATAAATTTGTATCAATACTTTTCCACTATACCCTGTAAAAATCTAGTGGTTTCCTGTTCTCTTTCTTTTACTATCAGTTATATATTTTCTACTTAGTTACATTACTTGTGTGGTTGTGGAATGAATATGTATTTGGTTGTTTCTTGTTGGATGACTGGGACTTGGGGTTCGTCGAAGCGAGCCGTTCTCAAGTCTTGTAGGGAGCCAGGAGCGGGTCGTGACAACTCAACTCAACTTAGTTGAGCTAAGCTACTTTACCTAAGCTAGCTACTCCAGCTAGCTAGGTAGCATTCAAAAAGACCAGACCCAGCTCACCTCAGCTCAATTCAGTAGAAGTCAACTTACTTTATCTTGGCTTAGCAGCTTGCAAAGAACTAGCAAGCTAATCCAGCTAAGGTAGCTCCTTACTGTTCTCTTCAGCAGCCACAAACTTCAGTGCAGCTCCAAACAATTGATTCCAGCTCCTCATATCCAAAACCCTAGCTTCCTCTCACCTCCTCCTCTACTCACCTACTAGCTCAGCTAAAATGTCCACCCCATGGCCGTCTACCACCAACCTAAACCATAACCTAACTCCACCTTAACTCTACTCCAAGTCCACCACCTAAGCTAGCTACCTACCTCCACCTATAGTTGGCGCCACCATCCATGCACCCCTTCACACCACCACCTCCAAGAGCCACCACAAAAGTGGCGCCAACTTTTCCCTCCAAAACCATTTCACATCACCACCATCCATCACACTTAAACCTATCTCCACCATCCACCTAACCCCCCTTTGAGAAAATCATTTTGGTGCCAAAAATATGCACCTTTCCACCACCATAACCACCTCCTAACCTACCCTAAGTTGGCGCCAAAATACCCTACCCGCATCCCAACAAGTTGGCTCCAACATCTACCATAATCCTAACCCTACACCCAACCCTATGACCAAATCATAGCCCTCCCTTTTGGCACCAACTTCTAGAACTTAGAGTTGGTGCCAACCTCAACCTAACCACCACCTAACACACCCCCTCATGTGGCACCAATAAACCCTAGCCCTCCATCCCATAACTTCCACCCTACAGCTTCATGCTAACCCCACAACACATCACATCAACCCTTAACTCTAGTTCCTACTAAAGATGGCGCCAACCATCAAAGAATCAATTCATTTTGACGCCATCAATCCTAGCCCTAGGATCTCCTAACCACGCCCTATGAGCCATCTTAGCCATCCTTTCCTTAACCATACCTACCCCCTTAACCCTTTTATAAAAAGGCCAATAACCACCACCATGACCTTCACCTTTGGCTTCATTACTTCACACATTCCCACCTTCATTCCACCATACCCATGGCCAAGAGAAGAAGGAGAAGAAGAAGATTAAGGGGACACTCTATCCCCTTGGTGCCTTCCCCTCTTCCCTTCTCTCTTGTGCCCACGCCAGCCAGAGATCCAGCCAGGCAAAGAGGAAATCCAAGAGGAGGTCTTTAGGGTGGTTCACATCCAACCTTTGGATGGGCTAGGCATGCCCACCAAGGGCTTGCCAAGGAAGACATACCTTGGAGGAGCACTTCAAGAAAAGGATTAGGAGAGATCCTTTTCAAGCCCTGGAGCAGCTGAGCTTGGAGCAAGGATCTTCTCCTCTTCACCAACAGCAAGTGGACGATTTATGTTTTCAATTTTTAAATTTTCATTTCTAGAGTAGAAGCATTCCCCTACTTGTCATCTTGTAAAACACTTTTCTCCTTAATCAAAGTTGCTTTTCTTTTAAATTTTTGTTGCATTTTCTTGCTTCTAACATAGTGCACTCACATCCTCTCTCTAATTACCCTAGGTCTTCACGCACCTAGGGTGAGCTTAGGAAGAGGATTTTATTGTCACTTAGGTTTTAGCTATAGCAATTAGGCAAGTCTTTCTCCTCTTACTATTTTGTTAGTGCCCATTATTTCAAAATCCCAAAAAAAATATCATATTCAAAAAAATTATAACAAGAAAGTTAATTTCCTGATTTCCAGCAAGAGTGTTTAAAGGTGCATTTCTGCTTCCCTTGGGACGACCCAAATACTTTCCAAGTAGTCGATTTTTATAAATTTGAAAAGCGATCAGAATTGCATATTACAACGATGAAAACTCTAAATTCAAAGCACTCATTTTTCGCATCACTTTTTGGCGCCGTTCCCAGGGAGGCACGACTTTTCATTCAATCATCTCTCTTACTTGATATGCGGATCTCATCCCCTTCTCTTTCTTTCATCTCGTGTGTGCAGGCACTACAGGAAGAAGGTGGGAATTTTGGAAGTGAAAGCTTAAAGTCCCTTTTCTTCACACGGATTCAAGGTTAGTGTCATCCCTCTTGTCACATAATTATTCTTAAAAGCTATTAAATTAGGCTTTCAGGATCAAAAACATTAAAACTAGGTAGAGTGGAGAACTTTAAAAGCCATTGTTTGCTTGTTTGTTTAATTAACACCACTCTACCCTAAGTGTTGGTATTCTGATTTTCAAGTCCAGATTTCTATTCGAATTTCAAAAATCAATTCCTAACACCACAGGCCTCCTAAAGTATTAAAATTTCACCCAAAGATTCCAAATCAAGTCAGAAACATCTATTACAAATTTCAGAGCATTTGAAGCTGTAGAGAATTTTTAAAAATTCATGGACCTCAAGGGGGTCAACTCCTCTGATTACATTATTTTGTTACTATCCACATAGTTTAGGAATTTTTTTATTTATCCAATTTTTGTGATCCTTGTGGCATTCTACACAACATATAAAATCACAAAAATATTTGGTGGCCAGTGGTGGTACTGAAAGGTCCAAAATACCCATGAGTATCATTTCTGGACTTTGACACCAGCACAAAGAAAAATCTCAAAAAAATATCAAACAAATTCCTAAAATCATAAAAAAATATTTTTTGGAATTCTTGTTTGATTTTCTTTTGAGTAGTGTGTTGTTTGCTCTATTTGGACAACTACTTAATAAGAAAAGTCTAACAATATTCACTGATAGTAACATTTCTATTTAAGGATTCAAATTAATTAGGGTTTCTTTTTCATTTTATAGAACCACATCTTAAAGGAAATCTACATTCACCAATACAACTTGATTTCTCTTTGATTGTGGAATTAAAACGTGTTTGAAAGCATAAAAGAAAACCCTAAAAGGCATCAAACTAAATTAAATCCTAAAAGCAGAAAAACAACAAAAATTATGTGACAAGTTGATTTGGCATTCGACTCACTCCATCCAATTTGCACACACAAAAAAAATTGAAATAACAAGGTATTACCCCAATTAACGCCCTCTACATTCCCACTCACATTCAGATACCTAAATCTAATCTAAAATAAGTAGTCATTTAAACACTTAAGGACTTCACCAAAAATTTAGGCTTGATATCTGATATATAAGAATTACTAAGTGTCCCTAATTCCTTTTGAAAATGTGGCGACAGACTTAGAGGGAAGTCAAACGACAGGTGCGCGTTTACACAAGCCCCTGATGATTTTCCCAGAACATGCTCGGGCCCAATCCACCTCTTTGGTCTAGCCGGGTGATCTTAAGGAAGTAGGTTCACTTATTAATTTCTTATTAATTAGGTTCCAAAGTCTTAGGTTTCATTAAGGAGTCAACCTTAAGACAGATTAGGCTTGGTTGTTTGATTTGCACGCTTTCTGTCATCTCTCTCTTCTCCTCCTCTCCCCGTCTTCTAAGTGCATGCACGGGTGAAGGTCCCAGAACCCACATCTTGAGAGACCATTTGATTTTTCCCCACGCACCAAAAGATCTTTATTTTCTTCTTCATCTCATCATTGCTTTGAATTTCTCATGGAAAATCGTTCAAAAAGTTCTGCTTCCACCACCCAGCCCGAACCTAACTTCCAAAACCCATTAGCTAACCCCCAAGCTGACTTTCTCATCCCAAACTTCCCATACTTGGAGCAATCTGATCACAAAAATACGTCGTTTGTTAATTAAGCAATTTAGTGTCATTGCAACGTGTAAATCTGCTTTTGCTTTTAAATTTGTAACCTAGATAGAGGAATATCTAAGATCATCTAAGGAGGCAATATGTTTGCAAAATTTAGGTCTCTTGCTTGGAAGATAAATCTCAACCTTCTTTTTAGTCTTTTCAATATATCATTTTTTTTTGTCTTGTATTTGAAATAACAAGGATTTTGAATTGATGATAACTACTCCTAATAGTAACCCTAGGTGACAAGAGCTACCTTCCTTCTAAGCTTACCCTAGGCATGTGAAGGCCTAGGGTAATTAGAGAGGGAGGAAAGTGAGTGCACAAAAGGGAAATTTAAATTGCAATCAAGACAAAAAAAAATCTAATGAAGGCAACTTGTATAAAATTGAGGAATTGTTTTGCAAAAATCTAGTCGAAGAATGCTTAAACTACTAGAATTAAAAATGCATGTAATGGAAACACAAAAATCCTCTGAAATGATGGTGAAGATGGCGAGGCTCTTGCTCCAATTGCGGCTGCTCCCGCAATAAAAAAGAGCTCCTCCTTCTCCTTGTAAGATTCTTCAAGGTGTAGCTTCCTTTGCAAACCCTGAAGTAGGGGGGCGTGCCAAGGCTTTCCTCCAAGGTGGCATGGACCACCTCTAAGCTCACCTCCAAGGATGGTTGTATACCACCCTCAAGACCTCCTCCAAAGGTCTTCCTTGCCTCGCTTCTCTTTTGGCTAGCGTAGGCACAAGAGAGAAGGGAAGAGGGGAACGCACCAAGGGGACAGAGTGTCCCCTTAATCTTCTTCTTCTTCTCTCTTGAGCGCGAGCTATAAGTAGAATATAAGAGGTATTTTTCTAGCCAAAGATGGATTGTATGGTGGTGGGTGTTGGTCCTTTTATAGGGTAGGATGGGAGGGGTTAAGGTGACTCTTGAGATGGATGGCTAAGATGGGAAGATGGGGGTGGTTAGGTGATCCTAGGGCTAAGGGGAGTTGGCACCACCTAAGGGTTGTAACGGGGGTAGTTATGGGTGGCCAAGGGACACCTAAAAGTGGCACCAACCATGGGGAGGTGCCATGGATTGGCGCCAACTTCTTGGCTTCTAGATGGGGGTTGAGGTGGATGGTGGATGTGGCTTGGAAGGGTTATGTATTGGGTGGATATGGGAGGTGAAGTTGGCACCAAAAAGGGGGGTGGTTAGGGTGGTTTTGGCACCAACATCTAGGTGTCTTTTGGTGGTGATTGAGGGGTGAAGGGTGGTGAAGAAGGTGGAACCAACTTGAGTAGAGGTGGAGCTAGCTAGGTGGACTTGAGTTTACTTAGTAAATGGAACTAGCTAGGGTTAAGTTATGGCTGATGGATGGCCAAGGAGCTGGATGCTAGCTAAGCTAAGCTAGCTTAGCTAGTCGTGGAGTGGAGGAGTAGGCATGTTTGAGGAGAGGAGTTGGATATGAAGAGTCTGGAGCTGAATTGGTGCTGGCAGCTACCGAAGAGGTCAACATGGGGCTACTCTAACTGTCTTAGCTGCTAGTTCTTTGCTAGCTGCTAAGCCAAGCTAAAGTGAGCTGGCTTCTACTTAATGGACTGAGGTGAGCTGGGTCTTGTGCTCCCAGGGAAGATTGAGCTGGTTGAGGCAGCTAAGGTAGCTTAGCTCAACTAAGTTGAGCTATGTTGAGTCCCCAGGAGATGGACTTGAGCATCCTGAGCTGGAATGAATTCATCTTCAGCTGGCTAGAATTGAGTGGAGCTAGATCAGGCTGATCCTGAGCTAAGGTGAATTCCAATCCACTCAACTGAGCTAGCTAGAGCTCTCTGTGAACTCATGGGAGATGAGATGAGCTAGACTCAGCTAAGTTAAGCTAGATCTGAGCTGACCTGAGCTAGGGTGAGTTGAGATGAGCTCTCTTGAGCTAACATTCAGCTAAGATGAGCTGAATGGAGCTAAGATGAGCTGACCCTAATCCAAGTGAGCTGGATTCCAACTATGGTGAGCTGGATCAAGCTGAGTTCCAGCTAGTTTGAGCTTCTCCTTCACCTGTTGCCTTCCTGAGTGCTCGGGTTCTAGGGATCTGTTAATCTTGTTCATCCCTAACACTCACAAAAACACATTAAAAAGACAATAAAAAATGCAATGCATGCCTAACCTAATTTATGACTAAATGCAACCCAAAAACACGTTTGCGAAGCAAAACCCTAAGAGCTAGGATTGTTTTAATACAAAAGAATGATGATAAACTGGCGTTTATCACAATCGCAAAATCAAGAGAGGCCGGTGGCTCTCAAAACCAAAATGCAAATCCTCTTTCTCTTTTGGTCAACCAATTGGTTCGACTTCAAAAAAACCAACAACAATTAGCTACGATAGTCACGAACCTAGCTAACCAAAGACCTGGTCAACCACTTGGGGAACCTCTTGCACCTCTTAAGGATTTCTATGATCCTTCCAATTATGAAGAGAGACCTAGAGTGGTTATACCCCAAGGGGATTTTGAGATTAAACTCGCCATTCTGAACCTAATCAAACACTTTCATGGCCTTCCGAGAGAGGACCCCTTTTGCCACCTCAAGGAGCTAACTATCCTCACACAAACCACCTATTCCTGCAATGTGCAAGAAGTGGTGTGGCTTATGAGACTATTTCCTCTCTCTTTAAAAGATAAGTCTTCTCATTGGTTCAGAACGGTCGGGCCCCCTATCACCACTTAGCCCCAATTAAAAGGTGATTTTCTTGAAAAATTCTTTTCGATAGGTCGTACAAATGCTTTAAGATGAGCAATAATGACCTTTCAACAAAAATCTGGTGAACCTCTCCACGAGTCTTGGGAGAGATTTCAAGAATTACTAAGTTGCCCCCACCATGAAATTCCACGATGGCAGTTAGTGCAGATCTTCTATCATGAATTAGAAGATCAATTAAAAAGATTCATGGATGTTTCATGCGGAGGTAATTTCCTTAATAAAGATGATGAAGGTGCCTACCTCCTTTTAGAAGAAATAAGTGAAAACTCATTTAATATGGCCTCAATGGATACTTTTGGTAGACCAACAACCTAAGACTTGGCGTTAACGAAATTAACTCCAAATCCACATCTATTACAGTCACACAGGATGATCTACACATGGGAGCTCAACGACTGGATCAGATGCAAATCAACTAGAAGAAAATGGAAGAAAAGCCCACCCAAAAACAAGCTCTATACCCTAACTCTCCTCACCTTCTCATAAGAGAAAATCTGCACAATATCAATGATACCTCTGCTGGGCAACAATTTTCATCTGAATTTTCACAAGATCTGACTGGGACTTTTGATTTTATGAATCAAAATCTTCTTAAACCCACCACTGAAAACATTTTAGCTCTCTATGAGCAATTTAGAAATTCCTCCAATTCTTACAATCAAAATTGGAGGAACAACCTGAATCCCTCCTGGAAAGCCCCAAATTAGGTTCCTTTTCCTAAGCAAAATCAATTTGGGACTTATGGACAAAACATATATCAACCTGGGCCATCCCAAGAAGATATCAACACCCAGGTCATGAAGACTCTGTAGGGAATGCAGACTCAAATGACTGAAGTAACCTGCACGATTACCAATTTACAACATCAAGTAAAGGTTACACCTGATCAAAGACCTACTGGAAACTTGATGGGAACACCATCATGAGTCATAACTAGCTCATTTTGACCCAATTAAGTCAGTAAATGCTCCTACATAACCGTCAGAGAGTCATAAGTCATTGCATAATCATTCTGAAAGAAAAAATAAGAAACTAGGGTTAAAACTGTAATTTTACTAGCTCATCATGAATGCAATATAACCACGAGTTTTTCTCAGGGGTTGAATGAAGGTCAATTGGTCTTAAAAAGATAACAAGTGGGATAAGACAGATAGAAAAGGGTTTGCACGTGTTCTAAGAATTGAATGACTTTTGAAATCCTAAAAATAGATCCACTTAATTAACTAAGGTTCTGATCAGGATAAAATTCACCTAAATCCTCTCAAATTCATAGAAAAATATTCTCCAGGGTTTAGAACTTTCAATTTGACCATCAGAACCCATTTTGACCCAAAACAGAACCACAAATAGACATTTGCCCTAATTTAGATTTTGCATAAATTACCCAATCAAACATGGTCAAAACCAAAATCCAACTTCACCATTGTATTCCTTAGGTCCAAATTAAATTTATATCAAATTTTGGATTCAAGATGAATTTGTCTTGACCTAGTTTTCAAATTGGTCCTATCTAATTTCATTTCTACCCTTAATTTTCAAAATCCTTTCAAATAGGACCCTAACTTTGTTATCGTTCTCACAAACAAGTCACAGTTGCCATTAAACCTATTCCTACTTGCTCCGACGACCTTAAAAAGGAAAGAACTCCTTGATTTCTTGACGAATCCCTTTCAAATTTGAAAGGGAAGTTCGTCAAGAAATTCTCTTCCTTTTGGACCTAATCTTAAGCCCTGAAACCCACCCAATCTCTCATGCAAACGCATGAGAGGTTTGGGTATCAAGAAACTTCCAACTCCGATGAGCTTTCCAAGCTTGGGAAGCTTGCTTCCCAAGCTCTAATCGACTTCTGATGACCTATAAAAGACTCCCCAAATCACAACAAATTCCCCAAGCTTGAATTCGGCCAGAGAATCCCTCAAATTCTTCTCCCCTCCTCTGGCCAATTTACTCTTCAAGCTTCGATGATTCTCCTTGTCTTCCCTCGTCGTCTGACCACAATACCTGTGGTAGATTCTTCATCCTTTCCATCCTCCGCGTAGGTCACACCTCGTCGGCGCTCCTGCCCCCCTTCATCCTCGCCGACCACCTCTCTCTGAGCAGCTTCATCTCTGGCGTCAATCACACCTCAGCCGGTGCCAACTCCGCTCCCTTTCGTCTGCCTCCCCTCCTAAACAACTCCTCGACTTCCTCTCTTCGTTTCCAGCCCTCTACCACTTCATTTCGATCGCCAACTCGCCCCGTCACCCTTTATCTTCCACCTCACTAGCGTACCTCCTACGAGCTCGCACGGCCACTATACTCCACCAATCTGACCGCCGTTCATCTCCACACCTTCACTGTGTTCCAGAGAGCAAAAGCCCTCTGGTCTTCGAGGCTATTGGCCTCCCCACTACCCTGCCGAACACCACACTGTTGCACTCCACCTTCCATCACCGTCCAGCCACCTCACGCACTCCCACACTTCACGAACACCGTCGTTCAATTTCCCACCTCACGGCGAAGCTTATGGACTATTTTAATTGGGGCTCTTAGCCCATTTTCTTGTGTGCAGGTCCCAAGTCTCCACCGCCATTACCGAAGCTTCGAGCGAAGCTCGAAGCTCGCTTCAAGCACCTGCAGACCCCAGGCAAGGTCCCAGGCGCTGCAGAATACTCCCAAGATCGCAAACAAGGAATCGATTAGGCTCTTTGACTGAGCTTTTGACCACAATCACGCAAAGAAGTCGTTGCAGTCGCGCACAGAGAAAGCCAGTGAAATTTAGTCCCACATCGTGGACTGATGAGCGCCCACCAATGAATAAATTGAATTTGTGCTTTAGGTGTATCGCCTTAGCACGCACAGGGGGTGAGGTCCCCACACGCCCCCCTCACGCGCCTCGTCCGTGACATCTCCCCCACGGACCTGGTGCGCTCGATAACCTGCATAACCCTTAGCACTCCTCGGCTGCGACCCACGCCCACAGCCCTGGTCCCAGGTACGCTCTAGGTCCGATTACCCATATACCCGATACTGTTGAAGGCTCTGGGAGAGCATGACCCAGAGAGAGAAAGAGAGATTGCGCGGGGGTAGGGGGGTTTTGCTATAGAATACATTAGTTGACACTTAGCCAATTTGAGAAGTTTCCCTCCCTTGTGTGAACAAGGAGAAGGTACCAAAAGAAGAAAGAAGAGAAGGAAGAGGAAAGCAGAAGCAAAAGGCAACAAGAGAAGCAGCCATAGCAGAGAAAGAAGAGAAGAAGAAGAAGAAGAAGAGGCTGAGAAGAGAGAAAGAAGGTTGTGCACTATAGCATCAAACGTTTAAGCCGTCTGACCCCATCTTCAGACGTCTGATTTGAGTTTCTAAAGCTGTAAATAACTCTGATATCGTGCTTCTACTTGCTATTACTGTAAGGGTAATTGGTGGTTTTAATCACCATTTTACCCTCTTCATTTTGCACATTGATCATTGATTTTTATATTATTCTGCATTAAGCTTTTACTTATATATTGTACTCAGTTATGAATTATGATCTTAAGCTTTAAATTCCATATTGCTCCTTCTATTCGACCTCAGAATCTTTTTCGAGTAATAAAATTTATTTGTTTAAACGCTATTTTGGCTATACTACAACGTGACATTCTCAAAACACCGATCTAGTGTTCTAACACAACCTGCCATCCCAACCCATGTCCAATCCAAATAATCAACGAAACCAATATCAATGTGGTTATCCCAATCAACCTATCTACCCAACACCCTAGCATCCACTGGGTTTTAATCAAAGTTAGGCCTCCCATCCTCCTAGAAACAACCATACTGCAAATGCAGTTACCCTAAGGAACGAGAAAACTACTCATGATCCCTTGCCTGCTTAAGAAACCCACTACAAAGAAAAGCATATCAACTCTTCCCCTTCTTCCTCTAACCCCGTTCAAGAACCCAAAAGTGCAAAACAGGAAAATCCTGTACCTTTTCCACGAGCCCTTCACTCTTCACACACCAAGAAAAAGAAATTCGAGCCCACTCATAAGGAATTGATGGATCTTTTTGGGCAAGTTGAAATAAATATCCTCTCTTAGATGCTATTAAATATATCCTTGCCTATGCCAAATTCTTAAAAGATTTGTGTACCCCCAAAAGGTAGCCAAGAAACCTAAGAAAGGTGATTCTCCCAAAGACAGTAAGCTCAATTGTCCAAAGCAAACTGCCTCTGAAAAGAAAAGATCTAAGTGCCCCCCTTATTCAAGAGGTCATTAATGACACTTCCTTTGATTGCGCCTTATTGGATCTTGGTGCCTCAATTAATCTCATCCCCATTGTCATTTTTGAAGAATTCAAGATAGGTGAATTAAAGCCTGTTGAGGTAACACTTCAATTAACAGACTGATCTACAATCAAACTAAAGGGGATTGTTGAGGATGTTATTGTCTGGGTCAAAAAAAACTGTCTATTCGTCATAGACTTTTTGGTTTTACACATCAAGGTACCGAAAGCACTAAAGAATGCCCCCATAATTCTTGGAAGACCATTCTTAGCCACCGCCAAAGCCAACATTGATTGTGATTCTGGAAAGATGAAAATCATGTGCAGTGGTGAATCTATTACCTTAGATATTTTTCAAGCTTCTAGGTGTTTCCAAGAACCAGATTTCTTTGATGACTCAGATTCTGAAATAGAAAATTTAGTGGAGGAAACAATACAAATTTCACACATGGGTTCTTGCTTTACTGTTAACACAACTCCTGAACAATTTGATTTAACCCACCCTCCCACCCTAGTCACACCTTCTCCATCTGACTCTTCATCGAACTCCTTCCCCCTCACTTCACCCCTTGATCACAAAGCAGAAATCATCTCGGAGCCAAGCCCCCAACTTGAGTTAAAACCCTTGCCCGACTCCCTTAAATATGTTTTCCTTAGACCGAACCAAACCATGCCCCTCATTATCAATTCAGAACTTACTAGGGCACAAGAGGAAAAACTTCTCCAAGTTTTGAGTACAAATTGAAAAGCTATTGGCTAGACCCTTTCCGACCTTAAGGGTATAAATCCATCCTATTGTACCCATAGAATATATCTTGTGGACGATTCTTGCCCCTCCCATCAACCACAAGGGCGCTTGAACCCTAATATGCAGGAGGTGGTAAAAAAGGAGATCATAAACTGGCTTGATAATGATATCATCTACCCCATTTCTGATAGCTCATGGGTTAGTCCCATGCAAGTAGTTCCTAGAAAAGCTGGACTAACAGTTGTCACAAATGAACATGGGGAAAATATAGCCACTAGGACCACTTCTTCTTGGTGCATGTGCATTGATTACTGAAAATTAAATACCTCCACCAAGAAAGACCATTTCCCATTCCATTTATTAATCAAATATTGGAGCGATTAGCCAGACATGATTACTACTATTTTCTAGATGGTTATTCCGGTTATAAGCAAGTTGCGGTCCATCCTAACGATCAAGACAAAACTACATTCACTTGCCCCTTCAGAACCTTCGCTTTCCGAAGGATGTCTTTCGGTCTTTGCAACACACCTGCAACTTTTCAAAGGTGTATGCTTGCAATTTTTTCTGACTCGGTAGGTGAATGTCTTGAAGTTTTTATGGATGACTTCTCTGTATTTGGAGACTCCTTTGATCTTTATCTTAGAAATCTTGAAAGGATGCTCCAGAAATGCATAGAAGTTAACTTGGTCCTCAGTTGGGAAAAAAGTCATTTCATGGTCTAGGAAGGCATCGTCCTAGGCCATGTCATCTCAAAAAAGGGAATTATGGTAGATCAAGCTAAAATTGATGTTATCACTAAGCTCCCACCGCCCACTACTGCAAAATAGATCCGATCTTTCTTGGGGCACGTAGGCGTCTACCGCCTTTTCATTAAAAATTTTTCCCAAATCTCCAAGCCCTTAAGTCAATTACTTACTAAAGACCAGCCTTTCGACTTTAATGACCAATGCCTGGAGAGTTTCAATAAGTTGAAGAAGGATGTCACAAAGGCACCAATTGTACAAGGACTAGACTGGAATTACCCTTTGAGTTAATGACAGATGCCTCTGGTTTTGCTATGAGGGTTGTTCTAGGGAAAAGAACTGACAAGAAGCCCGTTGTGATCTATTATGCCAGAAAAACTCTTGATGATGCATAACAAAATTACACAGTAACTGAAAAAGAACTTCTTGCCATTGTCTTTGCCCTAGAAAAATTCCGCTCTTATTTATTGGGGTCACATGTCACTGTATACACCGACCACTCAGCACTCAAATATCTACTGAACAAGAAAGATGCAAAACCCCACCTTATCCGTTGGATCCTGCTACTCCGGGAATTTGACCTGGAAATCAAGGATAAGGCGGGGTCGCAAAATGTAGTAGCCAACCATCTATCTCATCTTACGACGCCCTCCTGATGTGTTCCCTGATGAGACCATCTTAGCTACCAACACCCTTCCCTTGTTTGCACCTATTGCAAACTATTTAGCAATAGAACGAATCCCCTTTGATTGAGCAAAAACCAAAAGTGATAAGTTCTTTGTTGACATCAAATATTACTTTTGGGAGGAGCCTGACCTTTTCCACATTTGTGCTGATCAAGTCATTCGATGGTGTGTCCCCGACCCAGAAATTCATGATATTCTAACACACTATCACTCAATGGCTTGTGGCGGACATTTCTAAAGCAAGAAAATTGCAACTAAAGTCCTCACTTCTGGATTCTTCTGGCCCAGCTTGTATAAAGATGCTCATTCTTTTGTTCAGCCCTGTATGGAAGGATATGATGCCCCTAAATCCGATATTAAAAGTTGAAATTTTTGATGTATAGGGCATCAACTTCATGGGATCGTTCATCAACTCTTGTGGGTATTTATATATACTAGTCATAGTCAACTATGTATCAAAATGGATTGAAGCAATACCCACACACACCAATGATTGCAAGGTTGTTGTCAAATTCATCAAGAAAAATATTTTTTCAAGATTCGTCATTCCCAAGGCCATCATCAGTGACGAAGGATCACATTTCACTCATTCTCAATTCTGTCACCTTCTATCCAAATACAGGGTTAATCATAAAATTTCTACTCCCTACCACCCCCAAACGAATGGCCAAGCAGAAGTTTCACGCACAATCTCAAGATTTTGGATTAAATTAACTTTGAATGATTTTAATTGAGCAAATTGAAGTTGTTTCTATTTGATTGGTTTCATTGCAATGATTCTGAGCTACTTGGATTTAACTTCCTTTCTCAGATGAGCTTTTGCCCAATTTGAATGATAGTTCCTGATTTCTAGAAATTTGGTAGCATGAGCCAATGAGAATTAGATGCATTGATTTGAGGCTCAAGCAATGATCCAATGATTTTTACATGATCACCCAGAGCTCCTGTACACCAATCTATGGAGTGCAGGAGCTCTAGATGTTCAAAACATCTTGGTGAGCAAGATCAAAAGGCCTCTTGGGCAATATGGTTTCTAGGTTCAAATGGATTTCAATATGTTCATGAAAGTCAAAATGAGGTCCAAATGGTCTTAATGAAGGTTTTGATTTGATTTATAAGTGAAATCAAAGTTAATCAAATCCATCTCTCTCTTGTTGTATATGACAAAGAGAATGGATTGGATTAAAATGTCTTAAGCTTTATAAGTTAGAGATTGATTTTCAAACTCTGATACAAAAAGGGTACATTGATTTTGAGTGTTTTTCAAGTGAATTTGAGGATGGAAATGTTTTTTATTATATCTAGAGATTTCAGATCTGACCTGAGAGTGGATTTAAGTTATATCATGATATGTATAGCAAGCATTGGCAGCAATAGCTGTTAATAACAACTCCTGTAGCAGCAGCAGTAGCTGCATCATGTAGTTAAGACGTCTAATCATTTGAGACAGCTATTAAACAGCAACGATAGCAGCTAAGTTCAGACCTGCTGATCTGATCAGTAGCATTGCAGTAGCACCGCAGCAGCAAAATTGGCTACTAAATATCAGTTTCAACAAGTCTAAACCAAGGAACTAAGTTGGAAATTTGGATGATTTCAAGGAATTGAAGGAGCCGGTACTATTTTGTACTGTCAGGACTTCCTAGAACAAGCATTCTTGTACTAAAATTGGAATGAAATCCAGTTAGAATTACTTATCATCTCATTTAAATTTCATTGTTAGCATTTTTGTAAGTATAACTGTCCAAATGTGTACTTGTATGAGAATTAAATTAAAACCCTGTTTAAATGTTCGAACATCTTTTGTGTGAAATGCTAGACATATTTGAGTGTTTAAACACCTATTCCAACCCTTAGAATTGAATTAGAGGCCTTAGGTTTCACTTTCCAACACTCTTTCAAGGCCTAAAAAGTGTTAGTTTGTAAATAAATAAAGTACCTAAAAAAACCCAAATAAAATAAAATAAACCTGTCTTGAGTAAGATTAGGTATTTCTCTAAATGTATGCTAAGTTTCAAGGTATTCTGAACTCCCAGCTTGGTGGAACATACCAGCCGACAGTGTAGTATACTTTGAAATTTAATAAAAGACCAAAGATGAAAAATCACAAAAAGAACTTCATCTTTCTCATCTCATTCTTTCTCTCTCATCCCCTACCTCCACTATACTTATAAAAACTATAAAAATTAGAAAATCATCAAAAATACCCAAAAATACATTGTATACTATGTATATACTTTATATATAACTTAAAACTAAGTTATATGTATATATTATATAATATGTAAATAATGTATATAATTAACTTATATATGTATTCTATATATTAAATTAAATATTTAGAATGAGTTATTATATATATAACTTTATTGTATAATTATATATTAAATTATATAAACTAAATGCATAATAACCTAAGTAATTGTATAAACCTATGTATATGTATATAATTATATCTCATATTTTATATACATACTTAACTATGTATTATATACTGTATAATACCAGAAAATTAATTTAATCAAGTATTTACAGTACGTAATTAAGTTATTAAGTCAATTAAGTAATTTATTAACTTAAAATAAAATAAAATAGTAATTTAATTTAATAATGAAGTAATTTATTATGTAAACTTGTATAATATTATATTAAGTATTTTTAACTTATTTATACTATATTTACAGTATACTACAGTATTTATAAATAATTTATGTACATACATAAATAAAACGTCTATTTAAATGTAAATAAATTAAAATAAATTCTCTAAAATATATTAAAAATATATAATAAATAATTTATTATGTAAATTAACTCTATATTAAGTCAATTTCATGTTTAATTAACTAATTTATACTTTAATTAACAAATTAAACTCTAATTTAACATGTATAAACAACCAACTTTAACCAATTTTATTATATATTTAAATAACTTATTCTTGTAAATAAATTATACAATTAGGTAACCCTATATAAGGGCTTTGTATTAATATAACTTAATTTTAATTTAAAATAATTTTTGGCCCTCAAATCAAAGGCCAAATCTCCTCAATCCAAATGCATGGTAGCGTTGGAGCATTCTTAATTGGCACCTACGAATGATGCCACATTGTTCATTGCAAGACCTCCACACCGATATAAATGGCTTTTGCGCTAATGGCCTCTCGATCGTCAGCGTAGGGCACACAAATGAGCATATATATTGGTTGCCCTCGGGGCACGTGCCGCGTGCGCTTGTGAGCATGCGTGGGCATGTGCATGAGCACGTGTAGGTGCGTGTGTAGGCTTTGGTGGGCTTGTATTGGGCCTAAAATGCACGAAAAATACCTAATTCCAACTAAGGTTAGCCCACTAGTAGAGGTCTAGTCCTGCCTCTCTAAGGTGCTATGTATCCCTCGAACATGGGCCTGCCCACCCATTAAAACACATTTTTGCGCTTGTGAACGTGCGTGTGTGTTGTGCGAGAGAGTGCATCCTAACTCTGGCTAAGTGTTGAAGAGAGAAGAGAGCGAGAGAACGCACAACAACTAAGTGTTGAGCAGTTGTGGTGTGTGTCTGTGCTTGCATGCAACTGTGTGTGTGTACATATGTATATATGTAATATGTATAATAAGTATAGTATAATATATATATATGTACATAAATAAAGTACATAATGTATACATATATAATAGTGTATATGTATATATATCTATGAGTAGAGTAAGATATTGTTTGAGCCTATTATGTATATAAATAACCTCAGGCTTTAGTGACGAATATATCCATCATTGTATATCTATATATATGTTAGTATTAGTATTTCTTTTGCCTTAGGTTATGTATATATGTTACTAGGGCTATAACGACGTATATATATGTTACTGTATATGTAATTTATGTTATTATAGATATTAGTATATTAATATAACTTAGTATAGTAGATATTATTAGCTATTTTTGTACCTATATTAGGTATTACTTTGAGTAGCTGTATATAATGGACATAGTGTAATATTAATTAGTTTTTTACGCCTATTATTTGTGAATATGTTTAAGGCATTGTAATACATATTAATTGATTCTTTTTGTATATAATTGACCAATTCATTCATTGTTTAATTCATTCAATAATTTCGTAAATAAATTTAATATTTTTGGAATACAAGAACATTTTTTAACTTAAAGACTGATGTATATCAATAACTGCCTCCCAGTAAATAACCTGGAAACTAACCAGTAAAAATAATAATTAAATAAAAATGACGTGACATTTGTTTGTATTGTGACAAATATACTACAACAGCGACACCTTAAAACATCGCTTTTATTGCAACTCAATCATCGCATGTCATATTTTTGGTGCCGTTGCCAGGGAGGCAACTCTCCATACACCAAAATTTTTCTTTTATTCTTTATTTGTAAATATTTTTAATTTGTTTGTAAATAAACATTCTTTTATTCATATGTTTTATTGTATATAGATTCTATTATTCAATTATATTCTTTGATTGATTTTTGTATATAATTATCTTTCTAATCATTAGTGTTTTTGTAGCACTTGAGGAGTAGTGTCTTCTTCCAGGTGGAGTTCTTCCTGGTGGTTCTGCTACACTTCAGAGTCAACTTCCCGGAGGAGTGTTTCCCGTAGGAGCTGCATTTTCCTAGTTTTTAGTAGAGTAGACTAGTTTAGTGGTAGTTTAGACTTAGGTATATTCTTAGGATTATATTTGTTAGGCATAAGTTGTGAGAGCCTGTTCTCATACACTGTTGTAATAACTTTGACTTCTTGGACTCTTTCTATATCTCTCTCTACTCATCTCTCATCGACTTAGTTTTTTCGTATCAATTTTCTTTTTCGATTTGATTTTGTTTGTTGCATTATTTCAAAAATCCAAACAAAATTATAAAATCAAAAATACCAAAAAGATCTCATCTCTTATCTAGTAGTAGCATCTCATAAGCATCCATACTTAGGTTGCATTCCTCCTATTAGATTTCAATTCAAGTCAAATTGCATATCGTAGAATTGCTGGAGATAGGTATGTGTTTCTATCCTTTCTATTAAGACCCTAGCATCAAACGTCTTTTAAGACTTCTAGGAGTTGGTCCAGATGTCTGGTCAGACGTCTGGAAATTAATTTTTGCGGCGTATGAATTCGCATCTGCGCGCACATGCCCGCCGCCCTCTTTTCTTCTTTCTCTTCCCTCCCCGTCCTGCAGGCGCATCTTTTCTTCCTCTCTCTCTCCCCACGGCACCTTCAAATACCTCCCCCCTCTCCTTTCCCTCACCATCACTCCACCGTCTCCTCCTTCTTCTTCCAGTTAGCATGAGAGTGAGAGGGCGAGGGCAACAGCTACTACCGGGTGTGCGCGGGGAGGAGTGTAGTGAGAGGGAGAAGAGGTAGAGCGTGAGTGTGCGAGCTCGTCGAAGCAGCCAGGGCCGGCCGGCGGGCGCGCAGCGGGAGCGTGGCGCTGGGGAGGTGCTGCTGCAGCTCAGGCAGGAGGCGAGCGCGGCGTGACAGGCCGTGCGCAGCAAGCAGAGGGCGAGGAGGTCCTGATTCTTGGAAAATTTCCCAGAATCAGAATTCTGGACCTACGTCCAGACGGCGCGGGGGACGTCTGGAGTGAGATCCAGACGTCTGAAAGGTACAATATTTCTTTTCCTTCTCCTTTCACGTGTACGGCCATGCAAGCCGTTCCGCCGAAGGATCTGCTTCTTTGCCGTGCTGAGATCGATTGCGTACGCATGCAGGGTTCATTCGGGAAGGCGCAAGGGCATGCCCTCCCACACAGATCAGACGTCTGGGCACAGCTCCAGACGGCGAATAGGGTCTCCAGACGTCCGGAGTGATAGTTGGACGTCTGGAACTAGGTCAAGACGGTTCAGCAGGATTCTGGACGTCTGAAGAACCGCGCAGAAACAAGGTATGACCTGAACCATCGTTTAAGACGTCTGGAAGATGTTCCAGACGTCTGATTTGGGGCAGACTGGTTGTTTTTGACCCGTTTAGGGTCCGTTCGAAGTCCGTTTTCCGCGTTTCAAATTTCGTTCTTCTCAGAATTAGTTCCTCTACTTGTTTACAGTACTTATATCCTGTTCTGAGTAGTTCCTTGTGTTTGATCCTTGTGTTAGGACCCCATTTCGTTGCAGCTCTAGAGGTTGCGGAGGCGCGCGGACCTGCCGATCATGCCCCCAGTACTCCCGATTTTGCGGGTAGAGTGGCTCCCTTTAATTGTTTATCAACAATTATGCACTTGTGAGATAATTAATAGATTCTAAGGTATGGCATGAACTCTAGGATTGGAAAACTAGATTGAATGATAGATCCTAGGGTATAGCATGAATCATAGGACTGGAAAACTAGATTGAATGATAGATCCTAGGGTGTGGCATGAATCCTAGAAACAGAAACACCGAAATGAATGTCGTGAATCTATGGATTGCAGTCTTGGAAAAGTATAAAGAAAAATGATAATTGCCTGTAATTGGATAACAGTTGCTTGTTTATGAATGGATATTAACTGTTGAGAACATGGGCTATATGAATATAAAACTGAAATGATGAAACCTAAATTGGCTTAGTTAAAGAAATATGAGCATGAACCCTACGGGTAATTAGGAGTAGATGTAACGACCCGGTTCCCGAGTCCCTACGAGACACGAGAACCGGACCGACTCGACTAATCCCAAGACCCAGTCGTCCAACGAGGAAGTAACCAAAAGACAGTAAAATAAACCACATTCAGCATGAATATAACTAACAGTAAAAAGTACAGCAGTAAGGAAAGAAACTACTACAGTAGGCACCACCACAACAGTAAAACAACATTTATCATATAACAAAAACTGCAGGTAAAGAAGGTACAGCGGAAACAAAACTACTCACTAGAACAGAAACAAAAGAAGGTACAAAACTGTGGCAACTCTACTGGACCCTACTCGGCCCAGCGTCCTCTGCAGCCGCCGACCCTGGCTGCTCAACACCTGGTCCTGAAAAAGGTAACGAGTGTAACACGTCAGCAAAACGCTGAGTAGAGTGGCAAACTAACTAAAGGCAACAGTAGAGGGTACAGTAGCTGTTATGTTCTATTACTTCCTTTATTTACATCTTTCAATTTTTCTCACTATTTCATTTACTTCTCAGATCCTTTACTTGATCTCGAATGTCCTCGTGGGACGATCTTGATTGCAGTCTTTTCCAACAGTAGAAGTAGCACGTGGTGCTCTCCTGGCCGGGAGAGTCCCCCGTGGTGATCCTACCCTCAGTCAACCACCCCAAGGTCACTGACAGACGTAACGGTGACTACGGCACGCGCGATAAACGCACAGGTAGCTAGCCCGTACTGGCACGCGGTCAGTCGTTTCCGTTAACGGGTGCGCCCAAAGCACAGCACGGAACCAGGGCAGAGCCCTCTCAGTAACAGGGGTCCAACCCCTCCACAGTAACCAAACCGGGGCCTTGCCCCTCCACAGTCCGCGCACCCTCGTCTGACTACCCTGGTTTGCCCTAGTGGGCCTAACAAGTCGGTGAAGGAGGCTAGCAGAACCCCGGGGCCCGTGGGGTAGCTAGTACTCTCCTAACACTACTAGCTCTCCTCGGTACTACGTACACGAGGGCCAACAAGTCGGTACAGAGCGGCCATGCCTAACCCCGGGTCCCTGGGGCGGCTGGCCCCACTCTGCACTAAAACAGGTACAGGTACTTCCCTTGGTACTGCGTACCCAAGAGACAGTACAACTACATCTCAGTTCCATTCCTTTTCTTTCCAGGAGTTCCACTCCTAATTCCCCGTAGGGTTCCAGCTCTTTATCTCAGAACATCATATGTTTCACTTTCCAGATTCACGTTCTCACATTCCATGATCTCAACATGATTCTCTATGCATAACAGGCAGCTATTAATTAGTTTTACAGGCAGCTTTATATATTCCTTTCCATTTTTTTCCAAGACTGCAGTAATGTACATTCCACTAGTTTTGCCATCCTAGGATTCATGCCATATCCTAGGATCTATCATACAATCTAGTTTTCCGGCCCTAGGATTCATGCAACACCTAGGAGCTACCATTCCATATATTTCTCATTCCTAGGATTCATGCAATGCCCTAGGTTCTAGTTATGGTTCCATACTTTAACAGATTTTATTAATACATAAAACCACTCTACCAGGTACAACGGAAGTAATGGGGGCGTGGTCGGGAATCCCGCGCGCCTCCGTGACTCTCAAGACGGCAACCGAACGAGGTCCTATCACAAGGATCAAACACAAGGAGTGTCTCAAAACAGTGTATAGCTACTGTATACGGGTAGAGGAATAAATTCTGAATCGAACGCAACTCGAATCGCGGAAAACGGAGCCCAAACGGGCCCTAAACGGGTCGAGAAAGACAATACTGTGCAAAATCAGACGTCTGGAACTCCTTCCAGACGTCTTAAACGGTGGATCAGAGAATTACCTGTTCGGCTTGGTTCCCCGGACGTCCAGAAATCTGTGGCGACGTCTCTCCTAGTTCCTAGACGTCCGATGGTCTCTCCGGACGTCTGGAGGTCACTCCAGCCGTCTGGTCCAACTTCCAGACGTCGGATTCGCAAAGGATGACGAATCCGAACACCTGCGCACAGCCAACCCTCCTCCTTCAGTACGGCCAGTCGACAAAAGAAGAAGGAGAAAGCGGAACTCACCTTTCAGACGTCTGTATGATCACACAGACGTCGGC
The DNA here is from genome assembly GCA_037157565.1 of Thalassia testudinum. NCBI lineage: Eukaryota > Viridiplantae > Streptophyta > Magnoliopsida > Alismatales > Hydrocharitaceae > Thalassia > Thalassia testudinum. Next base: position 115,933,076 of record JAZHRO010000036.1, on the reverse strand, counting down.
CTTGCCGTCTGGATATCAGTCCAGACGTCTGATTCTGGAGATTTTTCCAGAATCAGAACCTCGCTCGGCCTCCGCTCGCGACGCCGCCCGCGTCGCACCTCGCGCGTCCGCTGCTCCGCCCGCAGCAGGTCCCTCTTCGCGACGCTCTGCGCCCCCTGCGCCCTCCGCCGGCCGGCCAAGCCGCTCCCGGCGAGCTCGCCCTCACGGCAGAGTCCCGCCCTCGCACGCCGCAGCTCCTCCGCGCCCTTGCTGCGCCGCTGCGCCCTTGCGTCCGCTCGCTCCGCCCGCAGCAGGAGAGGAGGAAGATGGTGGAGACGGGAGGGGAGGCGCGCCCCCTCCCCCTTTTAACGCCGCGCGGAGAGGAGGAGAGAGACGGCCGCAGTCGCCTGCAGCCGCAGAGAAGATGCGGATCGCAGGTCTGCGCGCACAGGCGCGCAGACGAATATTCCGTGCGAGTATAACTGTTCGTCAGACGTCTGTAAACTATCCCGGACGTCTGGTCAGACGTCTGGATGTGATCCCAGACGTCTTGACAGACGTCTGGGCCACCTCCCAGACGTCTTAAAAGACGTCTGGGGTACGCGCTCGTTACAATATAACAAACTCAAAGGAAGTTTCGTCCCCGAAACTTGCGCCAACTAGGGTGCGGAAAAAGGATGTCCAAATAACCATAACAAACTCAAAGAGGACCGAAGCCGGTCCGAAAAGACGTACCCGCGAAAAGCTCTGGGTACCGCTCCCGCATTGCCGCCTCAGGCTCCCAGGTAGCCTCCTCGTACCGCTGGCTCCTCCACAAAACCTTTACCAGGGGTACTTGCTTTCGTCTCAACCTGCGGACGGCTCGATCTAGGATCTGCACTGGCCGCTCGGGGTAGGTCAGGTCGTCGCTCACCTCGACGCTCTCGTGACTCAGTACGTGGCTGGGATCGGCTACGTACTTCCTGAGGTTGGACACGTGGAACACGTCGTGCACACCAGAAAGCTGCGGGGGAAGGGCAAGTCTGTAAGCAACGGGTCCAACCCGCTCCAGGACCTCGAAGGGCCCCACGAACCTCGGCGCGAGCTTCCCTCTCACCCCAAACCGCTGTAAGCCCTTCATGGGCGAAACACGAAGAAAGACGTGGTCCCCAACCTCGAACTGCACCTCTCTGCGTCTGCGATCTGCGTAGCTCTTCTGTCTGCTCCTGACAGTGCGGAGTCGTCTGTGGATCTGTTCAACTACCTCCTGACTCTGCCGGATCAACCTGGGGCCAACCTCCCACTTGGTCCCCACCTCAACCCAACTCAAGGGTGCCGTGCATTTCCATCCGTACAGAGCCTCGTAGGGAGCCATGCCGATGCTCGAGTGATAACTGTTGTTGTATGCAAACTCTGCCAGGGGCAGGTGTTCCTCCCAAGAGCCCCTCCAGTCTAGTACACAGGCACGCAAAAGATCCTCAAGTGTCTGTATCGTGCGTTCCGACTGTCCGTCCGTCTGGGGGTGGTAAGCCGTGCTAAACCTCAACCTCGTCCCCAAAGCCTGCTGAAACTCAGCCCAAAACTGGGACGTAAAGCGGGTATCCCGGTCGGATACGATCTCCCGCGGAACTCCGTGTAGTCGCACCACATCACGGATGTACCTCTCTGCCAACTGTGCTGGTCCCAAAGTGACTCGGATCGGCAAGAATCGTGCCGTCTTCGTCAACCTATCCACTATTACCCAGACCGCGTCGTGTCCTCGCTGGGTAACAGGTAAACCCACCACCAAGTCCATGGTGATGCTCTCCCACTTCCACTCTGGCACTGGAAGCGGCTGAAGCGGCCCTGCAGGCCTCTGATGCTCGGCTTTCACCTGCTGGCACACTAAGCACTGCTGCACGAACTCACCCACATCCCGCTTCATCCCTCTCCACCAGAACTCGCGTCTCAAGTCATGGTACATTTTCGTGTTTCCGGGATGTATGGTGAATCTGGAACCGTGTGCCTCAGTCAGGAGCTCTCTCAACAGCTCCTCGTCTCTGGGAACGCACAGCCGTCCCCTCAAGCGTAACACCTGGTCTGTGAAAGAGAAGTCCCCTGGGCCCCCTGACAGTACTCTGTCGCGCAAAGACTGCAAGTACGGATCGGCCATCTGTCCCGTGATGATGCGGTCTATCAACTCTGGTCTGGTCTGCCGTGTCACCGTCACTGCCCCACAGTACCCTCGTAACTCTAGAGGTCGCCAACTACCCACCTCCTCCAAAAGGCTCCAACTCTGTAACTGTAGACTGGCCAAGCGTGCGGGCGCCTTACGGCTCAAGGCGTCAGCCACCACATTGGCCTTTCCCGGGTGGTAGGAGATGCTGCAGTCGTAGTCCTTCAGGAGCTCCAACCAACGTCTCTGTCTCATGTTGAGCTCCTTCTGGTCAAAAAGATATCTGAGGCTCTTGTGATCTGTAAAAATCTCGAAGGTCTCACCGTACAAGTAGTGCCTCCATGTCTTCAGCGCGAAGACAACAGCTGCCAACTCTAGGTCATGGGTAGGGTAGGTATGCTCATGGGGCTTCAGTTGCCGCGAAGCGTAAGCGACCACGTGACCCCTCTGCATGAGCACACCTCCTAACCCCTGCAAGGAAGCGTCCGTGTACACGACGAACCCGCCACTACTGTCAGGAATGGTGAGCACGGGAGCCGAGGTCAACCTCTCCTTCAGCTCCAGAAAACACGCCTCACAGGCGTCTGTCCAAGTGAAAGGCACATCCTTTCGAGTCAACTGTGTCATAGGACGTGCAATCTGCGAAAACCCTCTGATGAACCGTCTGTAGTAACCTGCCAGTCCCAGGAAACTGCGAATCTCAGTGACTGAACGCGGTCTCTCCCACCTGAGCACTGCCTCGACCTTGGCGGGATCCACCGCCAGGCCGTCTCCAGAGATCACATGACCCAAAAAGGTCACCTCCCTCAACCAGAACTCGCACTTGCTGTATTTGGCGTACAGCCTGCGTCGTCTCAAAGTGTCCAGAACCATCCGCAAGTGCTGTCCGTGCTGCGCCCGATCTCTAGAATAGATGAGTACATCATCTATGAAAACCACCACAAACTGGTCCAAGTACGGTCTGAACACCCGGTTCATCAGGTCCATGAAAGCAGCGGGGGCATTGGTCAGCCCAAACGGCATGACCAAAAACTCGTAGTGTCCGTACCGGGTGCGGAAAGCTGTCTTGGAGACGTCGGTCTCCCTGATCCTCAACTGGTGGTATCCAGACCTCAAGTCGATCTTGGAGAACACCGTGGCACCCCGCAACTGGTCAAACAAATCGTCAATCCTCGGCAGCGGATATCGGTTCTCGATGGTGACCCTATTCAGCTGTCTGTAGTCCACACAAAGGCGTAGGGTCCCATCCTTCTTCTTTACAAACAGTACCGGGGCTCCCCAGGGAGACGCACTGGGCCTCACGAAACCCTTCTCCAAAAGGTCCTGCAACTGAGACTTGAGCTCTCGCAGCTCAAGCGGTGCCATCCTGTATGGCGCGGTGGAGATGGGGTTGGTCCCTGGTACTAGTGAGATCTCAAACTCGATCTCACGCTCGGGCGGTAGTCCTGGTAACTCGTCTGGAAACACGTCGGGGTACTCTCTGACCACCGGGATGCTCTGGAAGTCTGCCACGGGGCTGTGCTCTGCCACCACACAAGCTAAGAAGCCCTCACACCCCTGGCTCAAAAGTCTCGCCGCCCGAAGTGCCGAAATGCACCTGAAACCTCCGTCCACTGGCTGCCCGTGAAACTCGAAGGAAGGCAACTCCGGAATGGAGAAGACAATCTTCCTCTCAAAGCAGTCCACCAATGCGTGGTAAGCAGACAGCCAATCCATCCCCAGGATCACCCCAAAGTCCTCCATCTGTATCATAATCAGGTCAGCTGGCAGGCTGTGTCCCCCGATGCTGACCCCGCAATCCGTGTACACCTCCTCAGCTACAAACAGCTGACCACTCGGACCTCTGATTACGAACGGGTTCTCTAACAATGTATAATCCTGGTCCAAACTAACTGCGAAACTGTCTGCGACAAACGAGTGCGTAGCGCCGGAATCGAAAAGCGTGTAAACGAGTCTGCCGGAAACTGAAACCATACCTGCTACCACGGATCCCGAAGCTCTGGCATCCCTGTGTGTTAGGGCGTTGATACGCCCCTCAGCTCTAGGTGCGGACGAAGCAGCCACACTCTGCGTCGGACGGGTAGGTGCTGGCCGGTACCCTCCTCGCGACTGCGGTCCTCCTCCTCGTGCCTGGAAACCGCGGCCTCCTGCGCGCCCTCCAGTGCTCTGCGCGGGAAGTATCTGCTGACCTCCTGCCCTAGATGGGCAGTCCCTCCTGACGTGGCCCGGCTGGCCACACTGGTAGCAGAGGGGAACCCGACTCCCGCCCTCAGTGAGTCCCTGCTGTCGGCTAGGCGGGGGTCCGGTGCTGGCGACTGGCCCCTGTCGAGGGCCCCCAAAGGCCACTGATGGCCCCGCACAACGTGACGGCTCTCCTGCGAACGCCACGTGCCTCCGTTGAATTCTCCTAACACGCCTGGTGTGGCGGCGGAAATCTCGTTCCACCACTAACTCCCCTGTCGTACGCTCGGAAGGGGGAGGGGGGTGGCGACGTGGGTGGAAGCTGAAATTCTTCTCGAACCACCTCTCGAATCAGTTGGACGAGGTCCCGAGACGGTATACTCAGGAGAAGAGGAGGGGTAGTATGTATTCCAACCCCGACATATCTGTCCCCCAGGCCCTGACCTCGGCCGCGCCTGCGGCTCACCCTCCTAGCTCCACGACGCGGCATCTCCTACAATGGAGACGCGAAACAAAACGGAAACGTCAAAACAGACGGTACCTAACAACACTTCTAAGAGCTCATGTCAAGAGATATGTTGTGGTGGCTACTCTAGCTATAAACATGTGAATTGGTTATTTTCCAGTCAGTTGATTCACTTCTCGGGACGACCTTGCTCTGATACCATCTTGTAACGACCCGGTTCCCGAGTCCCTACGAGACACGAGAACCGGACCGACTCGACTAATCCCAAGACCCAGTCGTCCAACGAGGAAGTAACCAAAAGACAGTAAAATAAACCACATTCAGCATGAATATAACTAACAGTAAAAAGTACAGCAGTAAGGAAAGAAACTACTACAGTAGGCACCACCACAACAGTAAAACAACATTTATCATATAACAAAAACTGCAGGTAAAGAAGGTACAGCGGAAACAAAACTACTCACTAGAACAGAAACAAAAGAAGGTACAAAACTGTGGCAACTCTACTGGACCCTACTCGGCCCAGCGTCCTCTGCAGCCGCCGACCCTGGCTGCTCAACACCTGGTCCTGAAAAAGGTAACGAGTGTAACACGTCAGCAAAACGCTGAGTAGAGTGGCAAACTAACTAAAGGCAACAGTAGAGGGTACAGTAGCTGTTATGTTCTATTACTTCCTTTATTTACATCTTTCAATTTTTCTCACTATTTCATTTACTTCTCAGATCCTTTACTTGATCTCGAATGTCCTCGTGGGACGATCTTGATTGCAGTCTTTTCCAACAGTAGAAGTAGCACGTGGTGCTCTCCTGGCCGGGAGAGTCCCCCGTGGTGATCCTACCCTCAGTCAACCACCCCAAGGTCACTGACAGACGTAACGGTGACTACGGCACGCGCGATAAACGCACAGGTAGCTAGCCCGTACTGGCACGCGGTCAGTCGTTTCCGTTAACGGGTGCGCCCAAAGCACAGCACGGAACCAGGGCAGAGCCCTCTCAGTAACAGGGGTCCAACCCCTCCACAGTAACCAAACCGGGGCCTTGCCCCTCCACAGTCCGCGCACCCTCGTCTGACTACCCTGGTTTGCCCTAGTGGGCCTAACAAGTCGGTGAAGGAGGCTAGCAGAACCCCGGGGCCCGTGGGGTAGCTAGTACTCTCCTAACACTACTAGCTCTCCTCGGTACTACGTACACGAGGGCCAACAAGTCGGTACAGAGCGGCCATGCCTAACCCCGGGTCCCTGGGGCGGCTGGCCCCACTCTGCACTAAAACAGGTACAGGTACTTCCCTTGGTACTGCGTACCCAAGAGACAGTACAACTACATCTCAGTTCCATTCCTTTTCTTTCCAGGAGTTCCACTCCTAATTCCCCGTAGGGTTCCAGCTCTTTATCTCAGAACATCATATGTTTCACTTTCCAGATTCACGTTCTCACATTCCATGATCTCAACATGATTCTCTATGCATAACAGGCAGCTATTAATTAGTTTTACAGGCAGCTTTATATATTCCTTTCCATTTTTTTCCAAGACTGCAGTAATGTACATTCCACTAGTTTTGCCATCCTAGGATTCATGCCATATCCTAGGATCTATCATACAATCTAGTTTTCCGGCCCTAGGATTCATGCAACACCTAGGAGCTACCATTCCATATATTTCTCATTCCTAGGATTCATGCAATGCCCTAGGTTCTAGTTATGGTTCCATACTTTAACAGATTTTATTAATACATAAAACCACTCTACCAGGTACAACGGAAGTAATGGGGGCGTGGTCGGGAATCCCGCGCGCCTCCGTGACTCTCAAGACGGCAACCGAACGAGGTCCTATCACAAGGATCAAACACAAGGAGTGTCTCAAAACAGTGTATAGCTACTGTAGACGGGTAGAGGAATAAATTCTGAATCGAACGCAACTCGAATCGCGGAAAACGGAGCCCAAACGGGCCCTAAACGGGTCGAGAAAGACAATACTGTGCAAAATCAGACGTCTGGAACTCCTTCCAGACGTCTTAAACGGTGGATCAGAGAATTACCTGTTCGGCTTGGTTCCCCGGACGTCCAGAAATCTGTGGCGACGTCTCTCCTAGTTCCTAGACGTCCGATGGTCTCTCCGGACGTCTGGAGGTCACTCCAGCCGTCTGGTCCAACTTCCAGACGTCGGATTCGCAAAGGATGACGAATCCGAACACCTGCGCACAGCCAACCCTCCTCCTTCAGTACGGCCAGTCGACAAAAGAAGAAGGAGAAAGCGGAACTCACCTTTCAGACGTCTGTATGATCACACAGACGTCGGCCTTGCCGTCTGGATATCAGCCCAGACGTCTGATTCTGGAGATTTTTCCAGAATCAGAACCTCGCTCGGCCTCCGCTCGCGACGCCGCCCGCGTCGCACCTCGCGCGTCCGCTGCTCCGCCCGCAGCAGGTCCCTCTTCGCGACGCTCTGCGCCCCCTGCGCCCTCCGCCGGCCGGCCAAGCCGCTCCCGGCGAGCTCGCCCTCACGGCAGAGTCCCGCCCTCGCACGCCGCAGCTCCTCCGCGCCCTTGCTGCGCCGCTGCGCCCTCGCGTCCGCTCGCTCCGCCCGCAGCAGGAGAGGAGGAAGATGGTGGAGACGGGAGGGGAGGCGCGCCCCCTCCCCCTTTTAACGCCGCGCGGAGAGGAGGAGAGAGACGGCCGCAGTCGCCTGCAGCCGCAGAGAAGATGCGGATCGCAGGTCTGCGCGCACAGGCGCGCAGACGAATATTCCGTGCGAGTATAACTGTTCGTCAGACGTCTGTAAACTATCCCGGACGTCTGGTCAGACGTCTGGATGTGATCCCAGACGTCTTGACAGACGTCTGGGCCACCTCCCAGACGTCTTAAAAGACGTCTGGGGTACGCGCTCGTTACAGTAGAGCTCCTGAGAGGTGAATAGAATGGAATTAGGGAAGTGAGCTGGCCCTTGAGTACGGAGTACCAAGGAGAGCGACTGCCCCCCTGTTTAGTGCAGAGCGAAGCTAGCCACCCTAGGGACCCAGGGCTAGGTCTGGCCACTTTGTACCGACTTTGGCTCTCACGTACACAGTACCGAGGAGAGCTACTAGTGTAGGGAGAGCACTAGCCACCCCACGGGCCCCGGGGTTCTGCTAGCCTTCCTACACCAACTTGTTAGGCCCACTGGGCAAACCAGGGTAGTCAGGCAAGGGTGCGTGGACTGTGGAGGGGCAAGACCCCTGTTTGGTTACTGTGGAGGGGCTAGACCCCTGTGACTGAGAGGGCTCTGCCCTATACTGGTTCCATGCTGTGCTTTGGACGCACCCGTTAACGGAAATGACTGACCGCGTGCCAGTGCAGGGTAGCTATCCTTGCATTTATCGCGCGTGCCGTAGTCACAGTTATTTCTGTCAATGACCTTAGGGTGGTTGACTGAGGGTAGGACCACCACGGGGGACTCTCCCAGCCAGGAGAGCACCACGTGCTACTTTTACTTTTCGGAAAAGACTGCAATCAAGATCGTTCCCACGAGGAACATTCGAGATCAAGAGAAAGATCCGAGGAATAATATCAAGAATGAGTAAATAGAAATAAAGGAGGAAATTAAAAATAACAACCACTTGTCCACCTTACTATTTTTCCTTAGCTAGTTGGTTGCCACTCTACTCAGCGTTTCGCTAACGTGTCACCTTTGTCACGTTTTCAGGACCAGGTGTTGAACAGCCAGAGCTTGCGGCTACAGAGGGTGCTGGGCCTAGTAGAGCCCAGTAGTTTTACTTATGTTGTACCTACTGTACCATTTCTTCTGTTGTAGTGAGTATTTTCTGTTACCACTGTATTCTTTTATTGTAAGCATCATGTTTATGTACCTGTTTAATTCTCTACTGTTGTGGTGGTGTGTACTATAGTAGTTCTTTTCTTTACTGTTGTACTTTTGTTACTGCTAGTTATATGCATGGTGAATGTGGTTTATTTTACTATTCTTTTGGTTACTTTCTCATTGGACGACTAGGTCTTGGGATCAGTTGAGTCGGTCCGATTCTCGTGTCTCGTAGGGATTCGGGAATCAGGTCGTAACACTTTCTGAGCTCCTGCCATCCTTTACATTTGGCTTAAAAACTAAAAAGACCATCTCTTGTATGAAAAGAACTAAAAAGCAAGACAAGCTGCATGGAAAACATCTCTTAAATACACAAATCAAAGTCAAAAAGGAGACAAAAATATTATTTGAAACCCTATTTGATTTTCACCACCATCTTGTTGATTGCTTATCGTGTACACACTACACGATCACTTAAGTTCACAAATACATGAGTTTCTATCGCATCTCCTTGTACAACCACAGGGTCTAGATTCGCACACCAGTCTTATCCAAATTCTAGGTGGATTGTAGAGATCTACACTTCACTAGGTCTTCTATAGGATGCGTACAATTATACTAAAAATAGTTGTTTGCGTACTACTTTTTTTCATGTAGCAGACCGCAAGGAAAAATTCAAATTTTCTCGCTTGATTGATTGATTAGTCTTTGTTTGATTGGAGATTGATAGTGGGATTTCTAATTTTTGAGTGAGATTGAGATTGTTTACCTTCTATTGAGTTGTAATTATTTCAGAAAAGCATTTTAAAAAATCGAATCAATGGAAGGTAGGAGATCTCAAAGCCCTGAGCTAGTACCTCCCTTGGGTGCTAATGCCCAAGCTTCTACTTCTACCTCAATGCCTTCTACATCCAATCCTCCACCTCCTAGGCCTCAAACTTCCATCCATCATTCCGTTCATCAGGAGGATGACATTGATTCTGCACAATTCGAGGCTTTCAAAGAACTTCCTCCACATCTTTTTACACATCCTCCACCACCACCTCCACTAGTCCATAGGTTCCAACCTCCTCCTTACCCTAAATTTCATAACCAACCACCACCGAAGGGAGGTCCACAACCTAGTCTTCTACACCTATTTGAAACTCAACTACAAATGAATACCCTTACCCAACAAGTGCAACAGCTTACTCAAACTCTTAATCTATTAGCGAACCCCCAACCTCAACCTAGAGCTCCCCAGGCACCTCAACCTCGTAGACCTCAATTACGAGCTTACTATAATCTCGCAGTTGCACAACCTATGCCTATGGTACACTCTCTCGCTGGGGTTCATGCTACTGAATTGAAGCCAAACCTTGGTCTTGCTTTTGAGGACCCTTTTCAGCATTTAGAAGAGCTGAAAAATATTGCTCAGACCTTGGGTCCGCAGGGCTATGATCAGCACACACTGTTGATGAAAATGTTCTCCTTCTCTTTAAAGGATAAGGCCGTCTTTTAGTTTAGAACTCTTGCACAGACTACACCAATAGAGACCTGGATTTCTTTGGAACATGAGTTCCTTAAGAAGTATTTTCCTATAGGCCGCACAAACCCCTTGAGGCATGCTATCCCTACTTTCACCCAAAACTCAAGAGAACAAATGCATGAGGCTTAGGAGCGATTCCATGAGCTTTTGCGTAAGTGTCCCCAACATGGTGTCCCACGTTGGCAACAAGTCCAGATCTTCTACCATGGGCTCCATGATGACATAAGGAATTTTGTAGATGCCGCATGTGGAGGCAATTTCTTGTGTCAAGACAAGGACTCAGCCTTTAAGCTCTTCGAAGGTATGGCCGAGAACTCTATTAACAATGCTTTGATAAGCATGTTTAATAGAAAGTCCTCACATTCCCACTCACACAAAGGGGTACACGAAGCCCAATCCAGCACATGAGATTTAGAGATAGTGGCTAGCCAGCTGGATAAGGTGAACTTAATCAACAAGAAAGTAGATGAAGTATGGAAATTCCTATCTAAACCTTCATCATCTTCTTCTCAGTCACCTACACCCCGCACTTCTCAGTTTCCCACAGGGAGGGAAACTATGAACAATCTATCTGTGACACAACCTGCACTACCAGACTATTCATTTTTCTATCCTTCACCGATTGGAGGAACCTTTGTTCCTCCTTATACTGACTTCCCTGCACCTTCCGAAGCTTCGGAGGAGCTCCATGCCATTCACAATGATCCTTATTCACAAACTTATGACACTAAATGGCATAATCATCCAAATCTCTCGTGGTCGGGAAATTCATAAAGATCTACCTTCAACAACCTTCTACACCACCACTTCACAACCCAATCCGAGCACCACCTCCACAACAACATGGGTATCCACCGCGTACCTACCAGCAACCCCAACCCAGGCCCACCCAATATTCTCAACCTGGGCCTACACAAGATGATCAATTAGGGTCAATCATGAAAGCTCTTGCTGATTTGCAACAACAGAACATTGCTATGCAGTAGAGATAGGACACGGCACTAGTTGAGATGAGAGCCCAGCTATCGCACTTGACGGAATCCCGTCAACCACATTCACTCACATCTCAAGCACAATCCAACTGATTGCGCAGCAATCATAGGTCTTAATTGACCTAAATTAAGCTAGAACTTACATAAGTTAGGGAAATTCATGCATGCATAAGCATTATCTGCATCTTTACTACTTTACTTTAGCTATCCATAAAATGATGTTATAATGTGCCGATTAAGTGCATTATGTCGATTACAGGGAATAAGCTAATCTGAAGCTAGATCTGAAATAACGAGAGTTGTAGCAAAGCTGGAGCAGAAGGCCTAGTTTAGATGTAGGAATAATAATGTAAGGGGGTTAAAGGTTTTCTATTCTATTAAGTAGAAATAAAGCAGTAAAATGTGAAGAGCTTAGGTCCATCCTAACCCTAGGATAGCCTAGAGACCTCCACAAGCCTTAGCCACCCTTAGATTAGGTCACAACACCCTAGGAAGCCCTAAAACCCTAGTTCCAACCCTTATATGGACATCCAGATAAGTTATAGGACGTCCAGGACCCTTAGCCATCTCCCACACACCTCAAACACACTTTTGCAGTGTTATTGGACATCCAGACACTTTATCAGACGTCCAACTTCTACAGAATACCCAAAACAGAACCCAAAATCCCTCCTGACTCTGATTGAACGTCCAGACAATAAGTCTGGACTTCTAATTTTTTAGTATAAGACGTCTAACACTATTATTAGACGTCTGATACTGCTCTCCAATTCCTGTTTTGAGATTTAAGCCTTGATCTTGGATCTCTAGGTCCCTAAACCCAATTCTAACCCCATAGGAACCTAAATTAAGGTGCCCTAACCCTAGTACATCACCTCTAGACCTCCCTAAGGACCTAATTAGGTCATCACTAAGCCTAATTGACTTCGATCTTAGTCAATTCCATCAGCCTATTCAATTGGCCTCATTGAGTCCAATTGAGCCCTGATCTTAGCACACACTATCCAATTGGACTCAGTGAGAGTCCAATTGACCTAGACCTGACTTAATTGAGTTATTTTACTCTCAATTAAGTTTTCACACACCCAATTAAACTTATTTTAAGTTTAATTGCACTTTACCTTAGTGAATTAGGGTTTACAACCCTAATTTGAGACCTACCTTGACCTAAACCCACTAGAACCTAACCTAATCAACCTAGCCACCTAGGTTTCGACCCACACACACCATCCACACGAAAATATCTATCCTAGAGTTCTCTAGAACTCAATACCATGTGTTGTTGCCTTGGTTGCCAAAATTAGCAACCAAGAGCCATTCAATTTTTAGATCTACATTTGGTGGATCTAAAAACCACCATCCACCCTCTCTCTCTCACTCTCCCATGAGCTCCCACCATAGGCCTCTCTAGAGAATTCCATAATTCTCTAGAGAGCTTCCCTTAGGTCTATAAAAAGACCTAAGGGCTGGCCATTTGCACCCATTCACTTCCTTGGCAAATTCACTCCATTGGTGCCATTCACGCCACCTCCACTTAAATAGCCACTCCACCCCCACGAGCTCACTACCACCACCATGGAGGACATCATGTCGGGATGCTGGATCACTCCTCCCTCTCTCCAAGGGTCGGCCTAAGCTACATTGGCCACCCCTCATTCTCCTCCCGACCACTCCAAGGCCATCGGGGACCACCCCTAAATGCCCTCTATTCTTCTAGATTTAATTCATGCTCTTTATAACTTTATTCCTTTTATTTACTACTTAGTAGTGTAGTCTTATTTCTCCCCCAATGATGCATGCGAAATCCCCCCATCGATTCTTGTATGCGATCATTTTCTGGTAGCTAGGTTTAATTTCAAGCATTTATGTACAAGCTTTCCTCTAGATTCCTTGTGCAAACAACTCCCTAATGAATGAATGAAAACACTTTATATATATATATGTGTGTGTGTGTGTGTGTGTGTGTTTGAAATCACCACGAGCTGAATGATTATCATATTTGCATGATTTAAGTGCCTGCTCTTTAACTGTCTATCTATTACGCACCAGCATGTCGTTTCCTGAGGATATTGAAAATCTAACAATAGATGCTTTCTCCATAACTAGTCACCACCTCACTAGAATCGTGTGCACAGAAACTCACACGTTCACTTTCGTAATTTACTTGACGCATGCGCATGTGATCCGAGTTAATAATAAAAGTGGTGAAGTTTTTGTTAGGAGGTTGGAAACCGGCGTGCGTCTTTAAACGAAGTAGAGTAGTAAAAAGATCGATTTCAAAAGTGAAAGCAACGCCTCCCAGAGACGAATGACCGGGACTCAAAGTCTCGTAATTTTTACAAACTTAATTTTTGATGAACGTTTTTGTGCGACTATACTACGATTTCCGATGACTTTCAAAATGCGTGAGAACTGATTCTGTCACCAACCCAAGGAACATACCTGCCCAGAGGTATGTTCAACCTAGACCTCCTGTGCAAGGTCAAGCACATGCCATTTCACAACCCTTGCACGAATCTAAGCTTTACACAAACCTAAATACTTCCTATTCTCAACCCCAACCACCTATTCTACCAAACACCAACATATCATCTACGTCTAGAGCTGAATTAAATGCCATCACCACTAGGAGTGGTAGAAGCACTATAGATCCACCATTTCCTGCTTCTACATCTTTTCCTGGACCTTCTACTTCCACTCCTCCATTTGATTTACCTCTTCCTAATTCTTCTCAACCTAGGAATGACCCTCCATTACAATTGTACCATTTCCAGAGGCTTTAAACAAGAAGGGGAAAGGAAAGAAAGAGTTGTCTAATGTGGCTCCTAAGGAAGATCTACTTAAACTCTTTGAGCAAGTCCACATAAACATCCCCTTGTTGGATGCAATTCGCCACATTCCTCTTTACACTAAGTTTTTGAAAGACCTATGCACACGTAAGTGTAAAGCTAGGATTTAGAAAGGGAGTAGTCCTATCATTCTCTCTAAATAAGCTAGTTCCACCATTTCTAGTGGCCTCCCTACTAAGATGAAAGATCCAGGCACCCCTCTTCCCTCCTGTATGATAGGAAACACCACATTTAATAGAGCCCTACTTGATCTAGGTGCTTCCATCAATCTTATCCCAACCTCTCTACTAACACATTTCGAGGTCGACAATCTGAAGACAACCAAGGTGTCCCTACAATTAGCTGACCGATTAGTTAAGACACCTCAGGGAGTGTTAGAAGATGTTATAGTGAAGGTCAAGGACTTCTATTTTCCCGTAGACTTCATTGTCCTTGACATGGAAGTACCTGAGGATATCCAGAACACACCTACCACATTAGGAAGACCTTTCTTAGCTACGGCCAAGGTGAACATCAATTGTGAGGAGGGCCTTATAGAGTTGAAATTTGGAAATCAAAGGATGAAAGTTGATATCTTTCAGGTCCAAAGGGGACCATCTTGTAGCTCAATTGAGGAAATATGTTGCTTGGATTCTTTAGACAAGTTGGTCAAGGATACATTGATTGATTCGCTTAATTTAGAACCTCAACACCCTTTGACCTCTAACTTGACCCTTCCTGAGACACCAGCCTTAGAAACTGAGGACTTACCTCCAATCCCTTTAGTGTCTCTAGGATCTTCTGAGATCTCCACACCTACTCCATCTGATCCTGTACCTGTTGAGTTAAAACCTCTTCCTAAATCTTTAAAATATGTCTTCTTAGGACCAAATCTAACTTATCCTGTGATTATCAACTCTCATTTATCGTATGATCAAGAATCATGACTCTTATTTGTCCTAAGAGCACATAGACAGGCTATAGGATGGAGCCTTTCTTACTTGACTAGTGATGAGAGCCTCATCATGAGCCATAACTAGCTCATTTTGACCCAATAAAGAAGATAAAAGCTCCTACATAACCTAGAAGAAGGCTTAACTAAAGGAACAAGTGCTCTGAGAAGAAAACATGAAATAAAGGTTAAAACTGTAATTTTACCATTGCAGTACATAAACGGGATTTCTCAGAAGCAAAACATAGGTCAAATGGTCCAAATAAGATAAAAAGTGGGTTGAATTAATCAGAAATGGGTTTATGTGCAATCTAAGAATTAAATGACACTTGGTAACCCTAAAACAGACCCGCTTAAATTAACAAGGTTCCGGTCAGAATAAAAATCAAGCAAACCCTCTAAAAATCATATAAAAAACATCCTCTAGGGTTTAGAACACTTAATTTGGCCTTTGGAACCTAGTTTGACCTAGAATAGGGTCTTAACTCTTCAATTAACCTAATTTGGGTTTTTACGCAAAATGTCCAGTCAAACGAGGTCAAACCTAAAATCCAACTTCACCATTGGATTCTTTAGGTCCAAATTAGGTTTGTACCAAAATTTGGACCTAAGGGGAGGTCATCTTGACCTACTTTGCAAGTTATTACACCCAAATCACAAATAGGTCCCTATCTTTTGAATATCCTTGCAGAGAGCCCCCTAGGTTCTTCGCCTTCTTTGCAAACCGGTCCTGCCACCATTGCTAGGGCAGAACCGAGCTCCGACGAAGTTTCGAGAGAGATTGCTCTCTAATTCCTCAGAGATTCTCTCCCAGAAATGGAAGGGAGATTCTCTGAGGAATTCCCTTCCTTCTAAAGTCAATCAAATTCGCTGGCGTGAACCCAATCTCTCGTGCGAACGCACGAGAGATTTGGGTATCTTTCTTCCTTCCAACTCCGGCGAGCCGGCTGACCTAATTGCGCGTTTTTCACGCACTGATAGGAGCGGCCAGCACCTATAAAACACCCCCCGGACCCAGCCGCTCATCTTAAGCTTGATTTTGACGGAGATCCCCTCCAAATTTCTTCTCTCCCATCTCCGACCAAACGACCCACAAGCTCCGACGACCGCCTTCCCTCCTTCTCGTCACTCTGCTGCCATACCAGCAGCAGAGTCCTCTCCGCCTCTTCCTCCCGCGGCGCGCTGTACCCTGCGCGCAAGCTCCCGACCTCATCTTCGTCGCCGCTTCCTCCCCCAGGGTCTTTCTTCCCCGACGACGGCAGTTACGAGCCGTCCTCTCCGCCGCCTCCCTTCCCTCCAGACAACCCCAGATACGTTCTCCACCTTCTCCTCTCTCTTTTCCCCCTGTTATCTCCCTTGATCGACCTTCGACAGACGCTAACCACCTCCATCATCTTCGCCTCCGACCACACTCCGGCGAGCCGCCCACACCACTCCAGCCCTCCACACGGCTCGTCAACCACCTCGAAAGCTCCGCCTCACCTCCAGGAACACACTCCACCCTACCACTGCCACTCCATCCCTCCACAATCACCCCCCGACCAACCCACCATCTCTGGCCACAGGTTGACCTCGGCACGCACGCCTAGGCCGACCTGCGGCCTGCAGCACTGCCCATCGCCTTCGCCGTGCCACGGCGAAGGTCTCTAGCTATTCTGATTTGGCCGAGAGGCGCGTTTTGTGTACGACAGGATTTGAGCGGCTACCGCCATGGACGACCTCTGATGAAGCTCCCACGAAGCTCCAGGCACCCGGTCTTCCAGGCTACAGGTGCTGCATACTAGCGCGGGTGTCGCGAGGTGAACTAGTCCAGCCAAGGAGTGCTAGCAGAGCCAGCAGCTGCGGGGCAATCGCACGACGAGGCTTCTGCAGGCGCGCGTGAAGGCGAGGCCAGATAGTCCCACATCGTGGGATTGCAACCGGCAGGTACCATATAAGTTGTTTTTGCGTTCTACTCTTATCGCCTCAGTAAGCACAGGGGTGAGGTCCCTCACTGACCCCACCCGCCTCGTCCGCGGCCTAACCACGCGGACCTGGCGGATCCGACCCGACCTAAACCTCCGCACTCCTCGCGCACCACACACCTGCCGGTGCGCCTGGTCCCGGGTACGATCCGACCCGATTTAAGACTGTGGCTCTGGTAGAGCGGTTTGAGTGAATTGCTTGAGAGAGAGAGACGCGCGGGTAGAGGGAGAAGGGTTAGGTTTTGCTCCTGTGCAGGCAGGCTGATCGCAGGAGAAGGACTTGGCCGCTGCAGAAGAAGGAAAAGCAACCCAAAGAAGAAGAAGAAGGCAACGAAGAAAGGAGGAGCAAGACAGAAGAAGAAGAAAGAAAGAAGTCTTCCCAGGAGAAGAAGGAAAGCAGAAAGATTAGAAGTCTTCGCAGAGAAGAAGAAGAAGGACAAGGGAAGATTGCAAAGAGATCAGAAAGGCAAAGCAGAAGAAGGAAGAGAGAAAGAAAGATCACATTTAAGACGTCTGATACATAAATCAGACGTCTAATTCTATTTTTTTTTACATCTTTCTTAAAAACTCTTTGAATCAATTATATTTGCATTTAACAGTTGTATTCTTGGGTTTTACAAAGTACTGAGTTTGCTCCCTGTATTCGACCTCGGATACTCTAGTTGTTCGAGTAATAAAATTATTTATATTTGTTTAAACGTTTTGTCGGTTCTACTGCAACGTAATACGCCTTTAAATTCGCACAAAAACGTTGACAACAACTAGCAGTAGTCCTTCCAACTACACACATGGAATATTCACTAAAGAAGGATCCAGACCAACCAAACAACCACAGCGTAGACTGAACCCCATACTTCAGGAGGTGGTTAAGAATGAAATGATTAAGTGGTTAGACAATGGAATTATTTTCCCTATCTCCGAAAACCATTGAGTAAGTCCTATTCAGGTTGTGCCTAACAAGGTCGGACTTACCATCATAACCACTAGTCTGGAGAAGTCATCCCTACATGGATTGCTAGTTCATGGCGAGTATGTATTGACTACCATAAACTCAATCGAGACACGAAGAAATATCATTTCCCATTGCCCTTCATTGATCAAATACGGGAAAGATTGGCAGGGAATAGATTTTTCTGCTTTTTGGATGGTTACTTAGGCTATAATCAGATAACGATTCACCCCAATGACCAGGAAAAAATGACCTTCATCTACCCCTACGGAACCTTTGCATTCCGTAGGATGCCATTTGAATTATGCAACGCACTTACTACATTTCAGCTGTGTATGTTTGCAATCTTCTGCTATTTAGTAGGTGATTGTTTAGAAATCTTCATGGATGACTTCTCAGTCTTTGGGAGCACATTTGATGCATGCTTAGACCACCTGACTAAGGTCCTGCAAAGATGCATTAATGTGAATCTGGTACTTTCCTAGAAAAAATCACATTTCATGTTACCAGAAGGACTAGTTAGGTCACCTCATCTCAGAGAGAGGAATTGAGGTTGACCATGAAAAGGTGAAATTAATATTTGACCTACCATTGCCCTCGTCGGTTAAACAAATCCGATCTTTTCTCGGGCATGTTGGTTTCTATCGTCACTTTTTAGCGGATTTCTCAAAAATAGACTAACCTCTCACCAATCTCCTCTCTAAGGATGTAGACTTCTAGATCTCTGACGATTGTGTTCGTGCTTATACGACACCTCATGATCTTGTTACCAAGGCACCAATACTGCAACCCCCGGATTAGTCTCACCATTTTCAGAACATGTGTGATGCCTCTGATTATGCAGTAGGGGTTGTCCTTGGGAAAAAATTGGATGGGAAACCTACAGTCATCTATTACGCTAGTAAGACGTTAGATGAAGCTCAGAGGAATTACACCATCATTGAAAAGGAATTGCTAGCAGTAGTATTTGTACTGGAAAAATTCAGACCTTGTCTTTTAGGTTCCCATATTATAGTCTACACTGACCATACCACAGTTTGACATCTCGCCAAGAAGAACGTGAAATCTCGTCTGATTAGATGGATCATGCTATTGCAGGAGTTTGATTTAGAGATTCGTGACAAGGCTGGGAAGCAGAATGTGGTAGCTGACCACTTATCCTGCCTTCCTTCTAAAGCGATATCTCCTTCACTTCCCATCACTAACTATTGGCCTTTTTCACCATTACGACATTCTAAAGCCATGCCGGGTACAAGGATTCTTCAATGAATCCTACGTCCAGGAGCTTTTGTACCTCAACCTCAGCTTCCTACCGCTGCTTAGCCGACTTGTGCCTGTGTGCCTGCCTGACCACGATGGTGCCTGCTTGAATGTTCAGGTGGTGCTGAATCAGGGATAGGTCCACCCCGGGTAGGTCATTGGCAAACTAAGCAAAGATGTTTGTGTTGGCTTAAAGCAGGAGTAGCAGCTCCTGCACTTCAGAGGGTGCAAGGTCTGCGCTGACCTAGACGAGCTTAGTAGCATCGTTGAGATACATCTGTATAGCCATGGCTAATGAGCTTACCTGTAACCCCAAAGTCATCAGCCAATCACCAAGGATGGTCTCCTGCTGGATCACTTAGACTTGGTTTCTTTTCTTTCCCTATTTTCATGACTTAGGGCGCTGCAGCTCCAAAGATTGCTCCAGCTCGATCTAGAGGAGCTCGTGCCTGGCCGACTGATCCATGTAGAGATTGGAAAAACACAAATGGGAAGTAATAGGAGGGGATCAGCCATAAAGCATGAGTAGTGGGATGGTCGAGGATGCCATCGAAAGCTGCCATCAACCTGGCCACTACAAATGTGGCCGTGCAGTTGAAGTGCCTATCCCTGTCGCAAACGAACAAGGGTAGGCTGATTTCCCCTTTTGGCATTACTTTACGATTGTCAAACCTGACCACCGGGTGAACCAAAGGGGCTAGGTGCTCTTCCACAAAACCCAGCTGGCGTAGGGTTTTGAGGAAGAGGACGTCCGCGGTGCTTCCCTCGTCAATGAGGAGATAGGGCTGTTGTCGCCTGACCAGTAAGAGCGTAACCAATAGCAGGTTAGTATGCCTCGCTGGGTTGGGGAGGGAGGTGAACAGTCATGAGGCCACCTACCTAATGGGACCTCTTTCTCCCCATTGGAGGGTGGGGAAGGCACTAAAGGCCAGCCACCTGGAGAGGCTAGACTGCAAGCTCAGGGCGGCGTTGACGCAAAAAATGACATCAACCTCCATCCCCACAAGGGGCAGGTGGTGAATGTGCTGGGGAGCCCCAGGTATCGCAGCTAGGTACCCGCGATGGTACTCATTTGGTGGAGGTAGGGGGGATATCATCCTCTCGAGGAGGCGGGTGGCAACATCGTTGGGCTCTGGAACCCCCGCGAATACCATGTTGACCCCACAGCAGTGTTGGAGCCTTTTCTTGTGGTAGTCTTCTAGGTCCTCCATGGGCCCCTTGCCTTTATCCTGGCCTTCGTTCCGCCTAACGAAGTGGGCCAGGTTCCCGTGCCAGATCTGGGACTCTATCGGGTCCCACTGATCGCAGCAGTCTTCGATGGCGTGGCCATAGGCCTTGTGAAACTTACAGTAGGGCCCGGTGTCCGCCTTCCTCTTCATTGGCTTAGGTGGGGGTAGCAGGTCCTTGTCCATAGACCATACTTCCACTAACATGTCCGCCTGGTTTATGACCAGGGGAATGTATTCTTTGAAATAATCCCTCATGGTCTGGAAGGGTCCATTGTTTCGACCTTTCCCTAGCTGATCGTTCCTCCGCACTGAGAAGATGGCTTTGCACTTACTAAAGCGGTCACTTCCGTGGATGGATATGGGCGTGGACTCGCCTAGGCCCACCTCTCCCAAGTAGGGCTAGTGTAATGACCCGATTCCCGAGTCCCTACGAGACACGAGAACCGGACCGACTCGACTAATCCCAAGACCTGGTCGTCCAACGAGGAAGTAACCAAAAGAGCAGTAAAATAAACCACATTCAGCATGAATATAACTAACAGTAAGAACATACAGCAGTAAGGAAAGAAACCACTACAGTATATACCACCACAACAGTAGAACAACATTCATAACATAATATGAAACTGCAGGTAAAGAAAAGTACAACGGTAACAAGAACTACTCACTACAGTGGAACCAAAAAGAGGTACAAGAGAACAGTGGTAACTCTACTGGACCCTACTCGGTCCAGCGTCCTCTGCAGCCGCTGACCCTGGCTACTCAACACCTGGTCCTGAAAGGTAACGAGTGTAACACGTCAGCAAAACGCTGAGTAGAGTGGCAACTAGAACAAAAGAAATAGTAGAGTGTACAATAGCTGTTATGTTCTGTTACTTTCTTTAATTACGTCTTTCTATTGTCTCAAAATTTATCTATTTCTCAGATCCTTCACTTGATCTCGAATGTTCCTCGTGGGAACGATCTTGATTGCAGTCTTTTCTGAACAGTAGAAGTAGCACGTGGTGCTCTCCTGGCCAGGAGAGTCCCCCGTGGTGATCCTACTCTCAGTCAACCACCCCAAGGTCACGGATAGGCATAACGGTGTCTACGGCACGCGCGATAAAAGCACAGGTAGCTAACCCGCACTGGCACGCGGTCAGTCGTTTCCGTTAACGGGTGCGCCCAAAGCACAGCATGGAACCAGTACAGGGCAGAGCCCTCTCCGTAACAGGGGTCCAACCCCTCCACAGTAACCAAACAGGGGCCTTGCCCCTCCACAGTCCGTGCACCCTCGCCAGACTGCCCTGGTTTGCCCAGTGGGCCTAACAAGTCGGTATAGGAGGCTAGCAGAACCCCGGGGCCCGTGGGGTAGCTAGTACCTCCCTACACTAGTAGCTCTCCTCTGTACTACGTACACGAGGGCCAGCAAGTCGGTACAAAGTGGCCAGTCCTAACCCCAGGTTCCTGGGGCGGCTAGCTCCGCTCTGCACTAAACAGGTACAGGTACTTCCCTTGGTACTACGTACCCAAGAGACAGCACACTACCACGTCTTTCTTTCTCAGTTCCATTCCTTTCTATTTCCAGGAGTTCCACTCCTAATTCCCCGTAGGGTTCCAGTTCTTTTAACTCAGCACATTCAGGTTTCACCTTCCCAGTTTCACATTTATACATCCCATATTCCCAGACATGCTCATTTATTCATAGCAGGCAGTTGTTAAACCAATTTACAGGTAGCTATTATTTCCTTTCCACATTTTCCAAGACTCCAGTATTCATATATTCCACTAGTTCTTCCCATCCTAGGATTCAGGCCATACCCTAGGATCTATCATACAATCTAGTTTTCCAGCCCTAGGATTCATGCAACACCCTAGGATCTACCATTCATTCTAGTTTCTCATTCCTAAGATTCATGCAGTGTCCTAGGTTCTATTTATGGTTCCATAATTAACAGATTATACTAATAAACTTAAAAGCGACTCTACCAGTTACAACAGGCGTACTAGGGGCGTGGTCGGGAATCCCGCGTGCCTCCGCAACCCCCGAGACTGCAACGGAATGGGGTCCTATCACAAGGAACTTCTCAAAATAGTATACAGCTACTGTAGATGGGTAGAGGATGTAATTCTGAAAAGCACGCAACTCGAAACACGGAAAACGGACTCCGAACGGGCCCTAAACGGGTCGAAAACGACGAAATAGTGCAAAATCAGACGTCTGGAACCTCTTCCAGACGTCTTAAAAAGTGGATCAGAGGTTACCTTTGCTCTGCGTGGTCTCCCAGACGTCCAAAAGCCTGCGGAGGCGTCTGGCCTAGTTCCCAGACGTCCGATGGTCACCCCGGACGTCTGGAAGTCGTTCCCGTCGTCTGGCACTGCAGCCAGACGTCTGATTCGCGTTGAATGCGAATCTCAGAACCTGCGCGTACCCATTTCCTCTCTCTCATAGTACGGTCAGTCGAAGAAGAGGAAGAAGACAGAATAACTCACCTTTCAGACGTCTGGACAGTCCTCCAGACGTCCTCCCCGCCATCTGGTTGTTAGCCCAGACGTCTGATTCTGGAGAAAATTCCAGAATCAGGGCATTACTCGCCCTCCGCTCGCGACACTCGGCCACGCCGTGTCCCGTCCGCCTGCTGCTCGAGCTGCTGCAGTCCTCCCGCGTCGCTCCGCGCCCGCTGCGCCCCCCGCCATCCGGCCCTAGTAGCCCCGGCGAGCTCGCCCTCACGGTCGAGCGCCTCTATCCACGCGCAGCACCTCCTCCCATGCTCACCGCGGCTGTCACTGCCGCCGCTCACTCGAGCTCGCTCTCACGCACCAGCTGGAAGGAGAAGAGGAAGGGAACGAAGATGACGGGAGTGAAGGAGAGGGCGTGGCCTTTTAAGGCTGCGCGAGGAGAGAGAGAGCGGACAGGGCGTAGCCTGCGGCCGCAGGAGAGAGGGAAAAAGAGAGAGAGAGAGGGCGTTCGCAGGTCTGCGCGCTCAGGCACGCAGACGAAACACACGTGCCAAAAATAATCGATTTCCAAACGTCTGGTCCGACGTCTGGGCCACCTCCTAGACGTCTTAAAAGACGTCTGAAGCCGCGCGTTCGTAACAATATAACAAACTCAAAGGAAGTTTCGTCCCCGAAACTTGCGCTAACTAGGGTGCGGGAAAGACGTCAAAATAACCATAATAAACTCAAAGAGGACAGAAGTCGGTCCGAAAAGACGTACCCACGAAGAGTTCCGGGTACCGCTCCCGCATTGCCGCCTCAGGCTCCCAAGTAGCCTCCTCGTACCGCTGGCTCCTCCACAAAACCTTTACCAGGGGTACTTGCTTTCATCTCAAACTGCGGACAGCTCGGTCTAGAATCTGCACTGGCCGCTCGGGGTAGGTCAGGTCGTCGCCCACCTCGACGCTCTCGTGACTCAGTACATGACTAGGATTGGCTACGTACTTCCTGAGGTTGGACACGTGGAACACGTCGTGCACACCAGAAAGCTGCAGGGGGAGGGCAAGCCTGTAAGCAACGGGTCCAACCCGCTCTAGGACCTCAAAGGGCCCCACAAACCTCGGTGCGAGCTTCCCTCTCACCCCAAACCGCTGCAGGCCCTTCATGGGCGAAACACGAAGAAAGACGTGATCCCCAACCTCAAACTGCACCTCTCTGCATCTCCGATCCGCGTAGCTCTTCTGTCTACTCCTGACAGTGCGGAGTCGCCTGTGGATCTGCTCGACCACCTCCCGACTCTGCCGGATCAACCTGGGGCCAACCTCCCACTTGGTCCCCACCTCAACCCAACTCAAGGGTGCCGTACACCTCCGTCCGTACAGAGCCTCGTAGGGAGCCATGCCGATACTCGAGTGATAACTGTTGTTGTATGCAAACTCCGCTAGGGGCAGGTGCTCCTCCCAAGAGCCCCTCCAGTCCAGTACACAGGCACACAAAATGTCCTCAAGTGTCTGTATCATGCGCTCAGACTGTCCGTCCGTCTGGGGGTGGTAAGCTGTACTAAACCTCAACCGCGTCCCCAGGGCTTGCTGAAACTCAGCCCAAAACTTGGACGTAAAGCAGGTATCCTGGTCAGATACGATCTCCCGTGGAACTTCTTGTAGTCGCACCACGTCACGGATATACCTCTCTGCCAACTGTGCTGGTCCCAAAGTGACTCGGATCGGCAGGAATCATGCCGTCTTCGTCAGTCTATCCACAATTACCCAGACAGTGTCGTGCCCTCGCTGGGTAACAGGTAAGCCCACCACCAAGTCCATGGTGATGCTCTCCCACTTCCACTCTGGCACTGGAAGCGGCTGTAGCGGCCCTGCAGGCCTCTGATGCTCGGCTTTCACCTGTTGGCACACTAAGCACTGCTGCACGAATTCACCCACATCCCGCTTCATCCCCCCCACCAAAACTCGCGTCTCAAGTCGTGGTACATCTTCGTGTTTCCGGGATGTATGGTGAATCTGGAACCGTGTGCCTCAGTCAGGAGCTCTCTCAACAGCCCCTCGTTTCTGGGAACGCACAACCGTCCCCTCAGGCGCAGCACCTGGTCTGTGAAAGAGAAGTCCCCTGGGTACAATCTAGTTTTCCAGCCCTAGGATTCATGCAACACCCTAGGATCTACCATTCATTCTAGTTTCTCGTTCCTAGGATTCATGCAATGTCCTAGGTTCTATTTATGGTTCCATAATTAACAGATTATACTAATAAACTTAAAAGCCACTCTACCGGTTACAACAGGCGTACTGAGGGTGTGGTCGGGAATCCCGCGTGCCTCCGCAACCTCCGAGACTGTAATGGAACGGGGTCCTATCACAAGGATCAAACATAAGGAACTTCTCAAAATAGTATACAGCTACTGTAGACGGGTAGAGGATGTAATTCCGAAAAGCACGCAACTCGAAACGCGGAAAACGGACTCCGAACGGGCCCTAAACGAGTCGAAAACGACGAAACAGTGCAAAATCAAACGTCTGGAACCTCTTCCAGATGTCTTAAAAATTGGATCAGAGGTTACCTTTGCTCTGCGTGGTCTCTCAGACGTCCAGAAGCCTGAGGGGGTGTCTGGCCTAGTTCCCAGACGTCCGATGATCACCCCGGATGTCTGGAAGTCGTTCCCGTCGTCTGGCACTGCAGCCAGACGTCTGATTCGCGTTGGATGTGAATCTCAGAACCTGCGCGTACCCATTTCCTCTCTCTCTTAGTACAATCAGTCGAAGAAGAGGAAGAAGACGGAATAACTCAACTTTCAGACGTCTGGATAGTCCTCCAGACGTCCTCCCCGCCGTCTGGTTGTTAGCCCAGACGTATGATTCTGGAGAAAATTCCAGAATCAGGGCGCGACTCGCCCTCCGCTCACGACGCTCGGCCGCGCCGTGTCCTGTCCGCCTGCTGCTCGAGCTGCAACAGTCCTCCCGTGTCGCTCCGCGCCCGCTGCGCCCCCCACCGGCCGGCCCTAGTAGCCCCTGCGAGCTCGCCCTCACGGCCGAGCGCCTCTATCCACGCGCAGCACCTCCTCCCACGCTCACCGCGGCTGTCGCTGCCGCCGCTCACTCGCACTCGCTCTCGCGCACCGGCTGGAAGGAGAAGACAAAGGGAACGGAGATGACGGGAGTGAGGGAGAGGGCGTGGCCTTTTAAGGCCGCGCGAGAAGGAGAGAGAGAGCGGACAGGGCATAACCTGCGGCCGCAGGAGAGAGGGAAAAAGAGAGAGAGAGAGAGGGCGTTCGCAGGTCTACGCGCTCAGGCGCGCAGACGAAACACACGTGCCGAAAATAACCGATTTCCAGACGTCTGGAAGGGGTTCCAGACGTCTGGTCCGACGTCTGGGCCACCTCCCAGACGTCTTAAAAGACGTCTGAAGCCATGCGTTCGTAACAGCTAGTGTCTTCCTCAGATCCCTCCACCAGCTGGTTGCGGGAGCGGAAAGAGTCATCTTGCTCCACGAACCTCGTGGCCCAATCCCAGAGTTCTGCCATGTCTCTAGGTGGGAAATCGTCAATGTCATACCAAAACCTCTAAGTTAGGAGTCTTGACTTAAAGTATTGAATGGCAATGGCATCGTAAAGCCGCTTGCACTTGAAGTACTGGGCCTTAAATTGGCCTAGGTATGACCAAAAGGACTCACTCTTTCATTGCCAGACTTCTGATAGCCTTTCAAGATTATCTCTAACCCTCTGCTAGCAAAACTTGTCGGCTAGTTGCTAGAAGCAGGCGATATGTCCGGCCAATCGTTTGTTGAACCACTCATGAGCCATGCGAGACAGATAGGATGGGAATACTCTATAAAGCACCCCGTCGGGGCAGTCGTGTACCAGCATCATCTGGCAGTAACTCCCAACGAAGCTATTGGGGTCCGCTGTCCCGTCATATGGGGCCATGATGGGCTACTTGAATCTCTCAGGCCAGGGGGTTGTCATCACCTCCACAGTGAAGGGGTAGGTGGTGACAAAGGCCCGAGGTCATATGCCCCTCATTGCCCTGGTAACCTGACGGACGATCTCAAGGATCGACCCCCCACTGCCGGTTGCAAGGGGTTGAGCCCCCGAGATCTCCTCCCAGGATGGTGGGTAAGGAGCCTTCAATGGGTCAAGAGGGACTTCCCCTCTCTGGCTGCTAAGCTCGTGTTTTAACTTCTCAAGCTGTTCACGCAGACAGGCGTTTTCACCCTCTACCACATGACGCCACCTCAGCTGCTCATCGTCAAGGCTAGGCTGGCGAATCTCCCCCTATGGGGGTGGACCGAGCTCCTGGATCTGCCTGATCTCTAGGAGCTTCTCAATGACTAAGATTTCCTCAGCCCTAAGAGCCGCCAGTTTGGCCCGAAACTGCTCTTCCCTCACCAGTAGCTCAAGGAGGGAGTCACGCTCGTGGTACTCCGGCAGCTGAGTGGGAACTCCCTACTTCTCCTTATTTGGCCCGATTGGCAAGGGGCATCTCTTGGACACCGACACGCTCGACTCGGCTCGATCCGACGCTTTCTCAGGGTTAGCGCGAGAAGAGTTGTGAGTTGTGGTAGCCATCAGGAGGATCATGAGAGGTATGAAACATTATCAATCAACAATCGCTTCCCACAAATGGCGCCAATTGATCAGCATCCCGAGATACGAAGTATCCAACTTAAGCAACGATCGAACCTCCTCCATGGGTGGATGATTCAATCGTGGGATCTAAGCAATCTCACAATGGCACAGGAAGTGGTTACCCAATTCCACCACAAGGGGTGTATGCCTAGGGGAGGATGGAGCTCCCAACTATGCACTAGAAATTTGGCAAGATTACAAAACACACAATCTCTCAAGTTGCTTGGGAGAGGCCTTGAGGGCCTTCCCATCTATTTATAGCGCTAGGGTCGGGCTTCTAGCGAGATCTTGCAAGTGGATCAGGCTCAGGCTCTCAACGGGATCTTCTAAGCGGATCGGGCTTCCAGCAAGATCTTCTGAGCAGATACGTCACTCGACAATTGTGTGTGCGCTGCTAGGTTATTAATAGCAGCTGCCATTGTCAGCATTTATTAGGGACGTAGGCCTGCTGTACTTTTGTCATGCCTCTAGCAGACAGGATCCTTTGGGTCCGGCTATGCCCAGCCTTCTTGTGCGCGAGCGGGTTGAATTGCCAACTCCGTCTGCATGAGAGACTTTCCTTGGATGTAAGTGGGTTGGATCTCCAAGCCCACCGATATCCAAGCTTTTCCAAGTTAAATCCTTCTTTTAGAACCTTTCGTAGGATTTCAATTTCGAGGACATATTTTGTTCCTCATCAATTACCATCGCATCCAACAACCTCCACTATAAAAAATAATAATTAAGTAAATACCTACTAACATCACATTACTATACTAATTATTTTAATTATATACTTAACTCTCTTCTTATTTCATCACCCAAATATACGTCCATTTTTATTTATTCCATTTTACATATTCTTACGTTACTTTATCGCACCTCCGAACAAGACCTTAAGAGTTTGAAATTTGAAACGATTTTAGTTTTGCGCAACTTCTACGATGAGTTGCCCTTCCGATAGTTAAATATCTCAAGTAAATCAATTTTTATTCGTTAAGTAACATATAAGTTAACATTCTCTTAAATAGTGATTTTTTCAAATTAATTTAAAATCGCAATGTAATGGCTAGTTCTCCGAATATAGGCTGTTAATGATTTCCTGGAATAATTCACTTTAAATTTAAATTAACTTAGATATTTTGCTCTCTCTGCATTTCCGGATTCAATTTTAGACGCATGTACGGAAGTACCCGTTATATTTTATAATACATTATTAAGAATTAATCGATTGGAAATTAAAATCAATAATTTAAAAATAAAAATCAAGTATATTAAAATATATTAGTTGAAAATATTTTTAGTTAATTAAAATTTAAAATATATCAATTGAAAATTAAAATATATGTATCAATTAATAATGAAAATATATTAGTGTGTTTTACTTTTTTTTATCGGTAGAAAATGATTTTTCACTTGAAAAGTAATTTTTCATCAGTAAAAGATGATTTCTATCGTTGAAACTCAAAATACATCGATTAAAATCACCACTCTGATCCTTGCATTACAAAATGCATTGTAAAGTACGTTTTTTTAATTTTGCAGTGCACAATTAATAATCAACAGGTTAAAAATCAGAATCAACCGGTTAAAATTGAAAATCAACCGGTTGAAAATCAAACATATCAAAACATACTAGTTGAAAATCAAAATATATTGGTTCAAAATGAAAATGCACCGATGTGTTTTGACTTTTCACCGGTAGAAAATTATTTTTCACTTAGAATATGATTTTTTACCTATGGAAAGTGGTTTTTTATTAATGAAAAGTGATTTCTATCGGTGGAAACTCAAAATACACCGATTGAAATCACCACTCTAATCCTTACATTGCAAAACGCGTTGTAAAGTACGTTTGTTTACTTTTGTAAGACAATCAAGAATTAACCGATTAAAAATGAAAATCAACTGGTTGAAAATTAAGCATATCAAAATATACCGATTGAAAATCAAAATACACCGGTTGAAAATCAAAATACACTAATTCAAAATGAAAATGCACCAATGTATTTTTCCTTTTACTGGTGGAAAATGATTTTTCACTTGGAACGTGATTTTTCACCTATAGGAGGTGATTTTTCACTTGGAAAGTGATTTTTCATTAATGAAAAGTGATTTCCATCGATGGAATCCCAAAATATACTGATTGAAATCACTACTCTAATCCTTAAACGCATTGTAAAGTGCGTTTGTTTAGTTTTGCAATGCTAAGTTAACAATCAAAATCAACCGGTTAAAAATGAAAATCAAGGATTTCAAAACACCAATTGAAAATTAAAATATACTAGTTAAAAATCAAAATACACTGATTTAAAATGAAAGTACACCGATATATTTTAATTTTTCACCGGTGATTTTCAACATTAGAAAAAGTAAACATACTTTATAAAAATATTTTATAATAACGGTAATTTCAATTGATATATTTTAATTTTTTATTAATAAAAAATTTAATTTTCCAGTAAAAATTTCTTCTTATAATTAAAAAATTATTTTTTATAAAAAATTAAAATATAACAATACATTTATATTGATTAATTAATTAATAATTATTTCCGATCAATATATCTTTGATGTACTTGATTTTCATCGATTCTCAGTATCCTTTCAGCATATGCATACTTCTAGATAACTAGCCTTTTAGGTTCAGACAAATGAAAACAATGAAAAAGAAACCACCTTGGGTCGAGCTTGCAGCGGCAACGGAGAAGTTTAAACTGAAACCGCAAGCGAATAAATATTTGATCATCTTCAAAGCAACAAATGCAGGGAGTGAGGGACAGCGTTCCTGATAACTCTGGAAACGCTCTTGTTTGTTATCAAACTATCTGCTACGAAACTGCGTAGACAAAGCCTAATATTTCTTTGGTTATTTTACAAACCATATGGTTGCGATGAATCACGAACAAAGTGATATCAGTTCCACGTAGAATGGGTCATGGAAACCAAACCATTTCCTCGTTCCAACATCTTCTCTTGTTATACAAGAAACTATTGGCACTGTAAACGAGTTAGAAATAGCACAATACAACCGAATGGCATCCAATCAAACTAGAAGCAATCCTGAGCTGTTGATTGACAACCGGACTTGAACCAACCCTAACCCCAACTACTAAAATGAACCTGCAGTGGCACGATCGAAGTGGAGGATCATACCACACCTCCATGTCACCCTATATGTTCTCTTGGTTCTGATTCTGCAAGCCTACTAAGTTACAAAGGCCTTCGAGCACGATCCTCGCTTGCATCCACTGCTGCCTCAGACAAGATAATTTCCATGTCTCGGGCATCCCTCTTCAAAACGTTGCCCATTTTTGCAATCGCCTCTGTTTGTTGTTGCAACACCTGGAGAAAGAGGACAATTTGTTGAAAAAATTTCCAAAATGAGTGAATTCAGCACAGTTCCTTACCTCTTGCAAGTCAACAAGACTCTGATCATCAATCTTGGTGGACCCAGGCAGATAGACAGAGCTTCCTACTGCACCAGCATTTGCACGCATTCGGACGACTGAGAGCAAGCTATGAACCCGCAGTGATAATCCATTTCCCGGTGCTTTCAGCTGCAGGAAAAAATCATAAATCCATTATAGGAAAGTAAACAAGCTGAATTGATGGGGGAGAAGAAAACTAACCTGTCTAGCTATTGATGACAGCTTCTCACCAAGTTCAACCTCAAGTCTTGTAAGCGGTACCTGAGGTCCACGACCCTCCAAGGCTTCTACTATTCGCATAATCTTTTCACATTGAAAAGCCAAATGCAGTTAGCGTTACTAACAATAACCATCCCATAAAAAATCTCTAAGCTCAGACATCATAGCAAAAGTAACATGAGGGCCTACCCGCAGGAGACGCCTTTGAAGGCTCTGTTCTTTCCTCCTGAGCTGTTGAATCCATGGAAGTGTATCTGCTTGAAAATGTCTCTGGAGCTGCAAGAACAACAATCTTAGGTGGCTCCCAGGATGTATGTTGCTTTGAAAGCTTTAGTATATATACCATTCTCACATTCTTTTGAGTTGTTTTCAGTCTGTCAGCATCTGAAACCATGACTTCATCCTGAATCTGCAAATGGTATTTCAAGAGTATTGTGAATGTGAAAAATATAAAACAAAAATGTGGCATCAAAGAACGCCCAGATAGAATGTGGTCAAAAGAGTAGAATACAACCCAACCCTATCGGAAAAGAGACCCCAGAAGCAGGATTTTTTTTATTCCTTCATTAAAATGAATAATACATGACCATATACATAAACCCAGTCAAATCCTACGCTGAGTCAGACTCGAGTTAAGCAGCTAGACAATATGGATCTTGGACTAGATCTATTTATCCAACTAAGCCAAGGCAATACATTCTTAACAACCCCTACAATTAAAATGTGTAATGGCCAGCTCCTTCCAAACTAAAATACAAACTCAATGCTTGAGCTAACAAGGAAATAAAACATGACGACCTGCAGATGATGGAAAGAAAGATACATCTCGGTAGTATGCATGGATGCAAGTGGAAATTTAAGTGGTAGAATACCTGCCAAGCAGTTAAATAAAAATGGTCACCCAATGATGGCCATGAAAACATAATACGGACTCAAGAAGAAAAAGATCTCTCACGTGGAAACACCAAAAAGAGGGCCACCCCATGTGGGGTCCTAGAGAGTGAGACTCCCACATAGAAACTCAAGGAGTAGGTCACTCACATGGAAACCAGAGTGAGTTTCTCACATACAGAGAACTCAAAAGACTCGAGTCCCCGCATACAGGATCCTCAAATACACTACTACACGAAGGATCAAGCTGCACTAACAAGAATCAAAATAATGGGCAATCACCTTAGAAGGAAATATCCGTAAGTAGTGATATTATCTACTCAGTTTCCCGTCATTTCTCCCATATATATTGGATTCAAGAGAAACCAGGTGTAGACTAGTTCTATGAGGGCACACAAGAGACACCCAAGGTTGAAGACACAAAGAAAGGACTACCACATCAACAAGAGTTGATCTCCATTACCTTAAGGATCCAAATCTTCATCGTCTCCCACGTCTCGACTTGCGGGGGAGTGTTGGGAAATAAATTAGAAAATATTTGATTAGTGTTTTTCTTTGTTTGGTCTTGATTATTTTTAGTATAAAGTTAATGTGTTTCCATGTATGGCAAGGTCATCTCTCTATATAAAGAGGGTTAAGACTTCTCTTTTCAAATCAATAAAGTTGATATTCTCCCCAAAATCCCAACAAACAGCTCTCCCCCAAAATGAAATGGAAAGGGCTCCCTATATTCCCTTTCTTCTTTCCTTGTTTTGGCATTCGCAGATAGAGCTGTATTCTTCATTAAAAAACAAGACTTATCTCTTCATATTTGCAGCACAAGGCAAATCCTCTCCATGGCTTCCTTTGAAACCAAATGTCACACAGACGAGAAGGAACTCAACAATAGGCGAATCTTGTTGGCATATCCCCTTCGATCCTGGTTACTTTCTTATTGTGTGGTTTATTTGTTAGTTTTTATTTTCTATCTAGACATGTTATTTTTCTTACACCACTCTTCTAGATAAAGAAGTGTAGGGTTCTTTGGAATAACAAGTTGAATCATTTTTTCCCACTTGGTATCAAAGCAGTGATCCTAGATTGAAGCCCTAGGTACCACCACCAAACAAGCCCTCCAACCCTCCACCATACCCCTTCTCTCTCTCTCTCTCTCTCTCTCTCTCTCTCTCTCTCAGGCGACGCAGCAGCAACCCCACCACCAACGCCACCACTAGTGGTGGTTCGAGTCAGTGCACTACCGTTGGGGCCCATCTAACCCCCTAGCGGCGCCGCTAGGTGTGCCTGGGGTCCCCCGCGAGTGTTGCACAGCCCCTGCTGGGGTTGTTTTCATTGCCACCAGCCTGCAATGGCAGTCCTCGCTGCCACCTAATCTGATTCTACCTTGGTAGGACAGTCTACGTCCTCCTCCCTCTTTGTTTCCTCGTTCTTGAGGGTCCACGAGGGAGAGGCTGCACTGTTAAGGGCAGATCTTGGCCTTAGTAGGTGTAGTTGCATCTTAGTTGGTCTAGAAAATCAATTTTTCAAACCTCACTTCTTATGAGTTAATCAAAGTTGATGATCTTACAGTGTTTATGATCTGAAGTCAGATTCCACATCTACCCTTGGGCGTATTTCCTCGTCTACAGGGCTTGGGATGGATTCCTCTAGTAGTTCTGAGATGACATTGGGTATCATTTCCGAGACCTAGACCTATAAGAGTCCATTTTTTAGCCTCATGATCAAATTGGATGAGACCAATTACCTAAGTGGTGTCAAACGTTCCTTGTGACAATGGAAGGTCATGGCAAGGAACACATCTTACTAGAATCCGAGCCCACAGAGAAGACTAGAAAATACGTCACATGGAAGAAAGATAATGCTATGGTAAAAGCATAGTTGATGAACTGCATGATCCTACGAATTAGGGATGAGATCATGTACTACCCTACAGCCAAGGCAATGTTGGATAGCCTATGATACATACATGAAAAAAACTTGTCTCGGGTTTTTCAATTAGTCAAGAGTTGTCTGAGTTGAAGTAGGAGGGGTGCTCTCTTTCACAGTCCTACTCCACCTTTAAGGGGCTTCAAGAGATGTACAATGTCTGTAGGCCCATCTGTACATGCGCCACACAAAGGAAGTATCATAGAGAAGCTGCAGTTCATTAATTCTTGTCAAGACTTAATCTAAAGTATACTGCTGCTCGTTCACAGATTCTCACACATTCTGAGTCTTACCTTGAAGGAAGTATATAGTCGTCTGAGTCAGATTGCTAACTGTACCTCAAACTGAAGACAGTGAAGGTCAGACCTCTATCCTTGCTGCAATTGCTGGACGTAGTGGTAGGGGAGCACCTTCCACCTGTAGACATGGGAGAGGATGAAGCATATCTAGTAGGCCTCGTACTACATGCACCTTCAGTGGTAAGGTTGGGATGTGAAGGCCTTATGCTGAGCTAAACATGGGAGGCCTCTAGTTGCTTACCAAGTCATAATGACTTTAGAGGTGCAATCAGATGTACTTGTTCCTCGAGCTGATTATGACGCTTTTCTCCAGTGCCTCTCTCAGCTGACTCAGGAGCCAACCACACCATCTACTGAGACTATTGCCTTTGCCTCAAGTACAGATATATGTGCTCAGGTTTTTGTAGGTATGTCTTGATTGGTAGATTGTAGTGCTTCCCATCATTTGTCAGGAGATCAAGGATACTTTGGCATATCACAGTCTGTGCCCCTAGGCAGAACAATGCAAGTTGCCGATGGCAGACATACCCAAATCAATGGTCAGGGGGAGGTGGCAGTTACCCCCACCATGAGATTATCTAATATTTTCTGTCTCTGATATCTCTTTGAATTTATTGTTTGTCAATAAGATTAGAAAACAACTTAATTGTCATGCTATCTTTGATGATTTGGGATGTATGTTTCAAGATAAGCTAATAGGAAGGACAATTGGTGGCGAACATGAAGAGAGAGGTATGTATCGCCTTGTCTAAACTTCACTTGTAGCTACTTGCTGAGGTAATGCTAGTTCTACTCCGGGAGTGCCTTATAATGGCACCATCACCTTGGTCACCCTCCTCTGGATAAGCTCAGACACATCATCCCGCATATTTCACCTGCTACTGAGATGCATTGTGATGCATGTCTGCTTGGGAAGCACCACAAATCTTTTCCTTCTAGTACTGGATCGGGGACTACTATTGTTTTTCAGTTATTGTATATGGATGTTTAAGGCCCAAGTCGAATTCCTGATCGGTAGGGTCATTGTTATTATTTAGTTATAGTAGATGATTTCTCTCGGTTGTCTTGGTTATTTTTATTGAAGAATAAGCCTGATATTGGGCATGTTATTGAGACATTTTATTGGAAATAAAAAATCAATTTTCTGTTATTATTAAGATTGTCAAATCCGATAATGCATTGGAATTTCATCCTACCAAATTAGCTACCTTCTACAGGTCTCATGGTATTATACATCAAACCTCATGTCCCCATAACTTCACAACAGAATGATGTGGCAAAGAGGAAACACAGACATTTGTTAGATGTGGCTCGTACATTACGTATTCCTCATTGTGTGCCACATTTGTACTGAGATGATGTAGTTCTCACAGCATGGTATCTCATCAACAGGATGCCTTCTTCTATGTTGCATGAACGGACTCCTTGGCATATTCTTTATCCTGAGAGTGATCTAATCCAATTACCACCTTGTGTGTTTAGGTGTGTAGCATTTGTACGTCTCCTAGGCCCAAGGAGAGATAAGTTGGCACTAAGGGTTGTGAAATGCGTTTTCCTTGGATATTCAAGAACGCAGAAAGGGTACATATGTTCTGATCCAATTACTGATAGGCACTGTGTGAGTGCAGATGTTACATTCCATGAATTTGTCCCTTATTTCTCACAGCACAATAGTTGTCACCAGAGGCAAAGTTTGCACCCATGCCTATTCCTCCAATTCCCATGGATGAGATTCATGTTTCTGAGACTAGTCTAACACCTTGCAGTGTCAATGGCAATGATGATCCTGAGACTATTCCCGCACTTGACAGTGGCAGCAATCATCAGAGCTTCAGAGGTCTACCAGTTACATATCACTTGCCAGTTACTTACACTTAGAGGTAGCACCCCCGTAGTAAGATCTTTGACCAGTGTGTGGCTAGTGATGATTGTGCAAGTCAAGTTGATGTCCCTAATGATGTCCTTCCAATATCTATTCGGAAGGCGCCACGCTCCTATGCATAGTACCATGTGGTTGGAGTTGTTTCTACAACTAATCTAAGCACTGCGTTTGGATTGTTTACTACTACATTGCTTGCCATGTAGATACCTTCCACGTACTAACAGGCATTACTTGATCCAAAATGACGTTAAGCCATGAAGGATGAGATAGCTACTCTTCAGGCTCGACAAATGCGTGATCTTACTCCACTTCCAAATAATGCTTGCCCGGTGAAATCTCATTGGATCTTTGCATTGAAATACAGCCATGATGGGTCAATTTTAAGGTACAAGACCCGATTGGTGGTCAAGGGGTTCACTCAGACGTATGGGGTAAACTTCTTTGATACTTTCTCCCCTATGGCTCGCCTGTTGACAGTCTAGATCCTTATATCTGTTGCTGCACATAAGGACTGGAAACTTCACCTGTTTGATATGAAGAACGCTTTCTGATATGGCAATCTTCAAAATGAAGTCTACATGCAGCAGCTCCCTAGGTTCAAGGTTCAAGGGAGTGTGTATGTAGGTTAAAGAAGGCCATCTATGGTCTTAAGCAGAGAGCCCAAGAGCATAGTTCCAAAAGCTCTCAGAGGTAATGGAAAAGATGGGTTTGAAGCAATCTTTGTCAGACCATTCTTTATTTGTCAAGAAGACTAAGAGGGGTGTGGTGACTCTCTTGGTCTATGTTAATAATCTCATTATTACCAGTGATAATGGAGCCAGAACAATTGAGGTCAAGCAATCTCTTGTTAACCAGCTTGTTATGAAGAATTTGGGTCAGCTACGGTATTTTCTTGAAATAGAAGTGGCCAAAAGCAAGCAGAGAATTGTTTTGTCTCAGCGCAAGTAAAGTCTAGATGTACTTCAGGAGACAGGTATGCTAGGTCCAAGCCAGCCAATATTCCCATGGACCCCAAAGAGCATCCATATGATAAGGAGGCAGAGCACGTGGACGGTTGACCATGCAGGCAGCTTGTTGGGAAATTATTGTACCTAACGATTACTCGACCAAATATTGCATTTTCTATGGAAAAACTCAGTTTATGGACGGATCGACCAAGCAACACTGGCAGGTAGCTATGCAGATGCTAGATACCTGAAGAAAGCACCTCGACATGTGATACTCTTCTAGAAAGGATCCCCTATGACAGTGGTTGGTTACTCAGATGTGGATTATGCAGAATATTTGGCAGAAAGGAAGTCCACCACTAGTTTATGCACATTGATAGTAGCGAATCTGGTCACTTGGAGGAGCAAAAAATAAAAAGTTATTTCCAGACCTAATGCCAAGTCAGAGTACAGGGCTATGGCCCAAACAACTATAAAGATGATCTGGGTGAGATTCCTACTACAGGATTTTCATGTCCAGAGTCAAGAACCTATGGAGATGAGATGTGACAATTGGGCAGCTGCATATATTAACAACAATCCCATGTTCTTTGAGCACACCAAGCATGCCGAGGTGGACTGCCACTACACCAGAGACTTGATCCAGCGTAGGATGTTGCGTACTACTTTTGTTGCATCTGAAGACCAAACAATAGACATCTTCACAAAGCCTCTTTCACTTTCTGCTTTCAATGTCTGTTGTTCCAAGCTAAGCATGATTGACATCTATACTCCAGCTTGAGGGAGAGTGTTAACGTATCCCCTTTGTCCTCGTTTCTTTCTATTTGTGTGGTTTGTTAGTTTTTATTTTCTATCTGGATGTGTTATTTTTCCCATACCTCTCTTCTATATAAAGAGGTGTAGGGTTCTTTGAAATAACAAGTTGAATCATTCTTTCCCACTAATCCAAAAGATTTCACCCAATTTAAGTAATGCAAAAATACATTTTGATAGGCAAAATGTGAAGGGGGTTTTCAAAGAAGCCATTGTTCCTATGAAATAACGTTCAGATGAAAGCAAAGGGTGGGTGACAATCAATCATCGGAGGTGGAGACACAAGCAAGGCAATTGCACGTCCTATCATTCCAATCACGGGAGGGAGCATCATGCGACTAGTTCGCATCGGTGCTTTTGTTGTTGGTCCATTGGATACTATGCTCGAGAATGCAGAGACATGATTCAGTGCTTCATCTATCAACAATTAGGTCACTGGAGTTCTACATGTCTAATGAAGGCAATGCAACGAGAGGCAAGACGATCAAAGGTGATCCATGGGTACGTGGTAGGCAGCCTAGCTTCGATGCAAAACATTTGGGCTTCCACCACAACGAGATTCTATGATCCCTTTTCTTTAAAGTGGAAGAAGATTGCGGGTGGTGGAGCTTTCAACTTCAGAGGGGGTCATCTCCAAACACCATCCATGAAGGATTCGTTGCTTGTACTGAGTTAATCGTTTCCATCGAGAGAAGAAACAACAGGTGCAGCTTTTGCTTCAAGACTTGCAAACTAACTCTTACAGATGGTCCTTGGTTAAGCTAGTAGCAAGATGCTTCAGTAGACTTCTACAGCTGTGTATGGTGGAAGACAAGTTGGTCGCATCATGGATGTGATCCCAAAGCGTAGAGGTGCCATCGAAGGTATTGGTTGTCACTTGATGGGAGAGCGGAGGCCTATGTCAAGGTCAGGCTAGTTGATGGTCTCTTCCCTAGTGAGGCGAAGGTGATGGGGAGCCAACGATGAAGGAGGCATCAAGGGCAAGAGGTAATTTCCATGAGAAACATTTCTATTCCCCTTTGTTAGGCAAGAAATTAAGGGTTCTAGAGGAACAATTTGGAAAGGTTGACGTGGAAAGGGAGCCTTTTGTTGAGGGAGAAGAAAATGAAATGTCTTATTGAAAGAAGAGTCATGGAGTTCCTTATATAAAGAGAAGCTTCCAGAAGATTACCTGACATATGAAATAATAAAAATAACAAAAACATTCTTTTTACATAAATAACTCTAACACTCCCCCTCAAGCTAGAGCATATATATCTAACATGCCCAACTTGGAACATAAAAAATCATGATGCATTCTGGAGAGAGCCTTAGTGAAGATATATGCAATCTACTGCTCAGATATAGGAGTGCATATCTTCACAATGGAGATCATGTCTCGAACAAAAATGGTAGTCTACTTCAATATGTCTTGTGCGTTCATGGAAGATAGGATTGGAAGCAATAAGGGTGGTTGACCGGTTGTCACATAATACACGCACTAAAAGCTTGACTTGAACACCCAAATCCTCAAGAAAGTGAACAAACCACATAATCTCACAAGCTACACAAAACCATGGCTCTGTCCTCAACCTCAGCACTTGATCTAGAAACCACATTCTGCTTCTTGCTCCTCCAAGTAACTAGATTTTCACCAAAAAGGTGGAGTACCCAATACCAAATCTCTTGTCCTCCATAGAACCTACATAATCAGCATCTAAATAGACATGCAAATCAATGTGCCCATTATTCTTCATGTAGAGCCCCTTTCCTGGACTGCCCTTGAGATATCTAAGAATGAGACATATTACCTTCCAATGGCTATAATGGGGGTTCTCCATAAACTGACTTACCCTATTTACAGCAAAGCTGATATTTGGTCTAGTAACCGTCACATATAATAGTTTGCCAACAATTTTCTCACATCATCCCTTATCTTCAAACAGTGAGTCATCTTTCTCGCTAAGTCTCCTTTGCAGTTCAGCAGGAATGAAAGTTTTTCTCCCAATATCATATTTCCTCCGAAAGTTCCAGCACATACTTCCTCTGTGATAGAGCCATCCCATGTGAGTTTATGGCCACTTCAATGCCAAGAAAATACCTTAGTTTACCCAAGTCCTTGGTTACAAATGTCGTTTGTAAGAACTTCATCTCCTATATCCCGAGTGTCATCACCAATCAAGACAATATTGTTTACATATACTGCAAGAATCACAACACCAGATTCCTTACGCCTCACAAGCATTGAGTGATCAGAAATGGACCTACGGAAGCTACTCTTCTAGATTTCTGAACTAAGTCTCTCAAACCATGCCCGTGGACATTGCTTCAAGCCATAAATCGCCTTCCGAATCTACATACCTTCTCCCCCTCAACCACGTTCTAATGGTTGTGCCATGTATACCTCCTCCTAAGGATCACCATATCTGAAGGCATTCTTGACATCAAGTTAATACAATGGTCATGCTCTATTAACTACCGATGAAAGAATAGCTCTAACGGAATTTAGGCACAGCACCGGAGAGGTGTCTTAGTAGTCTACACCATAAGTCTAAGTGTAGCCCTTCACCACAAGCCTAACCTTTAGGCGCTCAACAGTCTCATCCAGGTTGTCCTTCACAGTGTACAACCATTTACAGTCAACCACCTTGGCACCATCCAAGACATTGATCAACTCCTAGGTACCGCAGGAAATAAGTGCCGCCATCTTATCCTCCATAGCATGTCGCCAGCCAGGATAAGCCTTACATTGGTGTCTAGGTACCACTAAAGCAATGAGAGCTATAGAGAACTGTTGTAATCAGCGTTGTAAAAATCGACCTACTCAGTCAAGTAATCGACCGAGTAATCATATGCAATGCCCTACCAACTAAATAACCCATACTCGGGCCTATAGTCGGCAACACCAATTACTTGGCCGAGTAGTCGGTGTAGTCGGTCCAATAGTAGACTAATTTTTGCATAGAGGGAAAAACAGCTATGTAGGTATATTATTTTTTTTAGGTCAAATAAAACCCCACTCAACCCTCCTCCAACCACTCCCCTAAAATCGTTTATTTTCACCCGAGACTCATCTTCGACCAAGTAAAAACCCTTCATCGCCAAAGCATATATTGTAATATATTTGATTCAAGTATAAATTAATTCTTGATTTATGTTCTACCGTTGGAAATGTATTTGTAATAGTTTATACCTTGATTTAATTATTAAATTTGTAATGAATTTGATATTATTTGTACTTTGTAGCTTATTTTATAACCTTTAACTTGATATGTTTACTTTTATGCAATGATATATTTTACTTCTTGATATGTGTGTCCAAATATACATACATACATATATATATATATATATATAAAATACCCGATCGAGTACTCCCCAACTACACCCCCGCATAACGTATACTCCTTAATCAGTGGCCTGACTGATTGAATACCAACTACTGACTTTTACAACACTGGTTGTAATGCTAGACTAAGATGATCAATAGTAGTATAGTGGGACATAAAATGTAAGGTACAAGTTCTTACAGCTTTCCTAGGAGCAATAGGTAAGTTGTCAGACTAATAGGGTAGGACATCTGGATCAGATGGTGGCAAGGGGGATTGATTGACCCGATTCTCCTCAATGAGCTCAACTTACATAGAAAGCAAGGGAATAGACCCAAGACCCTTCTGACAATGCTCATAGATGTGGATAAACCAACCAAGAGAAGAACCCTCACAATAATAGGAAACCTTCTCAAAGAAAGAAACGTCAGCCGACACATAGTAATGTTTATCCACCAAATCAAAACACCTGCACCCCTTCTAAGATCTAGAATAACCTAAAAAAACACTTGACAGATCGTGGGGACAACTTATCAGCAACCCAAAAAAGGTAGAAAAAACATGTACATCTAAATATCCGCAATGACAATGCAAAAAAAGGAGTATCTAGCTGTAACAAAAGAAAAGGAGTATCACCATCAAGTACAAGTGAGGGGACCAAATTAATCAAGTGGCAATAAGAACGGCATCCCCCCAGAACTAATTGGGCACATCCATAGCAATCATCAAGGTTCAAGAAACATCAAGGAGATGGCATAGTTTGTGCTCAGTAACCCCATTCTGTTGGGATGTGTGAGCACAAGAGGTCAGATGAAGAGTATCATTGGCAAATAAAAAATCATCCACATCCTTTTGAATAAATTAAAGGGCATTGTCTCTATAAAATAGTTTAATGCATGTGCAATAAAAATTTTAAACTTCAATGAAAAATTTAGAAATGATAGAAGCAATCTATGATCGGTCCTTTAACAAAAAAGTCCACAACAATCAACTATAATCATCAATAAAAATAACCAAATACCGATAGACAGACCGGTGACTTATCCAACAAGGTCTCCACACGTCACAGTGAATTAAATCAAAGGGAGTTGACTCTTATCCTGCTGGAAAACAAAAGAAACTCAATGATGTTTGCCCAGTTGACAAGCCTCACACTCCAAGTCTCCAACTTCTCAGGAATCGTGAACTCAGGAAGCATCTTCCAGAGTCTGAAGACAAATGAATGTCCCAGATGACGGTGCCACAAAATAGGTTAGGTGAAAATAGATGCAGCGCCAACAAAAGTGGGTATTGATGTAGTAGAGGTCATCACACTCAATCTCCCCACTAATTATCTTCCCAGTATAGATGTCTTGAAAGAAGACAAAATGCTCATCAAAAATCACGTAACAGTGAAGCTCCTTGCATAATCAATAAACAAATAGACAGCTCAAAGAGAACTCAAGAGCACAATAAACATCTGACAATCTCAACAAGTCAGAAAAATGGACATCTACTACAGTCACAGGAGAATACATTCCGTTGGCCAAACAGACCTACGTAACAATAAAAGCCTAGCGTAGGGATAGAAGTGGATCGTTCTTACCAGTAAGGTGGTTAGAAGTACCTAAGTCAACCACCCAAGATGAAATAGATACAGTAGTAACCAACTTCGTAGAACTACCCATTGTTGCCAGAGAAGCAATGGTATCCAGTGGAGCTACCTATCAGAGAATCTGCATAAGACGAGCATAATCATCAGATATTTGAGTAGGCAGTCCACGAGGAGCAACAGCAATCTCCCCCTGAACACGAGCAACATCCACACAACCAGGGCATCCAAACTTTGGCTCAACACTTCTCAAAAGGATGGTTTGTCCTCTGGCAATTGATACACGGGTCATAGGTCCGACCTCATCCACAACCTTGTCTACGTCCATTGCTAGGAGTACCACACCGCCAAGAGAGTGCAAAGGCAGACGTCTCTGTAGAGGGTGGTTGTGCAGTAGCGGAGGAAGTGGCCATCCCAATGTCAGAGGAGATCCTTTGGAGTCTTCCATAGACAGCCTCCAAATCAAGAATATCCTCCAAAGCAAGAATCTGACCTTGAGCAGACGACTACCTAGCATAGAAACCATTAAAGAACCTGTACACCTACCAGGTATGTCCTTGTCCAATCTGTAACTCACGATAAGAGGGTTGAAAGACATTCAACTTTTCAAAGAACCCACCATCTTAGTACAATAGTCAACCATCGTACGATAACCCTAAGAAGACCAGATGCGACTCTAAATATCTACCAGATGAGCATGGTTAGATATTTGGCAATACTTCTTATCCAGGCTATCCCAGATCGATTTGGTAGTCTTCTATAGAGCAGATTCACCGTAATCTGGGCTCTACACTGTTCATTATCTAATTCATAACAAGATAATTATCTTGCTCCCACTTCTAAAAATCAGAAGCATCAGCCTTAGGAGGATATTTAGTCAATATGTATAGCTTATTCTGGTTGCCAACAAAAATCTTGAATGCCTGGGACCAAAGTAGTTAGTTTTAGACACTATTGAGTTTCATAGAGGTGCCTTGGACCACCAGAGAAGCCAAGGAAGTCGTGGGTTTGATTTCAAAAGAGGTAGAGGGTCCTGACGTTGCCATGTTAGGGTCAAAGCAAGGAGTTCCTCACAGTTTCATA
Source organism: Thalassia testudinum (assembly GCA_037157565.1). NCBI lineage: Eukaryota > Viridiplantae > Streptophyta > Magnoliopsida > Alismatales > Hydrocharitaceae > Thalassia > Thalassia testudinum. The sequence continues at coordinate 115,889,406 of JAZHRO010000036.1, read as the reverse complement.
TCTAAAATAGGGAAAAGAACATGCACTTTCTTCAATTCCAGTAGCACTCACACATCTTAAACCATGCTAGAGTCAAAGCCACAACCCCAAGAAGCAATAGAAAATAGAGGCCAAGAGAAGCTGCCTACACCACCACCACCACGTTCACATCATGATAGCTTTGGGTGGCGATGAAGGCACCCAACAGTAGCAATCAATGCTACTAGGAGCGAGGAGTTGGGTCGCAAGACCCCTTTGGCAACGTTGTTGAGCCCTATAGATGGGGTGATGCGAGAGTGGCCCCCCCTCGCACACCCCTCTTCCCTATCACTGTTGACCTTCCAATAGGGAGCAAAGAGCAATAAAGAGAGAGGGGTGGCAAGAGAAAGACGAAGACCAACGAGAGATCAACGAGAGAGAGGGTGGCGATGGTAAGAGAGAGGACTCTCTCCTATGGTTTTGGTGGAGAAAGGCACCCAAGTACAAAGAGTCTAAGACCCATCCCGCTCTGATATCATGTTAAGGGAGAAGAGAATTAAACATCTTATTAAAAAGAGAGCCCTAAGCCTCTTTATATAGAGAGAGGCTTTAGGAAGATTACATAAGTGACGCACATGAAATAACAGAAATAACAAAAACACCCCTTTTACATAAATACCTTCAACACCTACATTGGGTCCAACAATGGTAAGCCCACGTTAGAGGATTTTTCAGGGCCCACACCTAATTATTTACTGCTATTAACGTCGAAGGAGTTAAGGAGCGATCCAAACATCCTTTTTGGTAGCTTTGGGATATTTTCTATGGACTTGGAGGGTTTAAACTTGTGTGGGCTGAACGAACATCTACTTACCCGACAAGCATGCTCTACTCCAAATAGGTTGTGTTTCGAACCTAATACCCAAGCTACTGCCTCTTTCAGATGGAGAGGACAATGGAGAAGGTGGAACCTAGTGCGACCTGGTGACTCTTGATAGTGGATGTCTTGTTCACAATGTTCCTATTCATGGTGAGATGGAGCTAACTACTCCAAATTTGTTGGGCATGTGAGGTGGACCTTTTTAGACCGACTTAGAGGATGTGCCTACCTATGTTAAGGGTGATGATGGTCAGGGTGCTATTAGGCTTTCTCCATCTATTGAAGGGATGGTGGTAGTAGGGAAAGCCCTAGGTCAGGAGCCTCTTTGGCCATTGTAAGACTGGATAATGGAGGCAGGGATGATGTTGGAGATCTTGAGGGTGTAGGCGATGGCTCTACGGTCGCATGTGATGTTGGAAGGTAGACAACTAAAGAGGGAGTATTGTCGTCTCGTGCTCACATGCAGGAAGGTGGTAAAGGGTAAGTGCAGATCCAACTTACCTCTTGAAGACATTGACTCAATCCTAGACAAAGGTCGATCTTTCGAGACCGTTGTTATAGGTGCCACCATCAAACAAGAGAAGTGACCAAGACAGTTGTCACAACAACCAAGATGCATGAGCCAAATGCAACTAAGGGATTAGTTGCACCATTAATTGGTGCAATGCAGCGTGGTGGTTGTACATCTTCTATAAAACCTCACATGAAATGTTCAATGTCTCCAAGATTAGACTTCGATAGATGTGCTTATATTGTAGAATGGAATGTGCACTTTATTCTTTTACAAGAAAAAAAGATTGAGTTAGACAATACCACCAAAAGATAGATTTGTGGGCAATTCTTTGGAGGTTTTTGCACACTAATTTGGTTGGCAAGTCTGGACGTGACTTGTTGGGGGTGGAATGAGGCAAATTTTGAATTGCTTGACCATCATATAGGAAAATTGGATGAAAAGATTTAATTTCATTAGAAATCTTATGCCTTCTTTGTATAGAGAGAGATCGTAGTGTTAGAAGTACATAAATATCCCTAAGGGTCAAAAACTATCATAGCCCTTACAATGAGAGGAAAAATAAAAAGCTAATATGTGTTAGCACTCCCCCTCAAGCTAGAGCATAGATATCGATCATACTCAGCTTGGACATACAAGAATCAAATGAGGATCTGGCCAAGAGCTTGGTGAAAATATCTACAGTCTGCTCCTCAAATGCAACCGAAGTATATAGCAGCCCCTTCTGCATAATGTCCCTGGTATAGTGACAATCAACCTCAACATACTTTGTTCTCTCGTGAAATGCTGAGTTGTTAGCAATGAAAGTGATTGCTCTATTATCACATCAATCTCTATGGGGTTAGAAAACTGCACCTATAGATCAATAAGTAAGGATCTGATCCACATCATCTCAGCAATCATCTAAGCCATAGCTCTGTACTCAGACTCAACACTAGATCTCACAACTGTGTCATGTTTCTTACTCCTCCACGTGATCAAATTCTCTGCTAAGAAGGTACAGAACCCAATAGTAGATTTGCGATCCACATGACATCCAGCATAGTCTGCATCAGAGTAGCCAACCAACGTCATAGAAGACCCCTTGAAGAAAAGACCCTTCCTAGGAGCCTTCTTGATATATCTAAGTACCATCAATGTTGCATCCCAATGCTGACGTGTTGGTTTGGCCATGAACTGCCTCTATCTCCCAACTGCAAAAGAGATATCTGGCCTCGTGATAGTGAGATACAGCAGCTTGCACACAAGCTATCTGTACTGTCTACTGTCTACCACCTGTGCAACTTCATCACAAAGTAGCATCTTGGGGTCCATAGGAATATTGGCCTCTTTGGCCCCAAGCATACCTACCTCTTGCAGGATATCTAAAGCGTACTTCCTCTAAGACAAGACTACACCATTCTTGCTGCAAGCAACCTCAATACCAAGAAAATACCATAGAGCCCCCAAGTCCATGACAAACTGCTCTGCAAGGATGCGCTTGACCTCAACAATGCCCTGCTCATCGTCTCCCGTGATAATCAAATCAACATAAATAAAAAGTACCATAGTATCTCATGTAGTCCTCTTGACAAAGAGTGAAAAATCAACTATCGATCTCCTAAATCCAACTGCCTCAACGACCTGTGACAACCTCTGAAACCAGGCTATGGGACTCTGTTTAAGGTCATATATAGCCTTTCGTAATCAGCATACACACTCCCCCTGACTCTCAAAACCACAGGTGGCTACAGCATATAGACTTCCTCTTGGAGATCGCCATAAAAAAAGGCATTCTTAACATCTAGTTGATGCTAGGGCCAATCTAACTGAACTGCCATTGCAACCAATACCTGGACCGTGAGAAGTCTGGCAACTGGTGAGAAGGTGTCAAAAAAATCCACCCCATAAGTCTAGGTGAACCTCTTTGCCACGAGGTGGGCTTTGTACCTAGCAACACCACCATCAGGATTAAACTTCACAATAAATACCCACCGCAGCCAACGAGTGCAGCATCATCAGGAAGGGAAGTTAGCTCCCAAGTCCCACGACCTCGAAGAGCGACCATCTCATCCTCCATGGTTGCCTACCATTTTGGATCAACCATGGCCTCACGGTGAGTAGCTGGAATCTGCATAGTACCTAACACCTGAGTGAATCCAGCAAATCCAGGAGCTAGATTGTCAGTAGCAAGTGCCCCTGCCGTGGGATAAGTGGTGCAGGTTCGTGATCACTTCTGAATGGCTATTGGAATATTAAGATCATCACCTGACGCATCACATGTCCTGTCCCTGTGACCATCACATGGCAAACATACGTCAGTATCTAAAGGACTCACCTGAGAAACCGATGGTAAAGGCGAGAGTAGGGGTCCCTGATAGGTACTATGAGGGTGAACATATATCTGGAGTGGCCCTGTCAGGCGTGGAAAGGGATGCGTAGCAAGAGGTAGTGGTGGTGTAGTAGGGACAAGAATCTCAGGAAAGCTCCCAAAGCGAATGGGAGTATATGGCATAGGTGCCATATTACCCTCAGGAGGCATTTCAGCAGCCATCACAGAAAAGAAAGGTATAGCCTCATGAAAGGTAACATTGATAGAAACATAGTGTCGAGAAGTAAGAGGATCAAAACAACGATAGCCTTTTTGTGTCTAGGTATACCCTAGAAAGATGCACTTAACTGCTCTCAGTGCAAGTTTATCCCGACCTAGTCCCAACAAGTGGACAAAAGCAACACAACCAAAGGTCCGAGGGGTGACGTAAAACAGGGGCCGATCAGGATACATGACCTGAAGAGGAATCCATTCATGTAATACAGTATTGGGCATCCAATTAATCAAAAAACATGCAATCAAAACATCACCCCAGCAAAGAGATGGGACCGAATGATGAACCAATAAAGTGCGGGAAACATGAAGAATATGACGATGTTTCCTCTCAGCGACACCATTTTGCTAAGAGGTATGAGGACAAGTTGTCTGTCTCATGGATAATACCACAACTAGAAAAGAAACTACGCAAACGCATAATACAAAACTCCAAGACATTATCAGAACGAAAGTATTTCACCAAACACGAATGCTAAGTTTTTATTTCCTTAACAAAATTATCAATAATTAGTCCCACATCAGACTTATTTTTCAAGAAAAACATCCAAAAAATACAAAAAAAGTCATCAACTAAAATAAAATAATATTTATTCTCAAGTCAATCAGGAGTACGACTGAGACCCCAGACGTCCATATGAATCAGATCAAATGCAGGAGCAGATGAAACAAAGGAAGAACTGGCAAAACTAGTCCTATAGTGCTTGATAAGCTAACAAGCATCACAGGTGAGAGCAATAGTGGAGAGGAGGTGCGATAGAACACGTACAAGGTGATGAATGGGTAGATGGCCAAGGCGATGGTGCCACTGGAGAGGAAATCCAACAGAAACAAGGCTCTTAAGTAGCAGAGGCAACAAAAGGAGTACGGCTCAGACGGTATACCCCATGTTCCTCACGCCCTTCACCAATCGTCCTCCCAGTGAACTTGTCCTGCAAGACACAAGAGGATGCATCAAAAATAGCTGTGAACTTATCCTGCAAGACATAAGAGGACGCATCAAAAATAGCTCAATAATTTAGATCTCTAGTGATACTGCTAATAGACAATAAACTCAAAGGAAAATCAGGCACATAATAAGCATCTGCTAGCCTTAAGGTAGAAGATAAAGACATATCTTCCTTGCCAACAAGTGGCGAGTGTCTCCCATCAGCCACATGTACTGTCCTGGCAGGTGTACATAGGTGCTAATTGAAAGAAAGAGCATGTCACCACATAGGTGCTTGGATGCACCAGAATCAATCAGCCATTCACCAGAAGACAAAAGGGATGACATACCACTCGCAGGTGTCTCTGAAGAGGTAGCCATAGCTGCAGTGTCAAGAGTCTAAGAAGAAGAAGCCTGAGTCAACTGAGCAATCTGCTGCCGCAAAGTTTCAATCTCAGTACTCAATGAGCTAATATCAGAGGTAGGAAGAGCGGAATCTGAGATCTCAACTACCTGATTGGCCACAGGTGATCTACCATGCTTCTACCAACATGAAGCCTCAGAGTGACCAAGTCTGCCATAATAAGTACACGGAGTCCTATTGCGTGTACTAGAAGAACATCCACATCCACGACCATGTGCAGGATAAGTGGTACTCTTGCCACATCCAGGAATCGCAGCCAGTGCAGACGACTAAGCGGTCAAGTCAGAAGCAGCAGTACACACTGCAACTCTACTAAGTCTACTGTATGCTTCCTTCAAGGTAGGAAGCTCAAGAGCAGTGAGAATCTGATCTCTGGCTGCAGCATATTCATGTCCAAGGCCAACCAGGAAAAGAGAGAGCCAACTGTCTCCTGAAACTCCTCCAGGATTCACAGGCACACCCTAGCAAGTAAGAGTAGTGCCTCTCCAACATCCCTTTCATAAGGAAGTAATACCGTGATAACGTGCGTCCCTCCTGACACAGATAGAAGAGGTCGTAAAAGATCTGGAAAACTCGTGCAGAGTTCTTGGCATATGAATAGGTGTCACGTAAAGACTCCCACATCTCCTTAACTGTAGTATAATACATGATCTCATCTCCTATTCGGGGAATAGCTGTTTACATCAGCCATACACAAATCATGGCATTATCACTATCCCAGTTGACATTTATACCAATCTTGTTCTCAAGCTCCGGATCTGTAAGTATATGGCTCTTTGTATGACCCCTGACGGTCATAAGAAAGGTCTGGGACCACCGAGGTAGTTGGTGTCATCTAACTTCACAACAAAACCAAAGAACGAGTTCTTGAGTACCCCGGTGTCCGAAATAAAGCCCGAAGATACCTCAAACTGATCATCTGAAGCCATCTTCGCAATCCAGAAGCCTCGATCAAACGTCTAGGACCAAGAAACCATCAAATAATTTGAAAAACCAACAGATTCAGATCTAGATAGTTGATAAGAGGCTTCCTTGGACAAATGTTGGCCTCCCCTGAGTGCAAGAACACCCAAGGAGGCCTCAGAGAGATCTAGCCTCCTCGCAACAAGAACAGGGACTGCAGAGAGATCTAGCCTCCTCGCAACAAGAACAGGGACTGCAATCCCTGGATCAGGGCAAAGTACCCCTCATGATCGCTGCACAGAGATCAGAAGCCCCGTGCTCCACTTAAACAGGCGGTTGCACCGCCAATCACCACCTGTCGCAACCGCAGATGGCCACACGATGCCTAAGAGATCGCCGCTGCCAGTCTGAAGCATGTCGCCCGCGCTAGCACCTACTGCAGAGCACCACCAAGTGTCCTTGGATCGGCAGCGCCTCCGCCAGCTACTGTAACAGGTCAAGCGCATCCATAGCGCCGCTACTAGGTCGACTAACCCTCGCATGAGCGTAGCTGCTGTGGTTCAGCAACCCCCGCGCCGCTGCAGCCCCATTGTCAAGGCTAAAGCGTGCCTCCGGAGCGCCGCCGAGGGGTCGCTGGGGCTACTGCGCGCGGCCGGAGGGTCGTCGGAGGCTGCTGCCGCCGTCGGATAAGGAAGAGAGGAGATCAGGATTCAGTGTTAAGGTTTAGGAGGCCTTGAGGGATGGGATACCTAGAGCCACGATCTAGGACCGATGCTCTGATACCAGATTGAATGAAAAAAGTTAATTTCATTAGAAACCCTAAGCCCTCTTTATATAAAGAGAGACCGTAGAGTAAAAAGTACATAAATATCCCTGAGGGACAAAGACTATCATAGCCCTTACAATGAGGAAAAATAAAAAGCTAATATGTATTAACAAGGAAGATGGGTTCTCACTAGGTGTTTCAGGAGGATATCAGATGGGTTGGTCTTTGTGCTCTGTTCGGTATATGGGTCATGTGAGGATGCTCTTCAATCTGATTTTTGGGAGGAAATTAGACAAGCAACGCTTTGGGCAAATGGGAGAATGTGGCTAATGGGTGGGCATTTCAATGCCACTCTATCGCTTAATGATAGACGGGAAGGGAGGGGTGACAGGACTATGAAGCATTTTGATGATCTAGAGTGGAGTCTTGGTAGCTTATCGGTTAGTCAAGCTTATAAGCTCCACAAAAGGGAGGTGACAATACATGATTTCTTTTTGGCTCCAATTCACTTTTGGAAGATGATTCCTTGAAGATTAAGATTTTTTTGTGACGACTTCGATGAGGTAGATTGGTAACAAAGGTCAGACTGAGGTGGTCCAACGAGCAAGATCTCCAATGCATGCTTTGTAGGTTGGAAGAGGATTGGAATCACCTCTTCAACGAATGTGGATTTACGAAGGATGTGATAATGAGGTTGGGTATTCCTACTATTGATGATGGCTCCAAGAATGAATTTTGGAGGAGCTTTAGATGAGGGGTGTGGGCAGATCCAACTACATGTTGCAAGCTATCAACCAGTCTTTGGAGCATCTAGATCCAAAGGAACGACACCATTTTCAAGGGGGCAAAGCTTTGGGCAGAAAATGTTGTGAGGGATGCCTCTTTTTTTTTTTGAATTTTGGACCCATCATTGGTAATGACTTTTTGTCTAGTGGAATGAAGTTTTGTCTTGGATGACTACCAATCTCTAGTGGCCTTCCTTATCAAAAAAAACAACAAAGAATGTCAACAACGATTTTGAGATAGAAACAAGTTCAAAAGCACAAGAAGCATCAATAGTTATTGTTGAGAGTTATGTAGTTTATGAGAATGGTCTTATATGTCCTCTTTTTTTCTGTTTTCCTTATTTTATAAGGATTCCTCTATACTTTTCCCACATCTCTATATATTGAGATGTAGGGTTACGAATTAAAGCACTTTTCACTCATTTCTTCAACTTGGTATTAGAGTAGCAGTCCTTGATTGGTGTTCTGTACCCTCCTTGATTCCCATACCCCCTTTCCTTCTTCCACCAACAAAAAATCCCAAGAAGAGGTGACATGATACCACCGTTGTCACCGACCCTCTAGCTAGTCAGTGGCCCCTTGGCCTCCTCTCACTAGCAACGCATAGTAGGAGGTACGGCCCATACCCTCTCCTCTCAATCAAGGACTCTTTAACTCCAACTCCTCGTGCCTCTGAAAAGGTTCCTAGCAACGCCACTAGGGAAGCCTTCACGTCAACTGAGGTTGTATCGCCTCTAGCAATGTCACCCCAGCTGTAGGACCACCTAGGAGCCTATAACGCCACCCAAGGACTTACTGCGTTGCCTGAGGACCTCTTGTTGTGTCGCCTAGGGGCCCTGTAGCACTACCTAAGGGCTTGCTACACCGCCTGAGGGGGGCCTCTCGTGTCACCTCAGGGTGCATTGCTCGGTGTTACATCACCTCTTGCCCACTTGTAGCATTGCTTGGTAGCACTTTTCTACTTCACACGATGTTGCAAGAGTGTCTCCCTAAGCCATCTTGAGGATTACTTGGATAGCAAGCTATTATTCGTTGGCATATTAGCGATCACATCTTTAGGATTATGATGTTCTGAATTTAGATCACATATTCTCATATCAATTTAGCCTCTAGCCAAAGAGACAATGGCATCTGAGCTTTCTTCAAAGGCAACATCGAAGCATGTTACAAAGACAAAGGCCTATAAGAGCCCTTTCTTTGTTCCCATGGTGAAATTAGATGAAACCAATTATGTCGAATGGTCACAGACCTTATAATACTAGAAGGTCATGACAAAGAGCACATGCTCCTTCAACCAGAGCCCGTAGAGAAGAGTGGCAAGAATGCCACATGGAAGAGCAATGATACCATGGTCCAAGCGTGGATCATGAACTCAATCATTCCCAACAAAGGGGATGAAATAATGTATTACAGAATAGCCAAGGAGATGTAAGACAACTTAAGGGACACCTATTCCCATGAGAATTTCTAGCCGAGTCTTGTAGGTTACAATGAGATACTACACCTTTATCATGAAGCTCACTCCCTGTCTCAGTGCTACTCAATGCTCAAGGCCCTTTCGAGAAGTATAATGTGTCACTTAATCTGTACTTATGACACATATTAGGTGTTTCGCAAGGAAGTTGCAATCTTACAATTCTTGGCTGGATTAGGACCTAAGTATTCAACTGCACGTTCTCATACACTCGCCATGGTAGAGCTTCCTAGCCTTGAGAAAGCGTACAGCAAGATGAGTCAAATTGTTGTCTCCCTCACTTTTGAATACTCTACAAGGCAAACATCTGCCTTGGCAACTGGCCAAGGCCATGGACGTGGTGCACTCTCTACCCGAGGGAGGGGGAGAGGGCGTGGTGCTCTGGTAAAAGGATGCGTTTCCTACACATATTGCAGAAAACTTGGCCACACTGAGAATGTCTGTTGGACCAAGCACGGTCAACGACCGTCTACTAATCAGGCTGTTACCTCTGCAGAACAGCCCAATGAGATCGTTTCAATTCCCAAATTTAACTACGATGTGCTTTTTTAGCGTGTCTTATAGCTCTCTCAGGATACCACCTCATCTACACTTCTAACACTACCGCACTCGTTGCATCTTCAGGCATATAGCGTGCCCTTGTTACACAAGCTGATGAGCTCTGTCACACAGATTGGCTAGTGGATTTTGGGGCATCACGCTACCTAAGTGGAGATCCACCACGCTTCTGTCATCTCAACTCAATTCCTCCGGGGCATATAGTGCAGGTGGCAGATGGGAGGCATTCTCCCATTACTAGTCAAGGGGAGGTTATAGTTGCCCCTAACATGAGATTGACTAGCATTCTTCTTGTTCCTAATCTTCCAATCAGTTTGCTCTCAGTTAGCAGAGTTACTAAAAAACTTAACTGCCGAGCGATATTTGACACAGTCTCATGCACTTTTCAGGATATCTTGACAGGGAAAACGATTGGTGGAGGTTGTGAAGAGGGGGAGTCTATCACCTGTTCTAGTCGCCTTTTGCTGCAATCTGTGTTACCGATGTCACCTTGTCTGTCGATTCTCCTCTTTAGTGGCATCTTCATCTAGGGCACCCCTCTCTGCACAGGCTTCATCATGTCACCTCTTAAATATCCCCCACTATTGTCATCAACTATGACGCTTATTAGCTCCAGAAGTATCACCAAAGTTCCTATTCTACTAGTCAAAGTCCTAGCTTAATGAATTATTTCAATCGATTCATGTTGATCTTTGAGGTCCCACTCGTGTTCCTGATAGGCTAGGTCACCGGTACTATCTAATTATTGTTGATGATTTTTCCAAGTTGTCTTGGGTCTTTCTTTTGAAATAGAAGTCAGATGTTAGTTTTATTCTAAAAAACTTCATGTTGGAAATAAAGACTCAGTTTGATGCCATGATTAAAATTGTTCAACCTGACAATGGGTTGGAATTTTGTACTTAGCACCTGTGTAATTTGCATAAGTCTCAAGTTATTATTCACCAAACCACTTGCCCCTATACATCTCAACAAAAAGAGGTTGCAGAGCGTAAGCATCACCATCTCTTAGATGTTGCTAGGACTACGTTAATCCATAACAGTGGGCTTGGTGTGATGCGATATTAACAGCTTACTATCTTATCAACCGCATGCCCTCTTTTGTCATTCATAAGCAAATTCCCTTACAGATCTTATGTCCAGAGGGGAATTTGTTCCATGTACCACCCCATGTTTTTAGGTGTGTTACTTTTATCCACATCTCTACTCCTAGCCATGACAAATTAGCTCCTTAGTCAAGTGTCTTCTTGGGATATTTCCGTACTCAAAAGGGGTATCGTTGCTATGATCCTATTAATCAGCATCACTATGTTGATGCAGATGTGACTTTTCACGAGCTATACCTTATTTCTCCACTGCTGGGAGACAGATTCATGATATTCCTAACACTACTCCTTTGGAGGCCATTCCCATCTTCGAGCCCACTAGATTTCGTGATCCTCCTCTTGCGTACAAATTCGTCCTCCCCCCTCTAAGCCTACCCTAACCCCACCTTAGGTGAGCACAAATGCTTTACAGAATGATGATGTGGTGCCTAGTGATGCTACAAGTACTTAGCAAGTTGATGATCATGCATCTCATCCAGACACTCAGCCACAATTATCTGTAGATCTGGACCTACCCATTGCTGTGCGCAAGGCACCCAGGAGCTGCATCAGGCATCCCCTTTCCAATGTGGTACCTACTACATGTCTAGGGAAATCATACAGAAGTTTTGTCAGGCGCTATCTACCACTTAGATTCATACTTCACATCAACAGGCACTACTTGATCCAAAGTGGCAGCAAGTTATAAAGGATGCGATGTCTACACTTGTTTCTCGCCACCTAGATCTTACAGAACTTCCTTAGGGAGCAACTATGGCTAGATGCAAATGGGTATTCATTGTCAAGTACAATCCTGATGATGCAATTGAGATATATAAAGCTCGCTTGGTAGCTAAAGGCTTCACGCAAACATATAGGATTAACTCCTTTGATACCTTCTCTCCAGTGGCACGCCTAGCAACTATGTGGATCCTTATCTCTGTGGTTGTTCATCAAGATTATCCCCTACATCATATGGACATCAAAAATGCTTTCTTGCACAGGAGGTGGTCTATATGTAGCAATCTCCAAGATATGAGTATCAAGGGGAGTGTTTCAAGGTCTATTGTCTATGAAATGCGATCTATGGCTTAAAATAAACCCCCAAGTTCCATAGGCTGTCAGAGGTAGTTGAGACACATGGATTTAGCAAAGCCTTGTCGGATCATTCCCTGTTTATACAAAAGATAGTGTAGGGACCAATGGTCATGCTAGTATACGTAGATGGCATCATTCTTACGAGTGATGATAAGGCATTATTGACCTGAAGAAGTGTCTTGCAAAAAACTATCATCAAAGACTTAGGACCACTTCACTATTTCTTTAGGATAGAGGTTGCTCGCAGCAAACAAAGACTTGTTCTATCTCAAAAGAAGTATGCCACTGATTTACTACAGGAGACATGCACGCTAAGGACCAAACTAATAAGTATACCCATGGATCCGAAGGCACACCTGTGTGACAAGTAGTCTAAGCCAGTGGGTACCCGTCAATATAGAGGATTGGCTGGGAAACTAAGTCACGGGATCTGATATTTCTCTTGCAGTTAGGAAGCTAAGTCAATTTATGGACAGGCCCACCAATCAACACTATGATGCTGCTATGATGGTACTAAGGTACCTAACGAAGTCTCCAAGGAAGGGAATCCTTTTTACAAAAGGCACCTCTCTGGATATTGTGGCATATGCAGATGTAGACTATGTAGGTTGCCTTACTGACAGGAAGTCTACTACAGGCTGTTGTACCTATGTGGCAAGGAACTTGGTCACATGGAAGAGTAAAAAGCAAGTCGTCGTCTCCAAGTCCAGTGCAAAGTCAGAATATCGGGCAATCCAGTGCAAAGTCAGAATATCGGGCAATGGCCCAAACTGCTTCTAAGATGAGATGTTGAGGGGACCTATGTCGAGTGCACTTGATCTAGTGGAAGATTATCAAAATTTTTGGCATCTAAAGGTTCCTCTTAATGTCAAGATCCTTTTATAGCTTCTCAAGAAGGATAGCTTAGTAACTAAAAAGCAAAGGAGGAGATGGTTGGAAGACCTTGATACTGCTTGCTGGATGTGTGGTTCTAGCGAAGAGGACACTTCGCATTTATTTTGGGGGTGTACTATTTTTGCCTTAGTTTGGAAGACCATGGGTTTGGTGTGTCTATGGAGACTAAAGATGTTTCCTAGAGCTTTTTCAAAGCGGGGTATCAAATGAATACCCAAGCTTGGGTGATGGCAATTACAATGGTGTGATCTATTTGGCTTCAACATAATGCTTCTATTTTTGAAGGGGACAGGATATGGGTTGAAAATGTTGCTAATGGGACTCGAGCATTATCTAAGTCATGATTGCAATTCATATAATGCTTTTTATGATTAATTAAAGTGGATAATTACCGACCTTTGATAATTGTCCTTTTCCTTTTGAAAAAAAAAATGATTTTGATACAATCACTTCTGTCAAACCTGCGCATCTCAATTATTCTCAATTGAATCTTTGATGTAGATGGGGTGCAACAATTAAGCTGCCTATATAGCGAATAATCCTATATTCCACAAGAGGACCAAGCATGTGGAGGTTATCTGTCACTATATAAGTGACTTGATCTAGTGATGATTTATTCACAAGATTCATGTTGCTTCTAAGGACCGGACTGCCGACGTCTTTACCAAAGCACTTCCATGGGCTCTCTTCGACAAATGTTGTTCCAAGCTTAGCATGATTGATATTTATGCTCCAGCTTGAGAGAGAACGTTGAGACTTATGTAGTTTGTGAGAATTATGTCCTACATGTCTTTTTTTTCTATTTTTCTTATTTTATATGGACTTCTCTATACTTTTCCCACATTTCTATATATTAGGATGTAGAGTTACCGATTAAAGTCCTTTTTTGCTCATTTTCTTCAACTGTTATGATTTTTAGTCATCCTCTTTTCTAAGACTCTCCACCACATACTCCATGATTCTGCCACAAAAACTGGAGGTAACGCCATCATTCATGTTAATTGCAAGTGCTTTATGTCAACCAACAATCTGGAACTTAGCTTTTCCTGAAGATGAAAAGGTAGGGCCACCTACAGCATCTATGATTCAAAAACAAATCACACCAAATGAACTTAAAGAACAAAATCATGTCAATATTCACGACCGTGTGTAAGAACAAAGTCAAGAATCTCCTAATAGGATCATATATTATCCAAACAATGTAGCACTCCAAGACACCACAATAGATAGAAGAAAGGTGGGACAGAACTCTAGTTGGCATCATGAACTTCAAGAGACCCAAACTTGAGATCTTCCCCCAAGATTATAACCTACCAAACCATGGCACACACTTCAAGGCACCATGTATAGAAAAGGTAGCATGAAACCCTAAATGGCATGGACTTTGAAGAGAGACCCAGAATCGCACACCCTGCTGATATACCATATCAGAAATATAAATAAAAGTGCAAAATCAAAGAAGACCAACAGGTAACATGGTTCAAGATAGCAAAGCACCACCCTATTCCACAGGAGGAAAGACCCCATGAACTAGATTCTTGAATTAATTCTGTTGAATTTTGGGCAAAACAGAGGCGTGGAGGCTCTTCCATGTGGGAGAAATAAGCAGCAGCAGGTTGCTGCAGATGCACCCTGTCCACGCGACAGGGAGAGGAGAGAGAGGCAGCAGTCAATGAAGAAGAGAGGGAGAGGAGTTGAGAGGACTTTGGAACTATTATTGCATTCAACTCAAAGAAAAAAAGTACAAAAAGGCTCTCTTTTATAGAGAGAACATATCTTCTAAAATAAGAAACAAATCCAAATTAAATCACATATCCTAAAAATAGAAAAAAAAACAAATCCTCTTAACTACTTCCTAAAAATCAAAATATCATATAGAAATACCAAAACTTGGACCTCAAGCAAGACTAGACTTGAGCCTAACGGCACCAACTAAGGTCGGCGCCCCCTAGATTGACTGGATTGTTTGTCATGTGGCACTGCCACATGGCATATTCCTTTTCCCATATTCTCAACACTCCCCCACAAGTCAAAACGTGGGAGACGGAGAAGACTTGGTGATGTTGCTACACCGTTCTCTAAAAAGTTAAGGATGATCTTTGTGCCTTTTCTTTTATGCTACAGAGTCGAGTCCTTTATCTCGGCATTTCCCGATGCATTGGAGGGTTCCACGTGCTTCCTCGAAGAGTATGGTGCCTTACTCGAGCCATAAAGGACCCTTGGCTTTTCTTCAAGCCAAGGTCACCAAGAGAAAATGAAGTCGATGCAGTGGTGGTGAACTTCTAGAGCCTACATTGTGCCTCTTCTCATTCTTGAGTCGGAGTCATTACGATCATTGTGATGCTCGTTATCTGCTCATTTGATCTTTTTGAAGTATTTGACGCCCTTTGTTCCAAAAAAACCTCCTCTTTTGGAGAATATAACATCAGATACAAAGGCATCATATGAACCGAAATACCTTGCGATAAATCTCCTCATTCTTCTCTTATTTTATTGCATCTTTCGCTAAGCCGGTGGTCAATATAGCCTCATTCTTCGCCATCTTCCTCGATCCGCTTCCTCCTTCTTGGCTCTACGAAGGTACTGGTAGCTCTGGGACTCAAATATACATCAAGAAGATGTGTTGAAGGTGACGTGGCTGCTGTCAACGTGAAGTTCCACACAGAGGTGCTTCTCCCACAGAGAATTCACGCACTTGTGCATGACTCCTCTCTCCTTTTCCTTATTACACGTATAGAAAATCCCCTTGCGAAGAGCCTAAATAGCAGGCTCTAATACCATGTTAAGTTTTGGGTGAAATAGAGTGGAGGCTCTTCCACATGGGAGAAAGAAGCAACAACAGGCTACTGCAAATGCACCCTATCCACACAATAGGAAGAGAGAGCGGACAGCAGTCGATGAGGAAGAGAGGGAGAGGAGTTGAAAGGATTTTGGAACTATTATTGCATTCAAGTCAAAGAAATAAAGAACAAGAAGGCTCTCTTTTACAGAAAGAACATATCTTCTAAAATAAGAAACAAACCCAAATCAAATCACATCTCCTAAAAATAAAAAGAAATAAATCATCTTAACTACTTCCTAAAAATCAAAACATCATACTAGGAATACCAAAGCTTGGTCCTCAAGCAAGACTAGATTTGACCCTAAGGCCACCAACTAGGGTTGGCACCCCCTGGATTGATCTAACTATCTACCACGTGACACTGCCACATGGCATATTCCTTTTTCTGGATTCCCAACAAATTCTTTACACTAAAAGTGATAATACATCACCATATATATAGGCTCCATCACTCCAACTCTTAGCTGGTGATGTCAAAATGAACTACAAACCAAAATAGCATATGCAGATCATGGACTAGATCCATTTACCCAAATGCATACAATAAATTTCTCATACTCTATAAACTAAGTTGAACTTTGAAATAAAGTGAAAGCAAGATATCAAAAGCAATAAAATAATAATACTTGGATTTACATGGAAATCCCACTCACAAAGAGCAAGAAGAAAACTACAGGAGAAACACCCTATGGACGTGTGTTTCTTTATTTCTTCTCAAATGAATAAGTGGGGGATACACACCTATTTATAGGTCACCACACACATAACAAAGTCCACATCTTATGATGTAATACTAAACCAACCACCCAATTATCTCAACAAAATAAGGTGTAGGTCACGCATCCAACAAATATATTAACAAGAGGTTAGTATTAGTAATCATGAAATCCTTAAACTACATCTTCCATTTGTGGTCAGTAAACTTCTAGAAAAAGTGCAACAATGAGGCCAAGACTAAGCAACAAAAGTTGCATCCACAACAGCAAACATATCAGGCAAGATTTTAAAAGGTGCCTTTTTGCACAATTCAATGCCTACATTCTCCATCCTACAGCTAGAAGTTTCAAGTGTTTTAGTCGCAAGCATAGAACATTCAAAATTATACTTTTAAGCAATGTTCAAGAACTTTGTTTAGGTGTGTGCAGGCATGTGTCTTGCATTGAGTTAGACAGGCCATTATACAGCCAGAAATAAATACTCAAACCAAGTAAACTGCCTAATCAACCAAAGAAGAAGTAAATTCTGCAATGAGTCTTATCCTTATCTAATTCTCAGTATTCAAGCTCATTACATGTACTAAACTTGAGACATGAGATTCTAAGTCCTAACCATGACAGCCCCCAATCTATCATGTGCCTTGAATCCTTGGTCCCATTCCCCTCTATTGAGAGGATTAAAGTGAAGAGGCAATGGCTACCTGACGAGCAACAACACCGCATGATCAACAAGCAGTTCTGCAAGCAGCTGAGGTTCCTTGTCTGTTTGTTTATTTGAAAAAGGAAGTCCCTTCCTTGCATGGTTTCATTTCTTCTTTCACTATTCAGGGTCTTCTAATATTTAGAACCTATTAACCGATATGGATGTGTTCAAGATACTATTTACTATTTAACAGGAAAACCTTTTTTTGACAGGAACATGTGAGGTTATTGGCATTATTTCTTAGCAATGTAAAGGTCAATATTAGATCTTAGGGATCTTGACATATCATATTTATCAGGTTAACAATAAAATAAGTAGGATATTCACATATATATTGTTTAAATAAGTGGTGTTAACATGTCAGTAGATTAGTTTTATGCCGTTGAGGGCTTTCTTTTTTTAGAGAGAGTATGATACATATAAAGCACTAATGTTATGCTGTAAAATGTGTCCATTGTTTTGCATCCACGCTTTTTTTTGGAAAGACAGAAAGATAGTCACTCAAACCAGTGATTATCCAAATATTTCATTCAAAAAATAAATCAACTTCTAATTACAAAAGATTGGGACATTCTTAACACCCCAATTACATCAAAATCCACCCCATCAACAGTATAAGACCACTCCATTCTGCTGCAGCCACAACCATAAAAGTGCAGTGCAAAAGGCTTGGCTCTCTCCATTTTAGATCTGAAGCATCTGGGGACCCATCAGCTCTGCCTCTTGCCAACGACTCCCAGAAAGCAGATTCCAAGGAGGAATCCACTCATTCAATTACAATCCCTATCTTTTCCAGACCTCCTTCACAAACTCACAGCCAAAGAAAAAATGATCAATATCCTCAAGTTCGCTGCCATAAAAAGTGCAGATGACATTATCAACGTGAAGATCCTTTGCCTCTGATGTTTTGTCATTATCCAACCTCTCCTCATCAACCATGCAAAAAATCTTCACTTTCAAAGGCATGTCCACTTTCCAAAATAGCTTGATGTCCCGAATCAAGTTCCCTTCTTGGCCCTAGTGATTGAGATTTCATCGGCATGTTGCCAGCATGTCGGCGAAATGGGGGTTTTTTCCCAGAGAATCATATTGACACGACAACGAAGTTGAAATGCAAGGATGCCGATGGTATGTCGATCTGTTGTTGCTCACCCACATCGCTACCTGGCTAACACATGTCAGTGCTGCTGCGCGCGCCACTGCTACTACTACTCTACATTGCTACTGCTAAGCTACATTGCTACTACTATTGCGCGGGTTGTATATCCCATATCGCCAACATAAAAGACATCAATACGGGTTATGTATCATTTTTCCTATATATTGAAAATTGAATTTTTTTTTACATCTTGAACCATTATTTTGATCTTCTAAGGCTTAGGCATTTCTTCATGTTATGACATTTTAGGTCATTTTGAATGATTTCCCCAAAAATTTTCAATATTAGCGATATATCGCTAATATTTTCCTTTTTAACTTGTCAATGCAATATTGATATCGATATTTAAAACATGCTCATCTCAATTCTTCCCTTCCTCTTCACTACTACTACTGCTCTTCTCCTATTCTCCTCCGCTGCTACTACTACTATCCTTCTCCGTTACTATTGTTGCTACTCTCGTTCTTCTTTTAAGGTTTGACTCCATGTCTATCCTGAATTTAGACTAGATCTACTCTATAACTAGATCTCTTCCTAGCTACCAAATCTTCCTTCCTATATTTCAAATTCCAATTTGCTAGCCATTTTGGTTATTTAAGAAATGTACAATTTGGAGGCATGGGGAAGGAAAAATAGAAGTAAAGGAAGAAAGAAGGAGAAAACACAACCAATCCTATGTATCATTAATAATTCATTCGAAATCTATTAATATCTAATTGTGGTTGATTTATTTTGAGGTTGGAATAAACATCATCTATTTGTTCTTTTCTTAATTCAATTCAGTCAGCAAGTATTTGATATTTGATTTTTGAACTTTAACATTGTATGGTAGACTTCATGTTGCACATAAATATTAGAATATAGCATTCTTATTCTTACTTGTTTAATTTTGTGATTTTCTTGAAATTCTAATCATTTTGACTACTTCTATCATATTTATTGGCATATCCTCTACGTGCCTCCGAAATATACTATTTTCAGGGTATTGAAATCATCGAAATCTGACGTCGAAATACGGACATTTCCATGACGTGCCTTCGAAATTTGTCAAAACAACATCGATATCAACATTTAAAACCTTGCCTGATCTTCAAGCAATGACCTGTAAATATCCCTAACCCGTTGGCTGCCTTCTTACAATTCCCATCTATCTAACCCCCAAAGGTTAAGTGGGAACAAATTAACATCCTACAAATCCATAAATTCCTTCAGCCTTTAATCAGACAAGTTTGAAAGAAAAGTTGGTGTCCCACTTCCCATGCATCCACATGCAAGCTCGTCCCAAAAATCTGTGACTTTTGTTTCCAAGTTCCTAGAGAGAGCAAACAGCCTCAGCTACTCATGAGCTAAAGTACCTCTTCCAATGCAGTCATCAAGCTAAAAGCTAAGCTCCATTCCCAAGCTTCACCTTGAACATGTGCATAACTGAAGGCATTAGCTGAATTAACCCCTTGCAAGGCACCCTTGGCCTCTGTCGTATGCTTCTCCCAATTAAGACAACACCCATACCAAGTAAAGATTGCTTCCATAAGAAGGCTTATCTCCCCACTCATCACTTTAACCATCCACTTTGCAAGCAAGGCCTGATTAATAGTTCTCAATTCCAGCACCCTTAGCCCCTCTTCCAACAAGGGACAGCAAACCTCCTTCCAACTTACTAGGCACATCCATTTAGCATCCTCAATACAGGTCTTTTCCACAAAAAATCACATCATCTTTCCCAAGGAATTCTCCACCTTCCAAGGCGTGTCAAAAACAGACATGAAGAAAATAGGAATGGCTGTCAATACCGACCACAAGAGCACCAACCTGCCTCAAGATAAAAGCTTCTAATTCCAGCTTTCCAGTCTCCTGCCAGCTTTCTCATCTCCTCAACTTATCTACCACCAGGCTCCATTCTGCTACTCGCAGCATGCCTAGTGATAACAGCAGTCTCAAATGAGCAAGTGGCAGCTTTTTAATTGGCATACCCAAGAATATAGCACAGTTTACAGACTCCTGATCCCCATGCCAAAAGAGACAAACAAGAAGTTCTCCTTGTTCACCTTTAGACCCAAGAAACTCCCAAAAAGTTCTCACAAGCCAGCCACATTTTCCACTGCCTACTCCAACCCTTCACAAAGGAAAATGCATCATCTGTGTATTGAAGAATTGGTATCATTGTATGATTCCCTACCGGTGTGAAGCCACAGAAATAACCGTAGTAGGCTCTGAAGGAAATTCTCGCCAACACATCCACCACTAACATAAAGAGAAAGGGAGCCAAAGGGCATTCTTGGTGCAAACCCCCGCTGAGGCTGGATCCAACCATCCTCAAGTCTCCTATTAATCAGAACTAAGAAGGATGCCATGGTTACGCATCTCTTCATCGACAATATCCACCCATCAAGAAAGCCCTTTCTAAAAAGATGACCAAAGAAACTCCCATCTTATGGAATCATACACCTTGCAGATATCAATCTAAGGAAATCTTTAGCCCCTCTTCTATGCCAATACGAGATAATCTCCAAGGCCATAATAATCCCATCAACCAAGTGCCTGCCCTTAATAAAAGCCGACTGAATCTCGGAAATCAAGCCACCCACCACCTCAAGTAGCTTGTTCACTAAGACCTTTGGGATGAT
Organism: Thalassia testudinum; assembly: GCA_037157565.1. Taxonomy (NCBI): domain Eukaryota; kingdom Viridiplantae; phylum Streptophyta; class Magnoliopsida; order Alismatales; family Hydrocharitaceae; genus Thalassia; species Thalassia testudinum. The sequence goes on along the minus strand of JAZHRO010000036.1, from coordinate 115,868,517 downwards.
TAGTATAGAGTACTAGATATAGAGATTGGCCAGTAATCATCTGTACTCGTTGCAACCTCCTTTGGCAGAAAGAATAATAATAATTTGTTGATCCTCTCAGAACCCCGCATATCCTCTTAACTCATTTAAAGTCCCCATGACATCGCTTCCAACAACTGACCAAAATTCTTGGAAAAAAAGAATTCAAGAAAGTTATCCAGTCCCAAGGAACCATCAGCATTCAACCCCTTCAATGTGTGCAGAACCAACTCTTGAGTGAAACTTCTCACCAAAGCATCAGAATGCTCGTCCATTAGCCTCGTGATATCTCTGCCCATCCATCACCATCTTGGTGCAGGTCCCCTCCTCACGAAAGAGCGAAAATGGTTTGCTAATTACCTCCCTACCTTGTACTAATCTATCCTGTACCTGGAGCTTACAGATGTAATTCGTTCTTCTACCACTGGGCAACCATAAGGAAAAATACGGTACTGGAGTCACCCTCTTTTAGCCAAGTCTACTTGGACTTCTGCCTCCATTCCACTTCGACCAAATCCTGCATACAAACCATAGCCTGATGCTTCTTTCTATCAATAACTTTGTCTATCATGAGCTCAGAGTCTTGTAGTCTATCCAACTTACTAATCTCATTCAATGCCTCTTCTCCCCTCCTCTACTCTCACACCATCTTCTTGTAATCCAGAAGGAACCATCTCAAATCCTTGCAGAAGTTGTCACACCATACAAAGGGGCTACCTGACACCATTCCTGGATTTTCTACGAAAACCCATCTTCAAGCAACTATGATATCTAAAATCTGAAATATGTCTTGGATCACAATTCTTCATTGCAGTCACAGAGAAGAGGTGTGTGATCTGAGAATGGATGGTTCAAACCTTCACACAACCTATGGAAAATAATTTTTTGAAAGGAACCTAGGGAAAATAATTCAGCAAACTTGACTGTGCATAAACGTCTATTCAATTTTGATATGTGCTGATCAGATACAAAACTCCTCCAAATAAAATGCAATTGGAAACCACTAGATCCTGCAAAACAAAATATGTAATAAACTCCCGAAAATCCGCTGTACCATTATCCAACACTGCTCCATCCTTAGGCCTATCTTCCATCTGCAATGTGACATTGAAGTCGCCCCCAAGCAACCAAGCTACATCTGGAAATGCTACTCCAATACCACTGAGCTACTCCCAAAAGGAGGCCTTCTCTTCATCTGAAACAGGACTGTAAACTGAGGTGATGAGAAACTGGACACCATCCCTTCTCTCGTGCAATAAAGCTTTAGCCAATTGCACCCCCCTTCTTCGTTGAAATTTCCTCAAACACCCCACCTCTCCAAATCACAAATAAATCTCCAGCTCTACCAATTGCATCGAGCACCACCATTTCGCCAAATCTCCCTTTCCCAAGCTCTTGCATCTCTCCCCCACCACGAGATTCAAGCTTGATTTCTTCCAGAAGCACCAATTCAACTCCCTACCACAATAAATAATCTCCAAGCACCACCCTCCTCCCATCCCTCCGATACTTTGCATTCCATGCCACTATCTTCACGAGGCATCATTTAATCCCCTCCCTACCAACTCCACCACTTTTAGAAAACCTACTACATAATCAATAGAAGCGAGAGTAGCATTCCTGCAACCTTCCAAAGTTCCTCTAATGCCTCCATTGCCCTGCATGGCTCCGCAACAGCCCCTCCATTGTCACCAGCCATGCCTACCTCTCCCATAGGCTCCTATGGTAGGTCCTCATGGCTTGGAATACCAATCATGTTTGCCTGTTCACTACAGGAACCATCCCCTCCCACGAACCCCACTCCACTAAAAGCCTACGCCACCATCAACTGTCCTTGAGACTGGTTTTCCATCGCCACCTCACCCATAGCAGCACCCTAAGAAGCATTGCTACTTCGTGCTCCCACCACTACAACCACTTGAAAGTCTTCTGTGTCATCTCGCAAAAAGCCACAAGCCCCAAAAGGGTTCAAGTAAATCTATAAATTGGATCCCAGATCAGATACTCCACCTGGCGTTGTAAGCAATGCGGTGAGATCAGGTATAGGGCCTGAATATGAAGGGTGTTCCCTACACTCCCTCTACTGTTGTGGAAGCCAAAAGGGGCCCCTGCAAATTTTCCATATACGTCATTTTAATTCCGAAAGCAAAACGATCAGTCAAGACCTCACTCCCTAATCTGAGGCACTAAGTGAGCATTCCCATTTTGAGGCTCTTTCTGAAAAATTATGATTGAAATTCATGTCCTACAGCTGTCTCTGTCTCCCATGCTCACTTCCCTGTGTATTACTGCCAAATTTCATCTACGGTCATGAGGTCGATCTTGCAAAGCTTTCCCATGCATGCTGGAAGTCTTCAATATGAGAACTGCTAAAGAACTACATACTCAAACAACGATCCACAGTGGCACCTTCTGAGTCTCCTTCACTTCAACCTTCACATACACCTTTTGAAGGTCCACTGCCTTCAAGTCAAGGTTATCACAATGAAGCAGATGCCAAACAGGCCCACCATTGCTTCCATATCTCCAAACAGCTCAATCATAATGGCAGGTTGAAAATACCACGCAGATTGATGGCCGAAGTGGTGGATGCATCATCCATAACTGTAAGACAACATTCTCCATCGAACAATCCCCCCAATGCTACTTGTCTTTGAAAGCAACAGCCACTTTTGATCGAACATAGAGCACCCCCACAACAAGAACTTTTTCCTTCCACCATCGAAACATGCACCTAGTTGGGATCACACCTCAACGCTAAAACCACAAACTCCACTAATGGTGCCCCATGCATGACATCATCCACAAGGCATTCCTGCAACATGCCCTTAATCTACTGCACCACCATGGATGCAACAACCTCATCCAATGCCCTTCTAATCCCAACGCTTGTCTTCTGTATGACAATTGCTTTTCTACAACATGTGAGGGGGCACTTGAAACATCCATGTCCCACTTTTCCATACACCAAGCACATCACAAGATCTCAAAACATTCATGCTAGATGCCCAAGCTTGCAACAATGGAAGCACCCGAGTGTCTGCACCTTTTTTCCATGCCCCCTTCAACTCCCCACATCAATGAGGGTCCCCCTAAATTCCACCTTCTCCCTTCGTGCTCACCTTCCCATCACCACTTGCTAGCCCCGTTCATTCCCCATCCCCTTGCCAACAATTTTCAAGTTATATATTGGAAATTTACTCTAACTGTGAAACCTACATGTTTCTTTAAACAAGTACTAAAAAAGGGTGAAAAAACTGGGAAAACAAAAAAAAACAACAAACAATAAAATCAAAAAAAAAAAATTGAATCAGGCTGCCATTGGACCAAGCATGGTCATCCTGCAGTGGCCAATCAGGCTGCTGAGTCTACAGAGGTTCTTTCTGAAACAGTATCTCAGGTTGAGTTTGACAATCTTTTGCAGTATTTTTCACAGCTTTCACAGTCTTCAGTACCTTCCTCTTCTGAGACAGCAACCCTTGCCTCCACCTCCTGAAGTACCAAGCCAGCTTACTCTTCTTCTGTGTTACAGCAGGATAGAGGCTGGTTGATAGATTTAGGTGCATCATGCCACTTATGTGGGAGCCAAAGCATATTTTCCATCCCTCAGATCAATACCTCCAGGACACACAATTCAAGTGACAAATGCGAGCCATTCCAATGTTGCAGGCCAGGGGGAGATTCCTTTATCCTCCATATTACGCTTGTTTAATGTACTTTTTGTGCCTGATTTCCCTATGAGTTATTGTCTATTAGTCATATTACAAAGGAACTTACCTGTAGAGCAATTTTTGATGCTCAATCTTGTGTCTTGCAGGATAAGCTCACAAAGATAACGATTGGTGAAGGACGTGAAGGAGGGTATACCGCCTAAGCTAGACCACTACTGTTGCTGTTGTGGGCCATGGGGAGGTTGTTTATTAAGGGCAATATAGTCACATAGTGAAGCAAGAAGCAGATAGTAGTAGCCAAGTCAAGTGCAAAATCTAAATATAGGGCTATGGCTCAAGTCACTTCTAAACTCATGTAGATTCGATTAAGTCTTGAAGATTAACACTCCCATATCCAATCATATGGAGAGGAGATGCGACAAGAAGGCTACTCTCTTTATTGCAAACAATCTGGTTTTCTACTAGAGAACAAAACATGCGGAAGTTGATGATCACTACACCCAAAACATGATTCAAAAATGCTTATCTATACTTCTCATGTGGCCTCTGAAGATCAAGTAGTGAAGATATTTGCTAAGGCACTTCCCTTGCTTCTTTCGGTCGTTGTTGTTCCAAGCTAAGCATGAAAGATGTCTATACTCTAGCTTAAGGGGACCTGTAGAGATCATGGGCTTGATTTTAGCATATCATTATTTCACATCATTTATTTTCATATTATGGGCTTGATTTTAACTATCCCCTAGCCTCTCTCCCTTAAATTGAGGCCTAGGGTTTCATTTTGAGAATAGAATATACAACACTTCCTCTCGTATATATCACATTATAAAATTTTCTGTAAGAGACATCATCCATGGCTTCATCAACTCTACTGTCATTTGTGAATGGTTCCTCCCTGAGTGTGGAATTTCATGTTCCTTCATCAATAGCCATCCACTTCATTCATAAAAAACCAAAGAAATTACAAATGCTGCATCCACAAATTAGGCAACCCACAAGTATCCCTTACAACATTCTCAACTCACGCCATTTTCCCTCGAAAGATGGTCGCATTGCGTTGGATCCAAAGAGACCACAATGCAACCGTTGTTGTAATCCACATATGGGTATTCGTCTAAATCCCATTTCTAAAGAGCTCCAGAAATCATCCATAGACACCATATTGACTCCTGTCAAATTCAAGACTGACCAAAGCCTCCTAGAGAAGTCACATGACCAAAACAAGTGTTGACAATCTTCATTCCCTTGTCCACAAGGAGAAAAGACCATATCAACTTCATCTACCCACCAAGACCTATACACCTTCGTGACCAGCTCCCCTCGCCAAAGAAGCCATAGAAAAAGTTGCACTTATCTACAATAGAACAATGATCCATGAGGTCTCCATTTTTTCTTCTTTTTTATCCATTCGCTCTTTTATCAGATAACCTCTATTAAAGAATTACAGGAGCAATGAGGGGTAAGCGAAGAGGTTGAGAGCAAAGGGGTGGCGAGCGAAGGGATGGAAAGCAGGGTAAGGAGTGGACAATCGTCTCCAGATGGAGGGCTCAGAGTGGTAAGGCATGCGAGATCCTTTGCTTTTCAAGTGTCATGGGAGAGGGCATCTAACGATGGATTGCAAGGACCTAGCTCAGTGCTTGTGTTGTGGTTGTCTTGGCCACCGCAAGGTGGTTGGTAGGACGAGTGGGGGTTCGATGAAGGTTGTTGCTACTCTTACGCCGCCTCCGCCACAGATGGGAGCTTCATTGAAGGAGGTCGAGGCACCTGGTCATCGCATTCCGCCTTGGTTGACGGTGTGTTTATAGGTCAAGTGGAGTTGAAGGTGTGGAGCGGGGTTGCGAAGGTAGTGGGGACAAACGTGGAGGTCAAGGGAGCGAAGTTCGGTGTGAGGAGATTTCTCATCTTTGGCCTATGCTGACATGTTGGAGGCGTTGATCTTTTCGGAGATGAGGTATGGAGTGGGGCTGGTGCGATAGTGATGGCCAACTATTCATGATGGAGCATCGAGGGAGCACCTGCTAATGAAGGCTGGTTTGACAGTGGATATTGAAGGTATTCCTTTGCGACTACATACATTGGAGGTGTTGAAGGCGATGGTGGCACCATTCGCGAAGATCAAGTGTTGCAGGGGGATTGGCTTGGTGAAGGGAGACATTTCAATGGCATGTGCCGTTGTGGAGATGACCCCAAGGAAGAGTGTAGTGGAGAGGGTTATGCTTCGACTCAAGGATGCATTGTGGGTGATCTTGATCAGGGTGGTGAAAGCAGTGTTGTTGAGGAAAGCACCCCAGGAGATGAGGCAACTAGGCAAGGCAAGATTGGAGCTCCTCGCCTTAGATAGGTCACAGGCGATGTCTTTTCCTCAAGTGACGTGCCTCATCGCCTCATGTATCCATCGCCCCTTCGCCTAGTTCGCAACCATAATTTCATGCCTAAATAGGATTTGATCCATTAGGAATAATCACTTTGAATCCTTCCCTATGCTCAATTAGGATTCCAATGGAGTCCTCGACCCATTAGGAATTGATTACCTCAACTCCTTCCTCATGTTCTATTAGGAAATTACGATTAGGGATTTTTTTTTGTTTAAAAGCGAGTGGTATCGAACGGGAGAAAAAAAAGCGCCAAATGACCTTCCTTGTTGTAAACTTGGAGAAGCTCTACCTCAAATCCTCCTCATCGCCCTAAGTTGTCTTTGTTGCTACCAACTCTACTCTTCACCAACTGCACTCCTCTGCTTTTCCCATCGGAAGTCGGTGCCCATTGTTGCCGCCGAGCCTTCTTCACCAAATGCTCATCACCACCTAACCAATTGTTTCTTCTTTTAGTGTTATTAAGTTTATATGAATCGATTAACATTATATTATTTAAATATAGTTATTACTTTGAAGTTCGAACAATATATTATTTTATACCCTATACTGAAGTTATTTATCAAAAAAATAATTTAAGCATATATGTTGGTGCTATTTATGTATACAAGTTACTTTCACAATATTGTTTTGAAAAGGAGTTACTTTTATAATAATTTTTTTTTCTACCTTGATTAGAGGATTTTCCTTACTTTACCATTTGAAATTAATACAAAATGATTTTTTGGAATGCAATTCTAATCTTTTTCTTTCACATAAATATTATTATTAGACATGTTTTTTGAAAGTGATGCTATTATTGTGAGTTACTAAGACATATTTTAGAAAAAGTATATAAAAAATGGGTCGCCTCAATTCAATCGATCTGTCACTTTTTTGTCGCCTCTTGCCTTAGGCAATTGCAAGGCTTATCATCTTTCGCATTGAAAGCATTGGGTAAAAGATGCCTCGAGGTCTTATGCCCAGGTCATGGCCAGTGGTATGCCAAAGGAGGATGGTGACGCCGTCGCAAGAAGAAGCCCGAGGTGGGCAACGAGAAGGTGGATTTGGAAGGCCAAACATCATGCTGGAGAATCCGGAACGGCCCTACCTGCAATGCCGCAATCTATGGGGTGCGTTCTTGCTGACATGAAAGCACAATTTGCATGACTCAAGGATGTTGATGGAGGCATGGTTTATGACAAGACTCATGAAGATGCTTTTCAAATTAGAGGCACTGATATGAAGGTGGTTAAGGGGCAAAATGCAAATGAGATGGCTCCCTTCACCTTTTATGCACATAACCAAATAGCACCCACACTAGATCTCAGATCCAGATCCGACCAATCAGGTCCTTCCCTCTCTCCCCCTCAAACCCGACCCCTCATCTCTTGTGACCAATTGCAAGAGCGAAGTATTGAAAACACTAACGCGAGACATCGCGCCAACAGCGAGGACCAAGAGGATGTAAGCAGCGAAGCCCTCAGGCGGAGGATGAAGCAACGAGGGGCGATGAGAAGGAGCATTACACTGCTTGCATCTCGACATAGAGGCCACCGATGGAGTCAAGGTTCAGAGGAAGGCTCTTCTATCGGCCCAAGTGGACATTTAGTGGGAAGGTGGGTCAACCTCAATCGACCATGACTGTGCAGGCAAGATCCAAAGGCAATGTGGAGCTATAAGCTAACCGTGTTGTGGCTCAGAGAGGCAACATCTAGCCATGATGATGGCGATGCTTTTGGGAGAGATGGTGACAACGGAAGCAACGGTGGGGAGGATGTCGTGTTGCAACAGGTGGATGACGATGTTCGAATCAACAGTACCGCATGGTAGTGAAAAGAAAATGATCACCAAGAGAAGGCTATTGTGACGGCAGCGTCGAGTTATCGCTGCATGGCCAAGGGGCATCATCTTACTCCCCAATGACCTCGGTCCTCTCGTGGAATGTGAGGGGGCTAAACAGCCCTCAAAAAGAGCAGCTCTTAATGGGTACCTTAGATTTTGGGGACCGACTGTAGTGTTGCTTCAGGGAGCCAAATTGGAAGAGTGCGGTCAAGGTGTGAAGGGAAATAGGAGGCGGATGTTTGGGAGAATTTCATGCTCTTAATGCAGTTGGAAGATCTGGAGGAATACTTATGGGATGGAAGGATGACATCTTTGATTTAGAGGATTCTTGGGTGGACTCCCATGTGTTGACAGCTATGTTGGTAAGACATAGAGATAATTTAAAGCTGGCTATCTCGACCGTGTACGACCCTACGAATAATGTAGTAAGGGCATGCTTCTGGGAGGATTTGACTCAGGTAGCGGACAAAGTTCGGGATTGGCCGTGGTTGATTAGCGGTGACTTTAATGCCACCTTGCGTGCGAAGGATAGACCCAATGATACGGGGTGGAGAGATCTTAGCTCAAAGGACTTTGTTGATTTCATTGCTTTAAATGGACTTGTGGACCTCCTACCCACTTCATCTGCTTTCACCTAGAGAAACTCATCAGGGCAAAAATCCATGATTGAGAAGTTCTTGTGTAACATGGAAATGGCGAAGATCTTCCTTATAGCAGATATGAAGTCGATGGGCATACCTTTTTGGACCATACACCACTATTGTGGCAGGTGAATGAAGACAATTCAGAACCCATTTCAAATTTGACCAGTCTTAGATGTTGAAGGAGGGGTTCAAGAGGGCAGTAGCAGACAAATGGAGAACTCTTCAACCTGTGGGCTCAATGGTAGAGCGGTAGTGAAGCAAATATCAAGACTGAGAGACTTATGGTTGTTCCTCAAAAATTACAGAAAGGAGATTAGGGAGGAGCGTAAGAAAAAGAGATACAATAACCTTGCAGAGATTACAAGATTTGATAAATTAAAGGATGAGGGAATGCTTTCTAAGGAAGATCTAGCAGCAAAAGCAACACATCTACTTACGATCCAGGGAGAGGACAAGAAAATGGAGGTTGAGTAGAAGGTCAAGTCACATCAAAAATGGCTTGGTGAAAGAGACTCCAACATGCGCTCCTTCCACATGGTGCATCGGGAAGGAGGAAAAATTGGATAGACAGGCTAGTGGTCGATCGTACGACCTATACTAGTAAGGAGGAAGTGGGTAGGGCGACTGCTGAGTACTACAAACCTTTTATGGAGACGGGATTGGAGGTGGACTAAAGCAAAGGCACAATGCATCAGGGAGGATCATGTAGAAAGTCTGACCCCAGGGTTCACTGAAGATGCAGTGTGAGAGACGGTTTAAGGCCTCAATGCTAATGGGTGCCTGAATTCTGATGGCTTTCCAGCTTATTTTTACAAGGAGTTATGATCTCTGGTTAAGGAGGATGTCTCGCAAGTGACGATGGAGTTTGCACATGGCAACTTAGCTTTCAACAGAATCAATAAATTCTATATGTTTTTGTTTCCCAAGAAATAAGGGGCTTAGGAAATTTGAGACTATAGGCTTATTGCCCTCTCAAACGCCATTTATCTTATTATGGCTAAGGTGTTTGTTAACAAGCTACGAAGCATGCTCCAAGATGTTATCTCACCTATTCAAACGAATTTTGTATCAAGGAGAAATATTCTGGATGACTTTGTTATTGCTTCCGAGATCCTGGCCTACTGGAGAAGAGTGAAGAGGAAGGTACTTTTGTGGAAAGTGGATTTCAATATGGCCTATGATTCGATGCAGTGGTCATTTCCATGGGCATTCCTATTAAAAAGGGGCTTCTCGCCTCGTTGGGTGGGGTAGATGAAACACTGCATGACAACTTCTTTCTCTATTCTGGTGAATGGCAATCCAGCAGGGGATGGATACAACCTAGAAGGGAAGTGACGCAGGGATGACCTCTTACATCATTACTTTTTGTCCTAACGACTGATGCTTCGGCAAGGTCTACTTTATGTGCATGTACAAGGAGTCTATTCAGAGGTTTCTCCACAGAAAATGGGGTGGCCATCCCAATGCTTCAATATGCAGATGATACTCTCTTCTTTGTAGAAAGATCAAGCTTAGAAGCGAGAAGGTTACGCTTGTTGCTTGAGTAGTTTGGGGAAGCTTATAGATTACAAATCAATTTCTCTAAGTCCACTTTTGTTCCTATCCATTTGACATATGAAGAAGTGATCTCTTGTGGGACCGCCCTTCACACTCAGGAAGGAGTCTTGCCAATTTCTTCTCTTGGTCTTCCGTTGTCTGACAAACGGATTTCTGCCCATGACTAACCACCCCTTCTTGGAAGGATGGAGAGGAGATTAGTTGAATGGGCTTACGGCTATCAAATTCGTTAGGACCCATGTAAATCAACCCGAACCCAACTTATATAAACGGGTCTGACCGACCCGACTCAACCCGCCCAATTAAATGGGTCGAGTTTGAGTAGGTGCTGTGGACCTGTGCAAACCCGTTGAACCCGATAAGATCTCAAATATTAATGCAATCACAAATTAAATATTTAGATTCCCAATAGATCCTTTCAATTCCCAAATTATAAATTATGACATCCCCTCGTCAAACCCTGTAGCTACACCCATGATCTCCCACCTCAACCATTACAATCCCCAAGGGGGATGCCAAGGATTGCATTTGCAATTTTGTAGAACTTACATAACATTATTCTTTAATAAAGTCTCCCACAAGACAGTCCAGCAGTCCCACGGTCCAAAGATTCCAAACTCCACTCTAGTGTCCACCTCCACCACGTCGTCTCCCTCCCCTTACCCTTACAAGCTACAACATTGCATTTTCCATTTTGCATGTGTTCTACAGCTAGCATGCAACATCAGCCACGCATGCCACCACTGTGACCACTGAGTTAGTGACCACCCTCCTCCGATCGGTGCTCCCTCTGGCGGTGACTTAGACAAGAAGTTATGTAGGCTACAACCGGTGCACCTTGCGATGAACATGACATCAAACATGATGGTGTATAAGAATTTTTTTCTCGATTGATAGTTTATACTCATGTTCATGGATACTCATGTCATGGTGGCTGAAAATAGCTCAAGTAGCTCCAAGCTGCACTCTATCGGGAGATGCAAAGAGAGAAAAATAGATGAAATATAAGGTAAAAATAAATGAACATAAACTTTCAATCAAAAAGAGAGAAATTAATCCGTAAGTGCACTGTAGCAAAAGTGACTTGGCATGCCGCATGCGCGAGGATGATAGAGTTTAGAGAAGGTGGTGGGCTCAGCAACTCGCTGTAGGGAAGAGGGCGCAGCCACGCAGTGTGGGTGACGTGGTGGTGTTCAACGAGAAGGAAGTTGTTCGCGTAATGAGAGCTCTGTGGAGAGGTGTAATGGTGATGATGGTGATGAGCTCTTCACTTGTAGGCTAAGTGAACAAAAAAGGAGAAAGGAAGAGCAAATGTTTGGGTCGATTTCTTTATTCACTGTGTGAAATGTGAATCCAATGATACAAGAAAATTTAAGGTTGTGAACCATATTTGCTATTTCTTTCATCTCCTATGAAAGAGCTAAAAGTTAAAATACCGATATAATTTCCTTTTTTATGTCTTATCTCTACCAACACATTAATATGTTATGAATTCATCAAATAAAGCACTGGCAAATATAGAAACTTTCACATAAATGAAAAGTATCGATATTGCATTACTGTCATCACATTTTTATATTTAAATGGATGTTAGTTGCTTCGTTTTGCACGCTATATTAATTGATTTTAGGTGTGTTTGGATGAAATTTTTGTTTGGTTACGAATGGGAAGTAACCCTCTCTCCATTTTCAATAACTTCGAAGAATAATGAAAATGCATATCTGATTACAAGGATAACAATTCAACCAACGTTTTAAATATTGATATCGATATCGTATCAACAAGTCAAAAAAGTGACATATCAAGGATATATCGGTGATATCGGTGAATTTTGGGAAAATAGCTCAGAAAGGTCTAAAATATCCTAAAATGTCACAAATTTTATGAAAATTAACATTTTAATAACTAATACATCATGAAGAAATACTTAGAAGACGAAAATTATAAATTTTGAATGAAGACATAATAGAAATGTACTAGTCGCATATCAACAAAGTCATATATTGAAAAGGTGTATAGAGCAAGATAATAATTGAAAAATATTTATAGTAATGTTACTTACAAAAAAATGAAATATAAATAGTATCAGAGTATCAATTGACTACACAAAGTATGGAAGCACCAGCTAATGCCACCAAATCAATACCAGGTTGAGCTTTGACCTGATTCAATACCTCTCCTCCGATTATCTTTCTTGATTTGTAGCACTCTAACATATTCACAGTATGACTCCCACGTCATGTAGCTGTTCAAGTATTGTATTCATTGATGTATCGTTAATAGTCTTCATCACTGCAATAGAAAAGTATTCCAAGACGTGGATATCGACTGTGACTGTCGGACAAGCTACCCCTGCTTCTAGTTCTAGATCTACCTTGATTATGAGTAGACTCATCTCGATGTCCTCTTGAATCTATGGATGCGGTAGACCCACCTCATTTCAGTGTGGAACCTGATGATTCACAAGGTTCACGATGTCTCATCGATAAACTTTGTGGTGGTCGAGGAAGTGGTGCAGCAGAGTGGGAACGTTGATAAGAAAATTGTTGAGGACCATGAGATGTAAAATACTCAGGGAAAATCCCATAGGCATAATTTGCAGATGTAGGATCACTTTGGGTACTATTACTTTGGTGGCGACCATCATGCCCATAACAATATGATGAATCATAATAAGATGGAGGGCTAATGTAGCTGGGGAAATAATTAGATGAATTTTATGCCTCATTTTGGGGTTGGTATTGAAGGCTGGTGTAATGAGATCCGTAGCCACCATAGCAACTTGATGATGATGATCTTGGGCCACCTCCAAGGAATGATTCCGACGTCAAATTAAGAGATCCCACTGATGAACTTAAATCATCGATGAACATCATAAAATGACCTGAAGCATACCCATACCCTATCGAGCTTGTCCCTGCGTCATAATCACAAGGTGGACTTGGTACAGGATCTCCATGTATATTTGTATATTTTTTTGTATATTCATGTTGGGTATCATCTCTACTAGACCTTAATGATGATATCCCTCATCTCCTCCACTACTTTCATCCTGTGGCTCGTCAACCATCACTACATCATCATCAAGGTTTTAAATATCGATATCGTATCGACAAGTCAGAAAAGGGATATATCGGGGATATATTGCTAATATCGGAGATATATCAGCAATATATCGCAAATATTATAGTAACAAGATACTATCAATGGTATCGATATGCCCAACCTTGGGGATACCGATATATTGGTAATATATCACCAATATATTGTGATATTTCAATCTACGGATTTAATTTTCAATCCAATTATTCTTGTCTCACCTTTATCAAACAAAATCTTACATTTTTATTTTGATGTATATTTTATAGGTTGATGGTGATCGTGATGATGGACATAATCCAATGAGTCAATTTGATTGTAAAAATATCATTGTTTGTGAAAAGAAAGAAAAAGGAAAGCGTAAAAGAAGAACCTCACGGGCTTGGAAACATTTTGATGTAGTTGAAAAGAAAAACAAGGATGAACCTGAGAAGGCTAAGTGCAAAAAAGTGTGGACTTGAACTGATTTGTGAAACCAAAATGCATGGAACTACTAATTTTTTAAATCATATTGATGTGTCATGTCCTACAAGAGAGACTAAAGATATAGGACAACTTTTGTTAACCCAAGAATCAGGATCTATAAAGATAAGACCTCTTATTCTTGAACATAAAGTATTTCGTGAGTTGCTAGCCCGTGCAATTATAAAGCATGATCTTTCATTTTCATTTGTGGAATATGATGGTATTAGAGAGATCTTCAGTTATATTTGTAAGGATATGAAGGTTATTTCACGAAATACAGCTAGGAGTAATATTATGGGTATATATACAAGGGAGAAAAGGTCTCTTAGATCCTCCTTGTCCTCTATTCCTATAAAAGTTAACTTTACCACTGATTTATGGACATCTATAAACATAAATGGTTTCATATGTCTCACAATACATTATGTAGATCATGGTTGGAAATTGCAAAAGAAAATTCTGAATTTTTCTACTCTCCCTCCTCACATAAGGTTGGGAATCTACGAAATCTCTGTGAGATACTAAATAAGTGGAATCTTGAAAAAAGAGTATTTACCTTCACTTTGAACAATACATCTTCTAATTATGCAGTTATTCTAGTTATGAAACATCATATATCCCTCAATAATTTGTTACTTAAGATGGTAGATATTTCCATAATCGATGTTGTGCTCACATCCTGAATTTGATTGTAAAAGACGGTCTTAAAAGTATTCATGAATGCGTTGATAAGGTAAAGGAAAGCATTAAATATGTGAGAGGATCGCAAATAAGAAAACAAAGAATTTTCCAATGTATTAAACAAGTTTCTCTTGATGGTAAGAAAGGGCTACGTCAAGATGTTCTCACAAGGTGGAACTCTACTTATATGATACTTGAAAGTACACTTCATTATAAACGAGCCTCCTTCGAACTTCAGCTCCTTAATTCAACTTATGTTCATTGTCCATCTAATCACGAATGGGATAGGGTTGAAAGGATCAACAATTTGTTGGTTGTATTCCACAAAGCCACAACTGGTTTTTCAGGTACTTAACATTCAACTTTTGATTTATTTATTAAATTTAAATAGATGAAATTTGATTAGATTAGATACGTAAAGGTTTTTTGCGATTGTTTTCTTTTAGGTACAAAATATGTGACTGCAAATTTATACTTTCCTCATGTTTTTATGATCCAATTGAAGTTAATGAAATCCATCAATGACGGTGATAATTATTTGAGGAACATAGCCATTCCCATGATGGAGAAGTTCAAGAAATATTGGTGCATACATAGTGTTATTCTTGCTATTGCATTGTGTTAGACCCGAGATACAAGTTAAGATTTGTGGAGTTCTCTTATAAGAAGCTCTATGGGATTGATTCTTTAGAGTTGGGAAAAGCAAGGAGTGAACTATATACATTATTTGATGCATATATGTCTAATTGCACCAAAAATGCAACCACAGGACTTGAGATGCAAAATTTTCAACTCAACCAATCACCATTTGAGAATGATGGTGCCTCTGATAACATGTTTGCAATAATTTTTACATCCTTACCCTATTATTACAAATACTTTGTTCAATATTTTTTATATATTTACCTTTTTATTGATGTAATTTTTCTATTGCATAGGAGTTTGATGATGAAAATGTCTAAAATATTTCTCAAAAATCTCAATTACAATTGTACCGTGAAGATGATCTTGTGGATAGAAAAAAGAACATAGACGTCCTTCAATTTTGTAAAGGTCTGAAGCACGTTACCCTCAACTTGCTATGACGGCATGGGATGTCTTATCCATTTCCTTATCTACCGTGGCCTCGGAATCTACTTTTAGTGTTAGTGGTAGAGTTTAGATCAATACTGCAGTTCCTTAAAACTCGATATCGTTGAGACTCTAATTTGCTCTTGTGATCAGGGTTTTAAATGATGACGGCATGCCAGCGACATGCCGTCGAAATGGCATTTTTTTGGAAGTCACCATGTCAACGTGGTTTAGTCGTCGAAAAGCTAGAATTTCGTCGATATGCCGACCATATGGGTGAATATTCTTACTCATATGGGTATAGTACCTTCCAAGATTATTTTGCTCCTCAATTTCAACCTTAAGCTCCTCCTTAAATTGCAACAAGATCACAATCATCACAAGATGGTTCTAAAACAATAGGATTCTCCCAAACACGTGCAACTAATCATACACGTAATAGACCATACACAAATAGTAGATTTCCTCGTCTTGGGATTTTGGTTAGTATGAATGAATATAAGTACAGATAACACATAATGGATTATCAAACAATGTATTCATATATGTCTTGGGAGAGTTACTGTGAATACATTCAAAGTATTAATCGACAACATAGTCAACAATGATATCAATCAAATGGTGATAGTACCTATAATAGAGATATGGATCCAATAAGACACTCTTGATTCTGGTGGAATCTGACTTAAAGTTCCAAGTCCCAACTTCTGAGTTCTAACTTCCTATACATCAAGGCATTACAATTTCAACTTTTACTTTGAAACTATATACTTTGATTCTTTCATTCTTCACTTCTTTGTATTCTTAAATTGTTTGTATTCTTCCATTCTTAAATTCTCTGTATTCTTAACATGGTAAGAATATTTGATATTTCATTATTCAACTTTAACATGGTATGATCATGTTATATATGAATATTATAATGTAACACTCTTACTGTTACATAATCAGTATTTAATTTTTTTAAAATTGATATCATTGTGACTACTGCCATTTTTTGTCGACATGCATTGACATGCCCTCGACATGCCTCCGAAATGGCATATTTTTGGGCCTTCGAGATCGTCGAAATCTGCCATCGAAAAACAAGTATTTCCACGACGTGCCTTCGTCATGCTTACAAAATATACACTTAGAATTTCATCAACACGACATCAAAATCGACATTTCGAACATTGCTCGTGATTGGTTGTTTGATGTTAAAGGCATGCTGAAATAGATAAAATATTTGCTTTGTTAAATAAAGGTAATGTGAAATCTAATATCAAAGATCTTGCAGAAGATGTGATGCTTTTAAACTTAAGCAATTCTAAAAAAGAAAAGTATTCAGTTATCATTCATGTCACTTGATTACTTAAAGCACAATAATAATATTTTGTCAAAAATGTAAAATGCTAATATTATTTGCTAATATCATTCATGTCACTTGATGTTTAGGTACTTTGACCATTGAATAATAACAATGAAAAGGTTGAAAGTTGAAAAGCAGAAAAATTGATGAAAGTTGAAAGTTGAAAAGCGATCAAGCTTGATCTTATTTTACATTTTTTATCTTTTGAGTACCATGTTTTGTACTCTAAATTTTGACCATCCTTTTTTCTTTCGAACTATGGGTTTCAATTATGCGGAACCAATTTTGAGTTATGCCATTTTAGTATGTCATTTCATTTATCTTTTTAATTTCGGAAGCTTTGGATTATGTTGAACCAATTATACTTTTGTAACTTCAATATTTCATTTTTGTTCGTTGCTAGTCATTTAAATGGAATCCTTATGCTATTATGGTATTATTTTCTTTAAATGTTAAAGACTTGAACTTAAAAAAGAGAAGTGTCAACTTGAGTTGTCGATCCAAATTGGATTTATAAGAAGCTTATCAACCAAATGAATTGTAAATGAACCTCAAATAACTAGACCATTGGAAACAATGACTCATTAAACCTACATCACCTAATTAACTTACCTAACTCACGTAAACCCACGAATCCGATTAACTTGCGTACCCGATTAAACCTGCGAACCCAATTAAACCCACAAACCTGAGTAACTTGCATACCCAATTAAACCCATGAACCCAATTAAACACATGTACCCAATTAAACCCACGAACCCAATTAGACCGACCAACCCATTTATTAAATGGGTCGGGTCGAGTTCTAAGTCCCATGGGTCGGTCGGTGTTGGTCCGACACCCTCAAACCCGATTATTAACATGTCAAAAACGATCCAACCCAACTTAACATGAGTTTAGGTTCCACGGGTCAGGTCAAGCCCAACCCGACCTGTTTTACAACTCTATATGGGCTTTAAAAGAGTTGTCTAGAGGGGGCAGGTTGGTCTTTTAAATGCAGTCTTGGCCTCCATGCCGACGTATTTCACATCTATCTTCAAACTACCATAGAAAGTACAGAAAAAGGTCTCAGGGATGATGAGGGATTTTTCTAGACAAACTTTGATTCATCAAGGAAGGGTTGTGCTAGATTGGTGGCCATGGTGGACGTCTATCAATTGGTTCTAGAGGGAGGGTTGGGAGTCAAAGATTTGGCTACCATGAATAGCATCTTCCTAGAAAAATGGATAAACATACTACTTAAGCGTAAGTAGGATTTATTAGGACAGGTCATGGAGGCAATGTATAAGCCGAGGTTGGATTGGTCTTTTTTGGCATTGCCAACACCTAGTGCTCCTCAATTTGTTAGGGCCCTAAGGTCTATAGCACCTAAGGTGCAATGTTTTTTCTCACAATATGTTGGCAAAGGTGATGTATTTCGATTCTGAAAGGTTAACTGGATGGGCCAAGAAAGGCTAAAAGATAGATTTTCGAGACTCTTTGTGCTAGGATATGATAAGAAGGTTATTGTGGATGGTTGTTGGGAGCAGTCATGCTGCCCCACATTTGCTGGTAATCTATCAAACCAGAGAATATTTGATTTAAAGTCCATGTTGCATGAGTTAGAGGGCTACCGGCTGGAGAAGGGGACCTGACTCCTTTATTTGCAATGTAGATTTCTCAATACAAAAAGCTTACAACAAATGGAGACCCTTGGGGCCGATGGAAGATATTGATTTCATTAGAGACTACAGGCAAATCTGGATGGCGGCTTAACCGTTGAAGATCAAGGTTTTTGTGTGGTTTTTCGAAAGGGGTCACCTAATGACAGGGATGTGGAGAATAAGATGGGCACCAAAGCCAAAAAGGGAGTGTCCACTTTGTGGAGAGGATGAGGGCATCCATCATCTTTTCCTTACCTACTCACTGTCGACAAAAGTGTGGAGCCACTTCAACATTGGGTAGATTTCACATTCATCACATGATGACTTCTAGGCCTCATTCAAGAAAGGGGGATGACAGGTGGAACTAAATGCTTTCAAGACAAAGGAGAAAACAAAAGCCTTGGTGGTCCTCTAGGGCATTTGGCTGGGAAGAGACGCGGTGGTGTTCAAGAGCCAGCAATCTTATTTTGAGAATTTTGTTTCTAGCATTTCCTCGATGATGCACTTTTGGGAAACCTCTATGTAACGTGGCTGAGTTTGTACTTTCATCCCCAATTAATTAAATTTGGGTGGTTATGAACCAAACTCTCTTCAAAAAAAAAAAAAGATCCATGACGCTGAGATAAATTGTACATTCTATAGAAATGGACATGAGGATTTGGAGAATATCTTCTTCAGATGTAGCTTCACGAAAAGGTTTGGAGCAACTCTCTACTCACTTGCTAATGGTTGAATCATTTGAAGAATTTTTGGACTGATTTCATCATGATGTTCGGGAGGATTCGTGGGCTTGTATAAAGGCTTGTGCTGGCCTTTAGTTGCTATGGTCCAGAGAAATAGGGTGGTGTTTAGGGGGGAAGAGGGCATATGTGGAAAATGCAGTTTACAAGGCCATGTCGTTGTTTCTGTTGGTCCCAGATCTGTAATGGGGTGATTTTTGGTGGTAGTAATGCAACGGATGAACATTGACCTCCAATGGTCACTGACTACCCTTTCAAAAGGTAAAAAATCCAAAATAGTATTTCTACAAAATTTTAGATTAAGAAAGGCACAGGAGACACTTCCACTATGCATGTGAATTCTTTTTAGTGCAATAATACGATCATAGGGAGAATTTGAACTCTTGGTATTTTGAAGCTATGGAGCATTTTCAGCAGATTGCATCCAGCAAGAGTTGATGACAATCATGGACGGTAGAAGAAAAGCTAAAACATGTGTTAGTGCCATTTGACTAAGTTCTATTGGCATTGATTGGCAAGGTCTAAATGATCTTTTTTTTCCTAAAAATAAAGAGGACAATAACTCTAGGTTAGAGATCACCCATCCTAGTATATTTCACAAAATATACTACAAAGACAATGTAGCCTTTATAGAATAGGGATCCACAACACTTCAAAGGAAGCAACATTAAAAATAACATTATCAAAATATGTCATTTTCCCCTAGAAATGACACTATTCCTTTGCGACCAAATAACCCATAGGACTACTAAAGGTAGACCTGTTCAACCTTGACTCAAACCTGAAATAGATGAAAGCATGTTTTGTTCTCGCATCCTCAAAACTCCTACAAAAGGCCATGTCTCATGTCCCATCAATCCAGCACATTGTTGTCGGCCACACTTCTTTTGAAACATATAGATGCCTAAAATCTTCCACTCCAAGCAATAAAGAATGCAGGTAGCATCTGATGCAAATCCAATATTTCCCTATTGACCTTGGTTAAAGTCCGACCTTCCCTGAGCAGCTGTGAGAAAATCTTTAGAACACCATCAACTCCCCAATACCATCTAACCACTATCAGTCCTACTAGCAATTAAATAAAATAATAAAAACAACGAACATTCAATATAAAAGAAATATGTTACTTTTAAATGATTAATAATTCATAAATTTCAAAAATAGTTCACATTTCATGAACTATCCATCAGCTGTGAGAAAATCTTTAGAACACCATCAACTCCCCAATACCATCTAACCACTATCAGTCCTACTAGCAATTAAATAAAATAATAAAAACAACGAACATTCAATATAAAAGAAATATGTTACTTTTAAAAGATTAATAATTCATAAATTTCAAAAATAGTTCACATTTCATGAACTATCCATCAATGTACATGGTACACAAAAGTTTAGTCTCTATTTTTTTGCCGTAGTAGTTTAGTTACTATATAGTTCAAGTCAGCAAAATCTGGGTATGATATGCAAATCTCTCAACAGTAGAGATGCAAGAAGGATCGAATGTCAACCTCATTGAATATATAATAGAAAAGAAATCAGCCTACTTGCCATAACAGAAAATGTCACGTAGAGAGTCAGTAGTAGAGTGCTAATCTTGTGTTTTTCTTGGTTGAAGGTGCCTTGTTAATGGATTCTGAAATAAAACTCTAAAATATCCATGAATTCAAAAAAGTAAACATCCACTTAGAAAATAAATCATAGTATAATGATGCAGTGAGACTATCATGTGTATCATGCAGTTGACAAGTGTTGATGCTTGGAAGAAGGAAACCACAAGCTTTAAAAAAGGGCTTCTAGGATAATCGTCAAGCATAATGGCAAAAATAACGAACCATAGCATTGGCTCATGATGTCACATACAATACTTCTCTCCTGCCCCCACCAACCTCGCAATCCACTTCATAAGAAAGCTCAAATTGACCTTTCCCACATCTCTAACACCCAACGCCCCTTCCTGAAGTGGTCTACAGACCTCCTCCCATACTACCAACCTCGTCCCCTTCCCTGCAGATCCAACATTTGACCAGTAAAAATCTCTTATCAGCCCTATGATCTTTTCTATCTGCCGCAGGATCTTGAAAACTGACAAGAAATATGCTGGCAATGCTGACAGTACCACCTTCACCAAAGTCAACCTCCCCCCCTCGACCCAGGAAGTATCTCCGTTGTAGGTGAATCCCATTTTCTTCGAGGCTTGGCAGCGGTGGTACCGAAGGTGCAGTCTTTCTTTTACCCGATCCTTGGGAAAGGTGATGGCTTCCACTTCTGACTTGATGATTGGCAAGGGGTTGGGGATAGCCTTGGTGACAGGTATCCTCATTTACTTGGAAGGACTATGGATCAAAATATTACGGTTGGTGGTAGTTGGAATGGACATGGTGCCCGTCTTTTTGGGGTGGGCTCTCCGATCAGAGGCTGACAGAGTTCCAACAGATGCTGCAGGATTTGGAAGGATGGACTCCAGGTGTGGGAGAAGACAGACATGTTTGGGATAGCAGTGACTTTTTTGTTACGAAGGTGTTCTGTCAGCTTGGTCTTACATCGCATAACATAATTCCCAATCTTGCCAGAGATTGCAGACTTATTTGGTCGGTGGATTGCCCCCTCAAAGTCAAGATCTTCGCATGGCTGTTGCGAAGGGGAAGAATCGTCACGAAGGTTTGGAGGGCAAGGTGGGCCCAAACGGACGATGTGAGGTGTGTCTTCTGTGGTGAGGCGAATGAGGATGTGGAGCACCTTTTCTTCCGGTGCAAATTTGTAGAACAGATTTGGGGGAAAGCAAGCATTGGTTGGATAGACGACGGAGACAAGGCCAGTTTCTGGTCATCTTTTCAGAGAGGCAATGTCCATGTGGGTGCGAGCTCGTTCCTGTCCAAGAAGGAGAGAGCCAAAGTGTTGGTTGTATTATGGGGTGTGTGACTGGGGAGAAATAGTGTAGTGTTTAGGGGTGATAGATCATATGTGGAGAATTTTGTCGCATCAATTTCTTCCTTGGTGTCTCTATGGGAGTCCTCTTTGTAAGCCGGATAGTCTTGTACTAATGTTTTCTTGGAATGAATTTAGGTAATTATCTCTCAGATAATCTACCTCTTATTTTTCAAAAAAAAGAAATAATGGCAAAAATAATGGATCTAATTTAAGCAATTTTCATAAGAAGTCTGCAAAGATAATCACGAAAAAAGAAGGTATCCACTCCTTTCTAGTTCGTTTGGTTTATTAATTATACCAGAAGTAAAGAAATTTAACCAAAACATCAAAAGCAATAAGTTTGGAATCAGACTAGACGTGCTAGCAATCCAGTCCGACGCTCTGACCTTGTTAGACTGGCATGGTTTCAGGTCTTTTTTTTTCCACCATTTATTCCTACTGATTCTTCAAGGGTTTGGTGCACATTTCAATGGTTTTGCTATGTTATGAACAAGGTGGAGTCGTCTTTAGCAACTTTATACGAGAAATCAACCTTGGATCGTACGCTCAACCGTTGTATGGGGATCAAATAATCGAGATTATCATCTCAATCATCATCAAGACTAGCATGCCCTTGTAGAAGCTGTGGCAATACATCTACAATTAGAGCACGACTGCATGAGCTCAATGCTCCGTGGCATCCAACATTATTAAACAACAATAACAAGCAAGTCATTTCCCACACTAACTAGGGTCGGATATATAGATTCTTTACCTCCACGTAAATCGATTTTGAATCATTTCAAGATTTCAATCAAAATAATTAAGGTCATACTTAATAGTTTCCTTCCAACACTTATTTGATCTTCCTCGCCCCCTCTTAGTAGGTTCAGCCTCCAACTTCTCGCATCTCCTGACTGGAGCATCTAGTGACCTTCTTTACAAATGTCCAAACCATCTTAGACGTCTCTCTCATTTTACCCTCTATCGGTGCCATCCTAACCTTCTCTTAAATAATCTCATTTGAAATATGGTCATTTCTTATATGACCACACATCCATTTTAACATCTTCATTTCTGTCAGACATCTTCTGCACGTACCTATAGTTGATAGCCCAACATTCAGAACCATACAGCATAGTTGGTCTTACCGCAGCTCGATAGTACTTTCCTTGGACTTTTACAGGAACCCTCTTATCACAGAGAACACCAGATACAACCCTCCATTTCAACCACCCTGCATTAATTCTGTGTAACATCTCCATCAATTCCACCTTGTTGGAAGATGGATCCCAAGTACTTAAAAGCATCTTTCATTAGAATGCACTCTTCTCCAATTTTTACATCAATCCCTTCATTATTCCCTCTACTACTAAACTTGCATTCCATATACTCAGTCTTTGTCCTACTTAGGCATGATCCTTTAGGTTCTAAGGCTTCCCTCCAAAGTTCAAGTTTTCTGTTCACTCCATCTTTTGTCTCATCAACCAACACAATATCATCAGGAAAAAACATACACCATGACACCTCAGCTTGGATATGCTTCGTCAACCCATCCATGACCAAAGTAAAGAAATAAGGGCTT
Organism: Thalassia testudinum; assembly: GCA_037157565.1. Taxonomy (NCBI): domain Eukaryota; kingdom Viridiplantae; phylum Streptophyta; class Magnoliopsida; order Alismatales; family Hydrocharitaceae; genus Thalassia; species Thalassia testudinum. Next base: position 115,844,889 of record JAZHRO010000036.1, on the reverse strand, counting down.
AAAGCCGATCCTTAACGTAAACCAATGGTGATCAAAGTAGTTTGTCAAATCATCCTTGGTCCTTACATAAGCTTTAGCTCCATAGTACATATCCTTTATGAGATTGATATATAAAATTGGTACATGTCTCTTCTTTAAAATTCTCCATAAGATTTTCCTTGGGACAGAATCATAGGCTCTATCCAAATCAATAAAAATCATGTGTAAATCATTCTTCTTGACTTTGTAGTTCTCCATCATACATTTCAAGAGATATATTGCCTCAATAGTAGACCCACCTGACATAAAGCAAATTGATTTTCAGTTACTACAGAGACTTGCTTCACCCTTCTTTCAATTATTCTCACCAAAAGTTTCATCGTATGGCTCGTCAATTTAATATCTCTATAGTTAGAATAATTTTATGCATCTCCCTTGTTCTTGTATGAAGGTATACAAGACTTTTCCTCCATTCCTCTAGCATCTTATTGCCTCTCCAAATAGTATTAAATAATTTTGTGAGCCAAATTATGCCCCTTTTTCCCATCACTCTCCAAACGTCTATAGAAATATCATCAAACCCAACAACCCTCCTTTTTATCTTCAAAGCCTAGACTACTTTCTTTTGTATCCTTCAATAGCTTGCTCGATTCACATATCTCCTAAGATGATATCATTCTTTTATTTTTTATTAAAGCTTGTGAAAATATATTTTCCATCTTATATTTATATCATCACTAGTTATAAGCACCCTTCCTTCTTCACCCTTGATACACCTTACATGTATAAGGCTCTTTGCTTTCCGCTCTCTTGCTTTCCGCTCTCTTGCTTTAGATAACTTGAAGATATCTTTTTCACCTTCTTTAGAATCAAGTTTCTTATAAAAATGCTCCTAAGGTTTTGCTTTTGCTTCACTAACTACTTTCTTTGCTTCTTTGCTCTTTTGTAATTTTCCATATTTTTATCGATCTTATCGTAATATAAGGCTTTAAAGTAAGCTCTTTTAATTTTAAGCTTCTCATACACTTCCTCACTCCACCACCAAGCCTCCTTTTGTCTTAGAACTCCTTCTTTAGACACGCCTAACACCTCCTTTGCCATATTCCCAATACAGTTTGTCATATTTAACCACAATTCATCAACACTTCCATCAAGATCCCAAATCTTTTCTTGCATCATCTTCTCTTTGAATCTCTTGCTCTTTCTTAAGATTCCACCATTTAATTCTCAAATTGTTAAACACAAATTTTTTCTTCTTTCTCTTCTTCATACAAATATCCATCACCAAAAGACAATGTTGAGCAGTTAAACTCTCCCCTAAAATAATCTTGCAATCTTTACAAGATAAGCGATATCTTCTTCTCAAAGCAAAATAATCAATCTGTGTTCTTGTTAAGTCACTTTTATAGGTAATCAAATACTCTTCTCATTTTTTGAAGGTATTTGTTATGAAAAGATTATAAGCTATTTCAAAATTGAAGTCTTCCATTCTTCATTCCTAACACCAAAATCATGATTTCCATGCACTCCTACATACTTTAAAGCATCTTTTCCCACATGCCCATTTAAATCTCCCCCCAAGATTTGAAATATCGCGATATATCGGCGATTTATTAGCATCGATGGGGTTGAATGGTAACGATACCACCAAAGATATATCGTGGATATGGGGAGATATCGCCAATATATCGGCCAATATATCACCGATATGGGGAGATATCACCAATATATCAGGCGATATCCCGAGATATCAGTGATATGTCGACGAGCTGGCTGTTGATGGCGATAGCTTTCAGCGGGAAAGTTTGAAAATGGTTGGGCGGGAGGTTTGAAGAACTGAAAATGACGAGATGGCACAGGTGCAAGGTTTGAATGCTAAAATGGTGGTGGAACATACACACACGTGTTATATACACGTTTTTTAGACATCCTTTCATGATATATTATTCATAAAAATGTTAACTTTTAAAGTTTTTGATATTTTGTTATATTTTACACATTTCTAAACGATTTCCTCAAAATTCAGCGATATCAACGATATATCACCTATATAAACCTTTTTAACTTATCAATAAGATATCGATATCGATATTTAAAACCTTATCTCCACCCAAGAAGATGGCATCCAACATTATTGTATAAGCCAAAATATTTAAAGAGAGAAGAAGCTATCCTCTGTACATCATATGCATAGTGAATTGAGAATTGGATATATCACCAAAGATATCGCCGATATATCGGGCAATATATCACCGATATACCATGCGATATCCCCCAGATATCGGTGATATGTCGATGGATTGGCTGTTGATGGCGATAGCTTTCGGCAAGAAAGTTTGAAAATGGTTGGGTGGGAGGTTTGAAGAGCTGAAAATGACGAGATGGCACAGGTGCAAGGTTTGAATGCTGAAATGGTGGTGGAACATACACACACATGTTATATACACATTTTTTAGACATCCTTTCATGATATATTACTCATAAAAATGCTAACCTTTAAATTTTGTGATATTTTGTGATATTTTACGCCTTTCTGAATGATTTCCTCAAAATTCACCGATATCAGCGACATATCCCCTATATACCCCTTTTTTGACTTATCGATACGATATCGATATCTATATTTAAAACCTTATCTCCACCCAAGAAAATGACATCCAACATTATTGTATAAGCCAAAATATTTAAAGAGAGAAGAAGCTATCCTGTGTACATCATATGCATAGTGAATTGAGAATTGGATCCCCTCCCAAAACATACACACTAGCGGTAGAATCTAGTAAAAAGAAACCCTATCTCTAAGTTTGATTGCTAAACTCCACCCTCTCACCTCCTCACCATCATAATCCACGTGATCAAGTCCTTCCCGAATCGAACCCTTAGAGCAATTTGGCAAGGGACTCGCATCACTTATAAGGATGCACAACACGATTCCTCAATCTAGTGTAAGGAAGTGGAACTTTTAAATTCCTGACATTTCTAGCAATTGCTTTAATGTAAGTCACATAAGTTCACATCCCTATATTTTTAAAAATGAGAAGGTAAGATGCTTTAACACCATAGTCTCTAATAACATGATGGAACATCTTCTCTTAGGGAAATCGTTTCAAGAAACCAATGATGGATGCACGCCATTCCCGGAATTTCAAATCCCAACATACTAAGCCCCTATACCGAGATCTTCATCTTATGTTCATGCACTTTCTCAACAACATATCATTATCCTCGGATGCGTTCTGTGTTTGCACATATTACATATTGGGCATAACGTCCACGTAGCTTCCTTTTATCAATAGGCAATCATCAATGAAGTGAACAAAGCAGAAACCAGAAGCCAAAATACCTTAAGCCGATTCGACAGGTCCTTGAAACTCTGAACAAGCTGCGGCCACAATCTCTCCCGGTCCGCGCTCTCCATCCCTTCCAGCTTCCCCATCGCCTCCGCCCACATTATCTACAGACGCAACTAAAACAGCAACATCAAACACCCAGCACAGTCCCCACACGCAAGGACTCAAGACAGGAAAACTTCAGTAAGAATAACTTTCTCTTAGATTCAACAACTCACATCCGATACACCCAGCGGCTTCGCACGGGCCATGGGATCCGTCACGCTGAACAGCAGGTGCTGCCAAGAAAAACAGCAATCCATCGAACACGAAATGCGGAAAGAAAGAAAAGCGAGGGATGGGAGGGAGGAACTGGTGAAACAGCAGTCCAGGAAGAAGGAAACGGACCCGGAAGGAGTACTTGGGGTTGGCGGGGTCCTCCTTGTAGGCGTCCACAACGGCCTGTGGAAAGAGGGGGGATAAGCGGAGGGGAAGGGGATAAGTAGGCTTTAGAAGGGGGGTGGGGACGAACCTGGACGTCGCGTTCGACGAGGGGGGCAGGGAGGGGGGCGACGGGGGCCATCTGGGTGGTGAGCTGAGGAACATTGGAGAAAAGGGAGGGGGTAGGCTGTTGCTGCTGCTGCTGCTGGTGAGAGAAGGGGGAAGCGGTGGAGGCGAAGGGGGTTGCGAAGGAGGGGGTGGAGGGTGTGCCGAATGCGGGAGTGGAAGAGGGGGTGCCGAACGCCGGACTGGACGATGGCTTCCCCCACATCTTTCGCGTGAGGATGAGAGGATTCTGTTGGTCACTCGGATCTTTCTCTTTGGTCTTTTGATATTTGCTTTTGCTCTGCGCCTGTCCGCTCTCCTCTGCGCCGCTGCTCTGCCGTGGGTGGTGGCGGTGTAGAGTGGACGGGGTAAAGGAGGGAAACGGAAAGGAGGGTTGAGTGGTGACGGATGGTATCCATGCGAGGATCCGACTATCCAAGTATGGCTCACTTCTCTTTTTATTCTTTCCAAAGATTATATCTATTTTGAAAAATTTTTAATCTAATAAATTTTATGTGAAGTATATATTATTCTTTATTTTTTTCGGATAGATCTTCAATTTTTTTAAATTATTTTTATTATTTTTTATCTTTCAAATTTCATTTTGCCATCGATCTTATCATCTTATACTTTTTCATTAGAGACAAATATTGAATATATTTCTACAAGAATACAAAATAATATATATACAAAATCAGATAATATAAACTTAACCTAAGACACTGATTGGAAATCGAAATGCACCAAGAAATACATTTTACAATGCGTGGTGTATTTTGATTTCCGATCGGTGTTTGCTTTTCTCTACCCGTCGAAAACCAAAATACATCATACAATACATTTTGCAACCGCAGTGTCTTGGTTTTCCACTAATCGAAAACTAAGATGCACCGATTGAAAATCATGTTAAACTTTCACATAATTGGCTTTTGCCCTCCTGTAGCGATTGACTTTTACACTCCCACAGTAACACGCAAGTTAAAAACTTATAGATTTTTTTGGAATTGTATATTAAGTTGGTATTTTATGGAATAATTAAGAGAATAAGTGTCTATTGGTATTTAGCTTTCATATTAAAGTTGTAGAGAAATCAGTGAGAGTTGATATTCATTTAGAAGAATTACATTATTTGGTTTGTGGAATGGAAATGAGGAACATATGAAACCACCAATGCTGAAGGCAACCTAATATAAATAGAGAATACAAAGTTTATCTATACCCACTTCCTCGTCCAAGAAGAGCTTCAGCACAACCCATAATATGGCATCGAAGACCCATGCCTCCAATTTATATGAGGTCACAAACCTTAACCTCCTCCGAACCTCAACTCACTCCTCATTATTGATTGATCCACATGAGGATGAAGAGGGGCTCAAAGGTATCATAATATTGAAGATCTAAATTTCATGCTAGAGAAACAATCGCACGAAATAAGGCAATGGTGAAGCCAAAAAAGGAAAGCAATGGTACTGAGAAGAGTGGAACTAGAATCAAATGTGGAAAACAAATTCAATGAGCATGCAAGGATGGTAGAGAATCAAATCGACCTTAATCCATATATACAAATACGGTGCCCAAATCCCCCCAACCACCACATTAAATACATAAATGCATCTTCAAAAAATCGAGTAGGTATGTTTATTACCCACAAAAGACAACAAACATCTAGCAGAACACCACAGCATACATCAATGATGTTTAATATTGCAGCGAGCCAGCACATAGGAGGAGACGACTATGCAGTAAGCACAAAAATCGTGACACTGCGACAACAATGTGTGAAAACAACAATCATACAAACCATGATTATTAAAAACCCTAATCTAGAAAAAGGCCCAAATCACTTGACTATAACACAAATAAAAACTGATAAAACCTATTAACACTCATCGACAACAAGAATAGAGGACAATTTGATGATTCCACCCTTATGCATGGACGATGAGTGCGCAGGAAAGCGATGTGAGGGCTGCGATAAGAGGGGTATCCATTGGAGCATAACCGAGAATGGAGTGGAACTAGGAGTAGCGGAAGAGATTGCCTTAACAACCCTTATTCCACAACCCCCGTGGAATAAGTTTATGATGGCATAAATGAGCCTCATCTAGCTTTTCTCTTTGTTGGCCCTTCCAAGATCGAATGCAAAACATCCCACCTTATGACGCTAAACAAACCTAGCTTGAGTGAATAAGGTAATATATTTACTCAAACACCTATGGAGGTCGTACAAAGTGCATAAAATTTAGGTAGAACCATCCAACAACAAAAAAAAATTATAAAATTTAACTCAACCATAAGTTAATTAAATATCCTGCCACTCTTGATATGTGACTCCTACCAATTATGACAACTACATGCCGTCACTTACTGATCAACATTGTTAATACTTGACTTGATCATTACCCATCTGATTTGGATAGTCTAAGGATTAGAGTGTCAAATATTTTTCACACACTTGGTACACCAGCATGCTCAATAAAATAAAAATAACAAAAACTTCTATTTCACCATTCCTCCTTTAGGTTTTAACTTAGGAGAGCCCAAAAAATGCAACTTAATTGGATGAGTTCCTGTCATTGAGGAGTGGAAATGCAATTTTTGTTCTATGATGCGAGATAACACGTCACCACCTCGACACTTGTTTCTTAGAATATCTAAATATCCTAAGGGGTATGTAAGTGCATTGCGTGGTTTGAGTGCCATGTGCGTTATTATCATAAAATGTCGATTGCCAGAGCTCAAATTTGATTCAGAATGCCATGGGCAGCATTATCCCAAAGTATTGATTACCAAAGTTCTATGGGTTATCATGGTCGGTGCTATCCCAAAGTATTGATTGCTAGGGCCTCTTTGGGGGTCGATGATGGGAACAAGGAGCCTGATACAAACTATGTTTAAAGCCAATAGAAAGTTAAGCCTATAGATATAAAGTCTCGAACCCATTATCCGAGGTCGAAGTTCTGGATTAAGCATGTTGAGGTGGACCCATTGGCACTCGTCGGGAGTGAATCGAGATTTATACTTCAAAAATTGCATTCTTGGTCAAATTAGGTCAACCCTTGGAAAACATCTCCGAAATACCTTGAAATTAGTGTCATTAAATTCCTCTCGTCACAAGCTTTCCAATAATATTTTTTTTAGAAAATTTGAGTTTCATGGCGAAAGTTACATCTAAAATACAAAATCATGTAAAGGGGATTTAATAGGTAAAATAATAATAATAATGATACTAAGAATAGTAATAGGATTCCAAAAATTTTTTCATTTCTAATAATAGGGAGAAGTATGGCTGTCTTAGTAATTAGAGAGAGAGTTATCGAGAGGGAGAAGAAATCGTTGAGAAGAGGAGCTTGGGGGGTGTGTGGACCATAGATAGAGAGAGAGAGGAGAAAGAGGAGAGTGACCTTAGAGAGAGAGAGGAGATCATGCACAAGGGGAGGGGGAAATTGCATGCGCAGTGAGAGAAAGAGAGAGAGGAGTGAATGCAGGGGGAGAGAGGGAGCGGGTCCGCACTGACATCAGCTGGTGTGAGGTTCAAGGTCGTGCATAATCTCGATTCCACGTACATTCACGTTTTGATCCGTTCTAGGGTCAAACGACGTCCATTTTTTGCGTTCCAAAATTCATTGGAAACATCTCTTCACGAACTATACGATGGTAATTTCTAAACTCAGTTTTGAAAATTATTTATTTATTAAAAATTTTAGTAAAGCCCCTGTGAAGTTTTAATATGTTCTCTTCATGTCTCAACATTAATGTAGTTCCCGGAGCGTGTGCAGGAAACACGGGTCTTTAGAGTGGTGACAAGGAACCGCAAGTGCGCATTTTGAAATCATCGTAACCTTCCGATGACATTAGATAGAGTAATTAGATTCATTTCCTTAATGAGTGACATTACCGTAGTTTCTTTACCAATGAGTACATATTTCATGTGTACATCTCCTTTTTGCTAAGTATTGGAGTCCATAAAATATTATGATGTCTAATTACCCCCTCGTAAATACTATAAATGTTATAACCATAAGATTAAATAAAAAAATGACTTATACATTGAAGATATAGATGATCTAATAATTCATGTACGATTTATAGAATTGATATTGATTTATGAAATTTGATAGTTGGATTTGAAATGTGATAAAAGAAATAAATATGACAATTTGGGTGAATTGAAAAGATGTATATATATATCGCTGCTCTTGTTGGATTAAAAGAAATAACATGGCAACCCCCTTATTATATCAAATGATAAATTATGAAATGGGTTTATTCATGAATGTGTTATCTGACAATTATCCTTGTAATAAATGAACAGATGGATATGCATGATTGAATTGATAATTGAATTGCCGAATGAAACGATTGGTTGAGTTTGTTGGTAGATCAGGGAGTGGGTTAACCTCCCTGCAAATCTGTGATAGGTTTATTGGCTAACCAGGTAGCGAGGTAGGGGAACACGGGTTTACAATTATATATGATATGGATGGATACATACCCAAATCGTGGAGAGGGCTATCTATGAGCAAGCATAGGTTGCATCTACGGATATAGCTTGCGGTATGCAGTAGCCACACAACCTGTGTTAGGACCGTAGGTTGATGGAACAAGATGTATGGGTTTGGAGTTTCCACTCGGCTAAAAGGACACTATGTACTTGCCCTACCTTTAGGGAAATCACAGTAAGATCTTCTCATACTTTCCAAGAAATTTGAAAAAGAAATAAATAAAGCCTAAACCCTTGAGAAAATAATTAAGGAATAAAAAGGGAATTAACAAGTGGTACCCTCTTTTCTTGCATACTTATTTAGTAAATTTTGTTACTTCTCTTTACCTACACTACTCTACTCAGCGTTGTTGACGACTGTCTTTGGACTCCTTACTTAGGTACCGTGGAGCAGCTGAGAGCGGCTGTACACGAAGCGATAGGTGTAGGACCGAGTTCCACTCTCGCAGACGATCTATGATGTCTGAGGGTCCTTTTCAGCTTAGTCTTTTTTGTTTTCTTCGTCCTGTAGTAGACAGTTTTCTCATGCCTTACTCTTTCCACTTTTAGATTATGGTTATGATTAATGTAGACTGCATCACTTATTTTCAACTTGATTTTCCTACTGCAATGCATTATGATTGGTTTGTTTGGTTGTGATGATATTTTATGATCATGTGTTAGATGTTAGGGATCCTGTTTTGGTTGACTCGGCAACCTGCATTTCACCACTTTAAATTAAATGCTGGGGTTCGGGTCATTACAATAGAGAAATCAAAAAGAAAATAAAATAAAAACACTTAAAGTCGCGAGCTAGTGAAATCATTTTGCACTTTGCATTGACACTTAAAATCCTAAGGCTAGACAAACTAGGGGATGAGGAGTAGGTTAAGGAAAGCCTTGTTGGGAATCCAAATCTTGGTCAGCTGAAATCCAAAAGGGCTAGGCTACTCCACTTTTGGGTAGATACCAAGACGTTGTAAATCAAGGCCCAGAATCAAAAAGTCTATCCTCGAAAGAAGAAGTCCTGCACCCTCTGACTTAGGAAAGCAATTCAAAATCCTGTGAAAATTTCCCTCAAACCAAAAAGAGATTTTGTTCAAGGAAAGTTTTGCTAAGGACTAGCAAAAGATAGGCATGAGGTGGTGGTTAAACCACATTTTCTATTGCCCATGAATATACTTTGCGAGGTTTGTGAGCCAATTAGGTTAAAAGCATGATCATACAACATACATTTAGGATGTTTTGCGTTTTAGATAGGCATGCATCCAATTTTGAATAATTTCTGTAATCTACACTGATTAATGATATTTTTGGGACCACAGGATTCAAGGCTGAGAAAAAGAGAGAAGAAGAAAAAATAATTGAAGAAATTGAGATAAAGATTTAAACTTAGGAGTTTCACAAACCCCAGGCTCCAACTCAACAAAGCAAAGAACTATCTTGCATCAATAATAGATGTGCTCCTCCACTTGATTTATTAAGCTCTAGCTCCACTCCACCTAGAGCCACCTTTGCACATCCTTCATGGCACTCCATTCCAACGAGCCACCTTTGCAATCCCATCTCTTGAGAACTAATGAAGAAAGGGAGGGCCTAAAGACTACCTAAGTTCAAATTTTAAGCATTGAGAGAGAGTCACTCCACCACCCTTCAATTGCCAATCCATCGCCATTTCATTCCACCACCATCATCCCACGCCACCATCTTCGAGGTAATTAGTTTGGAGTTCTTCTTCCGTGACAAGGAGGAGCAGGGAGGAGCACGTCACACTCTTGGAGGAATCTCGCTTTTACACTGAACAGGAGAGGAGGACTATCATCATTTACACCATCATCTGAGCATCTCCTTGCATAAGCCTTTTTCTCCTTTAGTTTCTTGCATGTTTTTTATGGTTAATAGTATTTTGCTTTTGTAAATTTTTTTAGATTAAGCACCTTTCTGTTGAACTTGGAATATTTTGGCAACGAAAGTTACGTTTTTGTTTCATCTTTGATTTTGTTGAGCGTGTGAATTTACTTATTGTTGGTTACAAGTCACCCACAGTGGGGCTTGTGAGTTTGATTCTTAAGCCATCTTCATATTCTTTAGTTTCATTAGTTGGTTGAAAGTAGTCGATATTATTTCTCCTGATAAAAAAAATTTTGACTTGCATTTTATTTTCTTCTTATTGAAAAAGAGAAAAAAAATCACAAAACCAAAATATCAAAAAGAAACAAAGCATTAAACATTGGGTCTTCAAATCGACACCTTGCTTTCTCATGAATCGACTCAACTTGTTACTGTAAAAGTTGGTACAAATCTTTAAAAGTTAAACCTTCGTTACACATTACAACGACATAAAAATCACATCTTTTTAAATCGTGTTTTGATCCGTTCACTAGCTTTCTAGGTTTAATACCATGGTGGATGCATCCCCGATTGGTTAACCAAATGTCCATACTTAAACATAGAGGCACATATTTATCTCAAGTTAAAGGATATGCTTTTTTTATGATAATGATAAGAGGACTCTTGCTCAATTTGCGTAGGGAAGATTGCCACTCTTCTCAGACTAGAGACTATAGTTGGATATCATGATGGTTCATGATAACTTAACGAAATCCTTGATCCAAACCGTTGGGATACTTCTATACCTGTCATCAGTATATCCAACATGGCATGGTACATTATCCCAATTTTACGGAGGGGCCCATCTAACCATATTAATGTGTCTATGTAATCTAATACTTAGATTTGATTTATCGATCAAGTGATTAGACTTAGGTCAGTTTACTTAGGGCACATAACTCCAACAGTATGGGATCTATTTGCCATAGCCAAACTTATTTGATTATAACCACTCTATGTGTCTACAAAAGACATATGAGATTGCCCAAACCAAGAATATGCTAGCGTGCCTATCTTGGGTAGGGGGAACTCATCTTTTGGACAAGCGTTGATGAGATTCATGAAGTCTACACGCATCCTCCATTTTTTGTTGGAATTCTTGACCATCACGACATTTGAAAGTTATTCTAGGTATAAGGACTTTCATTGAAACTGCCCACCAGCAATTTGTCAACTTCGACTGCAACTGCCTGCCACCCCGGTTGACTTATGTCGGCGTGCTTGCTTGACCATTCTTACTCTCGGCTAAATATTTAAGTGGCACTCGATATTAATAAACTTACACCCAACAGGTCATTGGCAGGCCAAGAGAAAACATTTGCAGTGTTTTGGAAGAGCACCAATAGTTGTTATACCTCATGGGAGTCTAAGTTTGCTCCCACTTACACAAGCTTATTTGATAGTCCTAAAAAAAGTTGAATCTTCAAAGTAAAAGAGCCAGGTCTCACAGTAGGTGATGATAACGTCATCATTTGCCATATCTAGCTTTAATTAGTCACAATCATTAGATAAATGCTCCTACATAACCGCCAGAAGATCATAATTCATTGCATATCATTTCTGAGAGATTAACATTAAATCAGGGGTAAACCTGTAATTTTAAAAAAATATACTAAATGTGGAACAATCACGGGTTTTCCCAGGGGTTAAATGAAGGTTAAATGTTCATAAATGTTTAACAAGATGGTCCGTGCAAACAGAAACGGGTTTTCATGCACTTCAAGAATTAATGGATATGTGAAACCCTAAAAACAAACCTACTTAATTAACTGAGGTTCTGGTCTGAATAAAATTCACCTAAACCTTCTAAAAGTCATAGAAAAATATTCTCTAAGGTTTAGTATCCTTGATTTGACCATCTAAACCTAATTTGACCTAAAACAGAGTCTCAGACAGATAGTTGCGCTAGTTTAGATTTTTGCATAAATTACCCAGTCAAACTTGATCAAAACCAAAATTTGACTTCATCATCAGATTCATTGGGTCCAAATTAGGTTTGTACCAAAATTTGGGCTTAATCAAAGATCATCTTAACCTAGTTTACATTTTGGTTCAGTCTAACTCTTTTCTGTCACACACATGCTCTTAACTTTTGAATTATTTGCAAAGAGCCCCCTAATTTCATCAAATTCTTCACAAATAAGTCCCTACCACCTCCATACTTGCTGAACTCCTAAACCCATCACCAACAACCTTCAATCAGGGATTACTCCCTAATTTCGTGGCTAAACCCTTCCAAAATTAGAAGGAAGATTCATAAAGAGTTGCCCTTCAATCTGAGACCGACCTTGCCTTCCAATTCTCATCCAAGAGTTCATGCGAACTCTTGGAAATCCTAAACCTACTCCATGATTTACGAGCTTTCAAGCTCGGTTTCCAAGCTTGAAGCTCGACTCTAGGCCTATAAAAGAACCCTGATTAAGTTCCTTACCTCCTTAGCTTGGTTTGGAGGTTGGTTCCCCCTTCTTCCCTTCTCCCTGACCTCCTTTTCCACCAACTCTAGCGACCTCCTTCGACCACCTTCTTCGTCCACCCTCATAGACCATAGCAGGTGGATTCTCCTTCCTCGACTTCTTTCGCACATCGCAATACCAATGGCCACTGCCTACGCCCTCTCATCTTCACCGCTTCTTCCACCGGAGTTTTCTTCTTCCTTACGTCCGACGTACCACCAGTGTAGGAATCCTTCCCTTTCATCCGTTAGATTTAGGTTAGTTAGGTTCCCTTCGGTTATTAAGTTAATTCCTTCTATTCAAAACCCAAAGACAACCCTTGACGCCACCGTTCACAGTCATCTCCACCTCCGACCACAACTCTGGCGAGGTCCTCCGCACACTACACACCTCCAAACACCTCACCAAACCTTCCAAAAGATCCACCATCCATCCACCATCAAAAGCCCTCTCCTATTTAGGGCTATTCAACCCTCTAAACCTCCACCGAACAACCCATCGTCCGCACCACCTTCTCGACTCTGTCCGACCACCTCACAACCTCTCACGGTATGCCACCACCACCCACACATTCGTCGTGGTCCAATGAAGGTCCTGAGCTATTTTAACTTAGTCGTAAGGCCATATTCATGCTTTTCAGGTTCCTTGCTGTCGCTCCACCGCCGAGTTATTTCTCCAGCTTCGTGCATGGTGTCCTTGCCACAACAAGCCCCGGTGCAACCTCCAAGTGAAGTAGGTGCATCCCAGGAAGACCGTCAGGTCCTCAATTGAGGACCCCAACAGCAGTAGCATCCCAATCAGACACAGCTGCATCTCTACTGCAAGCGCGAAAGAAGGAGGACTGAATTGTCCCACATCGTTCGTAGAAGAGAGATCGCGCATGCATAAATTGAATTTCTGTTTAGGCCTTAACGCCTCAAGACACACAAGGTGAGATCCCTTACCCGCACACCTGACCACCTAAACCTATCACTCCTTGGCTATGACACCACGATCGCTACCCTGGACTCGGTTACTGTGCATGTCTGAATACCCGATTAAACCGGATATCTTTGAGAGAGGAAGAGGAACAGAAAGAGGAGAAAGAGAGAGAGCGGGGGGAGGGGAGGGTTTTGCTCCTCTTTGCAGACGCTCAACACTTAGTTGTGAGCGAATTGTTCCCTTGCATGTTGTGAAGACGAGGACTCAAAAGAGGAGAAGGGCTGAAACAAAGAAGGAAAGAAGAAGAAAGAAGAGGAGAAGGCACTGAAAGAAGATGACCTGAAGGAAGAAAGAAGAGGACCTAAAGGAAGAAAGAAGAAAGGAAGCAGAGCAGAAAGGAAGAACAAGAAAAAGGCTCTCTAAGGTGTACTGTAGCAAGCGACATTTAAGTCATCTGATTTGCTAGAGATATGTCTGATTACTGTAGCATTCAAGCTATTGTTGGTTTATTTGATATTATTGATACTTAGATGCATGCTTAACTTAAGGAGGATATAAGTGGTGATTCAAATCACCATTATTTTTTATCCTCTTCTCGTTTTGTCCTCATATTATTGCGATACATTAAACTTCATTGAATATTTAATGTGACAGATTAGTATTCTTAATGTGACATATTAGTATTCATTGAATATCATTATTATACTTAAATTCCTGTTCTCATTTATATATTAATCTTGATTAGCGTACGAATTACAATACTTGCTTTTTGTGTTCGACCTTGGACTTCATTCTTGATATTTGAGTTTATAAATTGTATTTGTTGAGAGAGCTATTTAGGATATTTTACTACAACGAAGCATACTTAAAACTCCTAGCTAACTCGCTATCAACATTTGAGTGGCATCCCCCTGGACTTTATGAACTTGGGCTCTCTTCCTCTCCTGCTTTTGTGGCTTTAGGGGTTTTCTCTCCATGCTTTGTTCAAGCTCCAGGCATAGAAGCTCTCTCTCGATGAATTGGTCCGCATGACCTATTCCAATTCCATTGGGTGAATGGAATAGGACTAGTTGAAAGTATGACAAGGGAATAGGTTTGAATTTATGTGTGGAGGGGTGACCTCACATGAAGGTCCCATTAAGTAAAAGTTGCCATCAGGTTGGCCACCATTAAGGTAGCCATCTGATTAATTTGTTGGCCTCCATCTCGGATGGTAACTGACATCTCAATTCCCCTTTTAAGCATAACCTTGTGGTTTTTGAATCCTACCATTGGGTACGTCAAGGAGGTCAAGTCCTTTTCTTAAAAACCTAATTTTATAATGGTCTTAGAAAATAGAACATCCACTACACTCATTGATAAGGAGGCATGGCTGAGCTTGCCCTACTCACTAGTAGGGTGATTAGGAAGGGTCCATGTGAATCCTTGGATCAGGAAGTAGTTGGAAAAGGGTTGCGACCACATTCTCGACTTCATGTCGATGGGCCTCCTTATGCCACTAAGCTGCTATATAGATCTTATGAGACCCGACTGAATTACCCAGGTCAAACTGACACTAAGTTGTGGCATTAATGCCAAATATCACTTCGACCACTCCTCTGTGAGTAAGGGAAAATATGGTAGGCTATTGGTGGGGGGTGGTAGGTTGTTGGGTAGCTCTCCTCTCAGCCAAGAGTACCAAGCCCCTCCAATGGTAATCCTTGAGCAGGAGGTCTCTGTCGAGATTAAGACCTCTCTCTTTGAGGACAATAATGGGTCTTGCTCGACCACTTGTTTACTCCTCGTAATTGTTGAAGTTTCTCCATATGGTATTCCTTAGGATCTTCAAGGGGTTGTTTCCCCTTGTCTTGGATCTCGTTTTGCTTAACAAATTGGGTCAAGTTGTCATGTCAGATCTAATACTCAATTTGATCCTTGGGATCACGACATGTCTCGGAGCTCTATGGTATCGGCAATAAAGCCCATTATTATTTTGT
The DNA here is from genome assembly GCA_037157565.1 of Thalassia testudinum. Lineage (NCBI taxonomy): Eukaryota > Viridiplantae > Streptophyta > Magnoliopsida > Alismatales > Hydrocharitaceae > Thalassia > Thalassia testudinum. The sequence goes on along the minus strand of JAZHRO010000036.1, from coordinate 115,829,312 downwards.
CTCTTTAGGGGAGGAGGTGGAGGACTTTATTAGTTGCCCAAATCTTAATCAACACCTCTGCTTGGTTGATGGCAAGGGGCCTATTCCTAGTACCCTTCCCTTCCTGTCGACTGAGGTCCACCATCCTGGTTGTAAGCTTGGCATTCATCCTCTAGTTGAGGAAACACCCCTTTCATTAATTAAAGATGGCTTCTCCACCTTAGCTTTGAATCAACTCAACATTGGCCCACTTATCATTGGGGGGTCTATGGTGCTCCTCCCACATTGTTGACTAGCCGACCTTGGGAGTGGAAAGAATCATCTTGCTTTGCAAATCACTTGGCCCTGTCCCATAACTCCACCATGTCCCTAAGTGGGAAGTGGCTGATGTTATACCAGAAAATATGGGTCAACAGACTAGATTTAAAGTATTGGATGACAATCACATTTTGAGGCCTCTTTTACGTACTTAAAGTACTAGGCTTTGAAGCAATAGAGGTAGGATAAAAAAAGACACCCTTCCACTACATGACCTCGGATAGCCTCTTAGGGTTTATCTCTAACCCTTTGCTAGCCAGCAAAATATTAGCAAAATTTGTCAGGCAACTCCTGGAAATAGGAGATTTGACTTGTCGGTAGCTCATTAAACCATTCATGAGCCATGTTGATTAGATATGACAGGAACACCCGGCAAAGTAGCTCATCTAGGCACCCATGGACCAATATCATTTCCCGTAGCTACTGACAAAGCTATTTGGGTTGGAGGTGTCATCATACATGAGGAGAGCAAGATGCTTGAACTTCTCAGGAAGTGGTGCGTTCATCACTTTCTCAGTAAAGGGGACCGTGGTTACATACACACGAGGGTGGATCCCCCTTATTACCCATGTGATCTAACATATTATCTCTGGGAGAAAGCCATCTTGATTGGGCTGTAGTGCCTAAGCTCCCACTTACTCCTCAAAATCACACAAGAGTGGAGGAGAAGGAGGAGCCTGTAGGGATTCACCTTCACGACTTCTAATTTCCTACTTGAGCTGCTCTATCTGCTCGCAAAGTCGAATGCTCTCCTCCTCTACCACCTGGCACCACTACTCCTGTTCATCCACTTGGCTAGATGTCAAAGATGGGTTTTGCAACAGGGACTTCTCCTTGGTTTGCTCAAAGGTTGGCAAGATGAGTGAGATACTCCTGCTCTTTTTATTGGACCTCCTACAAAGGGTCCACGTGTGGTCCCTTGCCCTTGGGAGCAATGTTTTTACGCTTTTAGTTGTTTCCCTTTTCTATCTATCGTTGACGATGAGACTGAGCGATGCTAGATGTCTCAAGTTTATCTTATTCAAGATTGACCTTGTAGGAGTGACAAGTTGTGGGAGCCATAGGTCAGAGGCAAAAAGGTATAAAGAAGAAAAGTGGAAATCAAAAAGCTTCTCACAAACGATGCCAATGATCGAGGCCCTCCTTTCTCGACGCTACCAAGTTCGTAGGTAGAGAAATGGCCTATTTGCAAAAGATGCTAAATAGACAATCACATAAGGAGACAACAAGTTTGGTAACCTTGTTTCACCTTGTAGAAGGTGTCCATTTGGGGAGAGTATGTATGTGCTTGAAATTGCACTAAGCATAAGGAATTAGAGAATCAAGAGCCGCTATTATATTATATAGTAGAATTTCCCTGTAACATGGGCATTGAATGCACTCCATGATCTTCGACGTCTCGTTGCAATGGTTGGTCAAAATACGATCATGACGTGTATGTTTAGACGCGCTACCCACACACATCAAGGGTCATGGAGATGAAGTAGCAGTGTCATTACTGCAACTTGGCAGGCATGTGTTGGATAAGGTTATCTGTCCGTTTGTCTAATTTTATAGTTGGATTGAGTGTTTGATTGTTCATCATTTTTTTTCTAGTTGGATATGTTGCATCTTCATCGTCGGCTAAAGCATCCGTATATCCTTGTAGCCGAATTGCCAATGTTAGATCCTTTTGATCTTCTTTGTCAAACTCGCTAGGTTGGAGCATGTATAGATTAAATTGGCCATGCCCTTGTAATCAAGGTTAGATCCGTTTCATGTTTTTCAATAAGATGGTTATTTGATTATAGACTTTTCTCTGCCTTGTATCATTCTATTGTAAGGGTCTCTTTAGTTTTTTTAATGAGCTTTTTTTTTCGACCTTTGGTGATTTTTTCTTTTTAACTTAATCTTTTTTTTGTTTGACTTAGATGAGAGTTTTCCCTCCATCATCATAAATGCAATGTCTTTTAGTTAGGATATGTAAGGAGAGGTTATAACTAGATGGATAGGATTCATTACTTGAAGATGTGAGTACCTTTTACACCAAGAATAAAATTGATATTCTTAAGATAGATGATATATGAGCTACTCGTACAAGACTTTGATGCAAAGATGGGCATACAAAGAACTTGCATCATTATCAAGTAGATATGTTTTATGCTGTTATTTAAATATAACTTTAAAAATTAAATTCACTTTTTGCAAAAGTAACAACCAATGTGGTCCTTTGTATAGCATGCTTAAATCCATTATCCTCATTTTTTGCTTTTATGAAGGATAACTTAATTTAATTAGTAGGATATCACGGAGGTGATTTTTCCTTGGGAAATTTCATTATTTTTTATGATGATGTTTCATCGACTGGATCCAATGTCAATCAAAGTTGATCTTCGCTGGAGGTTGGATCATAGAGTTGTATGTGGTAAATAAGAACGAGTATTCCAATGGGATTTTTGCCTTTGCCTCATATACTAGGCTAAATAGGGTATTTCTAAGGGGATTTTTTCTACAATAAGCTCTATTCAACTTCGTAATAGGGAAAGAAGGTTTGGTTACAAAACATAATTACTCAAAGAGACAAAGAAGTTTGTGTTGATTCCCACAGGAGGGGGTGAGATTTGCGGAAAGTAATATAAAGTGCGGAAGCAAATAAATAATCTCACAAAAATGACAATCACACAATTTGCAGAAGTATTTTTAGGTGGAAACCTAAATCAGGTGAAAATCATCACCTAATTCTCTCGAGTTAGGATTTCTCGATCGACTAAGTCAATCAAATCCACTATCCTAGTCACTTTAAACGAGGGTGACTGAACCTCTTACAACCACGCTACAAATACAACGGTAGCGTAACCTTAAACCCCTTCTCTTTACGAGAAGGTTTTTGTCTCATGAAGGAGACGAGAATTCTCAAAGTGAATATCCAACCAATTAACAAAGTAAAATTACAACAACCTATAGAGCCACAAAATAAACCTAGCTACTATAGGTAAAGAATACTTTCCTTTGCCGGAAGTGCGCTGGCTTGACGCGGATGCGTGAACCACTCGTAGGCATTACGTCACTCTCGTAATTGCAGAGTGAGAGCAGGTGCACAGCTGGATGAAGCTTTCTGGTGTGGAACTAAAGTTTGGAGAGCTATAGCTTCTTCTCATGATCAAAGTGACACAATGTATGTGGAAATAGTATTGCTTTATGTGTCTTGGTGTGTCTAACAAAGGAAGGGGCCTCTCCTATTTATATATGGCTTAAGAAGGCTTAGGAAGGCTGTGGAAGCCTTAAATACCGTTGGGAATCATTAATGATTCTGATAGAGTCATAAGATGTTTAGGAAAAGTGTCAAACGTTTGGAAGACACTCTTAAGACATCTGGAAACTAAATCAAATGTTTAATTCCAGATGGATTTCCTTCCTGACTTGTGTCAGACCTAAACAAGATTCTTGTGAAAGTGGGTCAGGCAATAGGTTGGACGTTTGGCACTATATCTAGACGTTTGGAAACTTAGATTACTGCAAGAATGGATTTTCTGAGGCACATAACGGCTATATTACTTAAAAGAAGTGATTTTGGCTCAATCGAGGCTAACGGTCACTTTATCAGACGTCTGAGGTCCTATAAGGACGTCTGATAGAAGTTCAAAAGTCATTCTTCAATGATTATATTCTTTAACCAACATTCCACTAATTGGACGTCTGGACAAGTCATCGGACATCTGCTAAGATGTTTGGACTAAGGGTCGGTTGTCTGAAATCAACAGACAGAAGGCTCTAAGACCAATCCTAAATGTTTGGACGTCTGATTCAACATTCAGACGTCTTAAAGATCACTATTAGACGTCTGATATTTGTGTTCGACGCCTGAAAAGGCTGTCTGAAACCTATTTAGGCTTTCTAAGTCCTCTACGGAAAACCTAAGTATCCTAGGATTATGTAAGTGTTCTTAGGACCACAGTGTTAATATTTTGAGGCTCTTTAACATGCATATAAGAAAATGAAAGAGCAAAGAATGTAAACAACAATTACAGAGTATAAGACAAAAGAACATCTATCCTATTCTTCTGTCTTCAAGCTCTCTCTTCTCGCAATGCTCCATCTTCTCCGTCAAGCTCCTCCAATCTGCTAGGATGCGAGCTCGAACTCTGTCTTTACACTTGTATCATTTGCAATCGACCTGAAATCTAAAACTCAAAAACCAAATGTAAAATAACAAGTGTTTTGTTATCATCAAAATAAATGATCATGGTGCCCTTTCACGAATAATTTGTTTACCCAGTTTCACTTGAAAGGTGTACATTTGTGAAGAGTAGAAGTACTCTCAGAAATTTCACTTGGTTGTTTTTGAGTACAAGAAAAATGTCTCTTTTTTTCCCTATACATGCGTGTCCTACCCTTAGAGAGACACTCAGCTATTTATTTCTTAGATATTCCAAAACACACATAATATTACTGCTGTGAGATTCTCAGATCATGGTGATTGAGGTCAAATGAATGGTCGTTGAGTAATAATGGTTATTGGACACGTAGCTACGTTCCCAATGAATGTGGGGACTTGAACTTAATTGTAAGTAACCATCATCCTCCAGGTAGGTAGATGGTTCATTTGTTGGGCAAAGTAGCCAAGTAAAACTTTGACCTGATAGTAGAGTCATCAAGCAGGTTAAGACAAGAAAGGTGTCCGCCCAGGATGTTAGGCAAACTTGTAGCAAAGGTGTCCACCCGAGATGTCAGACGAATTTTTAGCAAAAGTCTCTACCTGATTCGTTAGACGAACTAGGGGGCAAAGGTGTTTACCTGGTTGATCAGGCAAACATGAAGCCTTTCTTGCTATAACTCTCTTTAGGCGATCGCCCTTTGTTTTGACCTTTAGGCAGATATTCAAGAATTACCTGCTTGGGGTATGTAAAGACCCGTTCTATCCTGAGCCTTTTAAGACGTCTAGACTGTCGGTCAGACGTCTGGAAATCAAAATTTTTGGTACGAGCTTCGCGTCTGCGCATGGGATGCGTGCAGACAGTACCCTCTCTCTCTTTCCATCTTCCCTCCTCCACCGAACCCTAATACGCCTCTATAAAACCCCTCTCCCCCTCCCTCTCTTCCCCACTACACCACTGCTAGCCACCTTCTTCCCTTCCTCTCCACCCCAGTGAGAGGAGCTAGCGCGAGAGAGAGCGTGAGAGCGGCGACGAGGAGAGGCGGTGTGGGCAGAGGAGGAAGAGCTTGAACTCGCGAGCTCGTAGGAGCTCGCCGGAGGGCGCACGGCCAGAGCGGCGCATGCGGGAGGAGAGAGTCGGGGGAGTCGTCCTCGACACTACTGCAGCCGGAGTTGTAGGAGAGGAGGCGAGGCCGCGGCTGCGCGCGGCGAGGGAGAGCAGGAGGAGGTTCTGGTTCTGGGATTTTCCCAGAATCAAATGTCTGGCGTGACGTCCAGATGTCGGGGCGGACGTCTAATGACTACACCGGACGTCTAAAAGCAGATCTTCGCGAATGTACGTTTCCTTTTGCGGATACGGCCATGCAGGTTGCTTTGCAGCTACGTTTTGCGTGGCTAATTGCAGGAGATTTGCTATCACATGCAGGGATTGCTTCAGGAAGGCGCGGGGCACGCCCTCCCACCCATTTTGGACGTTTGGACAGCTTACCAGATGACCGGAAGCACTCACAGACGTCTGAGAGAGAGGTCGGACGTCTGGAGCTGGGTCTAGACAGTCGGGAGGAGGTTCTAAACGTCTGAGGTTGACGCAGAACCTGAGGTGAGTTCCTGTTTACTTTTAAGACGTCTGGACCTTGTGCCAGACGTCTGATTTGAGTCTGTAGCTCTGTTTTTGACCTGTTTAGGGTCAGTTTTACGCAAACAAGTTATCGGTGTTTTCCTTGAGAGTTCATCTACTTGTTAGATGGCCTTTTATACTATTCTGAATGTTCCATTGTGATTTTTCGTTGTTATAGGACTTTGTTTCGTTGCAGGTTCGAGGCTTGTTGAGGCACGTGAGCCTACCGTTCAAGCTCCCAATACTCTTGGGATGTCTGGTAGAGTGGCTTTCCCTAATTTAATTATAAACCTGAATGCATATGTGGATTGAATAACTAGAACCTAGGATATGGCATGAATCCTAGGACGAGAAGTTACTTGAAATGTCTGTATACGTGTTTGATTTGCAGTCTTGAATGAATAAATAGAAATGATAACAATTGCCTGTTAAGGAACAAGAGCTGCCTGTGAAATATGAATTACCTGTGCTAGTTAAACAGTTACATGTGACATTACCTGTTGTACACATTAAATGATAGAAATATGAGCTACATGCATATAACCTGAGAATGGAAATGTGAATGATAGAAATACGAGCTGCATGTGTATAACCTGAGAATGGAAATGTGAATGGTGAAACCTGGTATGGAATGGCATGAGGAATATGAGCATGAACCCTACGGGGAATTAGGAGTAGAGCTCCTGGAAATAAATGGGATGGATTTGGAAATGTGAGTGGAGAAGTGTGCTGGCCCTTGAGTACGTGGTACCAAGGAGAGCGACTGTCCCCAGTTTAGTGTAGAGTAGAGCTAGTCGCCCTTGGGTGTGGACCCGGGGTTAGGATTGGCCACTCTGCATTGACTTCTTGGCCCTCGCGTACATTGTACCGGGGAGAGCTACTAGTGTAGGGAAAGAGCTAGCCACCCCACGGGGCCCGGGGTTCAGCTAGCCACCCTACACCGACTTGTTAGGCTCACTGGGCAAACCAGGGTAGTCAGACGAGGGCGCACGGACTGTGGAGGGACGAGACCCCTTTTTGGTTCTGAGGGGCTAGACCCCTGTTATTGAGAGGGATATGCCCTATACTGTTCCATGCTGTACTTTGAGCGTACCCGTTAGCAGAAATGACTGACCGCGTGCTAGTGCGAGGTAGCTACCCGTGCGCTTATCACGCGTGCCGTAGTCACCGCTACGTCTGTCCGTGACCTTAGGGTGGTTGACTGGGTGTAGGATCACCACGGGGAACTCTCCCGGCCATGAGAGCACCACATGCGCCTTCTACTCTTTGGAAAAGACTGCAATCAAGATCGTTCCCACGAGGAAATTTTGAGATCAAGAAAGAGATCTAAAAAGAATAAACCAATGGGTGAAAAGGAATAACTTATAAAATAAAGAAATTGAAATATATAGTTTACCTGTTAGCTTTTACTGCTTTAGTTAGTTGCTTGCCACTCTACTCAGCATTCACTGATTTTGTTTGCTCATAACCCTTTCAGGTCCAGGTATTGAGCAGCCCAAGTCATCGGCTGTAGAAGGTGCTGGGTCCAGTAGAGCCCAATAGCAGTAGCCTTCTTGTTGCAGTACTTTCTGTTATAGTGAGTTTCAGACTCTTGTTACCTTTACGTTTTTGTACTTTGTTTTCATTTTATTGTAGTGGTGATGATATGTACTGTTAGCAGCTTTTCTTTCCTTACTGCTTGTACTCTTTTTACTGTTAGTTACATAGCATAGTGAATGCGGTTTACTTTCCTGCTTTTTGGTTATTTCTTGTTGGACGACTGGGTCTTGGGATCAGTCAAGTCAGGCCAATCTTGTGTCTTGTAGGGATTCGGGAACTGGGTCGTAACATGGTAGCATTTGTACCACTTGCTTGGACCAGCTTGAGCTTATTTTGGGCTTGAAAAATGCCTTTAAAACTAGGTTCGAGTAAGGATTTTTCTTTCCTTATCAAGCATGAAACTTATTATTTAGATATGAATACAGATCTAGAATTCTTTAAGCCGAAGCAGATAGTAGAACTTGCTCAAAAATTAACTTAGACAAAAGAGAATGTCTTGTATCCATTGATTTATAAGCTAATTAAGTTGGGATTCATCTTACCTATATATAATGATTTCAGTTGAATGGGCATTTTCTTCCATGAAAATTATTAAAGTCAACTTCATAATAAGATTAAAGATCAATAGTTGAATGACATTCTTGCCACTTATATTAAAATAGACATGCTTCATGACATTAAAAAATGAAACAATAATGAGACGAGACCTTGTTGAAGGCAATTATTATAAGATATTAGTGTGAATTTGCTCGCACTTTACATGAGTAAGCATTCCAATGTATTATATGTTATTTTTTAAGTTTTTAAAAGTAAAGTACTAATATATATCTATATTTGATAAAAAATTTTATGTCCTTACTTCTTTGTAAATATTCAAAATAAAAATAAATTTAAATGTGTCAATTTTTTATTTTATTTCGATAATTTTTATAGATGAGCTTTTAAGTGATTTTTTATTTTGATAAAAAATGCGTCGATGATTTTTTATTTTAAACTATTTTATACTTGTGTAATTTAACTTTGAACTATTTTACATATATGCAAAACCAAATTGTATACATACAAAATGATTCAAAATTAAATTACACATATGCAAAATGTGGGGGAGGAGGGAGGGAGAGAGAAAGAGGCTCTATCAAGCGTTAGAAGAATCAATGAGGGGGCAAACACATTAGAAAATCAACATCCGCGATGACATCACTATGCCAGAATCATAATTTTGTTATTAAAAAAAATAAATGAACAATGATTAACACTAATATATACACTATTATATCAATGATTGTTTATTAGTGTAAAAGATATGCAAAATTTATTTTCTTTTAACATTTAATTATTTTGTTATGCTTAGTAATTTGACATGGGAACTAACTTTTTTTCGTTCAAAGTTATGTGATGGTGAATGAGTTTTATTTTATGCCCCCTTAAAGCTTTTCTGGCTCCATCCTTATCCATCGATATTCATTTCATGTATTTCAGAGGTTCATAACACACTTTGCACAAAATTGCAGTGCTATCTTTTCTCTCTCTTTTCCGATTACTCCTTAATTACCACGCAAGAAAGAGAGTGGAAAGATGTAATAGAAAAATTTCAACAATTTCTATAATAAATATCAGCGCATCATGAATATCAAATTGCTCATTTGCCATCTCTCCACTAAAACTACCGCGATGGTGCCCCCACACGCCAATAGAGAATGTAATTAGGGGTGTATATGGGTTGGGTTCGACTTGAATTCAAATTAATTGGATTTAGTTAGGTTAGATTGAAAATTACAGTGAATTGAGACTTTTTCAACATGAGAAAAATGAATTGGGTTAAAGTTTGAGGTTTAACTAACCTAATTTAACCCGTAATTCAATACAATCTGATTTATAATTTTATACATAGATAAATATATTATATATATAATATATGTTATATAAAATATACATATGTATTATATAATTATGTGTATATAATATATAAATAATGTCAAGTTATAACAAAATCTTCACCACGACAACATCTTTTTAGTTTCCTAAATTTTCGATCATAACCCTTACGATCTTACCTATCCCTCATCTCTCCTACCTTCACCATCTTCTGGTGGTGTTCTCTCCTCTCCTTAGCTCCAAGGTCCACGTAGTTCCCTTTCCTCTCCTCGGTGACAACTGGCGACACCTTGTTCTGCAGGCAACCCACATCTCTTCCCTTCTTCTTCCCCATAGGACCCCTCTCCCTCATCACCACCATTGCCCTTCCCCTCTTCTCTCCCCTCAATGACCCTCCTGCCATCAACCACCACAACCGGATGACCACCTCTCCCCTCTTCTTCCCCATAGGGATCCCACCACCATTGCTAGACAACTCACCTCTCCTCTCTTCTTCCCCATAGAGATCCCAACTCCACCATCGGTGCATCCTCTTTCCTCTCCTCTTCTTCCCCACAGACCACCATCCCCCAACCACCACCACCAAACGAACCCTCAACCTACTCAAAGTCAAACCAACCCAACTTTATTTTATGAGTTGGGTTGGGTTGAAAATATCCCAACCTGCAAATCATGGATTGCGTTTGGGTTAAGTCCCAACTCGACCCAATTCGACCTATGTACACCCTAAAGGCAATCGTCAACATGAGAGGCATAAAGGGTGACAACTCCTGATTCCAAATTAGAAGTTGTCTTGCTTGTCAAGGTTTCTTGATTTGTCTTTGCGTTTGTGTATATGTATATAGATGTAATCCATCGAAACTTAACATGATGATGGCCATCAAATATCTATTTAACGGATGTGATTTATTCATCACATATTGGTGCTTATTTAGTCCAACAAGCTATTGAGTCTTTTAGCTTATTAACTTAAATTGAGAATCACACTCCACTTGTATCATTTTAATCACTTTGGTTCAACTTTGCTTTAATTATGTATTATTTATAACATATTAAATAATCTTTAACTTTTCATAATGTGGACATCATCAAAATCAATCATAGTTTCACCATGTCAAAATCGAAGAGTTTAAATCGAGGATCTAAGTGTTTGTGCTTCCATTAGATATTCTAGATACCTAAGAATCTTTTATACCTAAAAGCTATGTTTAGTTCATATTCTTATTGTTCTCCCTACTAAGGGTTACATAGGTTTACATTCTTTTCATATTATTACGAGGAGAATTGTGATCCATACCTGTAAAAACTCATCCCACTTTTAACCTTTTAAGATGTTTGGAGTGTCAGTTAGACATCTATCTAAATATCTGAACTCTTTCTCGGACGTCTGGAAATTAAAATTTTGTACGCAATCTGCATTCTACGTGCGAGTGGCGTGCAGAACTCTCCTCTCTCTCTTTCCTCCTTCCTCCCCCCTACAGAACCCTAACCCTTGGCCTTTATAAAAGGCCACCCTCCCCTCCTTTCCTCTCCACCCCACACACCACCATCTCCACCTTTAGAGCTCGGCGGAGAGACGGGAGAAGGTGGGCGAGGGAGCGCATGAGAGCAAGGAGGAGGAGAGTGCGTAAGGAGGAGGAGGCCGAGGTCGGGAGCTTTGTGGAAGCTCATTGGAGCTTGCACGGCCACCGCGGCACGTGTGGGAGGAGGATGGAGTCCGAAGCATCATCCTTGACCACCTGCAGTAGTTGGAGCTATGGCAGAGCGAGGAGAAACGTGGCGGAGCACAGCAAGGAGCACTGGGAGCATGGTCTGATACTGGAATTTTTCCAGTATCAGACGTCTAGAGTGCAGTCTGGACAACCGACTGAGCGTCTGGACGTCTGGAATTAAGACCAGACGATTGAAAGCACTTTTATCGCGAAGGTACGTTCTCTCCGCAGTTACGGCGATGCAGGCCGCACCGCAGAAGATATGTTTAACTAATTTTAGGGTGGCTGCTCTGTCGCATGTAGGAGCAGCCTTGGGAAGGTGCGTGGAATGCCCTTCCATGCACTTTCGGACTTCTGATAAGCTCATTAGACGACCGGAGGACTGGTCAGACGTCTGGAACTGTTTTCAGATGGTCATAAGGGAGTCCTGGACGTCTGAGGGTACCGTAGGAACTTGAGGTGAGATTCTGTAACTTTTAAGACATCTGGACTTATTCCCAGACGTCTGATTTTGGTCAGTAGACACGTTTTTGACCCATTTGGGGTTCGATCGGGATCCGTTTTACGCAAATGAAGTATATATGGTTTCCTTGCGAGTTTCTCTACATATTAGAAGCCTTTGTACACTGTTCTAAATTCTCCTTTGTGATGTGTTCCTTGGTTTAAGGTTTCGACCTGCTACGTGTTTGGGGCTTGCAAAGGATCCTGGGTATGCGGTTCAAGCCCCCAGTATTCCCGGATTGTTTAGTAGAATGGTCCACCCCTGTTAATCTTATTAAATAAGAATGTATCTGTGAAATTAGGCAACTGGAAACTTAGGATGTGGCATGAACCCTAGGACAGAGAAATGAATAAACCAAATTGTTTTGCATGATTGTACTTGTATACATGAATGAGTTAAACTGTTAACCATTGCCTGTAATAAAGTATGAGCTGCCTGAGATAACTGAACAGTTACCTGTAAAATTATTAGTTGCATGTATTAAATTGTGGAAATACAAGCTGCTGTATATAAATGAGAACTGAATTGTGAATGATGGAATCTGGATTGGAATAATGTGGTGAACATGAGCATGAACCCTACAGGGAGTTAGGAGTAGAGCTCTTGTGGTTAGATGGAGAAATTTGGAATGTAGACGGGAAGTGTATTGGCCCTTGAGTACGTGGAACCAAGGAGAGCGACTGTCCCTGTAACGACCCGATTCCCGAGTCCCTACGAGACACGAGAACCGGACCGACTCGACTAATCCCAAGACCTAGTCATCCAACGAGGAAGTAACCAAAAGAGCAGTAAAATAAACCACATTCAACATGAAATATAACTAGCAGTAACAAAATACAGCAGTAAGGAAAGAACTACTACAGCATGTACCACCACAACAGTAGAACAACATTTATAACATAACAGGAATTACGAGTAAAGAAAGTACAAAGAGTAACAAAAACTACTCACTACAGTGGAACAAAAAGGGCACAAAAGAGCAGTGGTAACTCTACTGGACCCTACTCGGCCCAGTGTCCTCTGCAGCCGCTGACCCTGGCTGCTCAACACCTGGTCCTAAAAGGTAACGAGTGTAACACGTCAGCGAAACGCTGAGTAGAGTGGCAGCTAAAACTAAGAAAGCAGTAAAGTGTACAGTAGCTGTTTTATTTTCTTTCCTCCTTTATTTACGTCTTTCTATTGTTTCACAATTTATCTATTTCTCAGATCCTTCACTTGATCTCGAATGTTCCTCGTGGGAACGATCTTGATTGCAGTCTTTTCCGAAAAGTAGAAGTAACACGTGGTGCTCTCCTGGCCGGGAGAGTCCCCCGTGGTGGTCCTACCTTCCCAGTCAACCACCCCAAGGTCAATGACAGACGTAACGGTGACTACGGCACGCGCGATACACGCACGGGTAGCTAACCCGCACTGGCACGCGGTCAGTCATTTCTGTTAACGGGTGCGCCCAAAGCACAGCACGGAACCAGTACAGGGCAGAGCCCTCTCAGTAACAGGGGTCCAACCCCTCCACAGTAACCAAACAGGAGCCTTGCCCCTCCACAGTCCGTGCACCCTCACCTGACTACCCTGGTTTGCCCAGTGGGCCTAACAAGTCGGTGTAGGTGAGCCAGCAGAACCCCGGGGCCCGTGGGGTAGCTAGTACTCGCTCTACACTAGTAGCTCTCCCCGGTACTGTGTACACGAGGGCCAAAAGGTCGGTACAAAGTGGCCAGACCTAACCCCGGGTCCCTGGGGCGGCTGGCTCCGCTCTGCACTAAGCAAGTAACAGGTGCTTCCCCTGGTACTACGTACCCAAGAGACAACACACTTCTACATCTTTCCTTCTCAGTTCCATTTCATTCTCTTTCCAGGAGTTCTACTCCTAACTCCCCGTAGGGTTCTAGCTCTTTTAACTCAGCACATTTAGGTTTCACCTTACCAGTTTCACGTTCATACAACCCATATTCTCAATCATGTTCATTTATTCATAACAGGCAGCTGTTAATCAATTTACAGGCAGCTATTATTTCCTTTCCACATTTTCCAAGACTGCAATATGTATATTCATTTCGCTAGTTTTTCAGTCCTAGGATTCATGCCGTACCTTAGGATCTATCATTCAATCTAGTTTTCCAACCCTAGGATTCATGCAATACCCTAGGATCTATCATTCAATCTGGTTTATCATTCCTAGGATTCATGCAATGCCCTAGGTTTTATTAATTGTTCCATAATTGTAACAAATTATGTTAATAATTTCTAAAGCCACTCTACCAGCGAAACCGGGGGTATTGGGGGCGTGGTCGGCAATCCCGCGCGCCTCCGCAACTCCCAAGACTGCAACGGAACGGGGTCTTAACACAAGGATCAATCACAAGGAGTTTCTCAGAACAATATATAATTACTGGAAACGGGTAGAGGATCTTATTCTGAAAAGAACGCAACTCGAAATGCGGAAAACAGACTCCGAACGGGCCCTAAACGGGTCGAAAACGACGAAATAGTCCAAAATCAAACATCTAGAACCTCTTCCAGACGTCTTAAAATGTGGGTCGGATGGTACTTTTGTTCTGCGTAGTCTCTCAGACGTCCAGAAGCCTGCGGGGGCGTCTGGCCTAGTTCCTAGACGTCCGATGGTCACCCTGGACGTTTGGAAGTCCTCGTCGTCTGGCACTACAACCAGACGTCTGATTCACGTTGGATGCGAATCCCAGACCCTGCACGTAAAACAACTTACTTGACAGACGTCTGGACAGTCCTCCAGACGTCTTCACCGTCGTCTGGTTGGAAGCCCAGACGTCTGATTCTGGAAAAACTTCCAGAATCAGAGCTCGACGGGCTCTCCGCCCGCGACGCACGGCCGCACCGCGCCTCGTCCGCCTGCTGCTCGAGCTGCAGCAGCCCTCCCACGTCACTCCGCGCCCGCTGCTCCCCCGCTGGCTGGCTCCAACTGCCCCGGCAAGCTCGAGCCCTCACGGCCGAGCGTATCCTCCCTCGCGAAATGCCTCCTCCCGCACACCCGCCGCGGCTGCCGCTGCCGCCGCTCTCTCACTCTCGCACTGGTTGGAAGAAGAAGGTGGGAGCGGAGGAGATGAGAGTGAGGGAGAGGGCGAGGGCCCTTTTAAAGCCGCGCGGGGAGAGAGAGCGAGAGAGAGGGGCACAACCTACGCCTGCAGGAGGAGAGGGAAAAAGAAGAGGCAAAGCAGGTCTGCACGCGCAGGCGCGCAGACGCAACGGTGTGTGCCGCAGAAATTGAATCCCAGACGTCTTAAAAACGTCTTGAAAATGCGTTCGTAACAATATAACAAACTCAAAGGAAGTTTCGTCCCCGAAACTTGCGCTAACTAGGGTGCGGGAAAAACGTCATATAAAAAAAATATAACAAACTCAAAGAGGACCGAAGCCGGTCCGAAAGACGTACCCGCGAAGAGCTCCGGGTACCGCTCCCGCATTGCCACCTCAGGCTCCCAGGTAGCCTCCTCGTACCGCTGGCTCCTCCACAGGACCTTCACCAGGGGTACTTGCTTTCGTCTCAAACTGTGGACGGCTCGGTCAAGAATCTGCACTGGCCGCTCGGGGTAGGTCAGGTCGTCGCCCACCTCGACGCTCTCGTGACTCAGTACATGACTGGGATCAGCTACGTACTTCCTGAGGTTGGACACGTGGAACACGTCATGCACAACAGAAAGCTGAGGAGGGAGGGCAAGTCTGTAAGCAACGGGCCCAACCCGCTCCAGGACCTCAAAGGGCCCCACGAACCTCGGCGCGAGCTTCCCTCTCACCCCAAACCGCTGCAGGCCCTTCATGGGCGAAACACGAAGGAAGACGTGGTCCCCAACCTCGAACTGCACCTCTCTGCGTTTTCGATCCATGTAGCTCTTCTGTCTGCTCCTGATAGTGCGGAGTCGCCTGTGGATCTGCTCGACTACCTCCTGACTCTGCCGGATCAACCTAGGGCCAACCTCCCACTTGGTCCCCACCTCAACCCAACTCAAGGGTGCCGTACACCTCTGTCCGTACAGAGCCTCGTAGGGAGCCATACCGATGCTCGAGTGATAGCTGTTGTTGTATGCAAACTCCGCCAGGGGAAGGTGCTCCTCCCAAGAGCCCCTCCAGTCCAGTACACAGGCACGCAAAAGGTCCTCAAGTGTCTATATCGTGCGCTCCGACTGTCCGTCCATCTCGGGGTGGTAAGCTGTACTAAACCTCAACCGCGTCCCCAGGGCCTGCTGAAACTCAGCCCAAAACTGGGACATAAAGCGGGTATCCCGGTTGGATACGATTTCCCGTGGAACTCCGTGTAGTCGTACCACGTCGCGGATATACCTCTCTGCCAACTGTGCTGGTCCCAAAGTGACTCGGATCGGCAAGAATTGTGCCGTCTTCGTCAGTCTATCCATAATTACCCAGACTGCGTTGTGTCCTCGCTGAATAACAGGTAAACCCACCACAAAGTCCATGGTGATGCTCTCCCACTTCCACTCTGGCACTGGAAGCGGCTGTAGCGGCCTTGTAGGCCTCTAATGCTCGGCTTTCACCTGTTGACACACTAAGCACTGCTGCACGAATTCACCCACATCCCGCTTCATCCCCCTCCACCAAAACTCGCGTCTCAAGTCGTGGTACATCTTCGTGTTTCCAGGATGTATGATGAATCTGGAACCATGTGCCTCAGTTAGGAGCTCTCTCAACAGCTCCTCGTCTCTAGGAACGCACAACCGTCCCCTTAGGCGCAGCACCTGGTCTGTGAAAGAGAAGTCCCCTGGGTCTCCTGACAGTACTTTGTCACGCAAGGACTGCAAGTACGGATCAGCCATCTGTCCTGTGATGATGCGGTCTATCAGCTCTGGCCTAGTCTGTCGTGTCACGGTCATTGCCCCACAGTGCCCCCGTAACTCTAGGGTCGCCAACTACCCACCTCCTCCAAAAGGCTCCAACTCTATAACTGTAAACTGGCCAAGTGTGCGGGCGCCTTTCGGCTCAAGGCGTCAGCCACCACATTGGCCTTTCCCGGGTGGTAGGAAATGCTGCAGTCGTAGTCCTTCAGGAGCTCCAACCAACGTCTCTATCTCATGTTGAGTTCCTTCTGATCAAAAAGGTATCTGAGGCCCTTTTGATCTGTGAAAAACCTCTGATGAATCGTCTATAGTAGCTTGCCAGTCCCAGGAAGCTGCGAATCTTAGTGACTGAACGCGGTCTCTCCCACCTGAGCACTGCCTCGACCTTGGCTGGGTCCACCGCCAAGCCGTCTCCAGAGATCACCTGACCTAAGAAGGTCACCTCCCTCAACCAGAACTCACACTTGCTGTATTTGGCGTACAACCTACATCATCTCAGAGTGTCCAAAACCATCCGCAAGTGCTGTCCGTGCTGCGTCCGATCTCGAGAATAGATGAGTACATCATCAATGAAAACCACCACGAACTGGTCCAAGTACGGTCTAACACCCGGTTCATCAGGTCTATGAAAGCAGCGGGGGCATTGGTCAGCCTAAACGGCTTGACCAAAAACTCGTAGTGTCCGTACCGGGTGCGGAAAGCTATCTTGGAGACGTCTGCCTCCCTGATCCTCAACTGGTGGTATCCAGACCTCAAGTCGATCTTGGAGAACACCGTGGCACCCCGCAACTGGTCAAACAAGTCGTCGATCCTCGGCAGCGGATATCTGTTCTTGATGGTGACCCTATTCAGCTGTTGATAGTCCACACAAAGGCGTAGGGTACCATCCTTCTTCTTCACAAATAGTACCGGGGCTCCCCAGGGAGACGCACTGGGCCTCACAAAACCCTTCTCCAAAAGGTCCTGCAACTGAGACTTGAGCTCTCGTAGCTCAAGTGACGCCATCCTGTATGGCGCAATGGAGATGGGGCTGGTCCCTGGTACTAGTGAGATCTCAAACTCGATCTCACGCTCAGGCGGCAGTCCTGGTAACTCGTCTGGAAATACGTCAGGGTACTCTCTGACCACTGGGATGCTCTGGAAGTCTGCCACAGGGCTGGGCTCTGCCACCACACAAGCTAGGAAGCCCTCACACCCCTGGCTCAAAAGTCTCGCCGCCCAAAGTGCCGAAATGCACCTGAAGCCTCCGTCCACTGGCTGTCCGTGAAACTCGAAAGAAGGCAACTCCGGCATGGAGAAGACAATCTTCCTCTCAAAACAGTCTACCAAGGCGTGGTAAGCGGACAGCCAGTCCATCCCCAGAATTATGCCAAAGTCCTCCATCTATATCATAATCAGGTCAGCTGGCAGGCTATGTCCCTCGACGCTGACCTCGCAATCCGTGTCACCTCCTCAGCTACAAACAACTGACCACTCGGACCTCTGATTACGAACGGAAACTCTAACAGCGTATAATCCTGGCCCAAACTAACTGCGAAACTGGCTGCGACAAACGAGTGCGTAGCGCCGGAATCGAAAAGTGTGTAAACGAGTCTGCCGGAAACTGAAACCATACCTGCCACCACCGAGCCCGAAGCTCTGGCATCCCTGTGTGTCAGGGCATTAACACGCCCCTCAGCTCTAGGTGCGGACGAAGCAGCCACACTCTGCGTCGGACGGGTAGGTGCTGGCCGGTACCCTCCTCGTGACTGCTGTCCTCCTCCTCGCGCCTGGGAACCGTGGCCTCCTGCACGCCCTCCAGTGCTCTGCGCGGGAAGTGTCTGCTGACCTCCTGCCCTAGACGGGCAGTCCCTCCTGATGTGGCCGGGCTGGCCACACTGGTAACAGAGGGGAACCCGACTCCCGCCCTCAGTGGGTCCCTGCTGTCGGTTGGGCGGGGATCCGGTGCTGGCGACTGGCCCTTGTCGAGGGTCCCCAAAGGCCACGGATGGCCCTGCAAAACGTGACGGCTCTCCTGCAGATGCCACATTCCTCCATTGAGTTCTCCTAACTCGCTTAGTGTGACGGCGGAAATCTCGTTCCACCACCAACTCCCCTGTCGTACGCTCGGAAGGGAGATGAGGGGGCGGCGAATTGGGTGGAAGCTGAAATTCTTCTCGAACCACCTCTCGAATCAGTTGGACGAGGTCCGGAGACGGTATGCTCAGGAGAAGAGGTGGGGTAGTATGTACTCCAAGCCCGACACATCTGTCCCTCGGGCCACGACCTCGGCCGCGCCCGCGGCCCACCCTCCTAGTTCCACGACGAGGCATCTCCTGCAAGGAGACGCGAAACAAAACGAAACTCGTCAATATGGAATGATACCTAACGAAAACGTCTAAGAGCTCATGTCAAAAGATATGTTGTGGTGGCTACTCTAGTTATAGACATGTGAATTGGTTATTTTCCAGTCAGTTGATTCACTTCTCGGGATGACCTTGCTCTGATACCATCTTGTAACGACCCGATTCCCGAGTCCCTACGAGACACGAGAACCGGACCGACTCGACTAATCCCAAGACCTAGTCATCCAACGAGGAAGTAACCAAAAGAGCAGTAAAATAAACCACATTCAACATGAAATATAACTAGCAGTAACAAAATACAGCAGTAAGAAAAGAACTACTACAGAATGTACCACCACAACAGTAGAACAACATTTATAACATAACAGGAATTATGAGTAAAGAAAGTACAGAGAGTAACAAAAACTACTCACTACAGTGGAACAAAAAGGGCACAAAAGAACAGTGGTAACTCTACTGGACCCTACTCGGCCCAGCGTCATCTGCAGCCGCTGACCCTGGCTACTCAACACCTGGTCCTGAAAGGTAACGAGTGTAACACGTCAGCGAAACGCTGAGTAGAGTGGCAGCTAAAACTAAGAAAGCAGTAAAGTGTACAGCAGCTGTTTTATTTTCTTTCTTCCTTTATTTACGCCTTTCTATTGTTTCACAATTTATCTATTTCTCAAATCCTTCACTTGATCTCGAATGTTCCTCGTGGGAACGATCTTGATTGCAGTCTTTTCCGAAAAGTAGAAGTAACACGTGGTGCTCTCCTGGCCGGGAGAGTCCCCCGTGGTGGTCCTACCTTCCCAGTCAACCACCCCAAGGTCACTGACAGACGTAATGGTGACTACGGCACGCGCGATACACGCATGAGTAGCTAACTCGCACTGGCACGCGGTCAGTCGTTTCCGTTAACTGGTGCGCCCAAAGCACAGCACGGAACCAGTATAGGGCAGAGCCCTCTCAGTAACAGGGGTCCAACCCCTCCACAGTAACCAAACAGGGGCCTTCCCCTCCACAGTCTGCGCACCCTCGCCTGACTACCCTGGTTTACCCAGTGGGCCTAACAAGTCGGTGTAGGTGAGCCAGCAGAACCCTGGGGCCCGTGGGGTAGCTAGTACTCGCTCTACACTAGTAGCTCTCCCCGGTACTGTGTACACGAGGGCCAAAAGGTCGGTACAAAGTGGCCAGACCTAACCCCAGGTCCCTGGGGCAGATGGCTCCGCTCTGCACTAAGCAGGTAACAGGTGCTTCCCCTGGTACTACGTACCTAAGAGACAACACACTTCCACATCTTTCCTTCTCAGTTCCATTTCATTCTCTTTCTAGGAGTTCTACTCCTAACTCCCCGTAGGGTTCCAGCTCTTTTAACTCAGCACATTCAGGTTTCACCTTTCCAGTTTCACGTTCATAGAACCCATATTCTTAATCATGTTCATTTATTCATAACAGGCAGCTATTATTTCCTTTCCACATTTTCCAAGACTGCAATATGTATATTCATTTTGCTAGTTTTCTAGTCCTAAGATTTATGCCGTACCCTAGGATCTATCATTCAATCTAGTTTTCCAGCCCTAGGATTCATGCAATACCCTATAATCTATCATTCAATCTGGTTTGTCATTCCTAGGATTCATGCAATGCCCTAGGTTCTATTAATTGTTCCATAATTGTAACAAATTATGTTAATAATTTCTAAAGCCACTCTACCAGCGAAATCGGGGGTACTGGGGGCGTGGTCGGCAATCCCGCGCGCCTCCGCAACTCCCAAGACTGCAACGGAACGGGGTCCTAACACAAGGATCAATCACAAGGAGTTTCTCAGAACAGTATATAATTACTGGAAACGGGTAGAGGATCTTATTCTGAAAAGAACGCAACTCGAAATGCGGAAAACAGACTCCGAACGGGCCCTAAACGGGTCGAAAACGACGAAATAGTCCAAAATCAGATGTCTAGAACCTCTTCCAGACGTCTTAAAATGTGGGTCGGATGGTACCTTTGTTCTGCGTAGTCTCTCAGATGTCCAGAAGCCTGCGGGGGCGTCTGGCCTAGTTCCCAGACGTCCGATGGTCACCCCGGATGTCTGGAAGTCCTTCCCGTCGTCTGGCACTACAGCCAAACGTCTGATTCATGTTGGATGCGAATCCCAGACCCTGCACGTAAAACAACTTACTTGACAGACGTCTGGACAGTCCTCCAGACGTCTTCACCGTCGTCTGGTTGGAAGCCCAGACGTCTGATTCTGGAAAAACTTCCAGAATCAGAGCTCGACGGGCTCTCCGCCCGCGACGCATGGTCGCGCCGCGCCTCGTCCGCCTGCTGCTCGAGCTGCAGCAGCCCTCCCACGTCACTCCACTCCCGCTGCTCCCCCGCTGGCCGGCTCCAGCTGCCCCGGCAAGTTCGAGCCCTCACGGCCGAGCGTCTCCTCCCTCGCGAAACGCCTCCTCCCGCACACCCGCCGCGGCTGCCGCTGCCGCCGCTCGCTCACTCTCGCACTGGCTGGAAGAAGAAGAAGGTGGGAGCAGAGGAGATAAGAGTGAGGGAGAGGGCGAGGGCCCTTTTAAAACCGTGCGGGGAGAGAGAGCGAGAGAGAGGGGCGCAGCCTGCCCCCGCAGGAGGAGAGGAAAAAAGAAGAGGCGGAGCAGGTCTGCGCGCGTAAGCGTGCAGACGCAACCGTGCGTGCCGCAGAAATTGAATCCCAGACGTCTGGAAGTGGTTCCAGACATCTGGTCAGACGTCTGGGCCACCTCCCAAACGTCTTGAAAACGTGTTCGTAACAGTCCCCTTTTGTGTAAAGCGAAGCTAGCCGCCCTCGGGTTGGGACTCGGGGTTAGGATTGGCCACTCTACATCGAATTCTATTGGGCCTCGTGTACACGGTACCGAGGCGAGCAACTAGTGTAGGGAGGGAGCTAGCCACCCCACGAGGCCCAGGGTTTAGCTAGCCACCCTACACCAACTTGTTAGGCCCTCTAGGCAAACCGGGGTAGTGAGACAAGAGTGCGTGGACTGTGGGGGGCCGAGACCCCTGTTTGGTTTTGAGGGGTTAGACCCCTATTTCTGAGAGGGTTAGGCCCTATACTATTTTGTGCTGTACCTTGGGCGAACCCGCTAGCGGAAACGACTAACCGCGTATCAGTGCGGGGTAGCTACCCATGTGCTTATCACGCGTGTCGTAGTCACCACTACATCTTGACAATGACCTCGGGGTGGTTGACTGAGTGTAAGACTACCACGGGGGACTCTCCCGGCCAGGAGAGCATCACGTGCACCTTCTACTCTTCGGAAAAGACTACAATCAAGATCGTTCCCACGAGGAACATGCAAGATCAAGAAAAATCTGAAAGTTGACGAAAAGGGGTGAAAAGGAATTACATGTAAATAAAATAATTAGAAAAAAGAATTAAACCCGTTACTTTTACTGCTTTAGATAGTATAGATACCACTCTACTCAGCGTTCGCTGATTCTGTCTTTTTCATAACACTGTTCAGGTCCAGGAGTTGAGCAGCCCGAGCTTCCGGCTGCGGAGGCTGCTGGGCCCAGTCGAGCCTAGCCATAGTTTCCTACACTCTTTGTTTTACCCTCTTTACTGTTGTAGTGAGTTTCAGACTTTTAGCTACTGTTTTTGTTACTGTTGCTTTCGTTTCCGTTGTTCCTGTGTTGTGGTGGCATGTACTGGAATAGTAACTTTTACTTTCCTTTATTGCTTGTACATTTTACTGCTTAGTTATATTGCATATGTGAATGTGGTTTATTTTCCTGCTTTTTGGTTATTTCTTGTTGGACGACTGGGTCTTGGGATTAGTCGAGGCGAGCCGGTCTTGGTTCTTGTAGAGATTCGGGAACTGGGTCGTAACAATAGCTTTCTCTAGTAGAATATCTCATTCTGATGTATGTAATGGTTTGATCAGCAACCATGTACGAGATTCTTGCATCTTGATATATTTTGTGTATGCTCTACTTTGTTTCAACCAATCAAACTTGTGATCTCTTTAAGAGATCATATTTCTTCTATACCCTTATAACCTTATGCACACACACACACCATCTTTTTGGTATATAGCATCTCGATGAGAACACCACCCATTTGGCAACAAATATATGTATACTTAAGTGTAAAGGCATATATCTATAACATGTCAGAGTACACTTTCTTTGTGAAAATGATGAGAGGACTTTTAGTATTGTTGCTCCCAAGTCAACTCCTTGACTTAATCTATATGGAAACTCTGAATCTCTATTAACTATGCAAAAGATGTTCATCTAGGGCATCAATCAAAGTAAGAATCCTTAAGGTTGCTTGATGAGAACCTCATCATGAGCCATATTTTGACCTAATAAAGTGAACAAAGGCTCCTACATAACCTAAAGGAAGGCCTAATTCAGGGGATTACTAATCTGGGAAGAAAACATAAAACAAGGGGTAAAACTATAATTTTACCATTGCAGTGCATCAACGGGATTTCTAAGGGTCTAGACATAGGTTAATTAGACTTAATAAGAATAAAAGTGGGATGATTCAGTCAGAAAAAGGTTATTGTGCAATTTAGAAATTAAATGACATTTTGTAACCCTAAAATAAACCTATTTAAATGCACAAGGTTACGGGAAAGATAAAAATCAACTAAACCCTCTAAAATTCATGAAAAAATATCCTCTAGGGTTTAGAATCTTCAATTTGACCTTTGGAACCTGTTTTGACCTACTTTAGGGTCCATGCCTAACATTTGACCTAATTTAGGTTTTTGTGCAAAATATCCAGCCAAACGTGGTCAAACCTAAAATCCAACTTCACCATTGGATTCCTTAGGTCAAAATTAGGTTTATACCAAAATTTGGACCTAAGGGAAGGTCGTCTAGACCCACTTTACAAATTGGTCCACCAAATTACATTTAGACCCTCAACTTTTTGAAACCCTTGCAAATCCCCCCAACTTCTTTGTCTTTTTCTTCATTTCGGTCCCTCTGCCATCGTAGCAGGGACCCATACCTCCGGCGACTTTGCGCGGAGGTTCTCTCCTTGGATTCATGGGGAGCCGCTCCCAGATTTGAAAGGGGAGCTCCTTGCGAAGTCCCCGACCGCATGGGTAGCTCCCCATGCCCTGAAACACCCCATACCTCTCGTGCGAATGCTCAAGAGGTATGGGTCTCCCTCCGACCTTCCTTCGGCGTGGCCTTCCCGCTGCCTCCTTGTGAATTTCCCTCTGCCCTTGCCTATTTAAGGAAGCCCAGATCTCTCCGCTTCCTTCAAGCTTAATTTGGCCAGAGAACTCCCCTAAATTCGTCTCCTCCTCACTTCGGCCAACTGCCCACGGCTTTCGGCGACTCTCCCTCCCTCTTCTCATCGCTCTGCCACAATACCAGTGGCAGAGCCATCTCTACTGTACTCCTTCGCGCCGCGCCGTACTAGCGCACGCCCCTCTGCCTCTCTTCCTCGTCGCCATTCCTTCCCCACAGGGTCTTCGTCTCCGGCGACAGCAGACACCCGCCTCTCGCCTTCCGCCTCCCTTCTTCGCTCCAAACCTGTCAGTTAAGTTCCTCTTCCTCCCCTCTTTATTTCCCCTTATCAATTTTTAGTTTCGATCCCTCGACTGCCACTACCACTACCATCGTTTCCACCTCTGACCACCAACTCCGGTGAGGCCGCTCCACCTCCACAGGCCATTCCACCCCTCTCCGACAAGTCCATAAGCATCCCCTCACTCCACTCAACATTTCCCCTCACTCACACCACCACTCCACTCACCTAAACACACCTCCGAACACACCCACACATACGCACACAGTGTGCCCTAGGCATGCTCGCACAGGCGCCCTTGCGCCACGCCACCCATTGTACCACCTTCGTCTTGACACGGCGAAGCTACCCAAGTGTTTTAATGTGGCCGCGAGGCCGTTTTGGTGCTTTCAGGTTCCAGGGGCTCGCCACCATTGACGCGTAGCTCAAAGCTTCCTTGCAAGCTTTCTAGGCCCCAATGCTCCAAGCCCCCAGGTCCAGAAGGCGTGGCTTGGTCTCGCGCATGCACACCGCCAGGAAATTGGCCTAGCAAAGCACCCATTTGCAGCAATCGAAGGAAAGCCTCCTGCGGGCGCACGCGAGAAGAAGGTGGGACATTTAGTCCCACCTCGGAAGCTGACAAGCGGGAGGCGACACATAAATTGAAAAAGTGAATCAGGCACTTCGCCTCCTACTCACGGGGTGAGGTCCCGCGTCCACTCCGCTTGCCTCGTTCGCGACCACACCTACGCGGACCTGGTCGACCCGTTTACCCTGCACTCCTCGCGCACCACCCATGCTGGTGAGCCTAGACCCGAGTGTGTAACCCGATCCAATTACTTGGCTAGCTCTGAGAGAGAGAGAGAGAGAGACGGGGAGGGTAAGGGGTAGGTTTTGCTTCTCTGTGCCTGTGCAGGGAAAAAGGAGAAAGAGGAAGCAGCTGCAAAGAAGAAAAGAGAAAGAAGGAGCCATAGAAAAAGAAGAAGAGGAAGTATTTGAAGAGGAAGAAGAGAAGGTGCAGCAGCTGAAGACTCAGCCGCAAAGAAAAAGAAGAAAGAAGAAGAAGCCAAGGACGCAGCCACAGAGAAAGAGAAGAAAGAAGAAAGCAGAAGAAGGAGAAGAAGCAGCCAAGGACAGAGCAGCAGAAGCCAAAGAAAAGGAAGGAAGAAGAAGAAGGCACGGCATTGTAGCAAAAGGCAGTTAAGGCGTTTGATTCTTTGAGAGGAAAAGAAAGAGAGGAGAAGAAGAAAGAAAAGAGAAGATCTATTTCTTTTTACTCTCTATATACAATGCATTATTGAACAGTATCTTTCAAGTAAATGTTGAGGATTGTGATTTTGCTTCTAAATACCAATTTGCTCTCTGAGTTCGACCTCAGAAGTTTTTAAATTTCGAGTAATAAAAAATCTTTTATAATCGTTTTCGTGGTAATACTACAACGAATATATTTTTAAAACATGATCTCATCGCAAAACCCGCAAAGTGACTATCATTGCTATCTCTACTAAGCTGGGGGACACTTTGTTAGATATTAAGATGGTGCTTAATGACTTATCAAAATCCTCAAATATATACTATTTTAGACCTTCAAAATTTGTTGTAAGACACATCCAACTTGCCACCATATGTCATCCTTATTGCACAAGGTAAATATGTTCGTTTAATCAAAGGAAAATCAAAATCATGTGGTTTTTGATTAGATTAGCCTACTAAGGGTATTTATATCCAACAATATCCTTAACAAAGTAGGAATAATCATCGATTAATTAGAGTCTCACATCCTTAACTACTTTATTGTTTGAGAAAATAGATACATAAAAGTATACATATAAAGAAGGTGAAGAGGGTTACATACTCTATGCCACCTATATTTTCTCCTCTCTCCCTTCCAAAGATAGGGAAGAAAGGAGTTAGAAGGAAGTTAGAGAAGTTATAGAGTGGAGTAATGTGCATTATGAAGATGGTAGATTGGCAAGTTAATGTAAAATTGTAAAAAGTGATTGTAATTATGGTCCTCCATTGATGATGTCTCCATCAATGCCCTTTTTTAATAGATGACATAGATTGGGATCCATGCAAATCTTCATTGGCTAATTGTAATGTGACACTTGAATAAGATATTTAATTTCATTATGTACCCCAACTCTTTTTACTAGGATGATGGCAAAGACGAAAAAATTATAACCTTTTCCATAGAGTAGGATATTTAATTATCAAGATGTAAAATGTACATGGGATAAATTTTTCCCTAGTACTTTTACCCCAACTATTCTAATCACATTATCTTTTCCTAGATGACAGAGTATTCTTTAGTTCAACACACTACTTTGCCTCTTGGGCTCCTTTTCCTAATTTTGGGGTGATCTTTCCACTCTCAAAAGTGAAGAACTCAACCCTACTTTTAAAGCCTAGTTTACAGAGGGAGATAACCCCTATTTTTGGAGGTTATCTCGTTCTTACAGTATGAGATAACCCAACCCTTATTTGACTTATTAACCTGTGTTATCCTAGTGGTTGGAGTAACCCGCAAGTCAACTCCCGTTTTATCTCTCCTCCTCCATGCTCTCTTGCATGTGATTTTTTCCAACATGCCCCTCCATTCCAATATAAACAAAAAACAACACCAACAAACTTGCCTACCATCCCAAAGGTAAATATATCTTTTCCAATCTTATCCTCTATTTTAACTCCCATATCCAAGTAAACACCCTCCTTTCATATTACAAGTTAACTCTCATTCTTAATCCTATTCGATAAAAATAAATAAAGGTTATCCCATGTTGCAAAGAAGCTAATCTCGGTTAGTTAATCCTTACCATGAACTAACCTTAAGGAGGTGAAGATTAGCAACTAAGGAAGGGATATCATTCAGATGAGCAACGGGTTGATGACTTAAGATTAGAGGGTTGGCAAGCTCAAACCAATATTTTTTTTTAGAAAGCTCAAACCAATATTGCAAGTGTAAATTGAAAGTTTACAAGCTCAAGCAAATTTGACAAGTGAAGGCCAAGGATTAGAAAGCTTATGCCAAGTTAACAAGTGAAAATCAAGGATTTGTGAGCTTAAGCCAAGTCAACAAGATGAAACCAAAGATTAATGAGGTCATCCCAAGACAATGGAGGAAAATAGAGGTCAACGGTCTCAAGCAAGAGTCAATGAGTGATGATCTTGGGTCAACAAGTCCAAGAAGGAGGATGGCAAGCAAACACAAGGGGTCAACAAGGTCGACCAAGTAAAGAAGCACAAAATGAATGTTAGTGAGCTCAAGCAGTCTCGAAGAAAAAGAGGGCCAAGGGGTAAAAAGCTTAAGACCAAATTAATAAATGTAAATTGAAGGTTCATGAGCTCATTCAAGTGCCTCAATTTGAGGCCAATTTTTGACATGACGTTCTTGATGAGTAAGCAAAAAGATAGTAGTTATAGTGAATATCAAATTAAAAAAAACAAAAAAGATATGTATGCATCCAAATCACAAGTATGATTCGGAGGGAAGACCTTTAGTAACAATGCCCAGGAGTCGTCTGACTTTGCTTGTGGTTTTACATGTCTTAGTAGAAGAGGTTTGACCGCTTTTTTACGGTGGCTATGACTCGAATCCTAAGGTCGTGTCATGGTTAGCCATCAGGTGTATAAAAGGATATTCAAAGGTGGCCACCCTCAGGTGCCTTGTGTGGTTGAGCCTTTTGCTACACTCGAGCTTAGCTAAGGTGGGTCATGTGTACGACATCATTTTAGAAATCAACTCTGGTTCATCTACTGAGAAGTCACGAGGCTGCATAAATCCGTACTTTTCTTGGAATAGAAAATATAGCATCAATGATATTTACGTTTTCATGTTTTGATCACCAGAATCATCGTTCGAGAAATCTCCATTTAGAAGTTGTTGCCACCACATCCAATCCTTGCAAACAGGTAGGTGCGAAGTACAAGGTTAAAACGGGTTAAATCCGCAATAACGTCAGTTGATCTCTGAATGCACTCTGACACGACCATTTACATTTTTTTATGCCCGTCAGGAAAGGATTATCCTTTTTTCTTTTTTTTCATCGTTTCAACTCTTCAATAAAATTTTTTAATCATTTTCAATTATTTTTATTATTAAAATATATCTACCACACGATCTACTCTTACTTTTAATGTTAAATAAATATTCACCAATATTCTCTACTCTCATGTTATTAGATAAATATCCCCTAATATCACATCATACAAATCATTTTAACCTTATATTTAATCATCTTCTTAACCCACCACCTAGACAAATATTACTTTCACTTATCCTATTTTAACCTCCCTTAACACAACCTCAAAGTCTATAAAGGAGCACAATTACTAAGAACCAAGAAAAAAATCGAACACAAATCAACTTGCGACCACTACATGAAAGATCTTGAAGAATCTACATCATCTTATCATAAGATAAATACATGTTTTGAAGTCCTCTTTTTAGATACTGCTAAGAAATCTAATGAGCTTTAATGCATAACCCAGCAGAGATGTAGTTAAAGACGCTAGTTGCCAAAACCACTAGACCATTCAAGGTAAATTTTAATTCTGTCAACTTGAGAATTCCTTCACTTAATCAAAGTTCTGCGTGGATGACATCATTCATTATTTAAACGGGCTTAAAAGTTGACCGTTGTGTAACAAGGCTAACATAGTCTCTAATCAAACATATTATAATATCACATTTCTTTCGGGTTAGTTTACTTGAGGGGTTAATGTTTCTTTTGAGAGGTTAACCCTTGTTTACTTGGAAGGTTAATCCCCTTTTGGTTAACACAGGTTAAGAGCTCTTAACACTGATTTGTTTAACATCAGTTGCTATTGGTGTTAGGTAAATCCATGTTTAAGTCCCACGATTCTGTTGTGTTGTCATGATCTCTGATTCAAATTTTTAACAGCACTAACAAGTAAACACCACAAGAGTTAACACTCTAATTTAACACCGATTCAAGTAAACATAAATTTACAAGTAAACACAATTGAGGATTAACGGTAATCTCATATTCCTTAACATCACTTCCTTAACCCTCCAAGTAAACTAACCCTTAATTTCAAGGTCATCATAAATATAAGCTTCTGTAGTAGCCATCTGACAACCCTACCATAGGCTGCCCACACGCTTCCTCCAACAAAAGCCTCACGTACACGTAAGATCCTACCCTAACTTGTCATCAAACATTTACTTAATTAGGGCAAGCTTGACTAGTGTTGCCAGAATATTGCATCTCAATCTGCTTTGATTCCTCAAACAATCACTCTCCTTGCCTCTCCTCCGATCACGATGTTTTGATTTCTGATGTCGATATCCCTCCTCCCTCTTTGTCCTTGCTTCCAAGGGAATGGAGTGGGGAGGTGATGAAGAGGGGTTTCGATGGATAGAGACAGATAACTTCAACTCTATCTTCCACCTCCACAATTCTTTCGCATCGAAACCACGTCAAAAAATATGATTACATACGATCGAGATATTGTCAAATCTTTTTCAACTTTTGAATTTCCCAAATCTCGACGATGCGGATCGCTACAGTCCCATCTCTAGCAACATTAGCGTTAACTTACAATGTAAATCAATCATTTTGAATTGTTACGGTTGGATTACAAAAATGCTTTCTTTATATATATATATATATATATATATGTTTATTCTATCTAACATTTTCCTCTGATTTTGAACGTGGTGGATTGCCCTCTTTTTCCTCTTGAAATTTAACGTCCTGGTAATCTCTACTTTTCCATTTAATAGAAAATCTTGTCCAAAAAAAAAAAAATTTAATTACAGAAGAATATTGCCTCCATTGAGAATTACTCGTCCAACAACGAAGAACCTTTTTGATTTGAACAGAACCTCCTTGTAAAATGCCAACTGCCCGCTAGCTTGCGAGATATACCACCCAGAGGGATAACTTGTGAAACAACTTCCCCAATTGATGGATAAACTTATTTCACTCATCACATCAACATCTATTCAATTGCATCCATTAGCAACAAGGTCAACGGAGATAATCTGAATTCTCATGCCAGCACCTGCTGCAGGAGAACAGTGAGCAAGGCACCTATTTGGAAAAAAGTTCACATTGATCATTTTTCATAATGCACCTTGCATCATCCTGCGCATTTCGGCAAAGTCGTACCTAGCTAATAGTGACACTCCAATTCCAGTCACTTTTCCAGTTTAAATTTGCCAAAGGATTACCATCTGAACATCGAGCAGCATTGCCATAGAACACATCGCCATGGGTAATTAGGGGCTTGAAATAACTGTTACAAACCACCCCGCAATTCCTCGTGACACTTCAGGTTTGGCAGCAATGATTTTAGTCATCTCTTTTACCAAAGCAATAGTGCAGCCCCTGAGCTGGTAAAGCCATAGTTGCTTAAAGGTGATTGTGCATTAATTCTCTACTATCAATAGCCACAATCATGTTCAAGTAATGCCCTTCATGTTATACTAGTTGCGCCAGAAATAGAAACAGCAGACTTCAGCACATAATCTTGTGGACGCATTAGCAGCATCTTGCAAGCACTACAGCACTCAAAAATCAAGGCTTTGGATCATTGTGCTAACAAAAGAAATTTTTCTTTTTTGATAACGGAGAACCGTGGAGTGACTCAGACAACCCTTCCAAGGTAAACTCCGGGGGCCCTGTCCCACCCACCGACCCACCAGGGAGTGTTGGATGGGGTAACCCAACGGGCAACACCACTGCCTTAGCCTTATGCGCGTGTGGGCAAGCGTCGAGTTTCGAATCCACACGCCCCGCCAAGGGAAGGCCTTACAGAGATTGGGGAACCCAACTGGGATACCCCTAACACCCAAAAGAGTTGACAAAGCTTAGACCTCAATTCTTCACCCAATCCCTCATGTAATGAATTTTGATACTAAATTGGTTTCCTTTAGGATGAAGTAATCCTTCGATATTGATGACATTACATATAGAAACAGATCTTGTATTGTTCAGGAGGTTATTTTTCAACCCTGTCAAATTCACACTTACTCTATTTCTCGACTGTCAAACAAGAGGAGGCGACAGCCATGTTGTTGATGCATCAACTTGGTTGGTGGAATGTGGGGATTCGGCTAGCTGTGTTTCCATCAAGCAGAAAGTACTTAACTTCATATAACTTAATTACTAGAAATTATCAGGAGCCTAATCAGAAGGAAAAGAATATTACAAAGGCAGGCAACTGTAAATGCAAAATTGTTCTAGCACGAGCAATCTGCAAGGGAGAACTAAAAAAGAAAATTTTGGTTGAATTTCATGAAAAAAGCTAGATGCCATAATTTAAAACAAAGAATGAAAGTATATTATACTTCAGTGTAAAGAAAATATTTCTTCTTACTCTAAGAAAGTATGATTTGTCACTAAAAATATCCAAAGAGAGAGACATTGTCTTCCGAAAATCCTAGTACCTAGATTCTTTCTTTCAAGAAGGATGACTAAGAACCATTCTATAAATGATCGTTCAGAATAGAGAAACGTAGGAGCCATATGAGAGATTACTCCCATAATTTTGATACATCAAAGCTCTCTTTCTTGCACTTACTGCATCCTTATAAGACTGAAGATAGTCTCGTTCTTTCCCCATCCTCACAAATTGCAACTACAAAACACTCAACTTCTTTGCTTCACATCACAGAACTGCATCAATGATTCCTCCAGCAAACAGTCACCATGGAACCTCAAATACAGGCACGTCAATCCAAATTCCTCAGGAAATGATCTCCAAAACCCCGGCAAATTTTCCAATGAACCATCATAAAACAAGAGACATTTACTATCTTTTCCTGCTTGGAAACAGCAAATGATGCCATCTCCTGTAGCCTCCACCTTGTCCCATAGAATTCAGCAACTATAGGAATACTGATCCCTTCAAAGAAGTACATACTTTTACATTCACAAAGCCATACATACCAACTCACCTCCCCAACTTGAGGTGCTACTTAGCAGAGAATAAACTTACACCACAACTAGGACATAAATTCTACAAGAGAATGCCATAGCTTCTATCTTAATTTTGATCACTGAATAAATCTTAAATTTTGTAACATCAAGGGCTTCCTACCTTCAACGATTAATATCTGAACTTCTACCAACATTCTCTTTCAGTTGCAAAAAAACTCCCTTGCATCCCTTCCAAAAACTAGCATATATAAGGTAGCTTCAGCAACCATGACACAATGAATCAACCAAAACCTCAATTGCTTTCAATATCAAAAAATTCAATACCATGTTAATCCACCCTGATCTCCATTGGCCTTCCAATTCCAATTATAATACAAAGTCATTCAGGGGAAAAATATATAAAATCCTAAAAGCATATCAGGACTCCACAAGTCTCGACTCCCTAATAGAAGGAAAAAGAATATGTCCACTTTATCAACGGCCATGAGTACTCCATTCCTTAAAACAATCAACCAAGTTCCACACAACACAAATTTTTTTCTGAAAAGGTCCACAACACACAAAATGTACACTTGTAACACTCCCTCCAAGTTTACATCCCAAGCTTTCATCTTCTCTTCAAAAAAATCATGTTCCTTGCATGTTCCTGTTCTTGTCTAGATTTAGAGTTTCTACTGCACGTAATGATATAGCAAAGTTCATCATCCCTTGTCTGACAAAAAAGCCCACCCAACATCTACCTAATACAACATGCAATCAAGACACCACAGGCACAAAGCCCGCATGTCCCCATGAGATTAAAAAACTCCCACTCTTCCACTTAGAAACATGAGGTTCCTGTAAGTGTTACAAGCCAAGAAGAAATGGAAACTACTCATCACCTTTTGCAAGGCCCTACTTATATTACCATAAGCCTTCTTGGAGCAGATGTGACATAGGATTCCTGACTCCTATTTTGCACTGTAAGGTGGATAATGTTTAATTCAAACCTTCCTATATGGAAGGACTACTATGACTTCATCAACCAAGTCAGTTGCCACACTCATCAAACAAGTCGGCAAAGCTAAACATTTTATTATGTTAGCCCCTCTTTTCTATTATGGTTCATCCTTTCTACAAATGTGTAAAAATCAATTTTGCATTCCAAGTGTCCATCCCAATCTTCCACTTAAAACTCTATGCATCCTCCATGACATTCAGAGCAACACCTTCAACATGCTTAGACCTTGGGTCATCGCATGTCTTCTCTATAGGTTTTAGCTCCTCAGTGAAGTCCCCATTCTGCAAACCAGAACATCTTATTGCTTGCAACAAGTGTTGTAAAAATCGGCCAACTAGGCTAATTAATTGACCGAGTAAAATCCTAGTTGGCCACCCGACGAACACGAGTAGCCATATTGGGTTGATAGTCAGCCAGCCAGACTACTTGGCCAAGTAGTTGACCAAGTCGGCCGACTATAAAGCTGATTTCTACATGCAGGTTCATTATTGGATCCCAACCCAACTTAGTTATAAGTTACTAAAAACTTTAAACTTATGTTATTTATTTCCGGACTTATGATTTGTAGCTTATTTTCATTACCTTCAACTTCATAATGGTTAATCTTTATGTGATGGTGTATTTTAATTGTTGAAATCTTAAATTATGCAAGTAAATACATCTTCTATATATATATATATATATATATATTAAAAAAAATACCCAACCGAATACTCCGCCGCATAACATATACTCCTTAGTAACTCAGCCGATTAAATACCGACTATCGACTTTTACAACACTACAACAAACCCCAAATATTGATCCACTTAAAGAAAACCTTGTTGCTCTCAACACTAACCCAAATCAGCTTCAAACTATCTCATTTATTGTTGGACTAAATCATCCACCATATGCTCGATAGATCCCTAGATCAACACTGCAAGGTTCCATTTTGCCCACGCAAGAAACCAACAAAAAGTATTTGAAGCCAGAAACAAAATTCTTCTAAGATCGCAAGGCTAAATTTAGCCATGCATCAAATGACTTCCATTATATTGACTTCCTACCACTAGCATCCCTAAAACACTTAATTGCTTTCTGATGCAGCATCAGTCAATGTATGGAAATTATGGGGATGAAATTTATTTTTTGCCAAAACTTTTATTTAATTTGAGGATTCAACACATGCATTTTACATTGTTTAGCTTCTTTTTTTTTTTTTTTTTAAGTAAGAGGGATGACCATCAGAGATTAATAGTCATCCATCTCATTTCATTAAACCAATAAAAAAAATTACAACCACTATGTCCACAAATTGGATAATACATGTGCCTCATTCACAACATTTTTCCACCCAAGTCTTCTCCCCACTAAAAATAGTGGCATTATGCTAAAGCCAAATAAACCACAATGCTTCCATTGCCGTGATCCATGTAATAGTGTTTGTTTGTAGTCTGCCATGGAAGGAGCACCAAAAACCATCCTCATAAGTAAATACGATCCCAAAAAGAGTTGACGCCTCCCAAATCACAGTACACAATTGCCAAAAAAGAGGAATGGCCTCTTCACAACTACATAAAGAGCAAACAATATCGCAATTCTCTACCGATCTCGTTTGTTTTTTTGTAACTTGATCATTCCTTCGCAAAAGCATTGAAACATGACTCATATTGATATCACAGAAATATCTTTTTTTCAGGATATCGACGATATATCACCTATATCAATGGAAGCGATGTTGAAACATATCAGCAACATGTCACCAATGTGTTGATATTGCCAACAATACCCGTATCGACATTGCCAGAATGTCTTTTTTCCAGGATGTTAGGCGAAATATCACCCATGTCAATGTGTGTTAACGATATATCATCAAAACTGAAGTAATGTGTGTAATTTTTCCCAAATATCATTGATATCTGATGACATCGAGTGATACCTTTGTAGTGACTCTCTAATCTCCTCTTTCTTTGCTTTCTTCTTCTCTCCTCCATTCTCTGCTGCTGCTTGCTGTGAGCATTCACCGCTCTGTTCGCCTCAATTAATAAGTGATTTAGAGTTTTTGTTCATCCCTTAACAAGACAATCGCCTTAATCTTAACATTTTTTTACATCATTAAACTTAAATCACCTCGATTTAACCTTGGTTATTGTTCGCAACGAGGTTAAATCTTGTACTACATCCGATTATTGCACAAATTAACGTGGTTTACACATTATTTAGGCAAGATCCCTAATTAATCCCTAAATTGGTGATGATTTGTAACTTAAATCACTACCATTTAACCTCTGTTATTATTCATATTGAGGCTAAATCCTCTGGTACACTCGATTATTGCACACAGTGATGTGATCTACACAAGAAGGAAAAAACTTATTCAACCTCTCAAAACCACTCGTTATTAGTCTGGAACATCACCATGAAGTCATCCCCAACCACATTCCAAAATTCCTTGTAAAAAAGAACCCAGAAACCATCTCACCTCAGTGCTCGTTCTGCCTTCAAACCACACATGGTAGTGACCAAAGTTTTAAAAAATGTGAGGTAATACAAAGGCGATTTTACTTCGTCGAGGCAAGGCGTAAGCCTCGAGGTGGTTGAGCTGTAAGCCTCACATTTTGGATGGAAAAAGAAAAACGTAGATATATACTAGTTAAGTGCTAATAATGAAATAACAATATAAAAAAGGCCTATATGCCATTTTACTTTATTACAACATTTAAAGAGTGGAATTAAACAAGAAGTGACATTTAGATAAAAGACAAATTTTCAAACAATGATAAAAAATAATAAAAAACTAATTAAACAATGACGATTGAATAGTGATTACCAATGCCAATGGTTATGAAAAAGACATTCAAACCACGCTCTAATTAGCAACTACACAAAAAAGGGACCAAATATATGCTAAATGGTAACTAAATAATTTATACTAAGAACAAAAACTACATAAGAATCATAAAAAAAAAACTAACCAGCAACCATACTAATTTGTAAATAAGAACAAATACACAAAAGAAAAAGAAACTAATCACTAAGATAAACTTACAAATAAACAAAAAGAAACATACTTATATGCTTCTTATGTCCAAGGAAATAGTAAATGAAACGAAAAAAAGTCAAGAATCAATTACCAGTAGCAAAACATCTAACAAAGCATATATAACAAACAAAAATAATCCAACTCTAACCTAAAAAAAATAACAATGTAGGGTTAGGTAAGAGAGTTTGAGGGTTTAGGAATGATTTTAAACATTAGAATTAGGGCTCTCTATTGAGGCAGCACCGCACCTTCGCCTTAATGCCTTGACACTGCCTTGACACTACCTTGACAAAGTGAGGCACACGCCTCAAGCTTCAATCATAAGGCTATAGCCTCAAGGCTATTTCCTTGTGCCTCGCCTCAAGGCTTACGCCTTAAGCACCTCAAGGCGTGATTTTTAAAACCATGCAACAACCACCTCCTCTTAAGAGACATCAACAATGCGAGACTCCATATCTTCATTAAGCATCAAGTCAAACTTGACAATCTCCATCTCCTTAACAACCTCCTCTTCGTAAATTGGCGAAAACACATATCGAGCGCCTCCACAATCTACTTCCTATCAGTGACCACCTCCTCCCCAAGACGTAGTGAGGTGATAAGTTTCGTTCTCCATCTAGCACCGGTTGATAAATGTAGTGAGTGTTTGTGTCTCCCTTTTTCAACCAGAGCTACCTGGACTTCTGTCTCCAATCAATCTCAATCTTCTGATCGTCTGATTGAACAATACCCTAGAACTGTCTTCTCTCTTCCAGCTCATGACTACAAAGAGACCTACTATCTTGTAATCTATCCAACTGAGAAACCCCCCTAAGTGCTTCAACGCACATGTGATCCCTCCTTGCCATAACCTCCTTATAAATAATGAGGGGTGCCCTAAGATGTTGAATCCTGGCTACGAAAGTACGAGTAGCCGAAACGCAGGAGGTGTATCTTCCCATTTCTGTTGCACAAAATCTCTAAAATCGAATTCAAGCAACCAAGACTTCTGGAATTTGAAATAGGAAGTAAATAGGTTCCCGTCATTTAAGTTCCAGATCAAAGGAGTGTGATCAGAGAAAGGCTTGTTCTTGACAATTACATTAGCCATTTAGTATCGCTTTGACAACCTAATCAAACACAAGAACCTATCAATCCTTAAGGTGGAACTAGAGTTGTTTCTCCAAGTGAAGGA
Source organism: Thalassia testudinum (assembly GCA_037157565.1). NCBI lineage: Eukaryota > Viridiplantae > Streptophyta > Magnoliopsida > Alismatales > Hydrocharitaceae > Thalassia > Thalassia testudinum. The sequence continues at coordinate 115,791,878 of JAZHRO010000036.1, read as the reverse complement.
TGTTTATGAGATTAGGAAATCATACAATCCCAACTCATCGACCAACCTAACAAAGGCAGTGGTAGCGTGATCGATCCTTCCATCTGACCTGTCATTTAGCGACAATCTAGCATTGAAATCCCCTCCAAGAAGCCATAGGCTCTCATAAGAAAAGTCGCAGCATGTCTAAGCTTCTCCCACAACTCTTGTCTACGCGTATCATTATAAGGTCCATAAACTGAGGACAAGACCACGTAGGTAACGTCAGAAGCACAACGGAAGGCAGTTGTCACCATCCAACAGCCCTTAATGGAATCAATCAACTCAAAAGAAGTTCTATTCCAAGCAAGTAGCATAGCACCTGATTGCCCTTTACCATCCACCACCATTGAGTTAGTATAAAGGTTACCACTGACCTCCCTCAACACCCTAGCATCAAGACTCCAAATGTGTCTCCTAAATTAAAGCAAGATTTGTTTACCATTCAAGCAAGTAATGATGTAGAGTGGACTTGCGTGCGACGCTACAAAGCCCCCTCACATTCCATATCAACACATTAACCATGTGAAGTTGTACAGTCCCCCAAGCCTTGATCACATTGATTTCTCTTGGCTTCCACCACCTGAGCAACCCTAGCTTCACCTTCGTCATTCACACATATAGCATCCCCATTAATAGAAAACATATGTTTCTTCTTTCCAATTCTCTTCCTCCTGTATAGCAAATTGTAGGCCAACTTTTGTCACTGAAACAACAACTTCCATTCAGAGTTACATCCACATGATCCACTAAAGGCCTACCTCTCCCCTCTATGGGCTTAAGATTGACCAACCCTACCACAAAAGCCCTATCACTATCCCATGTATCCCTGCAACACCCACGTCATCACCCCCATCTCTCCCACGACTGTTGCAACCACCCCTTACCTTCGAACACACCAACTACGTCGCCCCCTCCTTGACCCTAAAGCCTCCATGATCCAGCAAAGGCACCCTACTACAATCTCCCCTAACTGGCAAACTACCCACATCCTTTGCCTTTGGTAAAGATCCCCACACCATGAACTCCATCACGCCACGCAGCGACATCATAGATATCTAAATAGACATCGCATACCGACAATGGATCCTCCGTACATGTCATGCAGCCCACCCCCAGCACAGCCTCCACAACCCAATTTGATGGGATATGTTCACAGCAGTCCAAATAGGGAAAAAGAGGATGCTTCGCCCTATTGAAACCCAAACAACCTGAGTTAGAGCTCATTAAATCCGGATCCATAGCACCTATCCATTTATCGAGTCTAGGTCCAAAATTGCCATCCACGTCAACCCTCCTATACAAAGAGTTCTCAACCCTTGGTGACAAAGATGAAGGCCCAAAATTAGGATGTAACATTGTCTTTAAAAGCTTCCCGCGATTCGTTGTGAGACAACTAGGGAACTTTAGATCTCCTGCTCGGACCTTTGGTTTCCAAATCCAATGCTACCTCCCCTCCACCGAACAAGCCCGCTCCTCTGCCGCCCCATCGCCGCCTAGTGCTAAAGCCGAAAACACCGCCTCCACGTCAGTCTTCCCCTTAGCTTCCTTCTCCACCTTTTTCCACCATCACAACCAACAAGCACCCTCCTAGCTAAAGCAAGAGCCTCGAGGGAACATTAAACACATCGAAAACCTCCAGTGTTGCCTGAACCCATCTAAGGCCCTCCACATCGAGACCCACATCACGACACGTCTTCAGGCAAGAAAAATCGAAATACATCTACAGTTTGCAAATGCAAAGGAATCCCATTGAAATAAATTAGGAGAACATTTTGCTCCGGCACCCGTTCCCTACTTGCCCCATCAGAGATCGAGGGGTCACGCCACCGCACCTTACTGTTGCCAATAATCAACGACCTAAAGCGAAGAGCCTTCAACTCCTCAACACCACACTCGAGAAGGAGAAACCTATTCGAATCGACAACCGCCACCCTGAGCTCAGCAGGACGACGACAAAACAACAGAAAAGCCCCTCAAACCTCCTCCAATCTCGACTTCCCGATCACCATGTTCCCAATCAACGCACCATCAAGAAAGCTCCCAAGACATTGCACAAACAACAACCACGATGTGAGAATCGGAGATGGAAGGGGACCATCACCAACCAACACAACGTCCGGTAAATTTAAATATCATTGGTGTCATAAGAGTTTATTGAGATTAAATATTGAGTGAGCTTTTGAAAATTTTCTCTTCTTTCACAAGTTCATCTCCATCTTCCTCCTCACCTCTATCTCATTCAAAACATGGCATAGTTGGGCACGCTACATCCCCTTCTTTGATTTCTCATCCCCAATTCCTTTGCACCAGCAAGTTACCACAACCTAGACAAAGTTTTACCAAAGATGTAATGGTGTAAGGATATGTGGTCATAGAGGGAGGAAAAAAGAAGTGACAATAGTGAGACAATTGGAACCCCGGGCTTGGACAAATTACCACATCCTGAAACAAAGAAGGAATGCCTATTCCCCAAGACGGTGTAGGAGCTCATCAGTAGGGAAGGGACACTCGGCCACAAAATAAAGAAAAAAAACAACACCCGAAACACCGACAAAAACTTGTGTTCATTGTCATTTTGAGATTCACATTACCATGATTGTTGATTTGTTTCTAAATATCCCAACAGAGCTAACTACACACAGATATAATTTCAGAATACAATTGCTCATAGATAGTATATATCTAGACAACACACCAACATTTTTTCTACATCATCGAAGTACCACCGCAAGCAATAGCCTTACCATCGAGAAGTAAGCACGCACGACAAGAATCAACCTACAATACCGACAATTGGAGGAATCCCAGCAGGGCCAGACAGAAAGCACCAGAAAAGCAATTGAAACGATCCATCTATCATTTCATTTCCTCCATATCGTTCCGGAAAACGGAAAACAGAAAGTGCCGAAACCACCAAAACAACGACGAGGAGGAGGAGGAGGAGGAGGAGAAACTAGCAAGTACTCTGCGATGAAACTACAGCTACACGAGGGAAGGGGTAGTAAAGTTGAGACGATTATAAGAAGAGGGCATTCTTTCCTTTGGAGGATGTAAGAAACAAAAGAAGCCCTCTTCTACTTGGAGGAGGCTGCAGCTTTCTTCTTGGAAGAGGAGGAGGAGGAGGTGGTGGTGGTGGAGGGTTGAGGGGGTCGGGGATAGCGATCGGCCTCGGAGGGATCCAACCACTTGAGGGGGTGGCGGTTGAAGAAGGGCCAGTTGGGGACGGTGATGAGGGTGGTGAGGACTACGCCTCCGGCGTACACGGCGAGCATCATCTGGAACGACCCCACGGCGTACCCCGACACGAACGCCACGATCGCCGACACCACCAGCATCATCTGCATCAGCATCTCCGACAGCTTCTGCCCCTGCCAATCCATCCTCTTTCTGTTTCCGAATCTTTCTTTCGATCCGATCTGTGGTCGGAGAAAAGGCCAGAAAGAAATAGAGAGAGAGAGATGAGATCTTTGGTTGGTGCAGTCGGTTTGAGATGGGGAAACCCAACCCTAGAGAAAGAAAGAATAAGAAGACGCCGACGACCGATCTGTTCGTTACCTCTGCGGACTTAGAAACGGTGAATGGGGACCGTAGGGAGAGTCGGCGTCGACAACTATCGAGAGGAGGGAGATTCCGATTTGGAGGAGGACGGGGTCACTGAATTCGGTGCTTTATCTTCTCTCTTTTCCTTTGACGAGGGGGTAAAAAGCGTTAAAATTTCGTACTTAAATCTCGCAGAGTATTCTACTGATGACAAGTAAGCAGTGGATTCAAACTCATCCAATGACTGATCACACTCGGATTCACTTACATTCGAGCAGATATAATCTGCTAAGAGTCGGTGTATCTAAAATTATAACGATGATTTTACATATATGATTATCTATAATTTAATAGTGGATGAATGACTTGATAAAAGATGTATCAAAAATTATGGAAAAGATTTTATTAAGATGGTATTTTTCTTATGTTATAAAAAGATTATCGAAAAATATAGGCACATACAATCCATGGGATATAATATGAAAGAGAGGAATTACGAGAGATTATAATACCACCACTTCTAATAGATTTTTACAGAAACCTTACCTTCTCCACACCTCTTAAGAAAAAGTTAAATCACCAATCTCCTTTTTCATTTTTTTATAATAGATTACTTATTTATGACTATATTATATATCATACATCAACAAATTTTTTCTATGACCATCGATAACAACGAGGAGAACCCCGCAACTCATCTTCTTTTCTTTTCTTTTTTCCCTCCCCTTTTTTTTTTCCTTTCGAATTCCTATTTGCTCTTGATTTTATTTGTTTCTCGTCATCCCCTCACTTCTAACATCCTCTTATCCACGCACTTTTATTTTTATTATCATCCCTCAAAAGAAATTAAATATTGCTCTACTTATTTTATATATCACTGCAGTCAGAGTTGATATTTAATTTCAGAATGGAGCCCACTAAAGCGTGCTTTGATTCAATTTTCCATAGGTGTGTAGAGCCTATTTCGATAGAATTTACTTAAGAATCTATCTGGTAGCCACGTATGGTTAGAGATCTGATATCATCTATCTTGTTATCATGGAATCAAATCACTATGTTAATGATTTACTCGATTCACTGGTAAGAAAGAGATGGGCAAGGGGCCAAAGAAATATAAATAAGAATAATGAGAAATGAGAAAAAATATATATCGATATAAATAATGGAGGATCCCTCATATAAGAAATAGACATTGTAATAATTCGTTTACCATAGCGATAACTTTTGCTCTAATATCAACTTGCCACAGCCCTTTATGGATGGTTGTCAAGTCTATGTTAATTAAGTTATCAATTCCATCTAATTAAGGTGACATTATCAAATAATAAATCATGAATATATATATATATATATATATATATATATATATATATATATATATATATATATATATATGTAATAAAAAGGAAAAAAAAAGAAATGGCAAGAAATCAAATGTTTCTACCACCATTCAAGGAGCTAAATGGTGATAATGTGTGGTTGTTTTTTTATGTCTCCCCTTTAGGCCTAAGTACAAGTGAGGGTAAGCATCAGTAATTACTCGGTAAGGAACCAGTTAATACACTATCTAGTTACATATTAAACCCTAGACCTCTAATTAGGTTTAAACTTGGGTCCATACGTTATCTTTATTTTTCCTCAAATCATTCTTGATAAAATCCTTCTAATTTACGTGATTTACCAACCATTTCGTTGTAGTTTTACCTACAATGGAGTATTTGTTTGTACCACCGCAAGAAATCTCCTCATTTTATGAATCTTACCCACCGAGCATTCATATCTCAAGTGTGCATATGAGATTACCATCATCCTAGACACGACAACCTAACCTCTAAGGTCTAGCATTACCATCATCTAGATATACGACATCACCATGAGCCTATCCTATCCACATACATCTCTCTCTCTCTTTACACTCAGGGTTCCCACTTCATAAATTCATCGTTACTCCCAATATTAGATCCAAGCTTACCATACCCCACTTCTTCAAGTATGTGGTCAAGGGAACCAATTGCATACAAATTAGGGTCATTTGGTCTATCTTTCAAATCATGACTATATCTCAATGTGTCCACTTGAAGCATTTTCTAGAAAGAATTCGTCAGGCAACGACTCTTGGCACTTATTTAGAAGTTTCAAGCATGATATCCTAAAATTTAGCACTTTTGGAAGAGGTCTTCATCCCCACGTGCCCCATGTATCAACTGGTCAAACTTGTGCACCAACTAGTTCCATCTATTTTTAGGTGCTACCTTTTGGTTATTGACTTACCTAAGCTTACCAACATATTCCACTATCTTCTCAATGCATAACTATTAGTGTTTAGAAATTGCATCAAAATCATGATTTGATAGGTTGAACTTGATCCCATCAAGCTATTTAATTAATAGCATTTTTATAGATTGAACTTGGAAAACCAAACTAGTGTAGTTAGCTCTACCCTTTCTTAATAGTTGGCTATCTGGCTAAAGCTTTTCACCCTAATTGCTCTATTCTACCACTTCAAGATTTGTTTTCCTAAATTATATGCTTTGTGGTCAAATTAATTTCTAAATCCTTAAGTTTTGAACGTGAGTCAGTTTTTAATTTCTAACTTGCGTGTCAACTCTAATTAATTTATGGATAGCTATAGCTTCCAAGATGAATCCCTAACTTTAACCTCTTTAAATGACCAACTCCTATTTTCAAGTAGCTAGCTACACTGGATGCCATGCATAAGTGGAATTTGGGTATTTCAACCCCCACAAATCCATCAACAACAACCTTACCACTCATTCGGAAGAATTTTCCGTCCCTTCCATCCTTTCAATGGAAATGCAAAAGGCATTTTTTTTGGGTCGTAGGCTACATCAAATTAAAAAATCTAGTGTAATTTTTGTTTCTGCTAGACTTTTTAAATTAGTCTAGTGGTAGTAATTAGGTTCTAATTATTACCATTAGATGATTAAAGATCATAGGTTTAAGGAGTAAAGGGATTGAAGAAAAAAAATTAGGATTTAAATATAGAAATTATACTTGAGACAATTTTAAAGTGCCTAAATATTAAGGTTGGGTGACTAAAGTTGGGCGAGAGTTAGGCTCAAGCTTATCCGGCCACCTATCCAATTTGCACAACCAGAATGAAACCTTGGACACCCGAGTTTGGCAGAGAATCCACTTAGCCGACGAGAGTCCACAATGAAACTCATGCTGTTGACGCCTTAATTTTTGGACAATGACGAGAGACCGTTCTTTTGGGCCAAGATTGTCACTGTATATATAGACCCCTCAAGCCTTGTGAAATTTGCAAACTTTTACGTGGGAATTCAGGCACAAAATCCATTTTGGGTGCTAAACAAAGCTTTCAGCAACCACCTTACGTTCCGATGGTGATTGTTAATGACTCGATGAGGTGATTGATAAGAGAAAGTTGGCACATTTTACGAAGTCAACTTTACAGGCTATGAGAAGGGGGGGGGGGGTTGCATCTTCTGGTGGGTGACACACAAGGTAATTAGAAATTATATCCCTTAGGTTATGTTTGTTTGAAGAATTAAATATTTAATCTACCATTTAAATCATCTCCTATTTATATCAGATTAAGTAAATTTAATTTGAGTTAAAGTTACTTCATATTTTTTATAAAATGATTTTAACTTGTCAAAACGTCCAAACAAGTTAACTTACTTATTTCACTTCTTCAACTTATTCGATAAACTTATTCTCCTTGCCAAACATGACATTAAAATTTAATTTTCCATTAAGTAAGGAAATCAAGAAATGGCTTCAATTTAGATTTAATTTGATCGTTTTGTCGAGGTTCCAGAGTCTGAGCAACTCCTACGTGTTAAGGGGAGTTCCCCCTACTTCCAATTCGGATTTTAAGATCTCTAACTAATTAGTAGAAACTAGAAATCTTCATTAGATCGATTCGTTCCTCATTTTAGAGTTTGTATTGAAATCTATGCTTTTAAGGCCACACTGGTGAGCATAGATCTATTGTAAGTTTAGTTTGGAAGGGCGAGAGAGACGAGGGAGTGGCTTAGAGTGGATCTCTGCTGAAGGGATCGAGGAATAGTGCGTGTGTTCTCTAGTGTTAGGTTTGTTCCATGTTTTAGTGACCCAACAAGAAAGCTTGGATGTGCAAATCAAAAATTGAAACAAGGGGGTTGAAGGTGCATGTTTGGGCGAACAAATGTATATTTTAGGGTGACCAAATCAGACGAATTAATAAATAAGTAAACGAAAAGGATTGAGCAATTGAAATGATATCTTAGGCACCCAAACTAAGCAATTTATTATTAAAGGGCTAATAAATAGATATTTTAGGATTTAATAACTTAGGAATAAAGGAATGGCAAGGTGCTAATGATTTGGAAATGATTTTTTCAAGGATCATGTACACGAATTCTAAGAGGGGAATCGTCAAACGGTTAGATATCAAAAATTAAAGTAGAAATTGAGAATATGAGATGATTGATTTGGAATATGATCCTATGACTCACTATTTGGCAATGATGCATAAGGAGAAGGAATAAATGTTGTGTTGAAGTTGAAGACTTCATTTGCTTAGCTCACTCATAACCTAAAGCTATCACAGACCTGAATGAGATCACTTAGCACACTGATTCTTGGATTCATCGGTACCCAGACCATTTGGAGGTGACAACCTCCTACAGAGATACTAAAGTTTGGGGATGTCATGGTTAAGGACTATTGAGGAAGTGTCAAGACTCTGTTAATCCTAGTAAGCTTATTCTTGGTAGCTAGTCAACATGACACTTGTTTGGTAGCAAGTGATAAATCCATTTCAGAGCACTATATTTAGGCTTAAGTTTATTAGTTCCTACATTTTAGGATGCATTAGTTTGTTCATTTAATTGTAGAATAGTTGCAGGCATTATAATTTAGATTTGCATACATTTTCTTGCATTTCATAAGTTATTATGTTATATAAATAACCTGTGTGTATTTATTTTGGTTGTAGGAATTAAATAGAGAGGATGGAGCATGGTATCATTCACATTTTGCCACAAGGAGAAGAGTGAAAAAAGGATACCTATTTTAGGAGTTGAGTGGTTCACATCCATAATATTTCCCCCAACTAAAGTTTCCTTCCACTTAATCTCCTCATCCCAATTTAATTCCTTTGGGTGGTAGACTCTATTGCAAATATCCCTTGGGGGCCTCCTCCAACGCCAACATTCCTCCAACTCTCATAAATGACCTTCCCCTCTCCTTGGGTGTACCCTCCTCTTCCCAGCCTGCATCCACGTTAAATGCCCTGAATTCTCTCCTTAATCCATGTCTTAATTCTATTTTTAGAAAAGAGGTAATGGATGAGAGCCTTCCCTTTTGGTTTTTGATGTTGGGAAGCCCCATTCGAGCAATGGATCCCATTCCATGCAATGAGGCATCCTTCCTCCTTTCTCTTCCACCTCGCTTAGGAGTGGGGTGCTCCCAACTTGATCCAGGCGTGGAAGCACTCTTAAGAAGGGGGTCAACTCCTTTACCACCTTCGACCCACAAGAGCTTATCTCATATCCGCTGTGCCATTGACACGCACACATTCACCACTTTCTTTTTTGTGAACATATGCATTTGACGTTTCCTGGATTGAATAAGATCTTAGATGTGATTTGTTGCCTCTCTATGGATGACCCTTGCTTCCTATATGTGTGGCTTAGTTTTAATCAATTCTATATTTTTTGTATCATGTTGCTACAAGACATTACAACGAAATGATTTGTTTATTTTTCAACTTTAGCAAATCGATTAGTAGGATAGAGGAATGATTTGTAAAATTGGCTATATATGCTCCAACAATTTACTTGACTATCCCCTAGCCTTGTATCTTGGAATGGTAACAAGTCAGCCTAAGGTATTTAGTTCCAAGATCTAATGAGGTCCATTGGTCAATTAATGTTAGCATGTTGTGACCACACCTAGTAGTTTAACCCAAGCAAGCTTGGCATCTTATAAGGCAAGGAAATCCCTGGCATAAATAATAATTGGTGATTCTTTGGGAATATGATGTTAGTAAGAAATAAAATATTAAAAAAGATAAGTAGGCTCAAGAAAGACTCAACAAAAATTTACATGGTAATAGATCCATAACATGATTAGTGAGTGACACTAAACATAGTAATAGAAAGGTACTAAAAGAACTAAAATGGGATAATATCACATCATGAAAAGTGCTTCAAAGCTCTAGAAATGAGGCATGGAAAGCAAATAGAAAGGTAAAAATGATAGCAATTAGTCATTAAAATAAAAGAGGTACTACATGTTAGAGGCCATGCATGGATCTTACTTAGCTACAATAACAAGAGTAAGTGTAAAAATATTGAGTGTAATGTAAAGATAAAGAAATAGAAGCAATCGTACAAAGTAAACAATGATTTATAGTGGAAAACTCCTTAGGATGCAAACCACTATCTAAGCCCCCAAACTTAGGATTTTTCTAATCGATTTACATCGATCAAATCCACCAGTACAAGATAATTACCAGGAAGTCATAACTCAATACAAAACCCAAAGTGAAGATCGGGTCACTTTAACCCAATACAACTTCAAGATGATTACCGGATCATCTCATCCAAATACAAATAAGAAAACAAGAAATACAATGATTGATACGATATAGAACAAATTAAAATATTCTTATAATATTCCTATGCCTCTAAGAGATACTTATGTATGAATTTGGTTTAGGTGGAGGTGAAGCTTTGCTTAAAAGAGAAAATGAAGAATTGAATGAGCAAAACCTTGATCTTTGAGTGTATATGATGGGATATTATTCTTGTGTGTTAGAAGAAAGGAAAAAGGCCTTATTTATAGGTTTCCACAGGCTAAGATTCGAATGCTAGTTATTAGAAATAAATTAGGAATATATCAATTCAAGTCACAAAGGCACTAGGATTAAGTCCCTTAGGGTAAAACCCCAATTAAGGTTAGATTTGTGTGGTTGATTGTGTAGCTAGGGTACATCTTCCTACAGGGGTTTATATTCCATAAACTAAATAACCCACCTCTAACTTAGGATATACCTGAACAATTACTTATCTCATCTGAACATTATATTGAATGGGTACCAGTACTGGTGGATCATTATCGGTATCTCATATACTGAGTACTGGTACTGGTGAACCAGTACCGGTATCCTTGACTTACTATTATGAGTCCTATATCAAAACAAGTACTGGTACTGATGCCAAGTATTGATACTCATAGATTTTAATTTAGAACTCATGTTCAAATGAGTGTTTGTCCAGTACTCATTATGTACCGGTACTGGTAATAAGTACTGGTACTCATTGAGTACTAGTATCACTCCAGGATCAAACTGATCTCAATGAGTACCGGTACTTGTAGAGTACAGGTTACTTTGTCTGTAGCCAATAAGTACCAGTACTAAAGCCAAGTACTAGTACTGGTAGCCCATAGATCTTGGCCTCATCTGACCTAAGACCTACTTTGTATCTCATGTGCACCAGTACTCATGGTGAGTACCGGTATACATGAGTCACAAATTATGAGTCAAGAGAACCCAAAATTTGATATGTGACTAGTGAGTACCGGCACTCGTGATGAGTACCGGTACTAGTATGTCACAGTCCATATACCTGGAGTCTTAAACCTTACCTGTAGTTCACTAGTACCGGCACTCATTATGAGTATCGGTACATATAGACTGCACGTAATTCCTATTTTGTAACGCCTGAGTACTTGTACCCATAAGAGGTGCCGGTACTACCTGCAGTTATGAGATGTGTTTTGGTTTTTGAGAAGATGAAACATCTAAACATATAAAGCTAGTTTATGCTGATCCTAAACATTACTATCTAATGCATCTAAAGAATAAAACATGCTATCATATATATATAAACATTTGGCTTGAAACAAAATACTGAAATAGACATATAGATATGAAGAAAACCATAAATACCCGTATTCATCCATATATAGATGAGTAAGGGGCTGCAAATATGATCTTCCAGGTGATTCCTTCCAGCAACCAAACAAGATCTCACAGGAGAAGAAAAGCTTGCTGCTGCTCTCTTCTTCTCCCCTGCATTCTCCATCTATCTTGTTTCTCCAAAAGCTCAGGTCACGATGGGACAAACCAGAGAGGAAAATCGGAAGGTCACTTGAGGACCATAACTGTCCTAATTAGCAATTGAAATTGCACTAGAGGGGGAGTGAATATTGAATTTATTAAATATTGTAATACAAAAAAATTCAATCATAAAAAGTGGCACCAGATTTTTAGGTGGAAACCCAAGATGGGTGAAAACCACCACCTAAGCCAATCCCTTAACTTATGAATTTTGATCACAAGGTGATCAATCCACTAACCACACTACTTAAACGAGGGTAGTGTACCTCAATTACAAATCCCACCACCGATCCCTAAACAAAGGTTTCTCCTTTCACAATGAAGAGACGGGGACCCGATAGGCCAGATACCCAAGGTACAATAGTAAGAATTAAAACAACACCTATAGAGCACCCCAATACTTTGCTTACTTTCTTATATATTAAGCATAAAGAGAACTCCCTGAGAATTTGCAGAACGGAGTGAGCCGAGAGTGTGGGTTTGCCCTTTGATCAGAGTATTGGCACAGCACAAGGGCAAGATGAAGCTAAGAGTAGTGAGCAAGTGATTTTTCTAAGGGAATTGAATCTCAAGAGGTATGTTTTACCTAAGAGGGATTGTAGTCTATTTATAGGCAAGTTTGGAACTTTCAAGAACACTTGGGAGAGATCTCCTAGCCGTTGAAGAAAAATCCCAAGAGAATTGGACGAAATCCTCCACAAATTAGGGTAACGATGAGTTTGACAGTAATATCAGACGTCTTATAAGACATCTGATTACAATTATGGTCGTTTAATACTATTAGCCAGCTTGTACTAACTTCATTAAATCGAAACAAGGATGTTTGATATTTTCACATAAGACGTCTGATAAAGTTATTGGATGTCTAATTATGTGTGTATTCGTTCCTGTTTTGACCAGATCCAAACAAGGTTTTAGATTTGAAGGAACAGACATTTGTATGGACTTCTGTGGGATTCTCTAGACGTCTGGAAACCTAAAAAGACTTAACTGCGATATCTAACAAAAGATCTTTGGTTCGTAATGAGATACGCACAGAAATACATGAGCAATTGTCCAAAGGTAGACGTCTGGAAGCATGTCCAGACATCTGAAAATGCATTTTGCCCGTTATATATAGAAGGAAGATAGGTGCTTAGTCTAACGGTTATTTTAAGGACGTCTAGGTAAAGTATCAAATGTTTGGATGAGGCTATGGACGTCTAATAGAAGATTGCTCTGACTGATCTTTATGAAGACAGAAATTGAAGGCAGAGCTATTGGTAATTAGACATCTAAAACACTTGTCAGACGTCTTAAAGTTGAAAATTAGACGTCTGACAGTTGTTATGGACGTCTGATTTGAGTCTTAGTGTTAGGTTTGTGTTTTTAATTTATCCTAAGTGTAGAGAGCCTAGGTTAGCTATTTATAGGTTATGTTTGAGGGCTCTTTATAACATCTCAGACTCAAATAAAGTGAAAATTACAATTTTTCAAAGTTTTACAAGAAAAGCCTATGACCTATGACAATACTTATGCTACTTAGTCTTCACGCTTTTAATCTTCCGTCTTGGAAAATTCCATGAAACCTGCAATTGTGCTATTATAGAGAGCGAAAAATATGCTACGCTTATATTTTATTTCTTTTTCTTCATTTTGTAAAATCATCAAAATATTATATATGAGGAGTTGAATTAACAATCTCCCCCTTTTTGATGATTTTTAAAATGTACCTGTAGGTTCTTATTTTCTCCCCCTGAAAGTTGTACTTAGTAGTCTATACCTATTTGAGAAGTTTTTTCATTTTTATGTTTCCCTAGGTTCTTACCTACGTTCTTCTCCCCCTTTTTGAATATCATCATGAAGGGTTCTGAAAGGGGGTTGAACCCTAAACTATAAGAGTGACAAAGCATTAAAGTAAATTAACTAGGAAGATAGAAACATGGAAGATAGAAACATTTAAGCATAGACTTGCTATTGTTCCCAAAAATATTCAAGTATGAGGTCAAGGACCCTTAATACAAACTTGGAAGATAGAGAGAAAAGAAAGAAAAAATAGAACTAATTAGTCTTCTTGATCATGGTGGCAGCGGCGGGTAGGTCCGTGTCCCATTTGCAGATTTTGAATGTCTGATCGAATTTCATCGATGTTACAGCGCATGCTTCCCATATAGGTGTACATCTCGCTGGTTCATCGCAGTAAGAGGGAGATGCCGGAGGAGAGGGAATCTGTGGCCAGATCCCATGCTTTGTCAAAGCTTGAGCGGGGAGCTTCTATTTGAAGTGGCCGTGCTTCATGGAAATCTGGAAAGGGTGGAAGGGGCTCCTCTTCAAAGGGCTCATCGGCTGGCTCAAGATGCTCCCTAAGTATGTGCATCTTGGCGGTTGTGGCTCGGTTGTAGAGTTCAATTTTCTTGTCAACAGCCTGGTCATTTATGGAGATCCGATGGCTTGAAAAATTTTTGGATAGAATGGACCCAAACGGTAGAGATGCCCCATGGTCCTCATTCATAACACGAATAATGAGGCGGCAATAATTGAAGGGAATATGATGTATGGTGGCAAAAAGGAGCACCTTGCGTTGGTGCGAGATGAAATCAAAATCTCATGATTTGTTTAGAAGGTCCCACCCAAAAATGCGAGATAGTAAACGGGGAAGAGGTTTGAGGTTTTTGCAAGGTAAGGTGCCAAGATTTTTAACATATTTGTCAGGGAGGACTAATTCTTGATTTATGACTTCTGAGTCGCATTGCCTTAGAATGTCATTGAAGTCATTGCCCTCATTGGGGATGGCAAGAAGGTCGGAAATAGAGTCGGAGGTGATGTGGATTTCATGCCCAAATAAGCAAGTATGTAGTTCAAGTTCATCGTTGCTATAGTCTTCGATGATGTTGGCGTAAAAAAGTCGGACAAGATTGGGGAACACGCCAATAGTTCCAACACCAGAATGGAACTGTCGGTCAAAATAATGGAAGGGATGGAGAGTTTCAAAGTGTTCCCGAAGGTTTAGATGGGCAAAATCATTCCAAACGATAAAGCAAGGGCAGTTAACTTTGGCATTTGCGAAGCGACGAAATTGCTGCCTAGAGATGTTACCCTACAGTTGGTCAGCCAAATAGGTGGAGGAGAAGGTGGAAGAGCCCTCGGCTTGCTTCCGACGGGGAGGCATATTTGGTGGAATGGGTGGTTAGGTTTTGGAAGGAAAGGTTAGTGTTTTTAGGATAGAATACCTACAAAAACATTCATGCAAACAACATTCAACCAATAATGCCAACAGGACACTCAGATTCAACCAACATATATGCAAACATCATTGATACAAAAATGCGTGGCAGTATACCTTGAGGCAATACAGCCTGCCATGAAGTTGTGGCAATATACCTTTGAATTCAAGCCACTAAAATGTCGACTTGAATCTTGTGAGGAAATACCCTTGCCAAAATCATAGAACATTTATGCTCTAAGGAAAAAGAGGGTTTGATCTAGGGTTTTAGGTTCTAGGGCAAACAAGGGCAAGAAATAGCAAGTAAGCCGAGTGGATCATCAAAGAAAATAAGATGAGGCTAGAGCAAAGCTAATTGTGAGCAAAGGCCGTGGAGATGCCCTAAGGATTGAGAGGCTAGAGCAAAGCTAATTGTGAGCAAAGGCCGTGGAGATGCCCTAAGGATTGAGAGATTATACGCACGGGAGAAGGCCTCCAGATGCACGGACGAGGAGCGGAGGGCACGCGTGCAAGGGAGCAGCAGCGTTGCCAGTTGTCGAGGAGGCGGAACGGTCGTCTGGTGACGAGAGGAGCAACGCCAACTGTAGTCGTGGGTCGTCGGGTGGGAGGGAGACTGTTACAACCAGGGCATCAAGCATCATTTAAGACGTCTGGGAAGTGGTCCAAACATCTGGTCAGACGTCTGGAAGCCTTCCCAGACGTTTGGAATTAAATTTTTTCAGCGTACGGGTTTGCGTCTGCGCGCATGCACGCTTAGACTGAACACGCCACCCTCCTCCTTCTCTTTCCTCCCTCCTTGCAGATGCAGCCTTTTCCTCTTTCTCTCTCCCTGCGCTGCCTTCAAATACGCTTCCCCCTCTCCCTCACCCTTACTCCACCGCCTTCTTCTTCTTCTCCCTGTCAATGAGAGAGCGCGAGCGGGCGAGAGTGGCAGCAGCGGCTGCTGCGAGTGTGTGGAGAGGAGGGGCCATTGCGAGAGGAAGAGGGAACTTGACCGTGAGGGTGCGAGCTCGTCGGAGCAGCCAGAGCCGGCCGTGCGCTGCGAGCGGAGGGCGACGAGGTCCTGATTCTGGGAAAATTTTCCAGAATCAGACATCTGGACATACGTACAGACGATGCAGGAGACGTCTGGAGGAAGGTTCAGACGTTTGGAAGGTACGTTACTTTCACTTTCTTCTTCTTTCGCGTGTACAGACATGCAGCAGTTCCGCCGAAGTCTTCTGCATCCTTTCGTGATGAGAGCGGGTGTGTGTGTGTGCAGGACTTGTTCAGGAAGGCGGAAGGGCACGCCATCCCACGCAGATCAGATGTCTGGGCACAGCACCAGACGACGGAGAGGGTCTCCAGACGTCCGGGGTGACAGTCGGACATCTGGAAACTATGTCCAGACGGTTCAGCGGGTTTCTGGACGTCTGAAGAACCGCGCAGATCAAGGTATGACCTGAGCTGTCATTTAAGACGTCTGAAAGAAGTTCCAGAGGTCTGATTTTGGGCAGACTTGTCATTTTTGACCCGTTTAGGGTCCGTTCGGAGTCCGTTTTCCACGTTTCAAATTTCGTTCTTCTCAGATTTAGTTCCTCTACCTGTTTACAGTAATTGTATACTGTTCTGAGTAGCTCCTTGTCTTTGATCCTTGTGTTAGGACCCCGTTCCGTTGCGGCTCTGGGGGTTGTGGAGGCGCGCGAGCTTGTCGATTACGTCCCCAGTACTCCCAGTTTCGCGGGTAGAGTGACTCTTTAATTTATTTATCAAAGATTATACACTTGTAAAATAATTAATAGAGTCTAGGGCATTGCATGAACCCTAGGACTGAAAAATTAGATTGAATGATAGATCCTAGGGTATTGCATGAATCCTAGGACTGGAAAACTAGATTGAATGATAGATCCTAGGACTGGAAAACTAGATTGAATATCTATACATTGCAGTCTTGGAAAAGTAGAAAGGAAACGATAACTGCCTGTAAATTGGTTAACAACTGCCTTTTTATGAATGAATAATTACTATTGAGAACATGGGTTATATGGATATAAAGCTGGAACGGTGAAACCTAAATTGGCTGAGTTAAAAGAGCATGAACCCTATAGGGAATCAGGAGTAGAACTCTTGGAAAGTGAATGGAATAGAATTGGGGAAGTGAGCTGACCCTTGAGTACGGAGTACCAAGGAGAGCGACTGTCCCCCCTTGTTTGGTGCAGAGCGGAGCTAGCCGCCCCAGGGACCTGGGGTTAGGTCTGGCCACTTTGTACCGACTTTTGGCCCTCGTGTACACAGTATCGAGGAGAGCTACTAGTGCAGGGAGAGCACTAGCTACCCCATGGGCCCCGGGGTTCTGCTAGCCCTCCTACACCGACTTGTTAGGCCCACTAGGAAAACCAGGGTAGTCAGGCGAGGGTGCGCGGACTGTGGTGGGGCAAGACCCCTGTTTGGTTACTGTGGAGGGGCTGGACCCTGTTACTGAGAGGGCTTTGCCCAATACTGGTTCCGTGCTGTGCTTTGGGTGCACCCGTTAACGGAAACGACTGACCGCGTGCTAGTGCGGGGTAGCTACCCGTGCGTTTATCGCGCGTGTCGTAGTCACCGTTATGCCTGTCAGCGACCTTGGGGTGGTTGACTGAGAGTAGGACCACCACAGGGGACTCTCCCGGCCAGGAGAGCACCACGTGTTACTTCTACTTTTCGGAAAAGACTGCAATCAAGATCGTTCCCACGAGGAACATTCAAGATCAAGAGAAGGATCTTAGAAATAATTCAATAGTGAATAAACGAAGAAATTAAAGAAAGAAATTAAAAATATAGCAGCTACTGTCCACCTGACTGTTTCTTAGCTTTTAGTTGCCACTCAACTCAGCGTTTCGCTGACGTGTCACCTTTGTTACCTTTTCAGGACCAGGTGTTAAGCAGCCAGAGTCGGCAGCTGCAGAGGGCGCTCGGCCTAGTAGAGCCCAGTAGTGTTACTGTGTAGTACCCACTGTACTTTTCTTCTTGTTGTAGTGAGTAGTTTCAGTTACCTCTGTACTCTTTTCATTGTAAGCTCCATGTTTATGTATATGTTTATTTCTTTACTGTTGTGGTGGTGTATATTGTAGTATTTCTTTTCTTTACTGCTGTATTTTGTTACTGCTAGTTATATACATGGTGAATGTGGTTTATTTTACTGCTCTTTTGGTTACTTTCTCGTTGGACGACTGTGTCTTGGGATCAGTCGAGTCGGTTCGATTCTCGTATCTCGTAGGGATTCGGGAATCGGGTCGTAACAAGATGGTATCAGAGCAAGGTCGTCTCGAGAAGTAAACCAACTGACTGGGAAATAACCAATTCACGTGTCTGTAACTAGAGTAGCCACCACAATGTTCTTTTGACATAAGCTCTTAGACTTCTTTGTTAGATATCGTTTTATATATTGACGTATTTCCATTTTGTCTTCGTGTCTCCTTGCAGGAGATGCCTCGACGCAGGACTAGCGAGGCGGGCCATGGGCGCGGCTGAGGACGAGGTCGGAGGGGTGGGCGTGTTGAGGTCGACGTTTCAGTGGACCAGCCACTGCTCCCGAGCATTCAGGCCCAGGACCTCGCCCAGCTAATACGGGACATAGTGCGAGAGGAGCTCCACCCGCCGCCACGAGGGCCTCTCCCTAGGGCTACGGAGGGGGAGTCTTTTGTGGGACCACGCGACGGACGTGGCGCTTGACGCGGGGGAGGGGATAGGCCGCCACCACCCCCACCTTCCTCCGACACTTCTGTGAACGAGGCTTCCTTACCTGGAGGTGCACCATCATCTCCACTGCAGCGCCACTTCGAGCTTTTCGGGCAGTTCCGGAAGCTGAAGCCCCCCTCCTTCAAGGGGGATGAGGACTCGACCGAGGCGGAGGACTGGATCGAGCAGATCGAGAAGGTTTTTGACACCCTTCGCCCCCCGGTGGAGTGCCGCGTGGCCTTTGCCACGTACCAGCTGGAGAGCGCGGCACACAGGTGGTGAAGGGCGGTCAGAGGACAGGAGAGGGACGAGCTAACCTCGGACCGGTTCCTCACCCTCTTCTGTGAGCAGTACTTTCCCCAGATGTGGCAGGACCAGAGGAGGCGGGAGTTCCACACTCTCCGCCTGGGGACGATGACCGTGAGTGCGTACCGCACGCATTTTCTGGAGCTGTCTCGCTTCGCAGCGACAGCAGTAGCCACTGAGGGGGAGCGCCTTTGGAGGTTTACCGAGGGGCTCTGGCCTGCGATTCGGGGGTATGTCAAACCCCTGAAGCTGCCTACGTTCTCGAGGGTGGTGGAGGCAGCTATGACATACGAGGAGACCAACCTGTCCGCGCGAGATACTGACAGCGGGCGGAAGAGGCCCTATCAGCCAGACTTTTCATAGGGCCGGCGAGAGAGGAGACACGTGGCGCCCGTGGGAGAGCCATCACGTTTTGCAAGGCCATCAGTGGCCTTTGGGGGCCCTCGACAGGGGCTAGTTGCTAGCATCGGACCCCCGCCCAGCCGACAGTAGGGACCCACTAAGGGCAGGAGTCGGGTTCCCCTCTGCTACCAGTGTGGCTAGCCAGGTCACATCAGGAGGGACTGCCCGTCTAGGGCAGGAGGTCAGCAGATGCTTCCCGCGTTGAGCATTGGAGAGCGAGCAGGAGGCCGCGATTTCCAGGCGCGAGGAGGAGGACAGCTGTCACGAGGAGGGTACTGGCCAGCAGCTACCCGTCCGACGCAGAGTGTGGCTGCTTCGTCCGCACCTAAGGTTGAGGGGCGTATCAACGCCCTGACACACAAGGATGCCGGAGCTTCGGGGTCAGTGGTGGCAGGTATGATTTCAATTTCCGGCAGACTTATTTACACGCTTTTTAATTCCGACGCTACGCACTAGTTTGTCGCCGCCAGTTTCGCGGTTATTCTGGGGCAGGATTGTGTGCTGTTAGAGGATCCGTTCGTGATCAGAGGTTCGAGTGGTCAGCTGTTTGTAGCTGAGGAGGTATACACGGGTTGCAAGGTCAGTGTTGGGGGACACAGCCTTTCCGCTGGCCTGATTATGATACAGATGGAGGACTTTGGCGTAATTCTGGGGATGGACTGGCTGTCCGCTTATCACGCCTTGGTGGACTATTTTGAGAGAAAGATCATCTTCTCCATACCGGAGTTTCCTTCTT
The DNA here is from genome assembly GCA_037157565.1 of Thalassia testudinum. Taxonomy (NCBI): domain Eukaryota; kingdom Viridiplantae; phylum Streptophyta; class Magnoliopsida; order Alismatales; family Hydrocharitaceae; genus Thalassia; species Thalassia testudinum. Next base: position 115,771,877 of record JAZHRO010000036.1, on the reverse strand, counting down.
TCGAGTTCCACGGTCAGCTAGTGGACGGAGGTTTTAGGTGCATTTCTGCACTTCGGGCGGTGAGACTTTTGAGCCAGGGGTGTGAGGGCTTCCTAGCTTGTGTGGTGGCAGAGCCCAGCCCTGTGGCAGACTTCCAGAGTATCCCGGTGGTTAGAGAGTACCCCGACGTGTTCCCAGACAAGTTTCCAGGACTACCACCCGAGCGTGAGATCGAGTTTGAGATCTTACTAGTACCAGGGACCAGCCCCATCTCCACCGCACCGTACAAGATGGCTCCACTTGAGCTGCGAGAGCTCAAGTCTCAGTTGCAGGATCTTTTGGAGAAGGGCTTTGTGGGGCCCAGCGCGTCTCCCTGGGGAGCCCCGGTACTATTTGTAAAGAAGAAGGATGGTACCTTACGCCTTTGTGTGGACTATCGACAGCTGAATATGGTCACCATCAAGAATAGATATCCGCTGCTGAGGATCGATGACTTGTTTGACCAGCTGCGAGGTGCCACGGTATTCTCCAAGATCGACCTGAGGTCTGGATACCACCAGTTGAGGATCAGGGAGGCAGACGTCTCCAAGACAGCTTTCCGCACGGTACGGACACTACAAGTTTCTGGTTATGCAGTTTGGACTGACCAATGCCCCTGCTGCCTTCATGGACTTGATGAACCGGGTGTTTAGACCGTACTTGGACCAGTTCGTGGTGGTATTCATTGATGATGTGCTCATCTATTCTCGAGATCAGACGCAGCACGGACAGCACTTGCGGATGGTTCTGGACACACTGAGACGATGTACGCTGTACGCCAAATACAGCAAGTGCGAGTTTTGGTTGAGGGAGGTGACTTTCTTAGGTCATGTGATCTCTGGGGATGGCTTGGCTGTGGACCCAGCCAAGGTCGAGGCAGTGCTCAGGTGGGAGAGACCGCGTACGGTTACTGAGATTCGCAGTTTCTTGGGATTGGTAGGCTACTACAGGCGGTTTATCAGGGGTTTTTCACAGATTGCACGACCTATGACACAGTTGACCCGGAAGGACGTGCCCTTCACTTGGATAGACGCCTGTGAGGCGTGTTTTCAGGAGCTGAAGGAGAAGCTGACTTCAGCTCCCGTGCTCACCATCCCATACAGTAGTGGTGGGTTCGTTGTGTACACGAACGCCTCTTTGCAGGGGTTAGGGGGTGTGCTCATGCAGAGGGGTCAAGTTGTCGCCTACGCTTCGCAGCAACTGAAGCCCCATGAGCATAGCTACCCTACCCATGACTTGGAGTTGGCAGTTGTCGTCTTCGCGCTGAAGACCTGGAGGCATTACTTGTACGATGAGACCTTCGAGATTTTCATGGATCACAAGAGCCTCAAATATCTGTTTGATCAGAAGGAGCTCAACATGAGACAGAGACGTTGGTTGGAGCTCCTGAAGGACTATGACTGCAGCATTTCCTACCACCCGGGAAAGGCCAACGTGGTGGCTGACGCCTTGAGCCGGAAGGCGCCCGCACACTTGGCCAGTTTACAAGTGCAGAGTTGGAGCCTTTTGGAGGAGATGAGCAGTTGGCGACCCATAGAGTTACAGGGGCACTGTGGGGCAGTGACTGTGACGCGACAGACGAGGCCAGAGCTGATAGATCGGATCATCACAGGACAGATGGCTGACCCATACTTGCAGTCCTTACGTGACAGAGTACTGTCAGGAGACCCTGTAGACTTCTCTTTTACAGACCAGGTGCTGCGCATAAGGGGACGTTTGTGCGTTCCCAGAGATGAGGAGCTGTTGAGAGAGCTCCTGACTGAGGCACATGGTTCCAGATTCACCATACATCCCGAGAACACGAAGATGTACCATGACTTGAGACGTGACTTTTGGTGGAGAGGGATGATGCAGGATGTGGGTGAACTTGCGTAGCAGTGTTTAGTGTGCCAGCAGGTGAAAGCCGAGCATCAGGGGCCTGTAAGACCGCTGCAGCCACTTCTAGTGCCGGAGTGGAAGTGGGAGAGCATCACCATGGACTTGGTGGTGGGCTTACCTGTTACCCAGCGAGGATACGACACAGTCTGGGTAATCGTTGACAGATTGACGAAGACGACGCATTTCTTGCCGATCCGAGTCACCTTGGGACCAGCACAGTTGGCGGAGAGGTATATCCGCGACGTGGTACGTCTACACGGAGTTCTGCGGGAGATCGTATCTGACCGGGATACCCGCTTTACGTCCCAATTTTGGGATGAGTTTCAGCAAGCCCTGGGGACGCGGTTGTGGTTCAATACAGCTTACCACCCCCAAACGGACGGATAGTCCGAACGCACGATACAGACTCTTGAGGACCTTTTGCGTGCTTGTGTATTGGAATGGAGGGGCTTTTGGGAGGAGCACTTGCCCCTGACGGAGTTTGCATACAATAACAGTTATCACTCGAGCATCGGCATGGCACCGTACGAGGCTCTGTACGGACGGAGGTGTACGGCACCCTTGAGTTGGGTTGAGGTGGGGACCAAGTGGGAGGTTGGCCCCAGGCTGATCCGGCAGAGTCAGGAGGTAGTTGAGCAGATTCACAGGCGACTCCGCACTGTCAGGAGCAGGCAGAAGAGCTATGTAGATCGGAAACGCAGAGAGGTGTAGTTTGAGGTTGGGGACCACGTCTTCCTTCGTATTTCGCCCATGAAGGGCCTGCAACGGTTTGGGGTGAGAGGAAAGCTTGACGAGGTTGCCCTCCATCCTCAGCTTGTGGTCCTGGAGTGGGTTGGACCCGTTGCTTACAAGCTTGCCATCCCTCCTCAGCTTTCTGGTGTGCACGACGTGCTCCACGTGTCCAACCTCAGGAAGTACGTCGCCAATCCCTGTCACGTCCTGAGTCACGAGAGCGTCGAGGTGGGCGACGACCTGACCTACCCCGAGTGGCCAATACAGATTCTCGACAGAGTCGTCCGCAGTCTGAGACGGAAGCAAGTACCCCTAGTGAAGGTTTTATGGAGGAGCCAGCGGTACAAGGAGGCTACCTGGGAGCATGAGGTGGCGATGCGGGAGCGGTACCCGGATCTTTTTGCGGGTACGTCTTTTCGGACCGGTTTCGGTCCTCTTTGAGTTTGTTATGCATATATCGTTCTTTCCCACACCCTAGTTAGCGCAAGTTTCGGGGACGAAACTTCCTTTGAGTTTGTTATATTGTTACAACCAGGGCATCAAGAGCCGTTTAAGACGTCTGGGAAGTGGTATAGACGTCTGGAAGCCTTCCCAGACGTCTGGAATTAAATTTTTTCAACGTACGGGTTTGCGTCTATGTGCGCTGAACCCGCCGCCATCCTCCTTCTCTTCCCTCCCTCCCTGTAGACGCAACCTTTTCCTCTTTCTCTCTCCCTGCGCTGCCTTCAAATACGCTTCCCCCTCTCCCTCACCCTCACTCCACCGCCTTCTTCCTCTTCTTCTCCTTGTCAACTAGAGAGCGCTAGCGGGCGAGAGCGGCAGCAGCGGTTGCTGCGAGAGTGTGGAGAGGAGGGGCCATTGCGAGAGGAAGAGGGAGCTTGACCGTGAGGGTGCGAGCTCGTCGGAGCAGCCAGAGCCGGTCGGTGGGTGCACAGCAAGCGTGTGGTGTTGGGGTGGAGCTACTGCAGCTCAGGCAGCAGGCGAACGCGGCGCGGTACAGCCGTGCGCTGCGGGCGGAGGGCGACGAGGTCCTGATTCTGGGAAAATTTCCCAGAATCAACCGTTTGGACATACGTCCAGACGACGCAGGAGACGTCTGGAAGGTACGTTATTTTCACTTTCTTCTTCTTTCGCGTGTACAACCATGCAGCAGTTCCGCCGAAGTCTTCTGCATCCTTTCGTGATGAGAGCGGGTGTGTGTGTGTGCAGGACTTGTTCGGGAAGGCGGAAGGGCACGCCATCCCACGCAGATCAAACGTCTGGGCACAGCACCAGACGACGGAGAGGGTCTCTAGACGTCCGGGGTGACAGTCGGACGTCTGGAAACTAAGTCCAAACGGTTCAGCGGGTTTCTGGACGTCTGAAGAATCGCGCAGATCAAGGTATGACCTGAGCTGTCATTTAAGATGTCCGGAAGAAGTTCCAGAGGTCTGATTTTGGGCAGACTCGTCATTTTTGACCCGTTTAGGGTTTGTTCGGAGTCCGTTTTCCATGTTTCAAGTTTCGTTCTTCTCAGATTTAGTTCCTCTACCTGTTTACAGTAATTGTATACTGTTCTGAGTAGCTCCTTGTCTTTGATCCTTGTGTTAGGACCCCGTTCCGTTGCGGCTCTGGGGGTTGTGGAGGCGCGCGAGTTTGCCGATTACGTCCCCAGTACTCCCAGTTTCGCGGGTAGAGTGGCTCTTTAATTTATTTATCAAAGATTATACACTTGTAAAATAATTAATAGAGTCTAGGACATTGCATGAACCCTAGGACTGAAATATTAGATTGAATGATAGATCCTAGGGTATTGCATGAATCCTAGGACTGGAAAACTAGATTGAATGATAGATCCTAGGACTGGAAAACTAGATTGAATATCTATACATTGCAATCTTGGAAAAGTAGAAAGGAAACGATAACTGCCTGTAAATTGGTTAACAGCTACCTGTTTATGAATGAATAATTACTGTTGAGAACATGGGTTATATGGATATAAAGCTGGAACGGTGAAACCTAAATTGGCTTAGTTAAAAGAGCATGAACCCTACAGGGAATTAGGAGTAGAACTCCTCGAAAGTGAATGGAATAGAATTGGGGAAGTGAGCTGACCCTTGAGTACGGAGTACCAAGGAGAGCGACTGTCCCGCCCCTTGTTTAGTGCAGAGCAGAGCTAGCCACCCTAGGGACCCGGGGTTAGGTCTGGCCACTTTGTACCGACTTTTGGCGCTCGTGTACACAGTACCGAGGAGAGCTACTAGTGTAGGGAGAGCACTAGCTACCCCACGGGCCCCATGGTTCTGCTAGCCCTCCTACACTGGCTTGTTATGCCCACTGGGCAAACCAGGGTAGTCAGGCGAGGGTGCGCGGACTGTGGAGGGGAAAGACCCCTGTTTGGTTACTATGGAGGGGCTGGACCCTGTTACTGAGAGGGCTTTGCCCTATACTGGTTCCGTGCTGTGCTTTGGGTGCACCCGTTAGCGGAAACGACTGACAGCGTGCCAGTGCGGGGTAGCTACCCTTGCGTTTATCGCGCGTGCCGTAGTCACCGTTACGCCTGTCAGCGACCTTGGGGTGGTTGACTGAGGGTAGGACCACCACGGGGGACTCTCCAGGCCAGGAGAGAACCATGTGCTACTTCTACTTTTCGGAAAAGACTGTAATCAAGATTGTTCCCACGAGGAACATTCAAGATCAAGAGAAGGATTTGAGAAATAATTCGATAGTGAATAAACAAAGAAATTAAAGAAAGAAGTTAAAAATATAGCAGCTACTGTCCACTTGACTGTTTCTTACCTTTTAGTTGCCACTCTACTCAGCGTTTCGCTGACGTGTCACCTTTGTTACCTTTTCAGGACCAGGTGTTGAGCAGCCAGAGTCGGTGGCTGCAGAGGGCGCTGGGCCTAGTAGAGCCCGGTAGTGTTACTGTGTAGTACCCACTATACTTTTCTTCCTGTTGTAGTGAGTAGTTTCTGTCACCTCTATACTCTTTTCATTGTAAGCTCTATGTTTATGTACATGTTCATTTCTTTACTGTTGTGGTAGTGTATACTATAGTATTTCTTTTCTTTACTGCTGTATTTTGTTACTGTTAGTTATATACATGGTGAATGTGGTTTATTTTACTACTCTTTTGGTTACTTTCTCTTTGGACGACTGGGTCTTGAGATCAGTCGAGTCGGTCCGATTCTCGTATCTCGTAGGGATTCAGGAACCGGGTCGTAATAGAGACCTTTAGGGATTTGAGAGAGGGGAGTGGGACCTTGCGACGGGGATGATATAACCCAAGGTCTTTGAGCAAGTCTCCCCCTGAAGTTGGGGAGATTTGCATTCCAAACCATTCAGAGAACAGACGCGAATGACAAATTTTTGCCAGATCAGACGTTTGGAGACGTTGTCAAACATCAGGATTGGACCTTTGAGATTTTAACCCTTTTGATGGCGCCGTCTGTTTTAACCATTAGACGACACATCAAACTACTAATTTTAAAATTAGACGTCTTATTTTTGCAGACATACCTCCCTAGAGAATGGTTTATTCTCCAAGTTGTCGTCTTATCTCTGTATCAGATGACCTACCAGACGCCTAAATCTAAAATTAGACATCTAATTTCTGCAGACAGACCTTCCTGGATTTCACTCTAAAGCTACAGGGTCGTCTGATTTCAAGGTCAGACGACCTATACGACGTCTAACTATATAATCAGATGTCTAACTCATAATACATGTTCTGATTCAAAGATAGACGTCTGTCAATACATCTGGACGACGGCCCAGATGTCTGTGAATGATGACGGACGTCTGAAATAACTCTTTTATCAACTCTTTTGAGATATAAATCGACGTCCATCCCAGATTTTTAGACGTCGAAGTTTTAAGTAGAAGACGTCTGATAGATTAATCAGACGTCTGATATTGCACAGAATGTGCATTTTGATGTTTGAACTGAGTATGAATGCTCTTAACTTGGTAAAGTCAAGGCTCCTTCTATGTTCATGACAAAAGAAGTTCCATTAAGTCACTAAATTCTTCAAATATCACTTAGCTTACATATGCCTAGTTTCATATGTATATAATTAAAACGATCATAATTCAAAGGTTTAGTGAAAATATCAACCAATTGCAATTCAGTACAATTAAATTCAACCTCGATTTCTCCCTTAAGTACATTATCTCTCAAAAAGTGATGTCGAACATCAATATGTTTTATACAGGAGTGATGTACCGGATTTTTTGAGAGGTTGATAGCACTAGTATTATCACATAATACTTTTATCTTATTAAATATCAAGTTAAAATCCTTCAAAGTATTTTTCATACAAAGCACTTGGGAACATGCTAGAGCGGCGGTTATGTATTCAACTTCCGTAGTTGATAGGGTTACACTAGATTGTTTCTTTGAGAACGAAGAGACTAGCGATTCACCCAAGAATTGGCATGTCCCACTAGTACTCTTCCTATCGGTGCGGCTACCTGCGTAGTCTGCATCGCTATATGTAACTAAGTTAAATTGTGGACTCCTAGGGTAGAATAAGCCATAATCAAATGTGTCAACTAGATATCTAAATATTTATTTTATAGCATTTATAGCATTTAAGTGTTTAGGGTTTGATTGAAACTTAGCGCATAAGTAGGTACTAAACAAAATGTCAGGTCTACTGGAAGTTAAATACAGTAAAGATCTAATCATGCTACAATAGAGCTTTTGATCTCTGGGCGTACCTGATTCGTCCAAGTCTAGGAAAGTTGTGACACTCATAGGAGTGTTCTTCCCTTTACTTTTCGTCGTTTCAAATTTTTTCAGCATCTCCTTTGTGTATTTTGATTGACATACAAAGGTTTCAAATTCGAGTTGAGTGATTTGTAAACTCAAGAAAAGCTTGAGTTCACCCATCAAACTCATTCGAATTCTTCCTGGATAATTTCTGAAGACTTTCTACACATAGATTCATTAATAGCACCAAATATAATATCATCTACATATATTTGAACTAATAAAATGTATTTTCGTCTCTTTTAATGAATAATGTGGAATCAGTTTCCTCTATAGAAAATTTTACATTTAACAAATAGTCTTTGAGCCTCTCATACCAAGCTCTAGGAGCTTGCTTTAGACCATATAGTGCCTTGTTTAATTTATAAACAAAATGAAGCTTATCATGAGACTCAAAACCAGGAGGTTGTTTTACGAAAACTTCCTCCTTAATGAATCCGTTAAGAAGCGTGCTCTTAACGTCCATTTGAAAGAGTTTAAAGCCAAGAAAGGTAGCATAAGCAAGAAGCATGCGAATTGATTCGAGTCGAGCTACGAGAGTGTAGGTCTCATCAAAATCAATTCCTTCTTCTTGGTTGTACCCTTGTGCTACCAGCCGAGCCTTGTTCCGAAAGACTATACCGGATTCATGCAACTTGTTTCGGAATATCCATTTGGTACCTATTACCGTTTGCCCTTTTGGCTTAGGTACTAGATGTTAGACTTCATTCCTTTGGAATTGATTGAGTTCCTCCTGCATGGCTATCATCCAAGGTTCTTCGGAGCATGCTTCCTCGACACTCTTGGGTTCAACTTGAGATACAAAGGCGGAGTGACCAAAAGAGCAACTAAAACAAGATCGGGTTTTAATGCCATCGGAAACACTTCCAATGACTTGGCTTTCGAGATGATCCCTTTGTTATATCCAATCTTTTGGAAGATTATGGATATTGGAGTTTGGAATGTCAGACACATCAATAGTAGAATCATCTTCATCTTCCATATTGACTCAGTCAATAGAGGAAGAGTGAGGAGATTCATCGAAGGAAACATGGAGGGTTTCCTCCACTATTAATGTGGTCTTGTTAAAGACCTGATATGCCTTACTACGTGAGGAATAACCAATAAAGATGGCTTCTTCACCTTTGGCATCAAATTTATCTAAATTAGAGCGGGTATTCAAAACAAAACATCGACATCAAAAAACTTTAAAATAACTAATTTTGGGTATTTTCCCATAGTATAGTTCAAAACAAGTTTTTCGTAACCTGGATCGAATTAAGGTGCGATTTAACACATAACAAGCCATGTTAACCGCCTCGGCCCAAAAGTACTTCGGTAACCCCGAGTCTATGAGCAATGTTCGAGCACACTCTTGAAGAGTACGGTTCTTTCTCTCAACCACCCCATTTTGTTGAGGTGTTTGGGGAAAAGAAAACTCATGAGCAATACCATGCTCTTGAAAAAAATCATCAAACAAGGAATTTTCAAACTCGCCCCCATGATCACTACAGATATGAGTGATTTGGTAGTCTTTTTCAGTTTGAACCTTCCTACAAAAAATAGAAAAGATGGAAAATACTCCTTTAGATCTCAAGAAGGAGACCCATGAAAACCTCGAAAAATCGTCTACAATCACAAGGCAATATTTGCATCCACTAAGGCTCTCATATTTTGTTGGTCCAAACAGATCTAGGTGAAGTAGTTCTAAAGGTCTTGATGTGGATATAACTTCTTTGCTTTTAAAACTAGATTTCATAATTTTATCTAATTTACATGTATCACAGATAGGCTCATTTAAGAATTTTCCTTTAGGAAGACCTTAGACTAGTTCATGTTTAGCTAGTTTTTGAACTAGCTTCATATGAACATGTCCTAGTCTTCTATGCCATTTACTTAACTCATCATTTGCTACAAGACATTCATAAGTGCTATCTTTATCAAATTCTACAATATAAATGTCTTTAAATCTAGTTCCCTTAAGAAGGGTTTCATTGATTAATGCATGCATAATTTCAAACATTTTTGAAGTAAATAGTACTTTAAAACCCTTATCACAAATTTGATTGACACTTAAAAGATTATGTTTTAGTCCTTTAACTAGAGAAACATTTGAGATGGGAGAGAGAGGGTTACCTATTTTTCCAAGGCCAATAATATGGCCCTTGTGGTTGTTGTCAAATATAACCGTTCCACCATCCGTAGGTTGCAGGTCCAAAAATAGGTGCTTGTCTCCCGTCATATGTTTGGAGCATTCGGAGTCCATCACCCGTCGACCTCCTTGATGACGGCGGTCTCCTTGTCTTTTTTCTTATAGACCTCCTTCCTCCTACAAAAGATCTTCGTTGGTGACCTGATGTTTCTATAGGTCTTTCTAATTTGAGTCGTCCATCCTTCATTCTGTATATCCAATTTTTAACATTATGATGTCCTTTCATCCCTACAAAACAAAGTGAGAGTTGTCTTTTCGGTATCCATTACAATGTGGATTCGTATTTGTTAGTGCTCTCCTTTAAAGGAGGGTCCTTTTTCATCTCACTTTGACTAGGTTCATAAAAGCCTAGTCGAAATTTACTTGAGGAAGGTTTTTGATAGGCAATGAGCTTGTCCAAGTTATCTTTCCCCTTTGTAAATTTGGCTAGGTCCTCAAGAAGTTGATTTGATTTTTCTTTAAGGTGATTTATCTTTATTTTCGTTATGTGTAGTTTATCTTCTAGTCCCCTAATCTCTACTCTAAGTAAGCTATTTTCATCCTTTTTAAAGGAGCTTGATTTTTCAAGCACATGAATTTTGTCGAGTAATTCTTCTCTATCTAGAAATTTTTGTTCACTCATTACCGTATACAAATCATTTGTTAATGACTCCTTTTCAATCATTAGATCTCTTATTTGCATATTTAAGGCAATGATTTCTTTTGTAAGAATTAGATTCTTGTCTTCAAGATCATTAATTAGTTTCTTATTTTCTAAGTTTTCTTCTTTTAAAACTTTGCTTTGGATTTTTGTTTTCTTAAGATCTAGATATAATGAATCAAAGGCATCTTGTAATTCATCTAAAATGTAGGAGTTTACCTCAGGTTCCTCAGATTCAGACTCAGAAGCATCTTTTGTTGCCATTAATCCCAAGCATGCCGTTTCTTTATTTGTTTCCTCCTCCTCTTCTTCTTCGGAGGTGGAGTCATCCTAAGTTGCTTGGAACGCCTTCTTCTTGAATCCCTTCAGCTTGAAGATCTTCTTGTAGTCGGAAGGCTTCTTGGATTTCTTCTCATCATCCCTTTTGAGTAAGGGACAATCTTTCTTTATGTGACCTCTCTTTTTGCAATTATAGCAAACTAGAGGTTCTTCCTCTCTTTTCTTTCCCTTGATCTCTTTTCTATTTCTGAGAAACTTTTTAAACATTTTAGCTAATAAAATGAATTCTTCGTCATCGGTACTTACCTCATCATCCGAAGTAGCTTTGAAGGCTAAAGTCTTCTTCTTTGGCTCCGATGAGATAGATTTCTTCTTTTGCTCCATTTTTTATTCATAAGTCATGAGATTCCCAAGTAGATTTTTCATGTCTAGATCCTCTACTTGGTTGGCTTCTTCTATTGCTGTTACTTTTTGCTCCCACTCGGGTCCAAGGGAGCGAAGGAGCTTCCCTTGAAGCTCCCCCTTTATAATTGTCTTTCTTAGTGACTTGAGGTTATTCACGATTAACGTGAATCAGGTGTACATGTCCCCAAGTCTTTCATTTTCCTTCATAGAAAAGGCTTCGAATTCCTACAATAACAACTTAATCTTTGTGGATTTAACTCTAGACGTACCTTCGTGAGTTACCTCCAAGGTTCTCCAAATCTCGTGGGTGGTTTTGCATTAGCTAATGCGGTTGAATTCCTCTGAGCTAAGTGCGCAGTAGAGTGAGTTCATTACCTTAGTATTTAGTCCAAGGTGATGAATTTGCTCCACTGTTAATCCCATTTCTGATTTTTCAGGAATGACGTATGCAGATTCACATTTCTCCCAAATGGAGAAATCGTTGGCTTGAAGTCACATCTTCATTCTCAGCTTCCAGTAAGTGTAATTTGTCCCTTCGAAGAGTGGTGGTTGGGTGGTGGATTGCCCCTCAGATCTTCTAGTGGAAATGACTTTCCCCTCCATGTGATCTTTCCGCGGATGTTACTCCTGAAAGCGGAAAACCTGCTTTGATATCAAGTGAAATTGCACTAGAGGAGGGGTGAATAGAATTTATTAAATATTTTAATACAAAAAAATTCAATCACAAAATGTGGCACTAGATTTTTAGGTGGAAACCCAAGATGGGTGAAAACCACCACCTAAGCCAATCCCTTGATTTAGGATTTTTGATCACAAGGTGATCAGTCCACTAACCACACTACTTAAACGAGGGTAGTGTACCTCAATTACAAATCCCACCTCCGATCCCTAAACGGAGGTCTCTCCCTTCACAATGAAGAAACGAGGACCTGACAGGCCGGATACCCAAGGTACAATAGTAAGAATTAAAACAGCACCAATAGAGCACCCCAATAGTTTGATTACTTTCTTATCTATTAAGCATAAAGAGAACTCCCTGAGAATTTGCAGAATGGAGTGAGCTGGGAGTGTGGGTTTGCCCTTTGATTAGAGTGTTGGCACAGCATAAGGGCAAGATGAAGCTAAGAGTAGTGAGCAAGTGATTTTTCTACGGGAATTGAATCTCAAGAGGTGTGTTTTGCATAAGAGGGATTGTAGTCTATTTATAGGAAAGTTTGGAGCTTTCAAGAACACTTGGGAGAGATCTCCTAGCCGTTGGAGACAAATCCCAAGAGATTGGGATGAAATCAGGGCAATGATGAGTCTGACAGCAATATTAGACATCTAATTTTAGGGTCATACATCTTATAAGACGTCTAATTACAATTATGGTCGTCTAATACTATTAGCCAGCCTGTACTGACTTCATTGGATCGAAACAAAGACGTTTGATATTTTCACATAAGATGTCTGATAAAGTTATTGGACGTCTAATTATGTGTGGATTCGTTCATGTTTTGACCAGATCCAAACAGGATTCTAGATTTGAAGGAATAGACGTCTGTATGGACGTTTGTGGGATTCTCTAAACGTCTGGAAACCTAAAAAGACTTGGTTGTGATATCTGACAAAAGATCTTTGGTTCGTAATGAGATACGCATAGAAATACATGAGAAACGATCCAAAGGTATATGTTTGGAAGCATGTCCAGACGTCTGAAAATGCATTTTGCCCGTTATATATAGAAGGAAGATAGGTGCTTAGTCTAACGGTTATTTTGAGGACGTCCAGGTAAAGTATCAGACGTCTGGATGAGGCTATGGACTTCTGATAAAAGATTGCTCCGACTGATATTTATGAAGACAGAAACTGAAGGCAGAGCTATAGGTAATTAGACATCTGAAACATTTGTCAGACGTCTTAAAGTTGAAAATCAAACGTCTGACAGTTGTTATGGACGTCTGATTTGAGTCTTAGTGTTAAGTTTCTGTTTCTAATTTATCCTAAGTGTAGAGATCCTAAGTTAGCTATTTATAGGTTATGTTTAGGAGCTCTTTACAACATCTCTAGACTCAAATAAAGTGAAAATTACAACCTTTGAAAGTTTACAAGAAAAGCCTATGACCTATGATAATACTTGTACTACTTAGTCTTCACGCTTTTAATCTTTCGTCTTGAAAAACTCAATGAAACCTGCAATTGTGTTATTATAGAGAGAAAAATATGATACGCTTATATTTTATTTCTTTTTCTTCATTTTGTAAAATCATCAAAATATTATATATGAAAAGTTGAACTAACAGTAATTAGTAGAGAATAATTGCTATTTTAGTGATTTACAAACCTGCCCAATAAAGAATTGCAAATCACTGAATAATCTTTGCACATATATGATCCAAACCACACTATCTTTTTGCATTTTATGTCCATACCCTCAATAAAACTTAATTTGATCACTTTAAATAATGTGCATTAACATGACAGTCCATAATCTTTATATGTTGATTGATTATATATACACATAATGCATATGTTAGTCCATACTCTATTCGTTGGACTGCGATCATCGATCCAAAGCCATCAGTGCGGTCGGATCTTTCATTTGAGTCTTGGATCTCTGTCATCTTGCTCCGTGGCCTCTGTTCTATTATGGATTATACGTGATTTTACAATTGTTTGATCAAGATGATTCTGGAAGCGTTAAACTCTTGTTGTCGTCTTGATCAGATCCCTATGGTCTGAGCTATCATTTGCGGCCTTGAATCATCTGCAATTAATTTCATCTCTCTTTTAGTGCATAAAATGACAATGTTATTTATGCAGCTAACGAACTAACTATTATGCGAATTACGACACTTATGCATGCATTGTTCCTAAGTTATGATGGAATCTAACTTAATTCAGGTGATTTAGGTTGTATGATTACTGTGCAATCATCTCCTTAATGGCACAGGTTTTGCATGTGTTTAAGGCTACTCTATAGGAATTAAATTCATATCATTATTTTCTTTGGAATTGTCTTAAGGTATGTTAAAGACATGCTTCTCATCAACTTGAGTAACTCTAGGAGGAATAACTATGTTTTTCTCCTCAAAAACAAAGTCTTTAACCCTGTTATCCTAGGTAAATTTAACACTCTTAAAGAACTTGGTAGTTTTAGACTCAAATATGGCCTTAGTTGTGCAATCATAAAATTGATATTCTCTTAACTTTTCGGAATACCCAACAAAATAATAGTTAACAGTCCTTGTGTCCAGTTTCTTTTCATTATGCCTATAAGGCCTTGCCTTAGCTGAACATCCCCACACATGAAAATGCTTAAGATTGGACTTCTGGCCAGTCCATAGCTCATATGGGGTCATGGTAGTTGCCTTAGTTAGGACTCTATTCAGAATGTAAGTTATAGCCTTTAAATCCTCTCCCTAGAGTGAATATGGTAAGGAAGAATGAACAATCATGCTTCTTACTATGTCCTTAAGCATCTTGTTTTGTCTCTCAGCAACACCATTCATAGTGAGCAAACTTGGCTTGGTGTACTAAGGAACGATACCACATTCCTCTAGAAACTTGGCAAACGATCCTGTCATACCTGCCGTAGTATTCACCACCACGATCAAATTTGACAGATTTAATCCTTCTGTTGAGTTGATTTTCAACTTTAACTTTATAATTTTTGAATGTGTCCAGAGACTGTGCCTTTTCATGAATTAGGTAGATGAAGCCATATCTGGAGTGGTTATCTATGAATGTGATAAAATATTGTTGATCATTCCATGCAAGCGTAGGAAATGGCCCATAGATAACTGTATGGATCACATCTAAGACACCATTTAACCTATTGGCTTCAAACTTCCCATTCTTTGTTTGTTTCCCCTTAATACATTTTATACACTAATCGAAATTAGAAAATTCTAAGGGGTCTAAAATTTTGTTTGACACAAGTCTTTCTATTCTCCTTCTGGAGATATGACCTAATGTCTTGTGCCATAAGAAAGCGTAGTTTTCATTTACATGTTTTATTTTCACACCACGTATACAAGAAAGAGAAGTTTCATGAAAAGAAGCGACGGTATCCAAACATTATAAATTATCAATAGTTGAAAGAAAATCAGAATCAATTAATCTTGAATTAGAAAAAATATCTACTTTTCCATCTCCAAAATAACAAAAATAGTTTAGTCTGTCAAGAACATAAACTGAAACTAAATTGCATCTGAAAAATGGTACATCAAAAGTATTTTCTAAATCCAAGTACAATCCAGTTTTCATCAATAATCTAAAAGTTCTTATTGCTTATACTTTAACTAGCTTCCGTCTCCCATGAAGATGAATTGCTCAGCTTCATTTGATTTTCTGTAATTTATGCAGTCCTGTAAAGACACACTAATGTGAATAGTGGCCCCTGAATCCATCCACCAAGTATGACTTGGTACTGAAACCAAATTACTCTTTGTACAAACCAAACCTTGAGCCATACCTTTCTTAACACGCCAGGAGTGGTAGTTGATATAGTGCTTCTTTTGGTGCCCCTCAGTCCCATAGAAGAAGCATCCCAATTTGGTAGACTCGGTAGTCTTCCCTTTCTGCTTCTTTTGGGGAGTTGTATCTGCAGCGTCTGTACTACTTTTCTTTCCCTTGCCCTTGTTGTTAGAGGAAGTGGTAACACAAGTACTTTCTACCCCATCATGCTTTCAGAGACCAAGGCTCTTTCTAATAGTTGTAGCTCACCTTGAACTAGTTGAAAGAGGGTGGAAGAGAGCCAGATGCACCAACAAGTCCTCCGAGAGGTCAAGTTTTAGTGCTTGTAACTTAGAAGTAACGTGGGACATTTCCATAATGTATTCACATATATTATCCTTCCTCATATGCTTCTTTGAGATGAGGCTTTCTAAGAGCATACCAATTTCAGCCTTTTCATTCTTGGCAAGCCTCTTCTCAATATGATCAGCAAGGAATTACTTAACTGTAGCAATGTCATCCAACATTATTCCCCTAAACGCCTCAAGTATGGCCTTTTTCATTATCATCGTTGATATGTGATTAGAACTCCCCCATCTTTCCTTCTCCTTCATTTGTTCAAAAGTACTTGTGTTTGTAAGAATGGGAGAGGGTTCCCTAATCGCTAAATCTAAATCCATAACCCCAAGAATAATCAATAGGTTTTCCTTCCAGGACTTAAAGTTGGAACCACTCAACATAGGAATGGAGTTTAAGGGGGAAGTTATGTTGGCAGAAGACGTTTATGAAAATAAATGCAAATAAACACAAAATTAGCCCCCATAAATCATAAAGTGTCAGTTAATTTTAATAAATCCCATCACATGTCTTAACTCACTCCATCAAGGGTCTCATCTTTGGACAAGAGGTTGACTTGTAATTAAAGACATGGTGTGGTGAGTGTTGATTGTTGGTTCAAATTTGAGTAAGTCATGAACCTTCCTTTGGGTCGATTCATTGACTAGCCATAAAACCTAATAACCAACATATTATTACTTCCACGCAAATGAGTGAAAGTACAATAAGTGTACACTTTCCTTTAGGCCAGTGGACAGTCATCTACTAACACCCATTCAACCAATTACTATTCATAGATAATCCCAGCATTCACAAGAGAGCTCACTTTAGTGAGATGCTATTTCAACCGGGTTACCCTAGAATAGTATACTTTATTAATTAGACTAAACTTAATTAAATTAAGCAGAGAGAGGGTTGGCTCTGATACCACTTGTTGGGGTTTATATTCCATAAACTAAATAACACAGCTCTAACTTAGGATGGACCGAAACAATTACTTATCTCATCTGAACTCTATATTGAATGGGTACCAGTACTAGTCGACCAATACTAGTATCTCATATACCGAGTACCAATACTAGTGAACCAGCATCGGTATCCCTAACTTACTAATATGAGTCCTATATCCAAACAAATACATCAGTACTGGTACTCATAGATTCCAGTTTAGAACTGATGTTCAGATGAGTGCTTGTCGAGTACTCATTATGTACCGGTACTAGTAAACTTGCCTAGTACTCGTTATGTAAAATGACCTGTTGCCTTTTTAGTCGGATAAGATGTCTGGAGTTTCAGTTAGATGTCTGTCCAGATGTCTGGATACATGCCCGGACATCTGAAAGTGGGAAATTTCGTACTTCGCTTTGCGCTCTGCACGTGGGCGGTGTGCAGAGGCTTCTCTCTCCTCCGCACCCCCACTCTTAAACCTTAACACAAACTCTATATAAATCCCCCCTTCTCTTCTTCTCACCCCCTCACACCACTCAAGCCACCGCCACCTCCACCTTCTCCTTGCGACAACCACGCCCCTCCCATCTCTACTGCAGCTGCGGCGAGGAAGGACAGGAGTCGACGAGGGAAAATGGGGAGGAGCGAGAGTGAGAGAGTGTGAGGGAGGACGAAGATGGCCGCGGGAGCTTGGTGGAGCTCGAGGAGGAGTCGTAGGAGAGAGGAATACGCCGGCGGGGAGCTTCTCAAGCTCTTGCAGCTGCTGGAGCTACCGCTGCATCGGTTGAGGGCGGAGGTGCGAGCGGAGTGAGCTGCGCAGAGGAGTTTTGGTACTGGAAGTTCTCTAGTATCAGACGTTTGGAGGGTCGACCAGACGTCTGACAAGGCATCAGGACGATTAGAGCTAATGTCGGACGTCTGAAAGCATAATATCGCGTGAGGTACGTATCTTCCTATGCTACATTCCACCATGCAGCATGTAGCGCAGGAGATGTCAAGCTGATTTTTGTGCCTGCGTTGTTCGTACGCAGGGAAGGATTTGGGAAGGCACGTAGGTGCGCTTTTCCAAGTACTTTTGGATGTCTGATCACGTCGCCAGACATCCGAAGGTACTTCCAGATGACCGGAGGGCTTGTCCGACGTCTGGAGCTACCCCCAAACGGTTGTAGAGAGAGTTTGGATGTATGAAGCAGCTGCAGGAAGTGCAACGTAAGCTCTGACATCTTTTGAGACGTCTGGGACTAGTCCCAGACGTCTAATTTTGGTTAGTAACCATGTTTTTGGCCCGTTTAGAGCCTAAACGGAATCAAATTTCCGCAAGCAAAGTACCGATGTTTTCCACTCGAGTTCCTCTACGCATTCGTGTTGAGTATCTACTATTTTGAGCCCATCTGATGTAAATTAGTCGATGGTACAAGTTACTAATAGGTGGCATGTTCGGGGCCTGTGAAGACGATGAGATCTGCGGCACAGGCCCCGATTCCTCCCGTGATACCTGGTAGAGTGGTTTAATTCAGTTGTTAATATTTAAATAAGAATGTACTTGTTTGGAATAATTAGATCGAACTCTAGGATGTGGAATGAACCCTAGGGTAGCAATGTATGAGCCTGTTTTGAGCTGTACTGTTTACTTGATACATGTTTAAAATAACTTGCTAACAAATGGTATTAATGTAATTATGAGATGCATGTTAGAATACGAGTTGCCTGTATGTGAATGAATTATGAGATGCATGATAGAATACGAGTTGCCTGTATGTGAATGAGAAAGTGAACGGTGAAACCACAAGTTTCATGTAAATGATTGAGAATTAAATTGTAAAAACACGAGCTGTTTGTATATGGATGAGGAACGAGTTATGAGGCATGAGATCTGAATATGGATAAATGGGATGAATATGAGCATGAACCCTACGGGGAATTAGGAGTAGAACTCCTGTGTATGAAGGGAATCTGGAATGTAGACAGGAAGTGTGCTGGCCCTTATGTATGCGGTACCAAGGAGAGCAATTATCCCTTTTTAGTGTAGAGCGAAGCTAGCTACCCTTGGGTTGAGGCCTGGGGTTAGGATTGGCCACTCTACACCGACCTCTGTTGGCCCTCACGTACGTGGTACCGAGGCGTGCTACTAGAGTAGGGAGGGAGCTAGCCACCTCACGGGGCCCGGGGTTAAGCTAGCCACCCTATACCAACTTTGTTAGGCCCTCTAGGCAAATCGGAGTAGTCAGATGAGGGTACGCGGACTGTGGAGGGGCAAGACCCCTGTTTGGTTCTGAGGGGCGAGACCCCTGTTCTGAGAGGGCAAGGCCATATACTGTTCCGTGCTGTACTTTGGACGTACCCGTTAGTGGAAACGAACGACCGCGTGCTAGTGCAGGGTAGCTACTCGTGCGCTTATAACGTGTGCCGTAGTCACCGCTACGTCTCGACAGTGACCTCGGGGTGGTTGATTGGGGGTAGGACTATTGTGGGGGACTCTCTCGGCCAGGAGAGCACTACGTGTACCTTCTACTCCACGGAAAAGACTGCAATCAAGATCGTTCCCACGAGGAACATGCAAGATCAAGAAATACTTGGATACTTTTAAAAATAGATGAACCAGAAACACATAAATGAGATAAATAGAAATGACAATAAAACCTGCTTATTGTTTTTACTTTACTTGCACATAAATAATGTAAACACCACTCTACTCAGCGTTTGCTGACTTCTTCTTTTCGTACCCCTGTTCAGGACCAGGAGTTGAGCAGCCTGAGTTTCCGACTGTAGAGGGAGCTGGGCACAGCCGAGCTCAGCCGTAGTAGTTTCTTTCTAGCTCTTTGTTTCTTCTGTAGTTGTGAGTATTAGACTTTAAATTACTATTCTCGTTAGTTTCCATTTTCTGTTGTTGTTGTGGTGGCATGTACTATATTTTGAGACAGTTGTTCTACTTTCCTTTACTGTTTTTCCTTCTGCTTATGTTACGACCCGGTTCCCAAATCCCTACAGGACACGAGAATCGGACCGACTGGATTGATCCCAACACCCAGTCGTCTAACGAGAAAGTAACCAAAAAGCAGTAAAATAAACCACACTCACCATGCAAGTAACTAATAGTAACAAAAGTACAGCAGTAAAGAAAAGAATTACTACAGTACATACCACCACAACAGTAGAGAATTAAAAGCAGGTATAGAATTATGAAGTTTACAATAAAAGAGTACAAGTTATAACAGAAATACTCACTACTACAGAAAAACGGGTACAACAAAAGTACAACTACTAGGCCCTACTAGGCCCAGCACCCTCTGCAGCCGTAGGCTCTGGCTGCTCAACACTTGGTCCTGGAAAAAGGTGAAAAATATGACACGTCAGCGAAACGCTGAGTAGAGTGGCAACCAGCTAGCTAAGAAAAATAGTAAAGGTGAACAAGTAGCTGTTGTTTTTAATTTCTTTCTTTATTTCTCTATTTTCTCTTTCTTGATTTATTTCTTAGGTCTTTCTCTTGATCTCGGATGTTCCTCATGGGAACGATCTTAATTGCAGTCCTTTCCGAAAAGTAGAAGTAGCATGTGGTGCTCTCCTGGTCGGGAGAGTCCCCCGTGGTGGTCCTACCCACAGTTAACCACCCCAAGGTCACTGACAGACGTAACGGTGACTACGGTACGCGCGATAAACGCACGGGTAGCTACCCCGCACTGGCATGCGGTCAGTCGTTTCCGTTAACGGGTGCGCCCAAAGTACAGCACGAAACCAGTATAGGGCAGAGCCCTCTCAGTAACAGGGGTCCAGCCCCTCCACAGTAACCAACAGGGGTCTTGCCCCTCCACAGTCTGCGCACCCTCGCCTGACTACCCTGGTTTGCCCAGTGGGCTTGACAGGTCGGTGTAGGACGGCTAGCTGAACCCCAGGGTCCGTGAGGTGGCTAGCTCTCTCCCTACACTAGTAGCTCTCCCCGGTACTGTGTACGCGAGGGTCAAAAGTCGGTACAAAGTGGCCAGACCTAACCCTGGGTCCCTGGGGCGGCTGGCTCCCCTCTGCACTAAGAGGTAACATGTGCTTTCCTTGGTACTACGTACCCAAGAGACAACAAACTTTCCCATTCACTTTTCTAGTTCCATTCCATTTATTTCCAGGAGTTCTACTCCTAATTTCCCGTAGGGTTCATGCTCATGTTTCTCAGGCCAAGCCATACTAGGTTTCATCATTTCAGTTTTGTTCGCATATAGCACGTGTTTCCAACATTTAATCTTTCTTTTCCAATTTTTGTATACAAGCAGCTCGAATTTAGTTTCCAAACAACAGGAATTACATGCAGTAATTACTAGCAACAGTACTCTACATTTCACAGGTAGCTATTATTCAATTACAGGCAATTGTCATTATTCTATCTACTTATTCAAGACTGCAATTCAGGCATTCAAGACGTTTGTTTCAATGTTTTTGTTCCTAGGATTCATGCCATACCCTAGGAACTATCATTCAATCTAGTTTTCAGGTCCTAGGATTCATGCCATACACTAGGATTTATCATTCAATCTAGTTTTCAGGTCCTAGGATTCATGCCATACCCTAGGATCTATCATTTCTTTCGGAGATGCATTAATGTTTGTAAGTAACTAAGGGGAGCCACCCTACCTGCAAAATCGGGAGTGATGGGGGCGTGATTAGCAGGTCCACGTGCCTCCACAACCCCCAAAGCCGCAACAGAATGAGGTCCTAACACAAGGATCAATCACAAGGAACCACTCAGAACATGATACAAGTATTTTAAACAAGTAGAGGAACTAATCCTGAGAAGAACAAATCTTAAGCGCGGAAATCGGACCTTGAACAGATCCTAAACGGGTCAAAAACGACAACTCTGACTCAAATCAGATGTCTGGAACACCTTCCAGACATCTTAAAAAGTGGTCTAGGTCATACCTCACTCTTCGCTGCTCCTCAGACATCCAAGGATCCTGTTGAATTGTCTGGACCCAGTTCCAGACGTCCGACCACCTCTCCGGACGTCTGGAGACGCTCTCCGCCGTCTGGTGCCTTGCCCAGATGTCTGAACTGCGTGGGAGGGCGTGTCCCCGTGCCTTCCCAAAACGAAACCTGCACGCACGACAAAAACCTCTGTAGCACGACACGTCTCAGAACGTCGGTGGAACGGCCTGCATGGCCATATCCGCAAAAGGAGGTAAAGGAGGAAATACGTACCTCTCCGTCGTCTGGAGCTCCCTCCAGACGTCGCCCGCGTTGTCTGGACGTAGGTCCAAACGTCTAATTCTGGGAAATATTCACAGAATCAGAACCTCCTCGTCTTCCTCCTGTTGCGAGCTACCTTGTTGTGTAGCCGCTCGTCTGCTGCTCGAGTTGTAGCAGCACCAGGGGAGATCTCCCCAGCACGACGCTCCTCCGTGCGCACACCGGTCGACCTCGAGCTGCTCCGGCGGGCTCTCTCTCTCTTTCTCGTGAGCTCTCCCTCTTCTTCCCTCTCGCTGCACCTCTCCTCCCCGCACTGCACCCGGCAGCAGCTACTGCCCTTGCTCTCACCCTCACGTTCACGCTGGAGGAAGGAGAAGACGGTGGGGTGGTGAACGAGGTAGAGGGGAGAGGGGTATTTGTAGGTGTGGGGGAGGCGTCTGCAAGTTGGCGAGGGGAGAGAGAAAAAGATGAGGGCGGTGGGTTTCAGTCTGCGTGCGGCACGCATGCAGACTCGCGATCGTATGCATGCCAAACTTTATTTCCAGACATCTGGGAAGGCGTCCAGAAGTCTGATCAGACGTCTGGACCAACTCCCAGACGTCTTAAAGTGTGTTTGATGCCTCAGGTCTTAACAACTTAGTTATATTGCATGTGTGAATGTGGTTGATTTTCCTGCATTTGGTTATTTCTCGTTGGACGACTAGGTCTTGGGATTAGTCGAGGTAAGCTGATCTTGGGTCCTGTTGGGATCCGGAAACTGGTCGTAACATTATGTACCGGTACAAGTAATAAGTGCTGGTACTCATTGAGTATTGGTATCACTCCAGGATCAAACTGATCTCAACGAGTACCGATACTCATGATGAGTATCGGTACTTGTACTGTACAGGTTACTTTGTTTGTAGCCAACAAGTATCGGTACTAGTTGACCACAGATCTTGGCCTCATTTGACCCAAGACCAGATCTGTTTCTCATGTGCACTGGTACTCATGGTGAGTACTGGTATACATGAGTCACAAATTATGAGTCAAGAGAACCCAGAATCTGATATGTGACTAACGAGTACTGGTACTCATGATGAGTACCAGTACTAGTATGTCACAGTCCATACACCTGAAGTCTTAAACCTTACCTGCAGTTCACTAGTACCGGTACTCATTATGAGTACCGATACATATAGACTGTAGTTCCTATTTTGTAATGGCTGAGTACCCGTACCTATCAAGAGGTGCTGGTACTACCTGCAGTTACGAGATGTGTTTTCATTTCTAAGAAGATTAAACATCTAAACATATACACCTAGTTTATGCTGATCCTGAACATTACTATCTAATGCATCTAAAGAATAAAACATGCTACCACATATATATAAACATTTTTCTTGAAATAAAGTACTGAAATAGACATATAGATATGAAGAAAACCATAAATACTCGTATTCATCCTTATATAGATGAGTAGGGGGCTGCAAATATGATCTTCCAAGTGATTCCTTCCAGTAACCAAAACAAGATCTCACAGGAGAAGAACTTGTTGCTGCTCTCTTCTTCTCCCCATCGTTCTCTATCTCTCTCATTTCTCCAAAAGCTCAGGTCACGATGGGGCAGACCAGAGAGGAAAATCGGAAGGTCACTTGTGGACCATAATTGCTCTAATTAGTAATTAGTAGAGAGTAATTTATATTTTAGTGATTTACAATCCTGCCCATCAAAAAATTGTAAATCTCTAAATAGTCTCTGCACATATATAATCCAAACCACACCATCCTTTTACATTTAATGCACATATCCTCAATAAAACTTAATTTGATCACTTTAAATAATGGGCATTAACATGGGATGGTAACACCATCATGAGCCCTAACTAGCCACATTTAGTTAGGTTTGAATGCTAACAGCTCTTACCTAATCATCTACGGGTCAATCCACATCATTTTGATCTAAGAGGAAAACAGGGAATCAGAGTTAATTATGTAATTCTAATAGCACATCACAAACATAGATTAACCATGGGTCACTCAGGGGTTAAATGAAGGTCAAATGAGCACAAAAATCTAGAAAGTGGATCAACATTGACAGAAATGGGGTTTCACGCATTTCGAAGGCAAAAAAAATATCAAAAATCTTAATTATCAACCCAGTTAAGTTGAAGAGGTTCTTGATGGGAACACCATCATGAGCCCTAACTATCTCATTTTGATTTATAAAAGAAAACAAAAGCTCTTACATAACCTAAAGAAGGGCCTAATTCAAGAAATAACTGTTCTGAGAAGAAAATAAGAAACAAAGGGTAAAATTGCAATTTTACCATTGCAGTACATCAATGGGATTTCTCAAAGCTAAACATAGGTCAAATGGTCTTAACAAGATAAAGAGAGTTGGTTTAGTCAGAAATGGGTTCATGTGCAATCTAAGAATTAAATGACTTCTTGTAACCCTAAAACAGACTCACTTAATTCAACAAGGTTCTGGTCAGGATAAAAATAAACTAAGCCCTCTAAAATTCATGGAAATATATCCCCTAGGGTTTAGAACCTTCAAATTGGCCTTTGGAACCTGTTTTGACCTACATAGGGGTCCTAGCTAATTATTTGCCCTAATTTAGATTTTTATGTAAAATATCCAGTCAAACGTGGTCAAACCTAAAATACAACTTCACCATTAGATTCCTTAGGTCCAAATTATGTTTGTACCAAAATTTGGACCTAAGGGAAGGTTACCTTGACCTACTTTGCAAAACAGTCCACCCAATTACATTTTGACCCCTAGCTTTTGAAAATCATTGCGTAGGCCCCCCTATCTTCCTCGCCACTCTTTGCAATTAGGTCACTCCGCCATTACAGTGGAGGAGTCCTACTCCGGCGAGGATTTGAGGAGGATTTCTCCCTGATTCCTCAGAGATCCGCTTTCAGATTTGAAAGGGAGATTCTCTAAGGAATTCCCTATCATCCGAACGCAATCTCCAGCCTTGCTTCGCACCCAATCTCGTGCGAACGCTCGAGATACATGGGTATCCTTCGCACATTCCTACTCCGACGAGGATTCTTGCACTTGGAAGCTTGTCTTCCAAGCATAAGGACCTCTACTAGTACCTATAAAAGGACCCCCTGATCCAGCCACTTAAATCCAGCTTGGCTTGGCCGGGAGAAAACCCTCCAATTTCTTCCCTTCTCCTTCAGCCAAAGCATCCAGCATGCTCCGGTGACATCTCCTCCCTCTTCTCGTTGCTCTGCCACAATACCAGTGGCAGAGTCATCTTCACCTCCTTCCTCCGCGTCTCACCGTACCTGTGCACGTGCCAAAAGCCTCTTCGTCGTCGTCGTTCTCCCTCCACTGGAACTTTCTTCTCCGGCGATGGCAGGTACGCACCAGCTGCCCTCCTATCTCCCTTCGTCCCGTAAGTAGGTTATATCTCTTCCCCTTTCCCCTCTCTTCATTTCCCCCTTCTTTATTTCTACTTTCAACCCCTCGACACCGCAGACCACCGCCGTCTTCTCCATCTCTGGTTACCACCGGTGAAGGCGCATCCATCGCTCCACGCATCCACACGCCTCGCCAGACCCCTCATAACCTCTGCCATCACCCACTGACCACTTTCCCCATCTCCATCGACCGCCATACCTTCCACCAGCGCTCCCCGACCACACCCATCACTGCCACAGAGCGACCTAAGCACGCATGCCTAGGCTGCCCCGCGGCAAGCCGCCCACCTAGACAACTTCTCCGTGCCACGACGAAGCTGCTTGTGCGTTCTAATGAGGCCGCAAGGCCGTACTAATTGATCGTAAGATCGAGCCCCCGTTGCCATTAACGTAGACTTGAAGGAGCTCGCAAGCTTGCTTCAGGAAGTTGCGCTCCAGGTCTCAGGACCCAGGTGATGCAGATTCACCTCATGCGCACATTCAGCCAAGCAAGTGGCTCTGAGAGGTGTCACAGTCGCAAAAATTGAAGGAGATCCCTTGCGAGGGTGCGCGAGAAGCGGGTGGGACTTTTAGTCCCACCTTGGAAAGTCTGAAGCGCGGTAGGCGATATAAAGTGAATTTGTTACCGGCTGGTTGCCTCTGAACACGGGGTGAGGTCCCCTCACCTGCTCACCTGCCTCGTTCGTGACCCACGCTACCTGGACTTGGTTACCTGACCCGTTTACCCAGCACTCCTCGCGCACCACCCACGCCGGTGCGCCTGGACCCCGGTGAGCGTGACCTGACCCGAGTACCCGATTGGTTGGCTCTGAGAGAGCGAACCTAAGAGAGAAAAGAGAGAGTGTACGCGGGGGAGGGTAGGGGTAGGTTTTGCACTTGTGTGTGCAGGGAAAGGAAGAAAGAAGAGGAAGATGCAGCTGCATAGAAAAAGAAGAAAGAGGAAGCTGAGGCCAAAGAGGAAGCTAAAGAAGATCTAAGGAAGGAGAAGGCATGGCAAGCCAGAGAAGAAAGGAAGAAGGCACTGTAGCAGAGAAGGTGCGGCTTAAGAAAAGACAAAGGCAAAGCTGAAGGAAAGAAATCAAGGAAGAAGGGAGAGGAAGCTGTAGCCACAGAGAAGCTAAGGAAGAAGCTGAGGAAGCTAAGGCAAGAAAGAAGAAGGAAAGCAAAGGGCTAAAGGCAGAAGCTGAGGAAGCTAAAGAAGAAGGAAGAAGAAGCACTGTAGCAAAGAAGGTGCAGTTGAAGAAAAGGCAAAGGCAGAGAAGAAGGAATAAGAACAAAGGAGAAATCAAGGAAGAAGAGAAGTCAGAAAAGAAGAAAGCCAAAGTCAGAGAGGAAAAGAAAGAGAAGCTAAGGCAAGCACGCAGAGGAAAGGAAGAAAAAGAAGAAAGAAGAAAGCTAAGGAAAGAAGAGAAGGAAGAAGAAGGAAGCACAAGAAGCTAAAGGCAGAGAAAGTCAAAGAAAGAAAGAGAAAGAAGAGAAGCCAAGAAGGAGAAGGTAGAGAGGGAAAGAAGAACCAAAGAAAAGAAGAAAAGAAAGAGGAGAACAAACCAAAAGAAGAAGAGTCAAATATTTTTACATCTGATTCAATTTCTCTTTTATTGTTATATTTTAGTATTCATAAACTCCTGCATTATATTCTGAATTAGATTTTGAGTAGATTTAAGTGTTCAAATTACATTAATTGAGATTAGTGAATAAATTCCATTTACTCCCTGTGTTCGACCTCGGACTTAAACATTCAAGTAATAAAAAATGCTTATTTGTTTTGAATGCTTTTTCGACTATACTACAATGCAACCCTTTTAAAACCCGATCAAGCCTTCATAACAATTTCGATCAGGATAAAATTAATCTAAGCCTTCTAAAATTCATAGAAAAGTATTCTAAGAGGTGGTACCTTTGATTTGATCATCTAAACCCATTTTGACCTAGAAGAGAATTTCAGACGGGATTTTGCCCTGATTTGAGTTTCTATGCAATTTGCCCAGTCAAACGTGGTCAAAACTAAAATCCAAGTTTATCATTAGATTCCTTAGATCCAAATTAGGTTAACACCAAAATTTGGGCCCAATCAAAGTCCATCCTGACCTAGTTTGCAATTTAGTCCCTAAAACTCTATTCCTCTCATTTAAGCCCCTAGGTTTCAACTCCATTGTAATTTGGTCCGTAAATTCTCATTGTTCTTCTCAGAACGGTCCCTGTCGCCATGACAGTTTGAAAAGAATCTTCAGAGCTCCCATGCAGACATTTAATCAAAGATTTGATTATAGAAATCTCGATGAAAAATCCTAAAACTCTACAGAATTGATCCTCTGATCAATCCGCATCGATCATGCTTGTTCTCAAGGTCAATCATGGTTGGCATTCGCACCAGCAAGCTCGAGGAATTCGAGTTTTTTAGGTGGAGAAAGCACCTACCCAAAGTTCCCAACTTGCCTTGATTGAAGCACGGTCCTACTTCTATTTAAGGCGTGGCAAGTCCCTAGGTATTTCCTCGTGCATTCTTCGTCGGATCTCCCTGTTTAATGCATTTGAGACATCTCTTAAGAAATGTATTTGCATTGTAGTGCAGTTGACGAAAGCGTGACAAAATACTTAAATTTTTTAAGCTTGAAAAAAATGTGAGTCCAAAGTCATTCGTAGGAAGCAATTGGAATTCACATACTAATCACATTCAGAAATAATGAGCACAAGATAAAGATTTGCAATGAATAATCTGCTCAAAAAATATATTGAATTATGAACCAATGTATCTCAATAAATAGAGGGATAAAAAGACAAAAGAGTGCAAAAATAATGGTGATTTAGATTACCACATAAGTCCCCATACTAAGCACATGTTCAATATCAGCAATTTACTCAAATTTTCCAACAGTGCCTCAACCACCTAACCTCTTATTCCACATCAGCGTAGAGGCCAAATATATCCACAGTACCAACCATAAGGCCTCATCAGACATCGCCAAGGAAATCAGACAACTTAAATCCCTCAGCCAAGGCACAAGGCTTCTTCTCAAGCATAGCACAAAGGTAGTGCTTCTTTGAATTCTCGCTAAGTGTTAGAAATGCATGCACCCCGAGGAGTCAAAGCCTGAAGCAAAACCCTTCCCCCCTCCTCACAAATTCTCCTCTTCTTCTCTCATAACTGGGCATAATCGTGTCATTAGGCTGGTAATAGGATCTGGATAGGGTCCAGACCTGCTTGCATGGTGTAGCAGGTGGGGAGTGAGCGTGAGGAGGTGTGTGCGTTAGGGGGACCTCACCCCCCGTGTTATAAGGCAAACAACCAAATGCACTAATTCCTTTTATATGCTGCTGGGCACTTCAAATCTTCCGATGTGGGACTATATCCCACCCGCTTTCTTCATGCATCAGCAGCTGATGAAGTTTGCATCAATTCGGCTGCTCCTCAAACTCTGCTACCCAGGGGAAGATCTGGAGGTGTTGCTGAGGGGAGTCCGTAGGTCTTGAAAGTAGCTGCGTGGTTGGAGATGGTTGAAGGACTGCGACTAAACTAGCAGAAGATGACGGCGTGGGCGGAGCTCCGGCTGAACCTAAAAAGCTAAAATACGGGCTTATTGCCCCAATCAGAAGGTTCAAAAGAGTCGCCGGTGTTGGTGGAGTGCGGTGGTGATGATAATTTGGTTTGTGCATGCATGCGGTGACCGGGCAGAGATGGAGAGGGTGAACGGTGGAGGAGGTGTTCGGCGGAGGTGTTGAGTGGGTGTAAGGGCGAATAGGTGGAGGGATATTGGTCGTGAAGGTGTGGTGAAGGTTTTGGGTGTGTCAGCGGGGCATTTGGTGGTCTGTGGAGGGCATGCGACCATGCCAGAGGTACACCGATCGTGGAGAAGATAGTGAGGGAGCGAGGCGATTGTTGGTTGAATTGAAGAATAAAGGGGTTGAGGAGGATCTAGAGAGGTATAGGAGAGAGTTTCCTTAGCTAATGGACGAAGAGGAAGAAGGCTAGCACCGGCTTTGATTGGTCGACACCGGATATGGTGAAAACTCCGATTGGGGAGAACGACGAGAAGGGATAGGGAGGCTCCTGCTGGTATTGCAAGAAGTGGACGAAGGAGGGAAGACATTTCCCTCTGCCTATGGTATGTGGTAGAGGGCGAAGACGGAGGTTGGAGGATCTCATCGGAGCTGCGATCGGAGGCGGCCGTAGAGTGAAGTTGAAGAAATAAGGCCAAACCGAGCTAAAGAAGACGACTTGAGCAATCTAGAGCTTATATAGAGCTCAAGTCTAAGCTCTAAACAAGGGAAGAGGCTCTATTAGCTTGGAGAATAAGGCACAAGATACGAATGAATTTCATGGGTTCGCTAAGGCTTGATTTAGCGAGTTAAGATCCCAAATCACCTTCAGAAGATTCCCTGCAATGTGTACATCAATCCTACCAAATTTGGTAGGATTTGGTGTTAGTTTGATTGGGTTTTGAGGTAGTCAAAGGTCGATGCTGAGGTCGGTTGACCTCTAATGGCAGTAGGGACCTATCCATGAAAAAATGAGAAAGTTAGGGGCCTTTCTACAAAGATTTTGAAAATTAGGGGCTTGATTGAGAGGAATATAGATTTAATGAACTGAAATGCAAACTAGGTTAAGTTGGACTCTGATTAGGCTCAAATTTTGGTAAAAACCTAATTTAGACCCAAGGAATCTAATGGTGAAGTTAGATTTGAGTTTTGACAATGTTTGATTGGGAAATTTGCATAGAAACCCAAATTAAGGTAGAATTCCATCTACGACTCTGTTCAAGGTCAAAATAAGTTCAGATGGTCAAACTAAAGATAGTAAACCTCTCATAATATTTTCCTATGAATTTTAAGAGGTTTAGATAAATTTTATTCTAACCAAAACCTCTTTAATTTAAGCGAGTCTAAAATTAGGGTTTTAGGTTCTGATTTAGTTCTTGAAATGCGTGAAATCCTATTTCTGTCTTTGTGGACCCATTCTTAGGACTTTACTACAAAATTGACAT
The DNA here is from genome assembly GCA_037157565.1 of Thalassia testudinum. NCBI lineage: Eukaryota > Viridiplantae > Streptophyta > Magnoliopsida > Alismatales > Hydrocharitaceae > Thalassia > Thalassia testudinum. Next base: position 115,741,681 of record JAZHRO010000036.1, on the reverse strand, counting down.
TCATTTAGCTCTTGGGAAACCCCACGATTACTATGCATTGATGATGTGATGTTAAAACTGTAGAATTAACCTTGTTTTATTATTTTCTTCTCAAAACGGATCTGAGCAAATTATGGTTTTCAAGCGATTATGTAGGAGCATTTGTCTCTTGATTCTGACTAATTAAAGCTAGTTATGGCTCATGATGGTGTTATCATCACTCCCCTCAAATTCTTCCGTCTCACTGGCGTTGAGGACCACCATCGGAGCTCTTTGAAACCCCATTGTTGCCTTTTGCCAAGTACGATAAGCAGAGGGATTCTTTTCCTCCATCTGTGAAGCTTCCCACGAAGCTTTAGCCACTTTAGCACCCTCTTCTGATTTGGTTACTCTGTCATGTTCCTCCGCTCCGATGTACCTCCGACAGCCTCTTCCATACCTTCTTGTCAATTAGTTTAGGGATTTAACTCCCCTTTTCCCCAATTTCATATCCAAAGCTTCTCAGCACCTAATTCTCTCCCTTCTATCATCTTTGACGCCGGCTGTTTCGCCTTTGACCACATCCATCGCTGGCTCACCTCTGCCCAACACACACTCCATTGACATCACCACCAGGGCCGCCTCACCTTCACGGAGCTTCCCAGCTCCTCAATTTCACTGTTCACCGCCTCCATCACCCTCCTCCATTACCGCTGATCGAAGCTCATCAGAGCTTCTTCACTGCACGTCCACAACCACTCTCACCCCCAATCACCTTAGGGTTTCTGTCCAACGAGTAGCACCGGACTTCCGTGTGTGCTTAATTTCGTCTCTAGGGTCGTATTCTCATCGCAGGTACTTCGCCATCGTCGGTCGTCATCTCCATCTTCGGCCACGGTCACCTCCGATCTCGCCTCCACTCCCAATCAGTGCGGACCGACATCAATAGCATCTCTAGACCTTCAATTGAACGAAGCCATGGTAGCAGTAACCCCAAATTGTGAGCGAGATCTGTAGCTTCACACGGAGAAGAGCTCAGGACTTTAGTCCCACATCATGCAGGGAAAAGGCTTTAGCAGCGGATAAAGTGCTTTTGTGGAGAGGACCCCTTGCCCAAGACACGGGGGTTGGGTCCCCTCTCACACAAACCCATGCACTCCTCATCCGCGAAGCACGCCAGCAGGTCTGAACCCTGTACGCGATCCAATTACCCAGTACTGTTTTGACCCATATCAAGGGTCTAAGAGAAAAATCTGAGGAGGGTTTTGCATTATGGCCTCAGGATTCGTGTCCTCCCCCCTCTCACTCAGAACTTAACCATTCAAAGCTTTGCGTGACCGTTGTGCCTCTCTACTGTTGTGCTTTGTTTCCTTAGCCTTCTGCTGGGATGTGAGATAAGGCGTCTAAGCCTTACACTATCGTCTGACTTGGTGCTTGATTGGTTCTGATTCATTGGTTACTGTGGATACATCTGATTGAAGCGTACTGTTGGATTATTTGAGTTAATTAGAACTTAAATTGTAAGGTTAAAATTTGTGGTTCAAACCACCATTTTTAGCTCAATCCTTTTGCACTCTGATACCTGACTTTTTGAGATATTCTTCTGATATATATTGAGCATCATTTTGATTTTACTTGCATATTTTTCTCGATAATTGTAATTATTTGATTGATTTTCTTATAATTGCTCCCTGCAAATGACCTCAGACTCATATTTCTGTTTCTCGAGTTTATAAATTTAAATGTTGTATCAATTTTCGTCATTGTACTATGACGCACTTTGCTAAAACGAAAATTTTCGCTCGCAACATTTTGGCACCGTTGCCGAGAAGCAACGCGCATTTCATTCATTAATTACAATTCTGATTTGATACTAACTTGCTTTATCTGATTTGTTGTGATTTTGCGAGGTGAGTCACAAGATTGGTTGCACAACAACCACTCCAGGGATAGGTAATCTCATTCCCTTCTTCTGTAAGCCCCTCATTTCTGGAAAAGATTAAAAGAAGAATCAATTAGGATCTACTTGCCTTATTTCATAGTAATTATCATCTGAGTTGCCTGATTTGATCTGATTTGCTTAGAGATCCCCAATCATGATACTTGCACCTATTAGGGACTTAAGGTGCCTTGAGCTATCCACCTTCTTGTTTGACCCTAGGTGCCAAGTTTGGAAAGAATTGGGCCTGAAAAATAGAGCCAAATTAGGGTTCCATATTGGGGTTTAAGGAGAACACACTTTCTTGAATAAAAAGAGAATAGATTTCTTGCATTGTGTGTTACCTAAGCCTTGGTTGAATTGATCTGATCAAGTGAACCCTAAAAGCAGGCTCTAACAATCACTTGAATCACTAAAACTTGGGACTTAATAACCTGCTTACAAACCACTCAGGGTGATTTTGGGTTGTTTACCCAACTCATCCTAAATTTTAGGGTAGGTTAGGTGAAGTTGATCCACTTTGTGGGTTAACCAACCACCAAATTAGGTCACATATCAAAATCAACTCTAAAGTTTAAGTGAAATTCAAGGCACCTACTCAGGATTAAAATTGGTAGACTTAGGAGTCAAGCTTGCTCATTCCGGTTTACTTGGATTCTTAGTGACAAGGAAGGTCGGGTAGGGGAAACCCTGTAACCCGTGGGGACACTCTACTGTGAAGGGGTTTTTGTGGGACTCTCCCTTCCTGGCTACCCAAGTAATTCTCTAGTGAGTGAGTTTTTGATGTAGAGGTATCATCTGCCACGAACCTTTTTAAATCATCCAAAGATTTTTGGGTGCCTCGATTGGGCCCATTACATATTCTGTCCCTCATCTGGTTCTATAATGCATGTTTGGGAGGAGTCCTTGAGACCACCCTTGAGGCCTCCATTAGCAGTTCATTCTCATTGAGGCCAAGCTTCGACCCACTTGTTTGTGCTACCACCCAACCAGATTGACATCTATTCCGACTCTTCCACTTCTGAGTCCAAATCTCCCTCATATGCATCTATGGAGAACTAAGAAGAAGAGCCTAATATTCAGAATCAATTACAACGCCTAAATGATCTATTCTAGGCATTCATGAATTCACCGTAGCGTCCTCAAATGCGAGATCACTACAATCACGATGCGGTGGCGATCGAACCTAGGGTGCAAATCCCGGCTAGAGGACTTAACATTGAATTGAAGTCGAATCTGATTAATGCTATCCCCAAATTTCACGGCTTAAACTCCGAAAATCCCTTTTAGTACATCAAGCAACTGAAACATCTGACCCAGACCTTCGGGCCTTCTATTCAGAATTGGGACATTCTGCTCATGAAGATGTTTTCCTTCTCGCTTATGGATAAGGCTACCCACTGGTATTAGACTTTGACTCATTCGATCAACACATGGAAGGAATTCCAATCTGAATTTCTGAAGAAATTCTTCCCAGTTGGTCGCACGAACACATTGAGTCACTATATCACGCATTTCACGCAAAATGCGGGAGAACCACTTCATGAGGCATGGGACCGTTTTTTGGATCTCATGCAGAAATGCCTCCATTACGGAGTTCCTAAATGGGAACAAGTCCAATCTTTTTACCAGGAACTCCGTGAGGATATTAGACTCTTTGTCAATGCAACTTATGGTGGCAACATCATGGGTCAGCATGAAGATACAGTTTGGGAGATTTTCAAGAACATGTGTGAGAACTCTAAAACAATGAATCTATGGGTGTGTTCGACCGAATGACCAACCGCGCATTGACAAACACACGAGGGGCACACAAGACTCAAGGCCTATCCATATCCATTTATTTGGAGTTGGTGGCCAGTCGCTTGGATAAGGCCTCTATCATTGAGAAAAAGGTGGATGAATTGACTCGACATTTATAGAAAGCCACCGCCGCACAGCAAAACACGTGTGCACAACCCCCTTCAGGTAGGGAGGTTGTGTATAACATCCACCACCACTCTTATCAGGGGATGGACCCGTATCCACCCCTATCTGATCTTGGGTTCGGAGGAAACTCCAGGCCAACCTACTCTAGTTGAGGGAACTTTGAACCCTCGTACGCTGACTTCTCTATAGTTCCTTAGACCTGCAAGGATCTCCACGTCATCCAGAATGATCCATTCTCCAATACCTACAACCTTGGATGGCGCAACCATCCCAATTTTGCGTGGTTGGGAAATAATCAGCACACGAGACCTCAATTCCAACCCCGACCACAGGCTCCACACCCATATCAGCCCACTCAGCTTAGTAGGGTTAGGCTTTGAACTCTAGGTCTAGAGTGGCTAGGATAATCCTAGAGGAAGCTACCTAGGTTCCATTTCCCGAGGCCTTAACCAAAGGAAAGGGGAAACCCAAATCTATGGCACTTGAGAAAGACCTGGTCAAGCTCTTTGAGCAAGTCCAGATAAACATCCCATTGATGGATGCAATCCGCCATGTACTAGCTTAAGCGCGATTTCTGAAGGACTTATGTACGCCGAAGCGTAACCCGCGAAACAAATATGGGAGTTCGATCATGTTGTCTGAGCAAGCTAGCTCAATCATCCTGAGCAAATTCCCACAAAAAGTGAAAGATCCAAGCACCCCTTTGATCTCTTGTAAGATTGACGACCTAGAATTTGATTGAGCTATATTGGATTTAGGAGCCTCCACAAACCTGATCCCAACATCCCTACTAGATCATTTCGAGGAAACTGAGCTCAAACCAACTGAGGTGACCTTGCAATTAGCAGATAGATCGATCAAGTCACCTAGAGGAGTTCTTGAGGATGTTCTAGTTAGGATTCAAGATTTCTACTTCCCAGTAGACTTCATTCTATTGGATCTAGATACTCCTGAGAACCTAAGAAACACACTGATCATCTTAGGGAGACCATTCTTAGCCACAACTAGGGCAAATATCAATTATGAAGAGGGCTAGATCAAGTTAAAATTTGGGAACAAGACACTGAGGATTGATATCTTTAAGGTCCAGAAAGTAATAAATAGTAGGGCAATCGAAGAAGCATGCGACTTCAGTTCTTTGGTTGGGAACCCGATTATAGAGGAAAACCTGATCATCTCCAATCCTCAGCCACAAGAAGATCTTAACCTATAGATAGGGAAGCCTAGAGTTGATCCAGACCTTCCCATAGCTTCCACTCTATCTTCTGAGGCCCATCCCGAACCCTTACCCGCTGCTGATAACCTAGTACTAGAATTGAAGCCCCTCCTGGATCATTTGGAATATGTCTTTTTGGGTTCCAACAAAACGTTTCCTGTGATTATCAATGCCCAAGTCACACTTGATCAGAAAACAAAGCTGATTTTTATCCTCCAGTAGCATCGAAGAGCCATCGGATGGACTCTAGATGACCTAACTGGGATAAGTCCCTCTTATTGCACACATAAGATCTACATCGAAGATGGCTTACGACCATCGAGAGAAATGCAAAGACGACTGAATCTGAATCTTCAAGAGGGATTGAAGAAAGAGATCATCAAGTTGTTAGACATTGGCATCATGTACCAGATCTTTGACAGCAGCTGGGTGAGCCCCATCAAGGTTGTGCTTAAGAAAGTAGGGCTCACTGTGATTACGACCGAATCTGGAGAGACTATCTCGACTTGTATTGCGAATTCTTGCAGAGTCTGCATAGACTATCGGAGATTGAATGCCTCCACGAAGAAAGATCATTTCCCACTCCCTTTCATTGATTAGATTCTCGAGAAACTGGCAGGCAATCGATTTTTCCGTTTCTTGGATGGGTACTCCGGATATAATCAAGTGGCAAGTCATCCCGAAGATCAACAAAAGACCACCTTTACCTGCCCTTACGGTACATACGCATTCCGTAGGATGCCATTTGGGCTTTGCAATGCACCTGCCACCTTTTAGGGGTGCATGCTAGCCATATTCTTCAATATGGTAGGTAACCAAGTTAAGGTCTTCATGGATGACTTCTCGATTTTTGGTGAATCTTTTGACGATTGCCTCTTGAATTTGGTCAAGATCCTTCAAAGATGCATTGATGTGAACCTGGTTCTCTCATGGGAAAAGAGTCACTTCATGGTTCCTGAGGGCATCATGCTTGGACACCTAGTCTCTGAAAAGATATCCAAGTTGACTGAACCAAGGTAAATCTGATTTCCAAATTACCTATGCCCGCCTCGGTTAAAGACATTAGATTGTTCCTGGGGCACGTCAGATTCTATCACCGATTCATATTTGATTTTTCTAAAATCGCACGGCCCTTGACGGATCTTCTCTCAAAGGACACACCATTCGAGATGATAAGTGAATGCATTCACATGTTTGAGATCCTACGTAACTGAGTCACCCAAGCATCGATTCTGCAATCTCTTGACTGGTCTCAACCCTTCGAGATCATGTGATGCATCTAACTATGCAATAGTAGCGGTGTTGGGTCAGAAAATCGATGGGAAATCGATGGTTATTTATTACGCCAACAAGACATTGGACGAGGCTTAGCGTAACTACACGATTACAAAGAAAGAGCTGCTGGCTGTAGTATTTGGTCTGGAGAAATTCGGATCATATCTCGTAGGATCCCATGTCATTATTTACTTGGATCACACTGTGGTAAGGCACTTACGAAGAAGGACGTGAAGCCTAGATTAATCTGTTAGATCTTGCTGTTGCAAGAGTTCGATCTCAAAATTCGCAACAAGGTAGGAAAACAGAATGTGGTAGCTGATCATTTGTCCTGCCTTCCTTCTTCTGTCATTGACCCATCTGAACCTATCACCGAGCACTTTTCGAATGAGCACCTCCTGACCATTGGTACGGGACTTCCTTGGTATTTTGATATGGTCAACTATTTAGCATCACACCAGATTCTGTCTGATTGGCTAAAAGCCAAGAAAGAAAAATTGATCTCAGATGCCAAATACTACGTCTGCCAAGCTCCATATCTATTTCGCATTGGTGCAGATCAAATCATTTGGAGATGCGTCCAAGAATTGGAGATCAATGACATTGTCATTCTGCTATGATCAGGCCTGCGGTGGTCACATCTTTGGACACAAACTGCAGCAAAATCCTCCAGTGCAGCTTCTATTGGCCCACAATCTTCAAGGATGCACATAATTATTATAAGGCATGTGCTCATTGCCAGACCTTAGGCAACATGAGCCACCGTGACATGATGCCCTTACAACCAATTCTCGTGTGTGAGATCTTCGACATCTGCGGAATTGAATTCATGGGTCCCTTCTCGAATTTCAACGGTTTCAAATACATCCTCCTAGCTGTAGACTACGTGTCCAAATGGATCAAAGCCGTCCCGACTCGAACCAATGATCATAAGGTTGTAATCAAATTCATTCATTAGCACATCTTTTCTTGGTTCGGTGTCCTACGTGCTATTATCTCCGATGGAGGGACCCACTTCGAGAATGTGCACTTCTAGTCCCTGATGAAAAAGTACGGGGTGTCGCATCATATTTTGACTCCTTATCACCCCCAGACTAATTGATTGGCTGAATTATCAAATCGGAAGATCAAGAAAATCCTTTAGGTTACTGTTCGGCCTGATAGAAAGGGTTGGTCTACTCGCCTTCTGAAAGCCTTGTGGGCCTATAGGACCGCCCATAAAACTCAGTTGGGAATGCCTCCCTTCAGACTCTTGTACGGGAAGACATGTCACCTCCCTGTAGAAATGGAGCGCAAAGCCTACTGGGCAGTATAGAAGTGCAATCTAGATCTCATGAAGGCTGGAATCCATCGCCAGTTACAAATGAGTGAGATTGAGGAACTATGCAATGATGCGTACGAGAACTCACGTATCTACAAAGAGTGAGTCAAAGCCTTCCATGATAGATACATTTCGCGAAAATCTTTCCAACCTAGTTAGAAAGTATTACTCTTTGATGCTGAACTCAAGCTCTTCCCAGGAAAATTGAGATCAAAGTGGATTGGATCATTCCTTGTTCAACGAGTGTTTGGAAATGGAGCTGTCAAAATCAGCAAACTCAACCAAGACTCAGAACCATTTGTCGTGAACGGTTAGAGACTCAAATCGTTCCTTGAATCCACCAACTCGAATCTGGCTATAGTATCTTTTGATCTCCATTTTCTCTGAGTTACATTCCGCCTAGTTGATGACGTTAAACTTAGCGCTTAACTGGAGGCAACTCATCATTTTGAAAAACCCGAGACCCTTCTAACCTATCTTTTCACTAAAATCATATTGCACTTTAGAGTTTATCCATTAGAACAACCGACTCTACCTTTGATACATGTATCAGAGCTAGAAATTGCCGTAACAGTCATCCTGACTCATTCACCACCCATCAAACCTGTTCTAATATATGATCTAAGCTGAACTTGAACCCACCTACTTTACAATGAGGACATTGCAAATCTTAGGCATGAGAGGGTATTAAAGTGCAAAACGCTGTGAAATGTGATTCATGAAGGGGTTTCATTAAAAAAAAAAAAGAAAAAAAATGAAGAAAGGAGGAAGGAGAGATCAAATTTTGAGCTGAATTGAAAACAATTGAGGAGTAGAAAAGGAAAGAAAAAGAAAAGAAAGGAGCGATCAAAAAGGAAGAAAAAGAGATAGCTCCTGCATTTGAGTATGGAACTTACCTAAGTTCTATGCTAGATCAGATGATGAATTAAGACCTAGAAGGCTAAAATTTAGGAGATTAGTGACGAGTACCAACCTTAGGCCTCTTGGGCCTGTTCTAAGGCTTAAACACCCATGTATCTGTTAAGATCCAAATTAGTCCTCAAGAGGTTGAGGAAAGTACGAGGCTGATGTACTAAGTCTATGGCTTAGGGATTATTCGGCCTCGCTGCCTGCCCTTTGGTTCGCAAGACTTGGTAACCTAAGCACCCAAAATTCACACACAAATCTGGTTTAGTGCGCTTAACAAATAAATAATGCCAAAAGTGTTCCGTTCTGAAAAGGTTATCCTGAAGATCTAGCTTAGGAGTAGCTTGAAGACACAAATTGATTTAACGAGTTCCCAGCGCGGAGGGTGGAATGAAATACTCCCATTGAAGATGTGTAATAACAAATCGTCTCCTTAGTGTTTGTCTCCTAGGATATCTAAATATCCTACCGAGGACATGAAAGCACCTTGTGCTAATACAGGTGCCATGTGAGGGATTATCCTGAAATGTCGATTGCCAAGGCCTAGATTTAGCTACAGAACAACATGGGTGGCACTATCCCTAAGTGTCGAAAGCAAGGGTTCTGGGGGTTGCCATGGGCGGTGCTATCCTGAAAAATCGAAAGCTAGCGACCTTTCGAGGATTGATGGTGGGGACAAGGAATCCGATATAAACCCTGTTTTGGGCCAATCCAATGCTGAATTTAGGGGAATATAAAAAGAAAAGAGAGAAAACTCTCAAAATGAAAAATCCTTCATCTCTCTCTTAGCAAAATGCGTTGGCAAACTGAACCTGGACTCGATACATCTACGCACGGGTGCTTTAACCGCTTGGGTCAACAAACCTCTAGGTAGTTTTTACAGGCCTTATAAACCTTCGTGACAAACCCAAGGTTGAAGCTGGTCAGATCTGGATCTTGGTTGATACTTGAGTACCTCTAGGCCTACTGTTGGTATTTTGATTTAATTTAAGGAGATGCACTTAGTAGGGCATCTTGATGGTTACATCCGGCTTAGAGATCTGGCTTGGTCCATAGGATTTTGCCAGGGACTAGTAAAAGCTAGGCATGCGGGTATGGTGGTAATACCATCATGAGCCCTAACTAGCCACATTTAGTCAGGTTTGAATGTTAAAAGATTGTACCTAATCATCTGAGGGTCACACCTCCACATCATTCTGATCTAAGAGGAAAATAGGGAATCAGGGTTAATTCTCTAATTTTAAGAGCACATCACAAACATAGATTAACCATGGGCCACTCAGGGCTTAACTAAATGTCAAATGAGCACAAAAGTCTAAAAAGTGGGTAAACACTGACGGAATTGGGGTTTCATGCATTTCGAAGGCAAAAACAACACCAAAAACCCTAATTATCAACCCAGTTAAATTGAAGAGGTTCTTGTCAAGATAAAATTAATCTAAGCCTCCTAAAATTTATATAAAAATATTCTAAGAGGTTTGGTACCTTTGATTTGACTATCTAAACCCATTTTAACCTAGAATAGAGTTTTAGAGGGGATTTTGCCCTAATTTAGGTTTTTATGCAAAATTGATCCTTAGATCAATCCACATTGATTAGGCTTGTTCTCGGGGCCAATCATAGTCGGCATTCGTGCCAGCAAGCTCAAGAAATTCGAGTTTTTCAAGCGGCAAAAGAACCTACCCAAAGTGCCCAACTTGCTTTGATTGAAGCATACTCTTAGTTCTAATTAAGGTGTGGCAAGTCCCCAAGTATTTCCTTGTGCACTCTTCGCCGGATCTCCCCTCAAATTCTTCCTTCTCACTGAAGTTGAGGACCACCACCAGAGCTCTTCAAAACCCCATCGTCGCCCTCTACCACGTACTATAAGCAAAGGGATCCTCTTCCTCCTTCGTCTGCGAAACTTCCCACGAAGGTTCAGCCTCTCCAGCTCCCTCTTCCGCTCCGGTTACTTCATCTTCTTCCTCTGCTCAGGCATACCTCCAGTAGCCTCTTCCATGCCTTCTTCCTCTCAATTAGTTTATGGCTTTAACTCCCCTCTTCCCCAATTTCATATTTGGAGCTTCTCAGCTCCTAATTCTCTCCCCTCTATCGGCTCTGACGCCAGCTATTTCACCTCCGACCACTTCCATTGCCGGCTCACCTCCACCCATCACACACTCCATCAACACAGCCACCAGTGTCGCCTTACCTTCACAAAGCTTCCAAGTCCCTCAATTTTACCGTTCACCGGCTCCATTACCCTCCTCCATTATTGCTAACCAAAGCTCATCAAAGCTTCTTCGCTGCACGTCCACAACCACTTACACCCCCAATCACCTTAGGGTTTCTGTTCGGCAAGTATCGCAGACTTCCGTATATGCTTAATTCTGTCTCTAAAGCCATATTCTCGTCGCAGGTACCTCACCATCACTGGTCGTCATCTCCATCTTCGACCATCGCTATCCGGCCACCTCCGATCTTGTCTCCACTCCCAATCAGCATGGACCAGCTTCAGGAGCATCTCTAGACCTTCAATTGGATGAAGCCATGGCAACACCAGCCTGTTCATCGCGAAACGTGTAAAATATTATTTCTATCATTGTAGTGTGAATCACATCGAAATAAATAAATTTTTAAATCAGAATCGATGAGTCCTGAGTCGTTCGTAGGGAGGCAAAACTTGATTTTCAAAGCTTTTCGTACTAACTAATCTATCCTATTGCAACATAGAAAAATAGACTAGATATTTGGAGAATCAGATTTTTATTGCTAATGGAAAATAGCTCTCAACCTAGGAATTAAAACAACTATGCTAAAGAATAAAGAGAGAGAAAATAGATGAAAGACGACGCTGCTTGTGGGATGCTTGTGCAAAGTGCAGCAGCACTTCAGATCTAGAGCACTAGGAAGAAGACCGGAGAGAAGTTACAAAAAGGGAGAGAGGCTGGAGATGTGTCCGATGGAAGTTGCCTCTCAACAGGGGGCTCTGGGGCGCTTTTTATAGTTTCAATGAGGGGCAAAGTAGGTATTTAAGCCTCCCAATTAGTGCAACAACTTAGGTGCAATCAGATCCGTTGATTGGGAGATCAATGGACCAAATCACGCCTCAAAATAGCCCTCATCGCGCCAACAACGTGCGCATCACACTAGATGGTGACACGTGGCACATGCGTAGCCGCTGGATCCGTTGCCTTCACCCTTCCTTGCGTGCGCGTGCATGCTTTCAATTTCAGTCGTCCGATCGTGAGATCGGACAACTTACGATCCGCGTGCTGCCGCTTCTCTGATCCATGTACAATTGGGCATCGGTTCGGGCGTTCAACCGCGTGTGCATCCGCATCGCCTCATCCAACACGCCTCCGCGAGCCACACGGTCGCGTCCTCGCCGCTCGATCTGATCCAACAGTCCAATCACACTCGCACTGCACAGCCTCCTTGATTTCGTACTGAGCGTAATTTGAACGCACGCCTACGTTATGCGTTTGAGGGCAGATACCAACGTGCTGCAGGCGCGCTTTGTCTTGTTTTGGATTTAGCACGCAGCTGCTCTCAGCCATTGGATGAAGATCCAATGGTTAAGATGCTCTTCTCATTTGATGAAGGTGCGGTGAGGGACGATGTGGCTTGATCATGGCCGCTGGATGACGATCCAACGACCCACAATGAAGCTTTAGTGGTTACGGCGCATTGGTGGATCATTAGGATGGTGCCACGTGGCACCGTCCTGGTTGTTCATCTCCTTGCTTTTGCAGTTGACGCTACAAGGCTTCGATTGAGCTAACTTTTGCGTTATTGGACTGTGATCGTTGATCTGGATCTATCCATGTGGTCAAATTTGACATTTGAGGTTTGGATCTTTGCTATCTTGCTCCTTGGCCTCTGATCTTCTACAGACTGTATATGATGCTACAGACATCTGATCAAGACGATTCTGGAAGCGTTGGACTCTTGTCGTTGTCCTGATCTGATCCGTATGGTCTAATCCATCATCTGTGGCCCCGAATCATCTACAATTAATATCGTCTCTCTTTTAGAGCATAAAATAGCATTATTATCTATAAAGATAGCAAATTAGCTATGGTGCAAATTATGATGCTCATGCATGCATTGTTCCTAAATTATGTTAAAATCTAACTTAATTCAAGTAGATTAGATCCTATGCTTGCTGTGCAATTACACCCCCATGCCTAAATCTTGCTAGTCCCTAACAAATGTAAGACTAAATGCAAAGTGATCCTAAATGAATAATTTGTATCAAGAGCTCGACTAAAGATTTATTTCTTTTTGCTTTCATTCAAAACTTTATAAATCCAGACAGTCGTAAAAGTGTAGTGTTGTAGCCTATGCAACGAATCCAAGTGAAAAGTCAATCAACTTCTAAAGCTCGTACTTGACCCTTAGTAAAATTCTATTAGAATAGGTAAACTTCTTCCCTCGAGGTTATAAAATAATCTATAATTTCATCCCCAACTTTTGGCTTAGGTAGAAGATGTCTGAGTCAAGTAGGTTTGTATTTGGTATCTTATACTCCTCTGGTGCTACACATAGACTAATACTACAGAACCTAGATTTTCAGACTTATTAAATAAATCACTCAAAGAGAGGCAGAGAAACTACGGTCTCTTTAGTTTCTTTGTACTCATTCACTTTCTTTTTTTCTTCTCTTTTCTTTTCGTGCTCACAATCTCACCAGATTTGTCAATATATTTGGTGGCCTCTCATGGCATTAATACTTTGATTAAGTTTTGATAACCCTATGATAAAGTCAGCAATCCTCGACGAGTATTCGAGCGATCAGAAATACAGAAAAGTAGGTCAAGGTTGTATTTGGTGGATTATAAAGGGAATGGTATTGTTGCCTCAATGTGCTTGACATGAATTAAACACAACGTAATTAACACACTTTTTTTTTCTATATATATATATATTTCTTTTTTTTCTACTTTTCTTTTTTTTCTTCTTCTTCTTCTTTTTCTTCTACCAACACAACATAATGCAGCACCCATGCATGTTTTATTCACGAGGCATTATTCAAGATTGGGGGTGTTCAAGAAGATACTGGATGACCTATTTGATGGAAGTGCCTACTCTCGGCATCGGGAAAGGAACGGATAGGATAACGTATTTTTGACCTTGATATTAATACCCTCCTTCAGGCGAGAATTTCATAAAGGATGGTCGTAACCATTCACCTTAGTCTTAGTTTTATTAGCAGCCGCTCTCTACATTCTTGCCTTATGTGGTGGATCTTCAAAAAAAATTCACACAAAGAATTTTTACGTAGGAATCGAGAGTAAAAACTATGCCTAACTCCGAGTATCATTATCTAATTACCTAAAAACTAAGATTCTCTGTACTAGACTTAAAGCACCAGTAGACTCACAACTCTCACCTCGCATTTGTTTGGTGGATCCATTAGAAGATTGTTTGCTTGATTCCTTAATTACTGTCCAAGGGTCTAGGAGAAAAAACAGTGCTTCTTCTCGACAAACTAAAGATCTCTATCAGTCTTCACAAAGGATCCATTGCAGATTTTACGTGTAAGTGTGAAATTGTAATGGATTCTAAATTCAAGAATCAACTTAAGAATAAATCCCTAATAAAACATTCTTGATAAAAAAATTTTATGTATGAATGCCATTTTTTTTTTCCTGACATAAAAATGAGACATGCAATGTCCACCCCCCACACCTATTCATTACAATGTCCTCATTGAAATGTATGCAGAGAAATCAAGATGTAATAAGCAAGAGGTGGGGACATTACCTTATTGAGCTTGTTAATCCAGGTCAACTTGGATAGAAAAATACTTATACAGAATATTAGGCTGCCTTTCAACCAACGCTAAGTTTACCGTCATTTGCCGGACCTAAACCGAAAAATGAATGATCAAATTAATGGGTTGAGTCTGGATTAAAATGAAGATATGATCATGTGGCCCAAGAATTAGTGATTCACATATGTGGATCAGCTAATGGTGAAGCTAAGCCCAAAATGTCAAAAAAATAAAATAAATAAGCTTGGAATTATTTGTAGCCAAGTGCTACAAAAGAGAGAAAAATAAGTGTGGGTGCCAGAGTGGAAAGTAAATAGTGGCAACCCTAAGAAGTGGTGCATGAGTAAGGCAGATGAGGTGGGTAAAGAGTGGTTAGTGGGGAATAAATCATACGAGTCCTGAAAGTGATGGAAAATGAAAGAAGGAACCCGAGTGGTGTAGTTTGAAATGGTATAAGGAACCACTTCATAAGTCAAGTCAGGTGTGGATAGATGTAGAGTAGGTGAGTCAAATAAAATCTAGTGGTCCATTTCAACAGTTCCAGATTCACCCAAAACATGTTGTATATCCAAATCAAAATCCCCAAGCTCATCCCTAGGGTGGTTAAAAATCTCATACGAGTCGCCCATATCCTGTCTTAATTCATGATGCAAATCCTCAAATATAATGGGCGAAAATTCACTTTTCCTTAGAATCATTTCCCTAGGGGAAGTAAGATCGAAATTTAGATTAATCAAGGCCTCAAATCCTTTTTGTTTTGTGAATTTCTAAGTAGGATTATAAATTTGTTCCTAGATGTCTTTCTCTTGAACTATATCTTCTGAGGGACTGTCTTCTTATTTCTCATCAATCAAATCAAGTTCGTCAAAATTCCATGATTCAGCTAAATTCTATGATTCCTCAGATAAATCATCATAAGCCATCTCCAATAATTCTGCAATCTCTTGAACATCTTTTTCATAAGGGAATTGTCTATTTTGTTCAATCTCGAGATGTTGGGGATAAGAGTTAGGGTTTACCTTAGGACTTTGGTGGATGGGAAGAGGAGGGTGAGAATTAGCTGATATAGAAGTGAAAGTAGATTTGGCTTCTATATGGAATATCTCAGAATGATTAGTATCGTCTAATCCAGATATCGAATTGTCTAAGCACATCTGATCATGGTAATCCTCAAACCAAATCATACCAGAACCATCCAACCGTGCTTGGTTGGGAGTGTCACTATCCTCAATCCTTTTATCTTTTTGATGGGGCTCTTCATAATCTTGTTCTGATTCTCCCAAATTTTTATAAGGTATCCATATCTGAATCATCCGCGTGGTCCTATTGTGTGTCTTTTGACCTAAAGGACTTGTACTCAAGCCTACTAGAGATTAGTTTCTCAAGATAAAAAGATTGTAATTTAGGTTCTGAATCAAGATTTAGATCCTCGAGTGAGTCTTCCTCCTCAAAGTTAGTCTTTGGGATATCAGAATTATCTATTAGTTCAGATGTAGGTTTGGGTAGGATATGTTCTAGATAATCACAGGGTTGGTGGGTGGACTTGATGTATATAGAGGTTGGGACTGAATAAGATGTCAAACATAAGGTTGGATCCTTAATCTTAAGTGGCTTACCACCAACTTGTGTCACACTCTGAGCAAGTTTATCATGTTGTGCTTCCCGTATTCTATTAAGTTGTTTTGTCAGGTGTTATCCACATTTCTTTTATTAGCTTGTCTCATCTTCTAGACTACTTGGAGCAATTAGGTAATCTTAGGATCATCGCTATGGTCAGGGGTTTGAGTGGGCTGAGGATAATAATTTCTAACCTTAGTCAAATGAGAATATCTATCATTTGAATACCTAGGGTAAGAATCATATCCTTGGTTGGGTGGTGTAGGGTTATCCTAATAAGAAGGTGGAGTGGGTTGGGTGGAATTGGGATAATTTGCTAAGTGATTTCGAGGATAGGATTGATATCCTAGGTGTTGGGACTCTAAGGCATATCCCTGACCAGGGGAGAGATGAGTATGGCTGAACCGATTAAGATAGTTGGTCATGACGATCACGTGCTGGTCCTGTATGGAGAGTGTCTCTTGAGATTGTAGAGATCCTTGATATCCAAAGATTCGTGTGGGATTCCATAAGGATGACGTAGGCTTAGCTATACCCGAGGAATATGAGGTGTAGATAAGGGAATCAAGTCCCAAGTGTTGAGAAGAGTTCTCCCATCCTAAAGGGGTTGTAGTAAGGGATGGGTTGGGATAGGGAGAAAAGTAGGAATAGTGGGAAGCACAAGAGTATGGGTCCAAGTTCTCCTCCTCAATCGGTTCTTCCTCATGGTAATTACCATGGGAAAGGATTCAGACACAGATAAATTGGGTTTTCTCATTAGATTACTCTCTAAAGGTGTTACCAAATCAGGGTTCAGAAACTTTCTGTCGTCCATGTACTAGAAGAAAGTTAATAGATGAGAGAGAGAAGACAGATGAGAGAATACCTGCCCTCACGGTACAATCAATCAAGCTAATCCTTAGAGTGTAAACCCAAATTAGACCTAATCCTGACTCCCTAAAACATGACTACGTTAGATCAACCCTTGAATTACTTGGCTGACTAGAAGGGTGGGACCCCCTAGGACACCACGCATAGCGGGACACCACAAAGGCTTAACGCAGTTACCGCACTGACCTTTCTTATCACCAGTGGGTTCAAATAGACAAGACCTTAACCTTAGCCCAATCTAATTTCAAGTCACCAAGAAAATTAGTCCTACTTAGGGCATGCCTACTCAACTTAGGCTTAGGCTTGAGGTGCTTTTGGAATATGATGGATGTTACAGGGTGTTGCCCTTAAAATTGATTTTCAAAGTGTGAAATGCACAGGCAAGGGATTCATGAGAAATTTTTTATGATGAAGTGAATGTTAAGGTTCAATTGCTTGTATTAGTGAATTTTTGGGTTCACTTGAGTAAATATCTTCAAACAATGGTTCTGATAAGGCACACAAGTGGTTTTGTAAGTCCCAATTATTTGATGGATTTCCTTTAAGTATGGAAATGAAAGTGTGCTCTACCTTAGTGTGAAACTCTAAGAGTAGATAGTGCTAAATGATCAGGATTATGTCCAAAGCAAGTAAGGTAGTGTAACCCAATCAATGCAATCAATTGGTCCTATTGCACCACCAACTATGCACTCATAAAATATTTTTTCAAGAATTTAAATTCACGTTTTCTATTTTTTTTCAGATTTAAAGTGTACTGGGGGTTCTGTAATCTGTTTTGACTCCTAGTTAATGTTAAGTACTACATGCAATCAAACGTGCAGAAAATATTTTTTTCAGATTTTTCCTAAATTCTTTATTTTCACAAGAATTCAAGCCATAAATTGTAAGTCAATCAGAGTTGTATGAAAATTCTTATGATATTTTGAACTCCGAAAAATCAAGAACAATAACATATTTGATAGTAGTTCAGTTTGAAAATTTTTAAAATTTTTATATAACTCAGAATGGTACAAAAATTGAATATGTTGTTCTTGACTTTAAAATTCACATCCAGTAGAAATTTTAGAATTTTTAGATGTATGAAGTTTTGGGAATTGAATTTTTAAGATGAGAGTTTGTTTCAACTCGAAAATATAAGTGGTTTTGTTGATTCCCACTAACAAGAGTTTTTTTTTCCAAAAATCAAGCAAATGGTAACCTCAAGATCAAGCAAGCACCTAATTTTATTTATTTATTTTTTATTTCGAGAGAAAATCTAACCTATTCTAAGATACGAGTACTTACCTCAGATTAGAAACTTGCAATTTTTCCGTTATTATATTTCTTCTCGGATTTCTATGTTTCCTGCACACACAAAATCAACAAAAATAAAGTAGGTTAGAAATCTCAAATAAGAACTAGGAAGAAAAGATTTAAAAATGGCAACGGTGCCAACTTGTTCACCGTGAAACGTGTAAAATATTATTTCTATTGTAGTGCAAATCACTTCGAAACAAATAAATTTATCAATCAAAATCGATGAGTCTTGAGTCGTTTGCAGGGAGGCAAAACACTATTTTCAAAGCTTTTCGTACTAACTAATCTATCCAAATGCAATATTGAAATAGAGACCAAATATCCAGAGAATCATATTTTTATTGCTAATGGCGAACAGTTCTAAAACTAGGAATAAAGAATAGAGAGAGAAAATAGATGAAGGACGATGCTACTTGTGGAATGCTTGTACGAAGTGTGGTAGCACTTCAGATCCAGAGCATCGGGAAGAAGACCAAAGAGAAGTTGCAAAGAGAAAGAGAAGCTGGAGATGTGTCCGGTGGAAGTTGCTTCTCAACTGTGGACTGTGGGGCTCTTTTTATAGCTTCAATGAGGGGAAAAGTAGGTATTTAGGCCTCCCAACTCATGCAACAACTTAGGTGCGATCAGATCCGTCAATCAGGAGATCAACGAACCAAATCGCGCCTCAAAATAGCCTTCATCTTACCAACAATGCACGCATCGCACCAGATGGTGACACGTGCTGCACGCGCAGCTACTAGATTTGCCGCCTCCACCCTTCCTCGCACGTGCATGCGGCTTTCAATTTCAAAATGCCTCCTTGATTTGACGCATGCACGTTGCACCGCTTCCTTGCTTTCAATTTCCCCTCACACGCATGTTGCACCGCCTCCTTGATTTTGCGCTAAACGCTATTTGAACGTGCACCGCGTTCCACTTTTGAGGGCAGATACCAATGCGCTCCAGACACGCTTTGTCTTGTTTTGGATTTAGCGCACGGCTACTCTCAGCTGTTGGATGAAGATCCAACAGCTGACATGCTCTTCTTAGTTGATGAAGGTGTGGTGAGGGGAAGTGTGGCTTGATCGTGCTCTTTGGATGACGATCCAACAGCCCACAACGAAGCTTCAACAATTGGGGCACGGTGATGGATCGTTGGGATAGTGCCACGTGGCACCATATTGGCCGTTCATCTCCTCACCTTTGTAGTTGATGCTACAGGGCTTCGATTAAGCCAATTTTTATGCCATTGGACTGCGATCATTGATCTGGATCCATTTATGCAGTCGGATTTGACATCTAAGGTTTGGATCTCTGCTATCTTTCTCCTTGGCCTTTGATCTTCTATGAGCTGTATGTGATGCTACAGACGCCTGATCAAGACGATTCCGAAAGCATTGGCTGCCGTCATTGTCCTCATCAGATCTGTACGGTCTGATCTATCATCTGCGGCCTTGAATCATTTGCAATTAATATTGTCTCTATTTTAGAGCATGAAATAGCATTATTATCTATAAAGCTAACAAATTAACCATGGTGTAAATTATGATGCTCATGCATGCATTATTCCTAAGTTATGTTAAAATGTAACTTAATTCAGGTAGATTAGGTCCTATAATTGCTGTGCAATCACAGCCCCAATTTGTGAGTGAGATTAACATCGTCACACGGAGAAGAGCTCGGGACTTTAGTCCCACATCATGCAGGGAAAAGGCTTTAGCAGCAGATAAAGTGTTTTCGTGGAGAGGACCCCTCGTCCAAGACACAGCAGTCGAGTCCCCTCTCACGCACACCCACACACTCCTTACCAGCGAAGCATGCCACGAGTCTAGGCCCTAAGACCGACCCGATTACCTGGTACTATTCTGACCCGTATACCTGGGTCTGAGAGAGAAATTTGAGGAGGGAGGAGGGTTTTGCACTGTGGCCTCAGGATTCGTGCCCCCCCCCCCTTCTCACTCAGTACTTAACCATTCTGAGCTTTGGGTGGCCCTTGTGCCTCTCTACTACTGTGCTTTGTTGCCTTAGCCTTTTGCTGGGATGTGAGATAAGGCATCTAAGCCTTATACTGTCGTCTGACTTGGTGCTTGATTGGTTCTAATTCATTGGTTACTGTGGATACATCTGATTGAAGCATACTTTTGGACTATTTTAGTTAATTAGAGCTTAAATTGTAGGGTTATAATTGGTGGTTCAAACCACCATTTTTAGCCCAATTTTTTTGCACTCTAATACCTGACTTTTTGAGCTATCCTTCTGATATATATTGAGCATCATTTTGATTTTACTTGCATATTCTTCTTGATAATTGTAATTAGTGATTGATTTGCTTATAATTACTTCCTACGAACGACTTCAAACTCATGTTTCTGTTACTTGAGTTTATAAATTTAAATGTTATATCGATTTTCGTCACTATACTATGACGCGTTTTCCTAAAATGATAATTTTCACTTGCAACAACATGATAGTCCATAATCTTTATATGTTGATTGATTATATAAATATATACATAATACATATATTAGTCCATACGATAGATTAAAATCCAACACTTCCCTTTCTGTCTCTCTTCTCATCTCCTTATTCTTTCAACACACACATGGCCATCAACTCTTATCCTCCAACATACAGATATCCTCAGACTGATTATAACTCCAATCCCAATCGAGAACAACATTGTTACTAATTAGATTTGGATAACTCCACTTCAAGATTGGGAAATGAATTTGATTGTGAACATAGATTCTAATAACAAAATCAAATTTCATATCCTTTCAATAATAACTTCGAATACATGTAATTATGCTTAGATGATTACTCGAATATGACCTATAATCAAGGAGGATATCCTAAGCTTTTTTATCCTTAACTTTCTTATCAACATTATTATCCTGAATCTTACGATCCTTAGTATTCTAACCCATACCAACTTGGTCAAAATTTGAATTATGAGCTCAATCATAGTCAAGTCCAAGATCAATTTATTGTACCTTAACCACCACTCGAAAGTAATCATATTTATTAGATGACCTAGGGTCAAAATAAGATGTTGATTGATATGCAAGCCTCAATAATGCAAATATTCCAACAAATAGTAAACTGATTCCACCAATTTATAACAAACATGAGGAATCAACTTGAGACTAACTTGGTAGACTCCGAAGGAAACAATTGAACTAAACCTGAATCATGTGAATCTACTTTGTACCAATAAACAAACATGACTCCTAATCAAGAAGATGAGCAAGATTTCTAAAATACACAAATTGCAAGCAATTATCAAGGACCTAATTGAATCTACCTTAATCTTTTTGAAGAAAAATTTTGGGACCCTAGGACAAAATGATCAAACTTCTCAAGAGTCGGTTTGCCAAAGCTCTTAATGAATTACTTGCTTCAGGGATCATAGGTCTAGATGCACTTCAATTGGTCGGATGGAGAGATAGTAACGCAATTGGTGAATCAAATGATGAGTCAACTGCAACACCAATGTTAGATGACTCTACTAAGCTAAAATGTGTCATTGAAGAAATAAAGGAAACTTTGGACCATGAGCATGATTTAGAGGATTTCAAAGATGAGGACATTAAGAATTTGGATTATAAAGAGGAAATTAATAAGGAAATGATCTCTTCACTTGAGGATTTTGATCTTGATAAGGGTAAACAAAGTCAAGTAGATGTCTCATTGAAGGGTTTAGACTCTAAGGAAGATTTTTGAACTGAGAAAGAATTGGAACATGAGACAATTCACTTTGAGGATCAATCACACGTTGAATTTGATTATGAGAATTTCATTTTTTAATCGAATGAAGGTCCCTTTCTTGAGATAGGTAAGGCTAAAATAAATGAATTACAATTTGAACTTGACAAATCTTTGATCTTTAACTTCACCTTTACATCAACTCCTGAGGAACCTAAACTAGAATCATTTATCCCTGAAATTGAACATCACTTGGATGTAACCAAGTTAAAACAAATTATGCATGACTTAAAAAAATTGGATTTCATGAAAGGGGATAAGGAAATCAAAGACATTACATGTGAAGAATGCAACATAGAGGAGATGATTACTTTTGTTGATCTTGAGGAGCATGACAAAGAGTTTTGGAAGTGTGATAAACTCCTAGATCTAGGAGCCCCTATATACTTCAAATTACCTACATTTTGTGAGGACCCTTATCATCCCTGCAAGTTCAATTGTAGTGAAAAGTTCATGGAACCCAAGTTTACTCAATCACAAGATTTTAGCTCCAATGGCATTAGACACTAGTACTTTATAATATGTATTTATTAAGAGTCTGACATTTTAGACTGAGTTATATGTGACTAATCTTAGAATCACTCCTTTTAGACACAAGCCTAAAAGCCAATGGATACATTCATTTCACATTCATTATTTAATAAGTATCCTACCTTTTGGATTGGGATTATATCATCAATTTGTCCACATAAGTGGGCATCTCATTTCAAATCTTCACAATTACATCTTAATCTTGATTTCAACTATCTCTGCTGAGTTGATTGGTACATCTTCAGGATCTATGTTTGGCTAAAGATGTTAAACTTAGCGATGGTTTGGAGGCAACCTAATGTTGATTTTACTAATTGATTTCCCTTATGTTATCTCATAGATTAGATTCAGTCAATATCTTGTATAATGTAATCAGGATTCGTTGAGCTCGTCAATATGAGTATTTGTTTCCTTCTCTTGCGATGTCATTCATTTATCTACCAATTTGTGCTTACATGGAGAATAATGTATGAGATAGGAATATAGGGAGAGGGCATAAATTTTGTCAATTTCAACATCTCTATTTTCCATTTTGATCTATCTATTTTTTGTCCCAATTTCTTCCATTTTCCAAAAAAGGGTTGAAAAAAATCAATGGTTTTTAGGGTTTTGTGATAGGAAGAGATGACGACATTTAGGCATTTCAAAACTACCAACCATAGAAAAGTATGATTAAGGTCTTCTCACCTAGGCTCTTCAAGTCATTTTTGACTCAATCAACTTAGATATTTACCAAAATGCAAATCTATTTTTTTGACTTCTTGAGGAGTCTTGTTAGCTAAAGCATTAAGCCAATAGGGTTCTAAGTATGAGAGTTATCTTTCTACTCTCTGGTTTAAATGATTTTGAAATTTGAGCAGATCATCTTTTGCACTTTCACATTGGTTGACTTGTTGGCAATTAATGATAAAAAGCTAAGTTTTCTAAGAGGTGTGGGATCTAAGGATCTATTCTTTAAATCAAACTTAATCTCATATATAATTTTAAGACTCTCATAAGTATGGCTGTCACGTTGTAGTGGATATAATCACCAGATGTAGGGTGTTTAGATCTCAGTCTTGCACCCCAATCTTCTCTAAATTCTTATTCAAAAGACGTTCATGAACCAAATTCAAAAGAGACACCTATCTTAGAAAAATGAGTGGAAAAAGAAGAAAAAAATTAAAAAAAGAAAGAGTTAGAGTAGTGTAGTGTAGGAAGAAATAAGAAACATGCAAACAAATATAAAAAATAGAAAAAGAGAAAATGAGAGAGAGTGAAGTAAATTAGTAATAAATAAAAAATGCCAAAGAACACAATTAGTGAGATGTACATTGATTCTAATCATGTGCTAACCTTAGGATAGAAAAAATGATGCAGAAAATTACCAATTTGTAGTAAGGTAAATTCAAAGATAAGGTTTGTAACTACTGAAGGATAGACTTGGCTCTCGAGAGAAACTTGATTTTCTAGATTAAGTTGCCCACTTGCCATGTTAGCATCAAAAGCATAAATACCTAGAATTTTAGTCACTATTCAAACTTTGGGTGAATTGATGAGTTATAAAAAACTACTCTTAAGGGTCAAATTTAAGGTTGATAAAGATTTAAAGAAATTACGCGATCATATTTTAGTTGATACCCTAGTGTTATTGAGTTTTTGTGTTAAGTATTGTTGAATCTTTGTGTTAAGATCTTGCATACATTTCTTATGTCTAGTGATAATTGATGCTTCCTGATTATTAATATCCTAGCTCAAACTCGTTTGTGCTTTTATCATTGTTGGCTTTGTTTTTGACTTTGTGGATGTGTGAATTGCAAACCTTAAAGATATTATAAATGCTCCAATAGGGTGACCTAGGAGTTAAAAGTTTTGTTGCATATGATAAATGCAAACGTGATTAATGTAAAAGTGAGTCAGAGTTTTTGCTTAATCAAAGTTTTGCTCAAGAACTAATAAACTTAGACATAGGGATGTTATCACAATATAATTTTACGCTAATTACATGTCTAATTGTTGTTATTTTTTAAGCATTTATTTTGTAGATATGTTAATGTTAGATATTTACTTTCGTATATGAAAAATAATATTTTCTTTATATTTATATTATAAGTGAGAGGAAGCAAGCATGCGTAATATGCAGCTTTCAGATGGAAAGAGAATTTTCGTAAGAAGTTCCATGCAACAACATTAAAAAAAATAAAAAAAAACTGGAAAAAGCCTATCAGGAGAAAATAGGATGGCCAGAGCATTTTAGGCCCAATTTGGTAAACCTTATGGACTTTGAACAACGTAAGGCCCATTTGGATTGTTTTAGGGTCAGACGTGGTGTTATTGGGGGTATCCACCAATATAGTTTTTGTTAGGGTTTAATTTGCTTGGAAGGTTAGGAAATTAGTATTAAAAAAAAAAAAAGAAAATTTGTGTTAACTTTTATTTTTATTTATTTGTAGGATGGTGTTAATATTAATTTTTATTTATTTAAATTGATATTAAGGTGTGATTTTTACTCATGTGATATTTACTTAATTAATGTTAATATCAATTTCTGGATAGTGAAATTTAGGTGTAGAAAAGTTACGAAGTTAACACCTATTTTACTAATACTCTTTAGAATCAATGTTAGTAAAATAAGTATTAACTCCCCCAAATTAAATGTTAAGATTATACAAGTTAACTTTATAGGTAAATGGGGGTTAACCCCCTAAAAGAGGGGTTAACCATCCAAGTTGGGAGCTTTATCCCATCAAATTATAATAACTTCTATTTTCACTTTTAATATTAAATAAATACCTACTAATATCCTTTACTCTTACTTTTAATATTTGTTACGAACAGGGCATCAAGCGTCGTTTAAGACGTCTGGGAAGTGACCCAGACGTCTGGCCAGACGTCTGGAAGCCTTCCCAAACGTCTGGTATTAAATTTTTTCGACGTATGGGTTTGCATCTGCATGCATGCGCGCGCAAACTGAACCCGCCGCCCTCCTTCTCTTCCCTCTCCCTCCCTGCAGACGCCGCCTTTCCTCTTTCTCTCTCCCCGCGGCTGCCTTACAAATACGCTTCCCCTCTCCCTCACCCTCACTCCATCGCCTTCTTCTCCTTCTCCCTGTCAGCGAGAGAGCAGGCGAATGAGAGCAGCAGCAGCGACTGCTGCGGGTGTGTGGGGAGAAGCTGTTGCGAGAGGAAGAAGGAGCTCGACCGCGAGGGTGCGAGCTTGCCGTGGCAGCTAGAGCCGATCGGCGGGAGAGCAGCGAGCGTGGGGTGCCACGGAGGAGCTACTACAGCTCAGGCAGCAAGCGGACGCGGCGTGGCACGGCCGTGTGGTGCGGGCGGAGAGCGAGAAGGTTCTGATTCTGCGAAAATTTCCTAGAATCAGACGTCTGGACTTACGTCTAGACAACGCAGGAGACGTCTGGAGGAAGGTCCAGACATCTGACAGGTACGTTATTTTTTATCCTCTCCTTCTTTCGCGTGTACGGCCATGCAGCTGTTCCGGCGAGGTCTTCTGCACCCTTTCGTGATAAGAGCGGGCGTGTGTGTGTGTAGGACTTGTTCGGGAAGGCACAAGGGCTCGCCATCCCACATAGATTAGACGTCTGGGCACAGCACCAGACGACGGAGAGGGCTTCCAAACGTCCGGGGTGACAATCGGACGTCTGGAAACCAAGTTCAGACGTTCCAGCGGGCTTCTAGACGTTTGAAGGACTGCGCAGACCAATGTATGACTTGAGCTACCTTTTAAGACGTCTGGAAGAAGTTCCAGACATCTGATTTTGGACAGACTGGTTGTTTTTTACCCGTTTAAGGTCTGTTCGGAGTTCGTTTTCCGCATTTCAAGTTTCGTTCTTCCCAGATTTAATTCTTCTACCTATTTACAGTAATTGTATACTATTCTGAGTAACTCCTTGTGTTTATCCTTGTGTTAGGACCCCGTTCTTTTGCGGCTCTGGGGGTTGTGGAGGCACGCGGGATTGCCGACCACGCCCCCAGTACTCCCAGTTTTGTGGGTAGAGTGGCCCTTTAATTTATTTATCAAAAATTATACATTTATGAAACAATTAGTAGAGTCTAGGGCATTGCATGAACCCTAGAGCTGAAAAATTAGATTGAATGATAGATCCTAGGGCATTACATGAACCCAAGGACAAACTAGATTGGATGATAGATCCTAAGGTATGGCATGAATCCTAGGACTGGAAAACTAGTTGAATATATATACATTGCAGTCTTGGAAAAGTAAAAAGGGAATGATAACTACCTGTAAATTGGTTAACAGCTGCCTGTTTAAGAATGAATAATCACTGTTGAGAACATGGGTTATATGGATATAAAGTTGGAATGGTGAAACCTAAATTGGCTGAGTTAAAA
This sequence comes from Thalassia testudinum, assembly GCA_037157565.1. NCBI lineage: Eukaryota > Viridiplantae > Streptophyta > Magnoliopsida > Alismatales > Hydrocharitaceae > Thalassia > Thalassia testudinum. Next base: position 115,714,972 of record JAZHRO010000036.1, on the reverse strand, counting down.
GAGCATGAACCCTACGGAGAGTTAGGAGTAGAACTCCTGGAAAGTGAATGGAATAGAATTGGGGAAATGAGCTGGCCCTTGAGTACGGTGTACCAAGGAGAGCAACTGTCCCCCTGTTTAGTGCAGAGCGGAGGTAGCCGCCCCAGGGACCCGGGGTTAGGTCTGGCCACTTTGTACCGACTTTTGGCCCTCGTGTACACAGTACCGAGAAGAGCTACTAGTGTATGGAGAGTACTAGCTACCCCACGGGCCTCGGGGTTCTGCTAGCCCTCCTACACCGACTTGTTAGGCCCACTGGGAAAACCAAGGTAGTCAGGCGAGGGTGCGCGGACTGTGGAGGGGCAAGACCCCTGTTTGGTTACTGTGGAGGGGCTGGGCCCCTGTTACTGAGAGGGCTCTGCCCTATACTTGTTCCGTGCTGTGCTTTGGGCGCACCCATTAACGGAAACGACTGACCGCGTGCTAGTGCGGGGTAGCTACCCGTGCGTCTATCGCGCGTGCCGTAGTCACCGTTACGTCTGTCAGCAACCTTGGGGTGGTTGACTGAGGGTAGGAACACCACAGGGGACTCTCCCAGCCAGGAGAGCACCACATGTTACTTCTACTTTTTGGAAAAGACTGCAATCAAGATCGTTCCCACGAGGAACATTCGAGATCAAGAGAAAGATCTGAGAAATAATTTAATAATGAATAAATGGGAAGAATATAAAGAAAGAAATTAAAAATTTTAACAGCTACTGTCCACCTTACTACTTCTTAGCTTTTAGTTGCCACTCTATTCAGCGTTTCGCTGACGTGTCACCTTTGTTACCTTTTCAGGACCAGGTGTTGAGCAGCCAGAGTCGGCGGCTGCAAAGGGCGTTGGGCCTAGTAGAGCCCAGTAGTGTTACTTGTAGTACCCACTGTACTTTTCTTGCTGTTGTTGTGAGTAGTTTCTGTTACCCCTGTACTCTTTTCATTGTAAGCTTCATGTTTATGTACATGTTTATTTCTTTACAGTTGTGATGGTATATACTGTAGTATTTCTTTTCTTTACTGCTGTATTTTGTTACTGCTAGTTATATACATGGTGAATGTGGTTTATTTTACTGCTCTTTTGGTTACTTTCTCGTTGGACGACTGGGTCTTGGGATTAGTCGAGTCGGTCCGATTCTCGTATCTCGTAGGGATTCGGGAACCGGGTCATAACAATATTAAATAAATATCTACTAACATCACATCAATATACCAATCATTTTATTCCATCACTTAACCCTCCATTTATTTCACCACCCAAACAATATCCCACTCCACGTTGTCATATCCTTATAATATGTTATCGCATGTCTAAACATAATTCTTTGGCTGTGTTTGGCAGGGGGTTTGGGCTATCCTGGGATAGGATTGGAGTGGGATTGAAGTGAGAGGTGTTTAGTCAGAAGGCTTGTAATGATTGGTGTTAAGACCCATGCTGTTTGAGCATTTTAAGATGTCTGGACTATGGGTCAGACATCTGGTCAGATGTCTGGACACCTTCCCAGATGTCTGAAAATCAAAAAATTTGAGTACGAGCTCGCGTCTGCGCGCAGACAGTACCCCTCATTTTTCCCTCCTTCTCTCTCTTCCCTCGCCTCCAAGCAAAACCCAAAGACCCACCTTATAAAACCCCTCCTCCACCTTCATTCTCCTCACTTCTCAGCCACCCGCCACCTTCCTCTCTTCTTCCCAGAGCGAGCGAGAGCGCGAGAGCAGCGGAGAGGAGGAGCAGCGTGAGGAGAGGAGCGGCGTAAGGAGAGGAGGAGGTGAGATTGCGAACTTGTGTGGGAGCTCACCGGTGAGCGCACGGCCGGAGCGGCGCGTGCGCAAGGCGGAGGAGTGCGTTGGGGAGGTCCTCCCCGACACAGCTGCAGCCGGAGCAACAGGCGAGGGGGTGCGGCGCGGCCATGCGCGGCATGAGAAGGCGGAAGTAGGTTCTGGTTCTGGGTTTTTCCCAGAATCAGACGTTTGGAGCGACGTCCAGACGACAAAGCGGACGTCTGGAGGTGGTTCCAGACGTCTGAGGAGAGAGTCTCGCGGAGGTACATCTCTTTGCGGCTATGGCCATCCAGGCTGCTCCGCCGATCCCTTTTTGCATGCCCGTTTTGAGAAGATCGGGTATCTGCGTGCAAGATTCGCTTTGGGAAGGTGCGGGACATGCCCTCCCACGCTTTTCAGACGTCTGGGCGACATACCAGACGACGGGAAGCACTTCCAGACGTTCGGAGAAGTGGCCGGACGTCTGGAGCTGGGTCCAGATGATCCAGAAGAGTTCCTGGACGTCTGAGGATTGGCGCAGGGCTTGAGGTATGACACTGGACACTTTTAAGACATCTGGAAGTTGTTCCAGACGTCTGATTTGAGTCAGCAACGCTATTTTTGACCCATTTAGGGTCCGTTTGAGGTTCGCTTCCAGCAAATAAGATACCAATGTTTCCCGTATGAATTCCTCTACTTGGTAGAAGACTTTCTATACTGTTCTGAATATTCTCTTGTGATTGATCCTTGTGATAGGACTTTGTTCCGTTGCAGGTTCGGGGCTTGCTAAGGCATGTGAGCCTACCGTTCAAGCCCCCACTACTCCTGGGTTTACTAGTAGAGTGGCTTCCCCTTAATTTAATTAAAACCTAAATGCATGTGTGGAATGAATGATTAAAACCTAGGATATGGCATGAATCCAAGGACGAGAAACACTTGAAATGTCGGTAATGGATGATTGAATTGCAGTCTTAAATGAGTAGATAGAATAATAACAATTGCCTGTAAATAAATAATAGCTACCTGTGAAATGTAAAATACTTGTACTAGCAAATTGTTGCATGTAAATTCCTGTTGTATACATTAAATGACATAATACGAGCTGCATGTATATAAATTGAGAATAGTAACGTGAATGATGGAAATACGAGCTACCTGTATATAACCTGTGTACGGAAATGTGAACGATAGAGATACAAGTTACATATGTATAACATGAGAATGGAAATGGAAATGATGAAACTTGGTATGGCATGGCCTGAGGAATATGAGCATGAACCCTACGGAGAATTAGGAGTTTAGCTCTTGGAAATAAATGGAATGGATCTGGAAATGTGTTGGGAAGTGTGCTGGCCCTTGAGTGCGTGGTACCAAGGGGAGCGCATGCTACCTCTTAGTGTAGAGGGTGCTTATCGCCTTCCGGTTGAGACCTGGGGTGGGTTTGGCCACTTTACACCGACTCTGTGGCCCTCGTGTACATTGTACCGGGGAGAGCTACTAGTGTAGGGAGAGAGCTAGCCACCCCACAGGGCACGGGGTTCAGCTAGCCGCCCTACACCGACTTGTTAGGTCCACTGGGAAAACTAGGGTAGTCAGGCGAAAGTGTGCAGACTGTTGAGGGGCCAGACCCCTGTTTGGTTACTGAGAGGGGCTAAACCCCTGTTACTGAGAGGGTTATGCCCTATACTGGTTTCGTGCTGTACTTTGGGTGCACCCATTAACGGAAACGACTAACCGCATGCCAGTGCAGGGTAGCTACCCGTGCGCTTATCGCACGTGCCGTAGTCACTGTTACGTCTATCCGTGACCTTGGGGTGGTTGACTAGGTGTAGGATCACTACGGGAGACTCTCCCGGCCAAGAGAGTACCACGTGTGCCTTCTACTCTTCGGAAAAGACTCCAATCAAGATCGTTCCCACAAGGAACATTCGAGATCAAGAAAAAGACCTGATAAATAAACCAAGTGTGAAAAAGAATAATTAGTTAAAGAAAGTAATTGAAAAACAACAGCTACCTGTTAAGACCTGTGCTGTTAAGCCTTTTAAGACATCCAGACTTTAGGTCAAACATCTGGTAAGACGTCTTGACTGAGGGTTAGACGTCTTGTAAGACGTTTGGACTCATCCCCAGACGTCTGAAAATAAAAAAATTCATGTACGAGCTCGAGTCTACGTGCGTGCTGCGCGCAGACAGTGCACTTCTCTCATTTTCTTCTCCTTCTCTCTCCTTTCGCCTGACAGAAACCCTAAACCTACACCCTTATATAATCCCCCCTCCTCTCCCTCATTCCACCCCCACTTCCCAGCCACTTTCCTCCTTCCTCCAGTGAGAGAAGCAGAGCGAGAACGGCGGAGAGAAGGTGCGGCGTAAGAGGAGAGGAGGAGCAACGTGAGAGGGAGAGGAGAGCAAGCTTGCGAGCTCGCGTAGGAGCTAACCGGTGAGCTCACAGCTGGAGCGGCGCGTGCGTAAGGTGGAGGAGTGAGTCTGGGAGGCCCTCCCTGACACTACTGCAGCCGGAGCAGCAGGCAAGAGGACACGGCGCGACCACGCGCGACGTGAGAGGGCGGAAGCAGGTTCTGGTTCTGGGACTTCTCAGAATCAGACGTCTGGAGTGACCTCCAGATGATGGTGCGGACGTCTGGAGGTGGTGCCAGACGTCTGAGGAGGAGGCCTTGCGAAGGTACGTCTCCTTTGCGGATATGGCCATGCAGGCCGCTCCGCCGATACACTATTTCATGCCCGATTTGAGAAGATTCGTTTACGCGTGCATGATTCGCTTCGGGAAGGCGCGGGACATGCCCTCCCACGCATTTCAGACGTCTGAGTGACCTACCAGATGACAGGAAGCGCTTCCAGACGTTCGGAGAGGTGGTCAGACGTCTGGAACTAGGTCCAGACGGTCCAGCGGAGTTCCTGGATGTCTGAGGAGTGGCACAGGACTTGAGGTATGGCATTGGACACTTTTAAGACATCTGGAAGTTGTTCCAGACGTCTGATTTGAGTCAGGAACACTGTTTTTGACCCATTTAGGGTCCATTTGAGGTCTGATTTCCACAATTAAGATACTGATGTTTCTCGTATGTTTTCCCCTACTTGTTGGAATACTTTCTACACTATTCTGAGTATTCTCTTGTGATTGATCCTTATGATAGGACTGGTTTCCGTTGCAGGTTCGGGGCTTGCTCAGGCACGTAAGCCTGCTGTTCAAGCTCCCATTACTCTTGGGTTTACTGGTAGAGTGGCTTCCCCTTAATTTAATTACAACCTAATTACATGTGTGGAATGAATGATTAGAACCTAGGATATGGCATGAATCCTAGGACTAGAAATACTGGAATGTCTATATTGAATGAATGAATTGCAATCCTGAATGAGTAGATAAATGAATAACAATTTCCTGTAAATGAATAACAGTTGCCTACGAAATATGTAGTATTTATGCTAGTTAACTGTCGCATGTAATTTTCCTGCCACACAAGTGAAATGACATAATATGAGTTGCATGTATATGATTTGGAAATGGAAGGGTGAATGTTAGAAACACGAGCTATCTGTGAATAACTTAAAAATGGAAATGTGAATGATAGAATTGTCAGTTGCATGTGTATAACCTGAGAATGGAAATAGAAGTAATGAAACCTGATATGGAATAGCCTGAGGAATATGAGCATGAACCCTATGGGGAATTAGGAGTAGAGCTCTCGGAAATAAATGGAATGGAACTGAAAATGTGAGTGGGGAAGTGAGCTGGCCCTTGAGTATGGAGTACCAAGGAGAGTGACTGTCCTCCCTCCCCCCCCCCCCCAGTTTAATGTAGAGTGGAGCTAGCCGCCCTTGGGTCGGGACCCGAGGTTAGGATTGGCCACTCTATATCGACTTCTTGGCCCTTACGTACACAGTACCGGGGAGAGCTACTAGTGTAGAGAGAGAGCTAGCCACCCCACGGGGTCCAGGGTTCAACTAGCCACCCTACACCGACTTGTCAAGCCCACTGGGCAAACCAAGGTAGTCAGGAGAGGGTGCGCGGACTGTGGAGGGGCGAGACCCCTGTTTGGTTCTTATGGGCTAGACCCCTATTACTGAGAGGGCTATGCCCTATACTGGTTTCGTGATGTGCTTTGGGCGCACCCGCTAACAGAAACGACTGACCGCATGCCAGTTCGGGGTAGTTACCCGTGTGCTTATCGTGCGTGCCATAGTCACTGTTACGTCTGTCCGTGACCTTGGGATGGTTGACTAGGTGTAGGACCACCATGGGGGAGTCTCCCGGCCAGGAGAATACCACGTTCGACTTCTACTCTTCGGAAAAAACTGCAATCAAGATCGTTCCCACGAGGAACATTCGAGATCAAGAAAGAGACCTGATAAATAAACCAAGTGGTGAAAGAAACAATAATTAGTAAGGAAAGAAAGAAATTGAAAAACAACAGCTACCTATCCACCTTTACTGCTTTAGTTAGTTGGTTACCACTCTACTCAGCATTCTCTGACATTTTGTACTCATAACCCTTTTCAGGTCCAAGTGTTGAGTAGTTAGAGCCTATGACTGTAGAGGGTGCTGGGCCGAGTAAAGCCTAGTAGTTGTAGCTCTTTTTGTATTCGGTTGTAGTAGTGAGTAGCTTCTTGTACCTTTGTTCTCTATACTCTTTCGTTCGGCACATTATATTCCTGTACCCGTTTACTTTTCTATTGTTGTGGTGGTGTGTAATATAGTAGTTTTACTTCTTTACTGTTGTACTTTTGCTACTATTAGTTGCTTAGTATAGTGAATGTTGTTTACTTTCCTACTTTTTGGTTATTTTCTCGTTGGACGACTGGGTCTTGGGATCAGTCGAGTCGGTCCGGTCTCCTGTCTTGTAGGGATTCGGGAATCGGGTCATAACACTACCTGTTCACTTTTACTGCTTTAGTTAGCTGGTTGCCACTCTACTCAGTGTTCGCTGACTTTGTGTACTCATAACCCTTTTCAGGTCCAGGTGTTGAGCAACCAGAGTCTACGGTTGCAGAGGGTGCTGGACCCAGTAGAGTCCAGTAGCTGTAGTTTCTCTTGTTATACTCTTTTGTAGTAGTGAGTTAGACTCTATACCTTTATATTCTGTACTTTTACGTTCTGCACTTTATATTTTATACCTGGTTACTTTTCTACCGTTGTGGTGGTATGACTGTAGCAATTCTACTTCTTTATTGCTGTACATTTTTACTGTTAGTTGCTTAGTATAGTGAATGTGATTTACTTTCCTGCTTTTTGGTTACTTTCTCGTTGGACGACTGGGTCTTGGGATCAGTCGAGTCAGTCCAATCTCGTGTCCTGTAAGGATTCGGGAATTGGATCGTAACAGTTGGTATGGTATTATTATGTTAATGAGTGACATTTTAATATTATAATATAATGTGAGTGGATATATTATGTTGAAGTAGATATATTTTAATATACATTGAAGTTGATAGGAATGGGTATATTATGGTGTAAGTGGATATTAATGTTGATGTTATATAAAAAATGATATTGATGTGATGTGGATGACGAATTATGAAATTCTCCTTCAAAAATTTCTCACACATTCTTATCCCACTCACAAATCCTTATCATACCTCATAATCCGTTGCGAAATGCCTCAGTGGGTGAAAGGTGTTTTAGTATAAAAATAAGATTAAAATTGTTATTTCCATTGGAATATTCCCAACGAAAACTCCTATTTTAATTATTACAAATTTCTCATTCTTAACAAATTTTAAGCCTGAAAATACCCATCATGACTTGAAGGGGAGGCGCATCCATCATTCTACTTAAAGTCACCTTCTCCCTTTCCTCCTCCGACCTTCCTCTAAGCGGGAGGCCTCCAACAACCGTCGACACCCTCCTCCTCCTCCATCTTTCATCTCTGATCGTCTCCACCACTACGACACTGCTCCTATCCTCCATCGCCATTGTTTCCCTTTTTCTTTACTTAATTCTAATTGCATTTTGTTTATTCTTTTCTAGTCGTAAAACTTGATTACTTGCAACCTTTTGCTTGGTTCATCAATGAAAAATTCTTCTATTCAATTATTATCCTCATTACTTAGTCTTTGTATGTTTAATTCATTTTTATTAGTCTGCTTGTTTGCATTTACGTTATCTTTGTTGGTCATGTTTCTCTTTTCAAATTTATTCATTAACTTTTATACATCCAAAAGTTTCCAACAAATTATCTTAGGTTTCTACATATTCAATTTACATTCTTAAAAAGTTTCACGCTACTTCCTTTAGAGAAAATTTTAAAATTTTGATTTACATTTGAGCCCTTACATTGTTACGACTTAGTCTTATGATTTCTTTCCGAATTTATTGTGTGAGTTCTGCGAGTCTTTCTTGAGTTAAAATTGATACAATGATTGGTTAAAAAGCTATTCACGACCAAGAATTTTCTTAAGATTTTAATAATTTTTAAAATTATTTTTACATAATTACCTTTGCATCTTAGTCTCTTGGTTTCATTGTCATTGTATTCTAAAAATATCCAAAGAATTTGAAAATTTAAAAATAACAAATAATACTTTAGTTTATTATGATTGGGAGTGACTTAGAAGTTTTGCCTCCTTACGATAGGATCGTAAAAAGAGATCAAATTAGTCAACATGACTCAAATCTAACTTGAATGATAGATTGCAACCTTACTCGAACCTATTTATGTTAAATGAGTTACAACCTGCTTAGCTTTTTTACATAAACGGATTAGGTTCTAGTTGAACCTCTTAAACCCACCTAACCTGGTCAATTTATTTTATTTAATCTATTTAACTTATTTAATTTAAGTCTTTTAACTTATTTAATTTAACATACTTAATACATTAATATATTTAACCCACCTGCTCAACCTGATTTATCTAATTATTTAAATGGATTGAGTTAGGTTTTGAAGAATTTAGGCACGTTAAATTTGGGTTGGGATATTTAAATTTATTTAATATATGATTCGATTTAACTTGACCTCTTTATAAATCAATATAACTTTTACTGGTTGGATCTAACTCTACCATACTCATTTGATAAGCCTATCTTATGAGTTGACTTGAATTTCCACTTTACTCATATTTTATCTATTTTTAGTGGCTCGAAATTAATTAAACTATCATATTTTTACTCTACAACGAAATATTTATTATTGGTGAATCCTAACAATCAGGATACTATAAAAAATTCATCAAGAACTTCTCCTTATTATTCGTGAACCCTATAGTGTTTGCGTGCATGCAGGCGCGCGTGCATGATTAGAGGAAAAATGCCTTTTGAAAATTTTCGTTTGTGGATTTTGAAACGAAATTAGTGGCCACTATCCATCTCGTACATTTCCCGCAGATTTCATTAAATAAGAGGTGCACTTACTTAGATGTCTAGAGCGAGGTCAGGATCTCATCTTTAATGGGCGCAAAGAGTAGCGTCAGGATTTCTCCACAAGACTATTAAGCTAAGCAAGAACCTTTCTACCTAGAAAATCTCTATTTGCACTCCTGAACACATTTAGTCTCTTGCAATACTTGTATCAACTATTGATCTCAAGTAACACTAGTCAAGGGCATACAACTCTAACAGGTGGGACATGCTCACAATATAGGGCCCAATTTGTTTTTGTAGTACACACGGCTGTACCAACCACAAAACAAGGGCCTGACCATGAGAAAAGTTGCAGCCATGGTTAGAGAAATTATAATGATAACCAGGGATTTGATGCTATTTTAGACATTTAAACAAATATTGTTTAAGTGGCCGTGACTTAAAACTGCTGTGGCTGTAACTCAAATACAAAAAATAAACGGATCCATAATTTCTACAGGAGCCTTTTTCTTTTTCCTTTTAAGAAGATTTTATAGAAATCAAAAAGAAGGAAACTTTAACGGATAGGATACAAAGAAGAGGCTTTCATTAAGGAAAAAAGATTTATATGTTCTATGAAGGATTAATGATCCTCTAAACAAACCAATGAAAGCTCCCTGCCAACCCCTCTCAGGAAACTACATGTTGAAGATGGATTACTTTCCCTCGACATCAATCTCCTCCTTTCCTACTTGATTTTAGGGGTAGTTCTTATGGCAAAGAATCCAGGGATACTATCATGGCAAATTCATAAAGTTTCCCTTAAATGGACCACGATTTTCTATACAATGGAGCAATGATTACTTGCCTTTAGCTGTGAGCTCCAACCTTGGCTAGAAAGCAACTTTTATTTCCTGCCTTTTTCCCTTCCTTTCAAGTTGTCAAGGAGATTCAAAACTAGACCTCTAATGTAGTTCCATGGAGCCCATGGTCAGGATGCATGTCATACTTCATGGAATTGAAGTTAGGGTACCACTGACATATGGCGGATGGACATTGACTTCCATCTTGTTGCCCACTTATTACTGGAGATACTAAATGTCACTGTATAATAGACCAATGGAATTCCATATTAGAACAAGTCATCAATGCTTATCTTCAATGATTTAACTTGTTTGTTCCAACTACCTTAGCATTCGTACCTCAACGAAGTATCATTTTTACCCTCCAAGTACAATAATCATGTCTAGTAACCATCAACAAGGACAAATGACTACCATACACATTTGCTTAATAACATAGAAAGAGCTATCACAAGGACATTGCCTCTTCACAACTATGATAAAGGCTCTCGAGTTCATGATTGGGTTTCTTGATTGCCTACACACTTTGCTTGGCATGTGTTAAGATGATGGTCATTCTCTCATACTTCTAAAGTTGTGTCATGTTCAACGTGAAGGCAAGCATATCCATGGGAGGCCTAAAATTAGTTATTTGGTTGATTACATAATTCTTTTTCATGATTTGTCTACTTTCAAGTTTATAGAAATCATGCATTCTATACCAGGTGTTCCTACTGTGCCCTAATGTGGCATACCCTCCAAAACCATTGGAAGGCTACTCCAAATAATCTCACAACTTCGAACCATAGCATTTGATTGATGGGTTAAGTAGATTTACATCATATTAAGTATTTAATCAGCTACTTAATCTATGCCTAATTTGTGTTAGGTTAAGTGAATTTAACTCAAGATAAAGTCATTCCATCATCTCTGTGGAATAACTTTAATCCGTTAAAACATCCAAATAGGTTAACTCACTTATTCTCCTATTTATTATACTCCTTTCTTATTCCTCTACTTATTCCCCTTGTCAAACAAGACCCTAATCTCTAAGGACTGGTTTGCATGAGGGGCATGCCCTAGGAACCATGGTTATCTCCTATCTCTATTGAGATATCCTCTCAAATTTTAACACGGCTTTAGTTCCCTATCTTAGTGTTTAGCGAACCAGAGAATGAAGAGTTAAGCTACCATCTATTTTTCAACACCAATCGCATCCTCTCATTTTACACGTTCTCTTCTGACCCTTCTTTCCATGTTAAACCACCACGAACAGGAAATGTCCCCCCTTCTGACATAAACGCAAATAGGGATTATCCTCTCTCTCTCTCTTTTTTTTTTTCATTTACAAACCTGTGGGTTGGTAAGCACCAGAAGTAGCACTAAAGAGGGTTTCATATTCCTCATTCCAACGCGTAATTGATAAGAATGTTGCAGATGGATGTCCGGTGTCCATAAAACAGATGAGAAATCATGTCGCTAAACACACAAGGGCGGAGCATTGCTTGGCACAGGCAGATGAGTACCCACACCTCCCTGCCCATCATTTCGTGCAAAGTCCCCTCCGATCCCTCAAATGGTCGACGCTCTCCAAAACGCCTACAATGTTTTTTTTTATGATAAGTCCCCAGCTGTAACACATTTTTGCAGAGGGATAGATATTGCGGGCATACAAGTGTAACATCAATTTTTCTTGGTTCAATCGTGTCTCGGCTACTCTCCGTCGATCAGAAACACTAGGACCAGACTGGGATATCTCAGATATCTGATTTAAGCAAATTCTGAAACACTCATCATTTAGATATAAGACAATTACATCCACAATCCATGAGTTAATTTTTTTGGGGGAAAACAACACAAAAATATTTATCAATCACGACAACCTACCAACAACTGTCATAAGAAGCATGTACGTTATAGACTTTCAAGAAAAGGGCACCATTACCTCTGGCACAACGCTCTCAACATCAACATTTTTGACATAATCGGCTCTCTACATAACCGTATTAAGCGAATAACCTTAAAGTCAAGACCACCAGGGCATAGAATTCACCTGCAAGTACAAATAAAAAAGAAAAAAGCCAATCCTTCTTTGAGCATAGCAGAAGTAAACAAAACGGTGAACCAAAACTAAGATTATGCTCCTGCTTTCCGACGAGCAACACGAGCAACAAAGCCAGCCTTTATAGCTGCAACCGAACGTGAAGATCCACACTGCAAATAAGAGATCAAGAATGTCAGATGATGAATGATGCCCCAAAAAACACAATTACTGAACCTTTAGCGACACAGTTATTTCGAAATAAGAAAAGAAAAGAAAATCAAACACATACTCAAAAATTTGAGAGGATTACTGTATACAATACCCCAACCAAGTAACAGGCACAAAGTTAGAATACAAGGAAACAGTGAAGAAGAAAAGCAACAAGGATTTAGGGATTCAAGTGACAGTTTAAAACACTAGAAACCCTTCTGGATCACCTTAGGCAATCTTTCTAAAGTCGTACAAAACGAACATTGGTCCTCAGAGGAGCAATATTATCATAAGTTTGATCCATTGAGTATCGTGCATCCTAGGTTGTGTAAATTGCAACAGCCAAGCTTTTCATCACATTAGCGATGTTTGCCAAATGGAGCATTTGCCCTCATCCAGATCTCTCATGGGAAATTCCAGGATTTGGTGTATGAAAAAATGGTTTTCTTACTGTACTCTGTATAATCCTCAACAGCTTCTGAGTCTTTTATCCAGATTATCATTGCCTTGAGCTGGGGCATGGGAAAGTCCTTTCTCCATATGTCTAAACCACCATAAACAAGTTGCTCTCACCTTATTCTCAACTAATTCCACATAACCCTTCTCTTATAACCTGATTTCACATACACTCCTTTCTTTTGCGCCACTCATCCAGCTCAATATCATATTTTTCATTTTCTTAACCAACTTCTTCTTCACTACAGTTAACAACCCAACATTTGAATCCATATAACATGGCAAATGTCATACCGTTGTGTATGCAGTGTTTACCAAATTCCATAATGTTGTCATAGAAAACATTTTTAGTTCCAATCGACTTCAGCTCATCTATATTGCCTAAATACTTAAAATATCTTTTCTTAAGTGTGACATCTCCCTCAGTTTATACATGTTGCTGAAAAAGTGGTACCAAATAGTTAAAATCTCTTTCCTCGTGTGACATCTCCATCAGTTCATCCATTTTGTTGAAAAAATTGATCCCGGACACTTAAAACCTTTGTTTTGAATGGAATACATCCCTTTTTCACAACCATTCCATTTAGGCATCATCCCACTGATCCTGTGTTTGCATTTGATACATTCAATCCTTCTTCCACCCGGATGGAAGCCCTTAAATTTGAGAACTTCTGTTAAATAGCTCTTGTTGCATCTGCATAGACAATGCCATACAAACAACATGCACCTAGGTACTTCATCTTAGATGTGCTTCATCAACTTTTCCCATGACCAAATGTATTGCTTCATCGTAGGTCTAACAGGCACAAAAACAAACAAATTCTTCCTTCTTTCTGAAACCAAAGTAATCCTTCATTACACCAAAGACTTATATTTACCTCCCTTAAATTACATTCCCAAAGCTTTCTTGTGACACTCACCAACATGATCCACTACGATTTGGACATTTCTGCACATCTTTGCTTTTGTACAAGTGATCACAGATTTCTCTATTTTTATGGAACTCTTACTTTGCTAAAGGACATTAAATAAGTTTGACTTTTCCTCCCACAATAATTTCCATACATCCAATTCCACAACCTCCAGTTGCTTCATTATTTTTCAAGACATTAAATTAATGTTGAAATATTTTAACTTTAGCAATTTAGATAATAAAATATTTGGAGTTGACTGACGTCAGAATTAATTATTACAGAAATCAAAGGGCTAGAATGAAAGTTTCACAGTTCTGACAAAAAGTGTATGCGTTGGATATGGTTGCATGATAATTGGTTGATTCATTCATTGGTAAGTGCAATTATGTATGATTATATTTTTACAAAAGATTTTATACAAGTTAAAGGTATTTATGTGCAAAATGTGCTAAATATTCGCACCCAATTAAATGTGATGAAGTTTGAAGATACGAGAACTATGCTCATCACATAGAAAAAGATAATTGTATTGAAGAAAAGTTTAAACAAATATTCACATTTTTATTCAATTTGTTAAAACTTGATCGGTTATATTATTATATAAGCCCCAGATAGGTTGATTTGATAGATTAGGCTTGAACTGAGCCACTTACAAACAAACCGAGCCAATGGAGAACAAAATGTCCAAGTCAATCGGGTTATGGAAGTGATTAATGATCGAGTTATCCAATTAGAAATTTGCTAACTTAAATTTGAATTAAATGGTTGTTATAGACAAGAAGACAATTCCAACTAATCAGAAAAATTCCAACTGATCACTCATTTAGCTGTTGGAAGAAGATATTTGTGAGATTTGAACTTCACTTGAAAAAATCACCTATTAAGGCCATTTTTACACATGTTAAGTTTTTGAAAAATACCGATTTGCCCATAATTTCTAATTATTCGAAGGGTAACACTTAGTCATTTTGAAAGGAGGAAATTCACCTAAACATAGAGGTAGTTGAGAGGCTTTTCAACACATAACATAAGCAATAAAGAAAGCTCTAAGTGAAGCTCTACCTCTCTCTGTAAGCTCTCTAGTTCTGGCATTGAACTTCTGATTCTGTGGAGAGCAACCTTGGTGAATGTAGGAGATTCTGAACGTGATTCTAGATGGAGATTTTGAAGGAAATTCTAAAGAAAATTCCAGAATTGATTCTAGAGAAAATTCTGAGATTTTGAGACTCCGATGATCTAAAGAGAGGTGATTCTACAAGAATCTCTAGCAAATTTAATTATAGGAGAATCTCTTGTGGATATGGCAAAGCAAATTCTAGGCAAAAGTGATTATAGAAAAATCTTTAACAGAAATTAATCTAAATCTAGGGAGGAAACCATGTCGCCATCAAATAGAAGATTTGCCTATAACTTCCTAAGTGCATAACTTTAAATTTTTTAATTCAAGATTCTTAGAAAAGCATAATTAATAATCCTATTACCAGTGCTTAACATTTTGATAAGATCAATTTATGCTATAGGATTGATATTGCTGTGATATTGTTATTTCTGTTGTACTTGAATTTGCTATAGACATGTAAACGGGATGTGCAGTCACGAGTTTAAAGGTTGACAGGTGGTTGAACATCATTTGAGCAATTGTTCTGTGGGTTGAACTACTCATGGACAAGCTTCGATTGATTGGTTAAGTAACCAACTGTTGTAAAGGTTTGCGTTACACCTAAGAATATCCTAGTTTTTGTTCTAAATACCTATGTCTCTTGTATTTATACATTTTGATATTGATATTTGTGAGTAATTGTATTTGATATTCAGATTGATATTCCGACATAATCTAATAATGTGATCCGGATAAGCTAACTCCTTAAAAAATTTATATTCAAGTTGAGGCTGAAAAAGGAACACTATTCACCTTCTCCAGTGCTATCCTACCCTTCTACAAACCCTATACATGGTATCGGAGCTTTGGTATTGTGATTGAAGAAGATCCAAGCATAGCATCACCCCATGGCATTCAACTTTAAAGTGGCAAAAGTTTGACAGATGTCATATTTTGATAGAACAAATTATCCACGTTAAAGAACAAGGATAAAACTATTCCTCAAGGAAGAAGACCAAGCACTAGTGTTGTAAAAGTTGGTAGTCGGTATTCAATCGACCAGGTCACTAAGGAGTATATAGTATGTAAGGGAGTAGTCAGGGAATACTCGATCAAGTATTTTTTTAATATTTAAATATTTATATATTCATAAAATATATTAATAAGATGTGTTTACTTGCTTAATTCAAGATTTCAATAAGTAAAATATATCATTACGTAACGATCAACCATTTTAAAGTTCAAGCTAATAAAAATAAGCCATGAACCATAAGATCAAAAGAAATAAATAATATAAGCTCAAAGTTTTTAATCATTGTAACTTGCAACCGAGTCCGGTTGGAACCCAATAATGGACCTACATATAGAAATCAGCCTTATAGTTGGCTAACTAGGCCAACTACTCAAATGAGTATTTGAACCGACCAACTATCTGCTCGAGTATGGGTACTCAGGTTGATGGAGGGGGTGACTAGGAGTCTAAGACTACTCAGCGCCAAGTAGTTGGCCTAGTCAACTGATTTTTACAACACTGACTATGGGATAGAATTAAATATGGAGCTAGGATATCCCAATTAAGAGACCTTCAAGATGACCATGTAATAGAAATGACCCTTGTCTTTAGAGTTGTTAATATTTTGAGAAATTCTGCCCATTAGAATTGAATTGGGATTGCACATCTAGCGAAAATATATGAAATTTGGAGAACTTTGGAATTAGCAAATGACCCTAAGATGATTAGCTATAACCTAAACCTGATGAAGTAGAAGAAAAAGGCTTAGTGACTGGCATTAGTACAACAAAATCATAGGATGATTCAGATAGTGATCCAGGTTGATCATCTAGGAGAAACAAAGAAGCCGAAATTATAAACCAAAGGTCTAAAGAAGAAGATTATGCAGATGAGTCAAATGAAGATAACATATGATAAGCAAATGTGTGAATTCGAGAAGGTAGACAAATCACCTAGGCAAAGAAAAAAGGAAACCAAGAAACCAAATAAACTCAATACTAAATTACAAGAAAGACAAACTTGGTAATAGATCTACCTGAAGTAAATTACAAGAAAGACCAACTTGTAGAGTTTGTGAGCAAGACAAACTTCCTAAGTATTCTTTTGAGATACAATTGTTGATAGTGTACCTTAATCCCTCTTTGACGCATGACTTTAAGCCCCTATACCTTAGGAGAGATGCAGACATCTTATACTCTATACTAAAGGTGAGGTCCTGGGACAGCTGTCATCACAAGAATATTTTTCCTTTAATTAAATTAATCCCACTTCCCCTCCTCTGCTGCTCTTCCAGTTGGCTTTCTTGGATTTCTTCCCATCCCCAATTGACAAACCAATAGAAATCTCTCCATTTTTGTTTCCATATGCTCTATCAGAAAAAAAATTCTCCCCACTGCCCCCATTTCTCCTAATTTTCTCCACCATTTGTCTCCAACTATTTTTGGTTATCACTTCATTTTCTATTTCAAATTACTTGATTTTAGGATGAAATATTACCCATAAAATGTTCAATGAAAGTTGACAAGAGATGTTTTTCACAATTTATTTAGCCATTATATTTTTTTTAACATAATAAAGTACCCAACAGCCATAATTTATTTTTTGTGAGTTAAAATTTGAAGCTCAGTCAGTAAGAAATGTAATTCATTTAATTTAATGACGCAACAAAGCATGAGATGTATTAACTAGTTTTTTATAGAGCGAGGAGATTTCTTAGTAATTCAAACTTCTTTTTTTTTTTTGAAAGGTAAAGGACAACTACTAGAGGTCAGTAGTCATCCACTTCATTAACACTAGACCAAAGGATTACACATTTTGGTGCCAAAAATCAAACAAAGTCAGCGACTCCCTCAGAACATTTTCCACTCACACTCGAACAGTCTTGAACACCATCCTGTTCCTTTGAAGGCAGATGCACCAAAGGGCCGCAAATGCTTCTATCAACAGCAGAGAATCCATTTGATCGTTCAACCAAAATGACATCCAAAAATCATCAAAAGAGGCAACCTATGGACCTGGGACAATCATCTACTCCCAAATCGCCTTTGCAAATCCATTGAACAATTGAAAGTTGTAAGGTATTGGAAACCTCACAAACCATGTAACCCAGATAACCCCTTCATTTAATCCATGTATGCAGTAGCTACATACACACATGAGATAACCACTACTAAACCCACTACAGTTGTAGCCCATTTCAAGCTCTTGAACGATCTTAATAAATATGATAGATGCACCATGATACACGTTTGACATGTCAAACTCTTGGTAAATCATTGTGTCTCACTGTAAACTGGATATGATGGCAAAAATGACCACACACAAGTCCTTTAAAATTGAGGCCCATTGTAATAAGGCATCCTATTAACATCAAAATTGGTCAGCCTTCTCAAAGTGATAAGAGTTGCATCAATCATACAGAAAAAGCTTGTGAAAAATGATTCTTACAACCTCCCTTAATAGCTTCACAATCTACAAGAACCTACTCTTGTATTGATGTATAAGGTCTTTTAAAGTAAAAAAGACTCGATGTATAGGGTTCTTTATTTTGTATTTCATTCATTTAGCTTTTTTCTAAGAGAAAATAGGAAGACTATCAACATTCGGTAGTCATCCAAATCCATTAAAAAAAAGGATAAGTACAATAAGCACAAGACATTGTGGCTAAGAAACCACAAAAAACCAAGTCCCACCCAATCGCCCATAGATGACCTCACAGTCACAACACAAAGATCACACCCACAAGGACACACCCTACACAAGAAACTGAAACTGAACTTCTTACTCAAAAACCAAAAACCCCACACCCAAGTAAAAACCACCCAGACCACAAAATTACTAATTTGATGGATGTATCATCGATTTCCCTCTCCTTCTGTGCTCGCTACTCCCGCCTCTGGGCCCCCAGAAAATGTCCTGCTGCAAAGCCACACCCATCTTCATTCCATGAAGGAACTCTAACCATGAGATAGATCCTTCTTCCCACCATCACGAGCATGCAGAGCCTTGTTCAAGTTCAAAACCTTGGCCACTCTGAGCTCAACGTCATCTTCACGCTCATCCACTTTCAGCCTCTTGCTCTTTACAATTTTTATTTTATAAAAAGAGCAATACATGAGGCCGCTTCTCACATACAAAGATCTACAAGCATCTGGGCTCCTGGAATCTGAGGGTACGAACCCACCACTGCTCTTGCCACCAGGCATCTTCAGGGAAATATGAGCAGCCACACGGAACCCACCTTCATCGGAATCATCCTCCCATCGGAAACAAACCATTGGCCCTGGTGTTGCCACCACAGCCCCGAGAACAGCCACAGCAGCCTGCTGCAGTACTGCATTTGCACCATCAGCAATGTCATCAAACCCAGATCTCATACCAGCACCATCAGCAGCGCCCACAACATGTTGCAGTATCGCATCAGCACCATCAACAGCATCATTGACCCAGAATTGACGGTAGAGGCCACCATAACCTGCTGCAAAGCCGCAATCTCAGTATCAGAACTAACACCTGCCCTGCCATGCTCCCATGCAAGCATTCAAGCCTATCACCCATCACCAAATCCTGCGGCAAAAATGGCCCATCATCCCAGCAAAACGATGGACCAGCAGGGAAAGGAGAGAAGACTTCAGATATCGGGTCCAAATAAAATTCGATCCAAACAAGGTCCAAAAGGAAACTCACCAACCCTGAATCCATTTCCGAATCTGGAAGCACCCTGTTTATAGACAAAAAAGTTGCCTGAAGGGCCCATCAATTGCATTGTCGCCACATCCACATGCAGGGACTGCAGCAAATCACGCTCATCAACATCCAACACGCATGTGAACAGGCTGGCGTCAGTTGCTGTTCTCCACAATCAAAGAGCCAGCTTTGGAAGGTCTAGCTGACACGGATTTGAATTTTGAAATTCTCTCCTCCATAATCAAAGTGCTAGGTTTGGAAGGTCTAGCCAGCAGGTATTCGAAATTCAAAATGTTACGTTGATCCTTTGGCTTCCAAAACTGCCGCACCACCTTCGTCGGAGCTCCACCTCCAGCAGCACTCCAATCACCAGCAACAACGACCTCAACAAATGACTTCTGGCATGCAGCAACACTTTTTTTTTAACCTAGCAATCTAAGAACAGCCATCAAACCTCGCGATGGCTTCCCACAGCTACTCCTACCCCTCCAACAGCTTTCCTTGAGCGAAAATATGAGACAAATCGCCCTCGGAGATATCAATCCCCACACACAATTTCAATCTCAAAAAGCTTGCGCACAAGTCTTCCACCACCTCACGACACCATAGCCTCAAAGGCATCTCAACAATAGAGAATTCAACCATTGGCCTTACCGGGTGACGCTCCTTAATGGCACCTTCATATAAAGATGACATCCTCCAAAAAGCGTAGCCTCTTAAGATCTGCATCCTCCAAACTGAACAAGAGAAACCTACCTGGAGAAAGAGATGATATCCTACACGTAAGCAAACCCAAGCAAAGCTTTCCAAGATGCTCCTTAACACTTGATAAATCAACACTGCCATAAACCACAACACCAACCAAAGATCCTCATGAAAACTCCACTGAATCCCTAACAACCACACACCACCTCCACAGCATGTGGTGAAGGGAGAGGAGGGATAGAAGAAAGTGGAGGAGGTTTCCTCCACCTCGGACAATCCCATCTCCGATGTCCCAAACCCCTACACACGGCACAAACGACAAGACCCCTGCAAACTGCAAGGTGACCATGCTCCTGACACTTGAAGCACACCACCTCTCTTTGCCAACCAAACCACCCTCCTCCCAATCGTCCCCTCTCTCCCCTCACCATTCTCCCATGCCCCCTCATTTCATTCATTTAGTTGACTTGAATATATTGCTTTCCACCTTCCTGCGATCAAACTTTCACTATAAGTGCTACCAATCTTTTAATGATAAGCTTCATTATCTGATTTATTTGCTTCATTCTTTTTTCCCATAACATCTCAAGCTTACTTTTGTTTATTGTGTAACGTTGAGGCTCTAAAGCATATGCCCTTTTAGCTCCAAGCTTCTTCTAGCACTTCTTATTCCAGCATCAAACTTCCCTTGCTCTAGTGCTTGTTTAGACACCTATTGATCTGTTAGGCTACTGTTGTTATACAAGTCACTGAAGTCTACCACATCTCACGATTACTAGCATGATCCCCCCAAGCAGATTGTTTCAACTTTCAGTGAGAACAAGTGTTGCTTCTTATTTAAGTTCCATAATTTAATCCCAGTGATGCTATATGTCATTTTTCCCACCATGACTTCTTTATCAGCAACCCCTTAACAATAAATGATGGTGATTAAATTATCTTCTAGAAGCATCGTGCAACCATGTAGCACAACCAGTCCTTTTTCGTCCAAGCAAAGAGATCAAGTTGCATTTTCATTGAATTATTCTTATAGTCATCACATGCTCTAAGGAAGCATTCATTTTGTATTCCTATGTATGCATGCATGCATGTACTTCAAGAATCTAGTTCAATAATAATTAATAAATCAAAATATAGGAATCCTTCCAGCAGCCATAGCTTTAAATCAATCACCCCTGCCACGCGTGTGACTTTGCTTTAAAAAACTTAATTCTAGTGGGATAACAAATAAATCACATTTTTTTTGGGAAAAAATGGCATTTCTCAAACCATAATCAGCACTTAAATGGGAACCATAGAGAGGAGCAAATCTGCTGTACCTCTACACAGAATTCAATGTAAGCCCGGAATTACTAAAAGATTACATTGTGCTTAATTATTTCAAATCATATATCTTATTAATATGGGCAAGCATCAAAGCATTGCTCCAAGACAGGACCTTTTCTCCAAGTATTTGGACCAAGAAAGCCCTTCTTTCAGAATGGTATATTCAGCAAGAAAACCGTTCTTTCAGTGTGATGTATTCCAAATTATGAATTTACCTACTCGTGTTTAAGCCTCCTAAGAAGGTTATGCACAGGCTTGATGTCCTTTGGAAAAGATTCTTCTGGAAGAATCCAGATCACGTTGGCAGATTTCTGTAGTTTGTTGCTTGGGCTGAGGTTTGTAAGCCTAAGAAGTTTGGGGGCCTTGGAGTGTTGGATCTTGCTAATTTCAATGATGCTCTATTGTCAAAGTGGTCTGTTAGGTTGTTTCAGAGTGGTGATGGCATGTGGGAGAAGATTATGAAATATTCCTATGGTGCATCTCTTGACTTGTCTTGCAGGGGGATTATTCCTCGGGGAGCTTCTGCATTTTGGAGGAGCCTTGTTCCTGCTATTCAGTGCCTTTCACCTTTCTTTCAGCCTGAATGAGGAGATGGATGAACTTTCCTCTTTTGGGAGGATGCTTGGATGAATAATGGAGCTTTTTTGACTATGTTGCCCAGATTATATGCTCTTACGTCAGACAACATGTCTATGGTTTCGGAAAGGTGGCATGTTGAGTCTAGATCTTGGATGTCTTCATTTAGCAGTGGCCTCTCTGATGATCAAATGCAGGACTTAGAGTCTTGTCGCTGTTAAGTGAAGTGTAGATTATTCATGATAGACCAGACACTTGATATGGTCTGAAGGTTCTTTTTCAGTGAAGAAGACCTACCTTTTGTTGCGAAATGCCCTTGCATTCATGATTGACGATCTGGTGGTGGACACTAAGATGCATTTGGCAGTTGAAAGTTCCCTAAAAGATAAAGCTTTTCCTGTGGCTTCTTTGAAGAGGCAAACTTGTTACCAAGATGATATTTTGTGTTCCCTGTGGGAATAGAATAAGTGTTTCATCTATTCTCGTAACCCTAGGTCCCTTATATAGGAATGGGACCCTAGAAAAGAAAAGTGCAAGACTATCCCTACACGAGTAGAAATAAAATATAACCATAAGAACCATAGACAAAAGACTAGGAAGGACTGGTAACACTCCCCCTCAAGCTAAAGCATAGATATCGATTATACTTAGCTTGGAAGAGTAGCGGTCGAAGTTGACCTATGGAAGAGACTTCGCGAACATATCAACAGCTTGATGTTCTAATGTGACTAGGCAAACCGAATGTGACCTTTGACAATCCTATCCTTGGTGTAGTGACAATCCATCTCAACATGCTTTGTAAACTTATGAAATGCTGGATTGTTGGCAAGAAACATGGCAGCAGAATTATCGCATCTTAGTTTCATAGGCTCAACAATAGATACCATAAGATCAAGGAGAACATATTTATTTTTGAAAAGGAGAACAGATTTGATCCACATCAGCTTAGGGGATGCTTGGGCCATTGCCTTGTACTTGGGCTCGGCACTAGAACAAGCAACAATTGTCTGCTTCTTGCTGCGCCAAGTTACTAGGTTGCCACCTATAAAAGTATAGAAGCTTGTCGTGGACTTTCTATCCTTAGGGCAACCGGCATAATCAACATCTGTATAGGACATCACCTCCAGACTTCCACCCTGTGAGAATAAAAGCCCCTTTTGCTGGTGCACTTTTCAAGCAATGTAATACCATCATAGTATCCTCCCAGTGGACCCTCTTGGGTTTATCCATGAACTAACTCACTTTGCTTACAACAAAGTGATATATCATGTCATGTCATTGTTACATATAACAATTTCCCAACCAAGGTTCTGAACTGCCTAGCATCAACCGAATCAGTAGCATCATCATATAGATGAACACCAAGATCCATAGGAATAGAGGCGAGCTTGGCTCCAGCCATGCCCATCTTTTCCAGAAGATCCAACACATACTTCATCTAAGAAAGCACAACACCTTTCTCATTGCGGGCCACCTCAATTTCCAGAAAATACTTAAGGGGGCCTAGATCTTTTGTTACAAAGTGCTCATTCAAGAACTTAATAGATGATATACCAATAGTATCATCCCCTGCCAAAATAATGTCATCCACATACACAAGCAGGACTACCTGCCCATTGGGTGTCTTTTTCACAAATAGTGAGTGGTCAGAAGTGGACCTGCGGAACCCAATTTGAGCAATAGCGTCAGACAATTTCTGGAACCATGCCCTGGGGCTCTGTTTCAAGCAATATATGGCCTTATGAAGTTTGCATACCTTGTGACATCCCCCTTTGTCTCAAAACCAGGAGATTGCTACATGTAGACCTCCTTATCCAAGTTCCCATATAAAAAGGCATTTTTAATGTCAAGTTGATGCAAGCACCAATTCATATGGACCGCCATAGAGATAAGAATGCGAAGTGTAGGTAGGTGTGCAACTGAGGAGAAGGTATCAAAGTAGTCAATGCCATAAGTTTGCGTAAATACCTTAGCCACCACACGGGCCTTGTAGCACTCAATAGAGCCATCTGAGCGATGCTTAACTGTAAAGACCCACTTACAGCTGACTATGGTCCCATTGATCGAGGGATCAACAAGAGTCCAAGTTCCTTTGGATTGCAAAGCAGACAAC
This sequence comes from Thalassia testudinum, assembly GCA_037157565.1. Taxonomy (NCBI): domain Eukaryota; kingdom Viridiplantae; phylum Streptophyta; class Magnoliopsida; order Alismatales; family Hydrocharitaceae; genus Thalassia; species Thalassia testudinum. The sequence goes on along the minus strand of JAZHRO010000036.1, from coordinate 115,690,921 downwards.
TCTTCCACCATAGCATTCTTCCAATGGTAATCTCCTAAGGCATACTGATGTGAATGTGGAATATGAATAGTAGATAGAGCTGAGATAAACTACTAATGTTCAGGTGACAAGCACGCTAAAGAGACATAGCGAGAGAGGGGATGAAGTGTGCATGAGCGAGATCCTTTCCTTAAAGCAATAGGCGCATTGAGATCAGTGGGACCTGGGTCATCAATCGATGGAGTAGGATCCAAAGGATATGAAATAGAATCACTAGAAGCAACGTCAGTTGGGCCAGATGTAGGGATTACCTCAGGAGTAGGAGGTATCATGCTGCTACTGCTGATGACAATGGTAAGAGTAAACAAACTAGGATTGCCAACCCTGTTGTACAACCCAATCATTAGTAGGCTTGTCTATCATCGGTGTAGGCATGGACATAGGTAACTCAACCTCCTCAATAGGTTTTGGAGAAACCAAATGAAAGGCAGAGATAAGAATAGTATGCAGTGGACTCAAAGGACACATTGACACTAACAATCTGCCTACACCCAATGGGATCATATCTCGACAATGCAATTCTTTAGTAACGCGATTAACATAAAGCAAACTCAAGGGAAAATCAGGAGCATGAAGAACATCCTACAACTTTATACTAGTAGATAGTTGAACCTCTCCATGACCAGTAACTGGGGAACTATGGCCATCAGCCACAACAATGGTTCATCTTCTGGAGTCTGGATGTAACTTGACAAACTGCTGCACCTTCCCATAGATGTGGCGAGATGCCCCGAAATCCACCAGTCAATCCAGTGTATTAGTACTAGAGAGGCATGCAAGATATACCTTGGGAAGTAGCAACTGCAACAGTATCACCCCGAGGGATCTGACCAGATGTGGTAGAAGAGGTAAGTTGAGAAATCATGTGAATCAAATCATCATACTTTGGCCAGGTAACAGGAGACTCTAAGGTAGTCTTAGTCGCAATAACAGCCTGATGAGCAGGGGCAGGGCATCCATACTTGGGCCAATAGCTTTCTTCCAAGTGTCCATTCTTCCCACAATAGGAGCATTGAACTCTGGGGCAACTTTGTCCTCATCCATAGCCACGACCCCAGGTGGCCTGACTAGATCCCTTACCACAACCAGGAGATACAACCATGGCAGAAGTGTGCTCCCCCTATTGGGTAGAAGCAAGAGTAACATCAAGATGACTTAGCCTATTGTATGCCTCCTCAATTAAGGGAATCTCTGGTAGCGTCAGCATTTGAGAAGTAACTACTTGATAAGCTGGATCCAAACCAGCAGGAAAATGACCAACCATGGTCTGGGTTCTATACTCCTAGCTCGCACAGGTGCACACAGGAGTATAGGCGTTGAATCTCTCAAATGCAGACTTCAGGAAAGAGTAGTATTAGGATAGGGGTCGTCCATCCTACCTCATGTGAGCAATCTCATGGTGCAACTGAAGAATTCTGGTAGCATTCTTGTCCTGTGAATAAGTATGCCATAGATTTTCCCATATTTGCTTAGCAATTTTGTAATACATTCCCTCAGTAATAAATATGTTAATGGTCGTGTTCATCATCTATGATTCCAGGTGGCATACTCGCCTACCTTCTGCTCTAGCTCCAGCTCCAACTCAAGTAGGATATGCTCTTTATCATGACCTTCAACCACATTGAGGATCGACTGGGACCATAGGGGGTAGTTTGACCCGTCCAACTCCACAATCGAGCCAAAAAACATGCTCTTGAACTCCCCTTGACTCCCATCACCACTGGACAATGTTACTATCTCCTCAAAAGACATCCCTACTGATCGGAAGCTGGAAACTAACAGTATGAAAGAAACGGCCCCAACCTTATATTGGTGGCTAAAATCGCAATCTAGTGAGATGGTGGCGCTCCGGTGACCATCCGGAAAGATGGCGGCGAGGTATGACCACCTGAGGTAGGCTATGACTGGTTGATGCCCAATGGAGCCCTAATCAACTCGATTCAGACCCCCAAATGGGGATTCAAACCAGACAAGGGAGGGGAGGTGCTGGGCGAAGTTGGAGCCTTAGTCGGCTTCCCAACCATCGCAGTGTCGGTGAGGGACCACTAGAGGGGGTCAACCTAGTTGGTGGTGGTCAGGCAACCCCCCACCGGCGGGGTAGAGCCAAGGCGGCACTCCGGTGAAGATAAAAACAAATTCTCTTGGTGTTTGGTGTTTTCGGTGGAGAGAGAGAGAGAGAGAGAGCATGTAGGTTTAGAGGTTGGCCTAAGAACACCGCTCTAATACCACATGGGAATAGAATAAGTGTTTCATCTATTCTCATAACCCTAGGTCCCTTATATAGGAACGGAACCCTAGGAAAGAAAAGTACAAGACTACCCCTACACAAGTGGAAAAAAAATATAATCATAAGAACCATAGCCACAAGACTTGGAGAGACTTGTAACATTCCCTTTGTGGTGCTGCTAATGAGGACATCTTCCACCTCTTCCTTGTGATTTTGCGGTTCAGATGTGAGCTCATCTCGACTTGAGGGGAGTATCTCTCACTTCTATGGAGGAAGGATTTCCAGCATTCTTTCAGGAATAGGGTGAAGACTGATGTGGACATCTGGATTGTTGCTTCTGCTGCTCTCTAGTCTTTATGGATTCAACGTAATGCCACAACTTTTTGAGAGAGAGCCTGAGTGGAGAATGTATCAAGGGAAGTTTTTTCTTCGTCTGATTTTTGGAAATTGCATTTGTAATTTTGTCTTTTGATTAATACAGCCAATTCCAGTTCCAACCGTTTACCCATCTTCTTGGTAGAGCCTCAGAAGTATGTGGAGATACTTAAATTCAGGCAGACATGTTCCTCAAGAAACAAACTAAAGTACAATCCAGTATGCACTAATGTGTATAATCAAACACAAAATGTGCAGGAAGTGTGGAAGAATGTTTATGACAGATGAAGTATGTTTCCTCAACTGGTACAAATCAACAATGCTTTAAGCTCGTCACTCAAGATGCTATTACCGAAGAAATAGGTCAGTGTAATGATAAGATGTGCTTCAACAGATATGTTCAAAAGTCAAAGCGATTTAAGTTTCTATCCCCCGTGATTATTTATTTATGTGATCTCTCAGCTTCTACTTCCCTCAATTCGTCTCGCCTCTCCTAACCAAAAGGAATCATCACAATGCCTAGATATATATTGAAAGACAGTGCCTTCAATAATGGTACAATTAATCCAAGAAAAGTTAATTACTTCCCAAGGTGTCATCTGCCTAAGGTCTTCATACATAATACTTGAGAGTGGCAATTGACCAGAACTTGCACCAGGTGAATGGATAGAAAATAAATATTCCCGTATGTAGTCAACCATTACAGTTTATCAGAAAGGTAAGGTAGTAACTACTTTTAATGACGTGAATGGTTGAAAAACAAAACTTCTGTTTATGTCAGCCAGTCACTAATTTAGATTGAAGAGCAAAGAAATCAACGTGCTAAAAGGTTACAAAAGTCCTAGTCAGAAATCTCCCCTCATTTACAGTTGTAATGAAATTTGCAACATATATTCATATTCCAAACCACTGATATCCACCCAATACCTCTTTGTGATCAAATTTGCAACCCATATACATATTCCAAATCACTGATATCCAATACCTCTCATGTAAACAATGTTATTCTAAGACAGTTAAAAATTAAAAAATAACTGCCACAAAGTGGAAGAAGTAAACGAAAGAAAGATATAATGTTTCAAAAATAAGAAATCAATCCTTGGCCACCAAAACTCAAAAACCTCACAACAGAATTGCTTCATACAGTATATGATGGCCAAGGGCATGTACACTTAAAAGCATCAGGAACAGATAACACGGTGATAAAAATTAATGCAGATTGTTGCAAGACTTTTCCAGTTTCCCAGACATGGAAAATGCATCCTTATGATAAGCACATAAGACATTCCATAACCAGTATTTGCACATATTTCTAGATTGACCCAAAAAAACACATAATCCATTGAATATGAGTAATACCTGTTCACATCGAAGAAAGAACAACCGATTCTCCTTGATAAGAATGGTATCCGGACTCTTACAACCATTGCAAATAACATATTCATCTAGATACAACATATGGAAAACATTAGATCCTCTAGCACAGAAAAAATCTAAAACTTATATGTTTCCATCCCCAGCACTTGTAATGTAAGCACAATCCTAAAAACCTGAATCTAGTAAGGTTTTACTTCTAATCAAGGCATTAACCCTTGCAAGTACACTCGAAACCCTTAGAAGATCTTGGACTTTATAATTGGTAGCTTGGACTGTATAATTGCTACCTTCTTGTAAGAAATATCTTTGGTAACTACCAAATCCTTATGATTGTTCCAGGGCTACAATTAATTGTGGATTTTTTTTGGTTGCCAGGACCATCTATGGATAAGAAATTATGTTGCTCTTAATAGCGTACATAGCCGGAACACAAAGAGTTCCCCCCCCCCCCCCCCCCCCCTTGTGAGTTTACTGACATAATTTCTTGTCTTTTTAAAAAAAAATTAAATTCTAAAGCAATAATTAGATCATTGTGATTAGCTTCAGAAAAATGCATAGTTGCAGTTTTTTAAGTAGTTCCCATAAAGCTTCTTTAGAGACAACTTTCCCAACATGATACGAAAGACTACTTACTGATGTATCTTCTAAGTATCCCTTCAAAGTTCTTTGGTGGAAACCTTCCTTTGACAACTAATCTTTGTTGCCCATCAAGGGAACCACTTGTCCCCATCTCCGCAAGCAAGAAAGTCATGACATGTTCAGGTTGCCTGTGCATCCTGAAATATAGAATGACAACATTATAGCAAAATCACATGATACGTTTACTTTCAACTAAATGGACAGCATGATTATAGAGAATTAAATTATTAAGAAAATTTATTGGAACAGTGAAAGACCATAGATCTATCCACCCAATCTGGAAAGAAAATCTGGTGGTGCAGAAAAAAAATACTTCAAAATCTAGATAGAATTCACTAGATATCGTTAATCTATATAATCAGGAAATTTCTTCCCAATACACCCAATGCATAAAAAGAACTCAAGAATTCATAGACTTAACTATCAATATTATTAATTAAAGGTGAAATAAACAAGCAGAAAAGAGCCAACTAGCAGAATGTTTTACCAATAAAATAGAAATTCGCAGTCAAAGAGTCTGACTTACGTCTTGCATAGGTCCATAAAATTCACAAAGACTGTCTTCTTTGTGCCTTCTCGAAGAACTTGAGGGGGCCTCATGACAGTTCTACGCCTATCTCCAGCAAGATCTGGATTATTCTCACGTAAAATGTTGAAAACTCTGTCCAAGAGCTGGGAAATTTTAAAAGGAAAAAAATGATCCATAAACAATGATCAGAAACCTTTGGAAGATAAAAAAAAATGGTGCAGAATGCAATGACAATTTACAATTAATTCTTTTTCAAAGAAAAAACAATTTTGGTTCCTTATATCAGTTTAAAACACAGCCCACAAACAACAAACCTATCCTCAATGAAAGCTTTAAAGAGAGCTAGAAGAAGAGATCTTGACATAAAGAGCCTTTGTCAATATTCTGATCTCCATATTACCCATGCAGATACAGCCTATAGTACTAGCTACACGTAAAGTTGCAAAACCCTATACCTGAAAATATTAAGCAGAGACAACCCAAAACCAAATTGCTAACATGGCCCAAATTCCCATGAATGGCAAAAATGGCTTTCTTGTCCTTCGATAGAGAAAGTATTGTATTCTTTTTTCCCCTTTGAAAGAGAAAAGAGACAACACATCACTGTATTAAACATTAAAATATGCATATGCATTTTGAATATGAAGTCAGCTTAGCAATTGCTATCCCTGACTGGTATATGTTGATTAGGAGGTATCTTTGTTGCAGGGATCACTATTACGTAGTTACGCAGTCAAGTAGAAATTATAATACCTAAGGGGCATACACGCAAGAAGATCCTTGGACAAAATGCAACAGGTATATGATCTATGATGCACAGTGTTTGTGTTTATAACAACAACCAAGCCTTTTCCTGCATACAATGGAGTCAGCCATATGGATTCTTTACCCCTGATTCAGATCTATTATGAGTCATCACAGGACTTGAACATAAAAAACCAGCATACCTAATAGTTTTTTCCAAACATTCTTTGGTCTACTACTACATTTTCAGGCTCACCTAATTTTCCCCATCTTTTGACTAGCACAAACCAAGGTCTTTTCTCCTGATTTCCAAACCACCTCAAATGAGTCCCTCATTTTATCCTATATCAATGCCACACCAATCTTTTGTGGTTACGCAAGCAAGTAAAAATTATAATATTTCAGAGGCAAACACATAAGAAGGTTCCTGGAGAAAATGCAACAGGTATATGATCTATGATGCATGGTGTTTGTGCTTATGACAGCAACCAAGCCTTTACATACATAAAATGGAGTCAACCATATGGATTCTTTACCCCTGATTCCGATATATTATGGGTCATCATTGGACTTGAACATAAAAAACCAAGATCAGACCTAATAGTTTTTTCCAAACATTCTTCGGTCTACTCCTACGTTTTCAGGCTCACTATCTAATTTCCCCCACCTTTTGACTAGCACAAACAAGGTCTTTTCTCCAGATTTCCAATCCACCTCAAATGAGTCTCCCTCATTTTATCCTTTATCAATGCCACACCAATCTTTTGTCTAATAAATCACATTTGAGAAACAAAATTTTCTTGTGTCCTTGCATAACCACACTTCCACCTTAACATCATCATTTCCACCAAAGAGATCCTCTGCATATGCCAACAACTGAGAACCAAATGTTCAGATCCGTTTACCACGACAAGTCCCACTGCTACTTAATAGTACTCAACCTTCTTTCAAAGATACCTTGTCTCACAAAACACCTACAGTTATCTATGAAAGCCTTCTCTTATGCATCCTTACTACACAGTATATCCATAAGATCCTCCATTCTTCATTCCCTTGCTTCAGCTAATATAGAGATCTATTTCTTACTTTGGTATCAACCTTGTCTAAAGTTGCTTCTACGCTTTGGCCTTTGCTTCACTGGAAGCTTTCTTTGTTCTTTCTTGGCCCTTTTACAATCTACAATGAGTTTCATCAATTTTTTATCAATAAAATGCCTTGAAACAAGCCCCTTTAACTCAATGCTTCCCTTGTGTTTGTTCACTACCAAGATTCTTTTTACTTAGACACTCCTCTCTTTGCATACACCTGACAACTCTTTAATTATCCTTCTAATACACGTCACCAGTCTCCCACATCTCATTGGCACCTCCATCATGTTTCCAAGCAATTCATTGCAATATTTTCTTTGTGGAACTCCCCTTTATTTTTAGGTTCACCATTTAGTTACTGTAGTCATGTAATTGTTCTAGCTTCTTCATATACACAATCACCACCAGTAAATAACGTTGAGTGGTAAATACTACAATTGCTTTGCAAGCAATCCCTGCAATATAGCCGATCATGTTTTCTCCAAGCAGTTATACTGCAAGGATTGCAATAAAAGGGTTACAAACCACTGTAAAGACAAGAAACACCTTCCCTACTTTGTTCCCATTGCAAAAACCACAGTTCCTGTAAAAACTTGTATGCTTTAGAAAAATTTCTCTAACATGCCCATTTAAAAATCTCCAACCAAAAAATCATCTCCTTTTTTTTTTATGAGAGAGATAAAAAAAGATGATTACTGGAAGGTCAATAATCATCTGCTTCAGTTCACTAATCAAAATTTACAAATTCTAAATCCAAAATTGAGACAAACAAGTAACCTCCCTGGTCACATTTTCCACTCAAGTTCGTTCCCCATTAAAGGGTGTCACATTATGCTGAAGCTAGAAGGACCAAAGAACCGCAGCTGCCACAATCTGGGTGTGTGTATTTGACTGGATGCCACCTCAGGTAGAAGACCAAAAATCATTCATACTTGTGACATTTATTCCCTTGAGACACAAATTCTCCCACAGTCTGAAGGAAAGGCACATGTCCAAAACAAACAAGGGACATCTTCATCACTCTCTGTTGAGATATGCCTTCGATTTTTTATTATATTATGTGGGTGCTATCGTAATTTTCTATTTTCTTATGGTTACGTACTACAATTATTTCCACACCTTTCCCTATATAAAAAGGTGTAAAGTTTCTAATTAGAATAAGATTGATCATTTTCTCCGACTTGGCATTAGAGCAACAATCCTGGATTAGCATTCTAGTATCCCACCAAATACCTACCCTCTGTTCCCCCTCCACCAAAACCCATGACTCCCTTGCCGTTGTTCCAAGTGCTGTAGCGCCACTGACAAGCAACAGCACCATCGGCAACTCCACACGGTAGCGCTACTAGTTGGCAGCAATGCCGCTAGTGACTCTCTCCACCTCAGTGACGGTGTAAGGGGCTCGGGTCCCTTGGGCAGCGACATTGGGGCTTCCCTTATGCCCTAGTGTGCACCTTGTTCAGTCCTAGGGGACCCGTGGTGATGTCTTGACATGGATTTCGAGGTTCTGCTGCCTTAGATTTTATGTTCAAGAACTTGCCAAGTTTATGCAATTTTTCTATGATATGAACAAGATCCAATTTTGTGGTATTTTTCCCTTTTGTGGAGGCACAATGGCGTCATCTATTACATCTGAGGTGACATCGAATCCCACTTCAAAACTATAAAATCCAGTTTTTGTTCCTATTGCCAAGTTGGATGAGACCTACCATGCATAGTGGTCCAAGGCGTTCCTTGTGACGGTGGAAGGTCGTGACAAGGAAAATAGTTTGCTTGAGTCGAAGCTTGCACAGAAGACAAGGAAATATGCCACGTGGAAGGATAATGCAATGGCATGCGTGTGGATCATGTATTCTATTGTACCACGCATTGGAGATAGCAACATGTACTACAAGACTGCTAAAGAGATGTGAGATTTTCTTCATGACACCTACTCTCATGAGAAGAATTTCAATAAGGTTTTCCGGATTTACCATGAGAAAGATAATCTTAAGTAGGAAAATCCATCTTTACCTTAGTACTATGCCACCCTCAAAGGGCTCTTAAAGACGTATAATTCCTACAAACCGATGTGCGCTTGTTCCACACAGAGAGAGTACCACAGGGAGGCTGCAGTGCTCCAGCTCTTGTTAGGTCTAGGTCTAGAGTATGAGGCTGCTTGTTCTCAGATGCTGACTCTCTTAAAGCTTCCCACCCTGAAGGAAGCCTATAACTAGATTAGCAGGGTTGTTGCGTCAATGCCCTCTACTAAGACTATTGGGAAAACTTCTACCTTTGCGGTGACTGGTGATCGTGGTGGTTGAGGAGTACCTTCTACTCAAGGTCATGGACATGGATAGGGCTAGTCTGGCAAGCCTCGTATCATGTGCACTTACTATGGCAAGGTTGGCCATGTAGAAGCTGAATGCTGGTTTAAGCATGGTAGATCACCTACTACCAATCAAGTTGTTGCTTCTAAGGAGCAGACCGATATTGTTCCCCATACGGAGTATGATGCCATTCTTCAGTGCCTCTCACAAGTGACACAAGAGCCATCTTCATTTTCAGATACTGCTGCCTTTGCCTAGCTTTAAGTATATCTGGCAGGTCTAGTGATGGTACTACCTAATTAGTAGATTTTAGTGCATCATGCCATTCAAGTGGGGATCATAGTTGTTTTCAAAGGCTTTACTCTGTTGCTCTTGGTAGGACAGTTTGGTTGTAGATGACCGACATTCCAGGATTAATGGCCAAGGGAAGGTGGTTGTTTCCCCCACATTGATATTGCCTAATGTTCTTTTTGTTCCTAATTTTCCTATCAGTATTTTATCAATTAGCAGAATAATAAAGGATCTTAACTGCCATGCTATTTTTAATGATGTGGGATGCGTCTTTCAAGACAAGCTCACAAGGAGAATTATTTGTGTACATGAAAAGAGGGGTGTGTATCGCCTAATCTAAACATCACTTGCAAGTTGCAGCTTCATGCCAAGGAGAGGTTTGCTTCACTGCTGGGATTGCTCTACAGTAGCATCATCACCTTGGTCACTTATCTTTGGATAGGTTTAGACCTGTTATCCCGCACATTTCACCTGCTACTGAGATACTGCGATACTTGTCAGGTAGGAAAGCATCAATGCTCTAGTAACCCTGCCAATTCTAGCTCCAGTTCTACTTCAGTTTTTTATTTAGTTCACATGGATGTTTGAGGTCCTAAACGATTTCTAGATCGACTAGGCCATTGTTATTATTTGATTATTATTGATGATTTTTTGCAGGTGTCTTGGCTATTTTTGTTAAAGAATAGATCAGATGTTGGCCATGTTGTTGAAATATTTGTAATTGAAATAAAGAGTCAATTTAAAATTGTGTGCATCGATAATGCACTTGAGTTTTGTACCACCAGATTGACAGCCTTCTATAGATCCCATTGTATAGTGCATCAAACCACCTATCCTCAAACATCCCAACAAAATGGGGTGACAGAATGAAAACATCGACATTCGTTGGAGGTAGCTAGAAACTATTTATTCATCACATTATGCCTTCGGTCTACTGAGGAGATGTAGTTCTTATTGCTTGTTACTTAACCAACAGGATGCCTAGTTTAGTTATTTATGAGTAGATTCCATGGCAGGTGTTGTATCCCGATAGAGAGCTGTTTCACCTACCACCACATATTTTTGGCTACGTTGGTTTTGTTCATATCACTAGTCTAGGACAAGACAAACTAGCCTCATGAGCAGTCAAATGTGTATTTTTGGGATATAGAAGCACCCACAAAGGTTACAAGTGTCATGATCCCTTAGGCAAGAAACATTATATTAGTGCTAATGTCATTCCCTAAGGTTGTTTCATATTTTTCTACTAGCGGGTGCCAGTTATTTTTTGAGACAGAGGTTGTTTCTATGCCTATTCCTCCAGTTCCACTAGAGAATATTCCCATCTCTCATAATGGTCTTGACACTATTGCTGACAAAGGGACTATTAGGTTCAGGGATCCACCAATATCTTACATATTGCCTGTCACATATCAGCAGCACACCCCCCCCACTTTAGCGTCAACATCCTCCCCACTCAAGTATGTGTTGAGGATATTGACGGTTGTGTGCGTGTGACAATGCAAGATCTCGTAATGATTGTGCCGGAGGTGACTTGCCTCTTGATTCCTCTAAGGATCCCTCCGTGGATGATATAGATCTTCCGATAGCTATTCGGAAGATGTTGCGCACTTGTGCCCGCTACCATGCCGCTAGGGTTGTTTCTATTGCTAATATCGAGTCTACCTTCAACATGTTTACTATGGCTCTCTTTGCTTCTCATACACCCTCATCTTATCAACAGGCCATGATTGATCCGAAGTGGCTACAGGCCATAGAAGACGAAATGGTTGCACTTCGATCCAGAGGGACATGGGAGCTAACGTATCTCCCTACGGGTGCTCGTGTTGTTGGCTGCCGGTGGGTTTTTGCCTTGAAATATAATCTTGATGGATTTATTTCTTGGCATAAAGCCCCCCTTGTTGCAAAAGGGTTCACCCCTACTTATGGGGTGGACTTCTTTAACACTTTCTCTCCAGCGACTTGTCTTCCAACCATGAGGATTCTTATTTCTGTGGTAGTACACAAGGGTTGGGCTCTTTATCAGCTTGATGTGAAGAACGCTTTCCTCTATGGCGATCTTCATGAGGAGGTATGCATGCAGCAACCTCTTGGATTCGAGACTTAGGGGGGATGTGCGTGTAGACTACAAAAGGCGATATACAAACTTAAGTAGAGCCCACAAGCGTGGTTTTAGAAACTCTCTAAGGTAGTAGAGACGATGGGACTACAGCATTCTTCAACAGATGATTCACTTTTTGTCAGGAAGTCAGAGAATGGGGTGGTTGTTCTCCTAGTATATGTGGACCTCATTATCACTGGCGATGATGAGACTGGGATAGTTGAAGTCAAACAGTGTCTTGTAGGCAAGTTTGTGATGGACCTAGGACAGTTGAGGTACTTTCGTGGGATTGATGTGGCGAGAGACAAGGAGGGCATTGTCCTAACTCAATGAAACTACACCCTCGATGTTCTGTGTGGGACAAGGATGTTGGGGGCTAAGCCTGCTAACATTCCTATGGATCCCAAAGTGCATCCCTATAATCTAAAGTCAGCGGTTGTGGGCAGCAGAGCATATACATAGCTGGTGGCAAGCTATTATGCATCACCATTACTTGTCCTAATATTTCTCTAGAGTGAGAAAACTTAGCTAGTTTATGGACAAGCCCACCAAGTAACATTGGGATACAGCAGTGTAGGTGCTTAGATACCTGAAGAGAGCTTCTGGACGTGGATTGCTATTCAACAGACACATCGATGACAGTGGTAGGCTATTCTGATGCCGACTATGCAAGATGTTTGGCTGATCGAAAGTCTACTACGAGCTTTTGTACTTGGCAGAGCAAAAAGCAGGGTGTAGTATCTTGATCCGGTGTTGAGTCTGAATACAGGGCTATGACTCAAACTGCAGCAAAGATGGTTTGGGTGCGATCTCTACTTCAGAATTTGCATGTCCAAGTTGAGGAACCCATGGAGATGCGGTGTGATAATCGTGCTTCCACATATATTGCAAATAATCCAATATTTCATGAGCGCACCAAACATGTTGGTATCGATTGCCATTACACTAGAGACTTTATCCAATGTCGGATCATTTGTACTACTTGTGTCACATCTGAGAACCAAACAGCAAACATCTTCACCAAGCCTCTACCTTGTTCAAGTTCTGATGTGTGTTGTTCCAAGCTGAGCATGATTGACATCTATGCTCCATCTTGAGGGAAAGTGTTGAGATACCCTTTGGTATCTTATTATATTATGAGGATGCTATTGTAATTTTCATTTTCTTATGGTTAAGTACTACAATTGTTCCCCACTTCTCTCTACATAAAGAGGTGTAAGGTTTCTAGTTTGAATAAGATTAATCAATTTCTCTGACTTTCTCATGGCATAAACACATCGTATTAGCATTCTCTACCTAGCTAATTCCGCAGATTTTCATAACCAAGCAATCCTTCCTTAACAACTAAAGGAAAACCTTCACCATCAAAGGTATCTTCGTCTGCCAAAATAATCTACAGTCATCAACAAGAACATCAACTTCTAAAGGTGATTCTCTTAGGAGCATGTACACCTTGGATACAGAACATGTTCCCTCAGTACATAACCGTCTATCTAGAACACCTAGCGACGAACAATGATCTTATAGCAAAGATAACAAAAATTGCAACTCCTATGCGCGAGCATGAGAAAGACACCCAGCAAAAAAGGTGACCAAGAGAAGGAGGTCCCATCCCAGAACTCCAAAACTAACTAAGATTTGAAAGCTGCCAAAGCATAGAAGTGAGGCATCATTTCAACAAACACACCAGGCTCCAACCAGTCATCCTCTGATTCCTCCCAAAATATGAAGATCCTTCCATCACCAAGGATCAAGTGAAAATACCCCAAGACTCGTTGTAGAACTAGCATCAAAGACCTCCAAAACTCAGAAGCACCCTGAGGAGTTATCATCCTCTCAATAGCCAACAATAGTGTACCATAAGAATCCTTCGTGAGGCAATGCCAAAGAGAATCTTCATTTGCAAAAAGCTTTGCCCCCTACTTCGCCAACAAAGCATCACTGAAATCTCTGCCCAACAAATCACATGGCAAGGAACCAACTCTGGCATCATGTTCTAGGCCCTTCCAAAAAAAGCATTTCCTCAACCCTAAGTGTGTCAATTAACTTCTTGGGTGGTCCAAAAAGTAGAAAACAAGAGTTGCTAAAAGAACTGCCTTCAAAAGCACCAAATGCCCACTCCTAAAAAGTAGCCTCCTATTCTAACCACTCAGTCGTTTCCTCATCTTGTCCACTAAGGAAGCCCAATCAACAGTTGTGATTTGTTTCCCTTTCAAAGGAAGCCTCAAATACCTAAACGGCAAATGACCTGGCTCCACAAGCATACCAAAAGGCACAAAATCAGACTTAGTATGATTAACCGACAACACAGTGATCTCACTAAAGATTTTAACCAAAGCTATAGCATTCTCCACTTCCCGACTACCACCCTCCACAAAGAACGTGTCATCCGCATACTGCAAAATGGGCATCAAAACTAAATCATTACCCTATAATCGAAAACCTGCGAACAAGCCCTCATCACACACCTTGAAAGCCATTACTGCTAGAGTATCAAGAGCCACAATGAAGAGCAATGAAGCCAACTTACTATGGTTGCACCCAAGAGCCATTTGGTCTAACCATTTAACAACACAGAAAAAGAGATGGTAGGATGCACCTCTTCATCCACTGCACCTATTGCTTTAGAAAGTGATGACGCATGAGAATCTCTCAGAGATATGACCATGAAATGGAGTCATAAGCCATTGAAAAATCCACCTTCCATAGAAAAATTGACTTCTCAAACCTCCTCCATGTTGCCACAATCTCCTTGACCAAAATAAAAGACTCATGCAAGGATCTTTCATGTAGAAAAGCACTCTACACAAGACTAACCAAAGCTACGAGGAAGCGATCAGGTGGAAATCAAGACACTCGGCTCTCTGCTTCTTCTATAGCAAGAAAAAATAGAATTTGTTTAGCCTCTCGAAGCCACGATTCCAGCCACAAACTTATTGAACATGGCCATAAAGTCGTCCCAAACAATCTCCTACACTTATAGAAAAGAACTTGCAACCCATCTAGCCCAGGAGCACCCTTCCCTTAAGATCCAACATGGCTGACACAACTAGACTTGGCCATGGGTCAGGTCAACCGGGCCGAACTTTCAAAAACCTTGGTCCAAGCCCTAATCAAGTTGACCCATGGGCCTATAAGCTTGGCCCAAGTCTTGTTTTTTAGGGTCAGGTCGGGCCTATATCGACCCATAGGTCAAATATAAAGTACTTTAAAGTTGTGAATACAAACATGGATAAGGATACAATACGAATGACATAAAACAAAAACATAGCCATACTAAAAAAATATCATAAGTGAAAGGAATAATAAGAACCAAATCTACTTTAGTTAAAATGTCATAACAGTCATGAAGGTTCTTCATATAAAAATGTTAGCATATATGATTTTTTTATTTTTTCGTTATTGTAAGGTCTATGGGTGTTTTGTCCCTAAGGGACATTTCTGTACTTTTGACCCTACGGTCTCTCTCTATATAAGAGAGTCCTAGGATTTCTAATGAAACTAAGTCATTTCATCCAATTTAGTATCAGAGCACCGATCCTAGACTATGGCTTTAGGTATCCCACCCCTCAAGGCCTTCTAAACCCTACCACCAAATCCCGAGTGCCTCTCTTCATCAGAGGTGCGCAGCAGCACATGCAACAATAGCACCCGCGCGATGCTTTGACGACACGCAGCAGCACACGCAGCGGCACTGCAATGGCACGAGGCTTGCTGCACTGGTCCAGCAACGCTCACAGTAGTGCTATGGTGATGCGGGGGGGTGGGGGGGCTTGCTGCAACAATAGGCGACGGCACTGCAGTCTCCAGGCTCGCTGGCGAGGCCTGTGACACCCAGCAGCAAGCAACGCTAGCCCCCAACAGCTTCGTGGCAACCTTATGCGACGCAACGATGGTCTGCGGCGGCGATTGGTAGTGCAAATCGGTAGCAAGGCAGTGCACTGTGCTTCAGTCCCTGTGCAGTGATTGTGAGCGGCTTCTTGCCCTAATCTAAGGACTGCAGTCTGTGTGATCGTTGTGAGAGGGAGGCTAGGTCTCCTTGGGGCCACCTTAGGTGTTCTCCTTACACCCAAGTGAGACTAACATCTATCCAAGGAGACCTCTTATCGACGATGCAGATCTGAATCTATTTGATTTCAGATTATTTGATGATTTCTTGGTGATAAAAGTTTGATCAAGGCTTCCGGATTGCAAAGATGGCGTCAAATGATCAGTCCGAGGTGTCTTCGGGCTCTATTTCGGACATCAAGGTACTCAAGAATCCGTTCTTTGGTCCTGTTGTTAAGTTGGATGAGACCAACCACCCACGGTGGTCCCAGACCTTTCTTATGACTGTCAGGGGTCATAAAAAGAGCCATATTCTTACGGATCCGGAGTCTAAGAACAAGACAGGCATAAATGCCAATTGCAATAGTGACAATGCCATGATTTGTGAATGGTTGATGCAGACGGTTATTCTCTGAATAGGGGATGAGATCATGTATTATACTACAGCAAAGGAGATGTAGGAGTCTTTGCGTGATATACCTATTCACATGCCAGGAACTCCGCATGTGTTTTCCAGGTCTTTTACGACCTTTTCTATCTACATCAGGAGGAGCGCACGCTGTCACAGTATTACTCCCTCATGAAGGAAATGTTGGAGAGGCACTACTCCTACTTACCAGCGTGTGCCTATGAGTCCTGGAGGAGTTTGAGGAGACAATTGTCTCTCTTTTCTTAGCTGGCCTTGGACCTAAGTATGCGGCAACCAAAGATCAGATCTTCACTACTCCTGAGCTTCTTACCTTGGAGGAAGCATATAGTAGACTTAGCAGAGTTGCAGTGCGCACTCCTACTCCTAACTCTATTGCTCAGTCGTTCGCACTGGCTGCGATCCTTGGACGTGGCAGGGGTACCACTTATCCTGCACGTGATCGTGGACGTGGACACTCTTCTGGTACATGTACTAGGACTCTGTGTACTTACTGTGACAGACTTGGTCACTCTGAGGCTACATACTGGCAGAAGCATGGTAGACCACCTGTGGCCAATTAGGCAACTGAGATCTCAGATGTGCTCTCCCTACTTCTGATATTAATTCCTTGAGCACTGAGATTGAGACCTTGCGGTAGCACATTACTCAGTTGACTCAGGCTTCCTCTCAAATTCCAGACACTGCAGCTATTGCTACCTCTTCAGAGACACCTGCGATCGGTATGTCGTCCATTTTGTCTTTTGGTGAGTGGTTGATTGATTCTGGTACATTCAAGCACCTATGTGGCGACAAAGGCTCTTTCTCTCATTTAGCACCTGTTACACCTGCCAAGACAGTATAGGTGGCTAAAGGGAGACACTCGCCACTTGTTGGCAAGGGAGATATGTCTTTATCCCCTACTTTGAGACTAGTTGTAATGACCCGTTACATTTTTAGCCGAATAAGACGTCTGAAGTTTCTGTTAAACGTCTGTTAAGACATTTGGACACGTGCCCGGACGTCTGAAAGTAAGACTTTCATACTGCGCTTTGCGCTCTGCGCGCGAGCGGCGCGCAGAGGCCGCTCTCTCTATCCTTCACCCCTCACCCGAACCCTAACACTCCTCTATATAAACCCCCTCCCTTCTCCTCTCCTCTCCTCCTCACACCACTCCGGCCACCGCCACCTCCACCTTCTGCTGCGACAGTCACGTTCCCCTCCATCTCTGTTGCAGCCGCGATAAAGGAGAGCCACCGGCGAGGGGAGAGCGGGGAGGAGCGAGAGCGAAAGAGCGCGAGGGAGTGAGAGTGGGGGAGGAGGAAGACGACCGTGGGAGCTTGGTGGAGCTCAAGGATTAGCTCGTGGAAGAGAGGAGGATGCCAGCGAGGAGCTGCTCAAGCTCCTGCGGCTGCTGGAGCTGCCACTGCGGACGGAGGGCGAGCGGCGTGAAGAAGTTCTGATACTGGAAGTTTCTAGTATTAGACATCTGGAGTGAAGCCCAGACGACTGGCGAGGCGCCAGGATGTTCGAAGCTGAGGCCGGACGTCTGAAAGCACGTATCGCGCGAGGTATGTACGTTCCTGCGCTGATTTCCGCCATGCAGAAGATCTCAACGTAGAAGTTGTTGGGCTAAAACCATGCCTGCATTTTCGTACATAGGTGCAAGCTTTAGGAAGGCGCGCGGTGTGCTTTCCCAAGTACTTTTGAGACGTCTGATCATGTCGTCAAACGTCCGGAGGTACTTCCAGATGACTAAAAGTAGGGTGAGATGTCTAAAGCTGCTCTCAGACGGTCGCAGAGGGAGCCTAGACGTCTGATCCACCGCAGGAAACACAAGGTGAGTTCTGACGTCTTTTAAGACATCTGGGATTAGTCCAAGACGTCTGATTTTAGTTAGTAACCGTGTTTTTGGCCCGTTTAAGGCCCAAACGAAATTAGATTTCCGCAAATAAAGTACCGCTGTTTTCCACTCGAGTTCCTCTACGTGTTCGTGCTGAGTATCTACTATTTTGACCTCGTCTGATGTAATTAGTCGCTGGTACAGGTTACCAACCTGTGACGTGTTCGGGGCCCGCAGAGACGACGAGATCTGTGGCACAGGCCCCCATTCCTCCTGTGATACCCGGTAGAGTAGTTTAATTCAATTGTTAATATTTAAATAAGAATGTACCTGGTTGGAATAATCGGATTGAACTTTAGGATTTGGAATGAACCCTAGGGTAGAAATGAATGAGCCTGCTTGAGATGTACAGTTTACTTGAATGCATGGTTAAAATAAATTGCTAGCAAATGCCTTTGATGTAGTTACAAGATGCATGTTAAAATACGAGCTGCCTGTATGTAAATGAGCAATCGAACCGTGAAACCACAAGTTGCATGTTTATAATTGAGAACGGAATTATGAAAACACGAGTTGCCTATATATGGATGAGGGACGAGTGATGAAACATGAGATCTGGATATGGATAAATGAGATGAATATGAGCATGAACCCTACGAGGACTTAGAAGGAAAACTCCTAGATATGAAAAGGAATTCCATGTGTAGACGAAAGTGGGTTGGCCCTTGCGTACGTGGTACCAAGGAGCATAGTAGTTCTTTTAGTGTAGAGCGGAGCTAGCCTCCCTTGGGTCGAGACCCGGGGGCAGGATTGGCCACTCTACACCGACTCTTGTAGGCCCTCGCGTACGTGGTACCGAGGCATACAACTAGTGTAGGGAAGGAGCTAGCCACCCCACGGGGCCCAGGGTCAAGCTAACCACCTTACACCGACTTTGTTAGGCCCACTAGGCAAACCAGGGTAGTCGGATGAGGGTATGCGGACTGTGGAGGGGCGAGACCCTTGTTTGGTTCTGAGGGGCGAAACCCCTATTCTAAGAGGGCAAGGCCCTGTGCTGTTTCGTGCTATACTTTGGGCATACCCGCTAGCGAAAACGACTGACCACGTGCCAATGCGGGCTAGCTACCCGTGCGCTTATCACGCATATCGTAGTCACTGCTACATCTCGATAGTGACCTTGGGGTAGTTGATTGGTTGTAGGACGACTACAGAGGACTCTCCCGACCAGGAGAGCACCACGTGCACCTTCTACTCCATGGGAAAGATTGCAATTAAGATCGTTCCCACGAGGAACAAGCAAGATTAAGAAATACTTAGATACTTTATTAAATAGATGAACCAGAAATGCATAAATGAGATAAATAGAAATGAGAATAACGTCTGCTTGCTGTTTTTACTTTACTTGCACATAAATGATGTAAACACCACTCTACTCAGCGTTCGCTGACTCCGTCTTTTTGTAACCCTTTTCAGGACAAGGAGTTGAGCAGCCCGAATTTCCGACTGCAGAAGGTGCTGAGCCCAACCGTAGTTCTTTCAGCTCTTTCGTTTTTCTGCTGTTGTAGTGAGTAATGGACATATATTACTTCTGCCTCCTTTCCTCTGTTGTTGTGGTGGCATATACTATGTTTGAGACAGTTGTTCTACTTTCTTTACTGTTTCATACTTTTCTTCTGCTTAGTTATATTGCATGTGCGAATGTGGCTTACTTTCCTGCTTTTGGTTATTTCTTGTTGAACGACTAGGTCTTGGGATTAGTCGAGGTGAGCCAATCTCAGATCCTGTAGGGATCCGGGAACCGGGTCGAAACACTAGCAGATGTCTATTATGTGCCTGATTTTCCTTTGAGTTTATTGTCTGTTAGTAGTATCACTAGAGATCCAAATTGCTAAGCTATTTTTAATGCGTCCTTTTATATCTTACAGGACAAATTCACTGGGAAAATGATTGGTGGAGGGCGTGAGGAACATGGGGTGTACTTTCTGAGCCATACTGCTTTTGCTTCCTCTACTACTCAGGGCCTTGCTTTTGCTAGATCTCTTCAATGGCACCACCGCCTTGGCCATCTACTCATTCATCGCCTCAGATGTGTTCTACCGCACGACCCCTCCACCATTGCTCTCACCTGTGATGCTTGTCAGCTTAGCAAGTACCACAGGACTAGTTTTTCCAGTTCTACTTCTGTTTCATCTATTGCTGCATTTGATTTGATTCATATGGACATGTGGGGTCCCAGTCATACTCCTAATCGACTTGAGAACAAATATTCAAATATTATCTTATTTTAGTTGATAACTTTTCTCGTGTTTCTTGGATGTTTCTCTTGAAAGATAAGTCCGATGTGGAACAAATTATTGAGAACTTTGTCAAGGAAATAAAAACTCAGCATTCCTATTTGGTGAAGTGCTTTCGTTCTGATAATGCCTTGGAGTTTTGTACTATGCGTTTGTGCATTTTCTTTTCTACCTGTGGCATTATCCATGAGACATGTCCTTACAATTTGCTAAGAGGAAATATCAACATATTATTGATGCTGCTCGCACTTTGTTGATTCACCATTTAGTCCCTTCTCTATTAGGGTGACGCTATTTTAACTGCTTGTTTTTTATTAATCGAATGTATGATGTTGCATTACATGAACGGGTTCCTCTTTAGGTCATGTATCCTGATCGGCTTTTGTTTCACGTCACCCCTCGGACGTTTGGTTGTGTTGCCTTTGTCTATTTGTTGGGACTAGGTACGGATAAACTAGCACTGAGAGCAGTTAAGTGCGTCTTTCTTGGGTATACCTGGACAAAAAAGGGGTATCGATGTTTTAATCCACTAACTTCTCGGCACTATGTTTCAGTAAATGTTACCTTTCATGAGACTGAACCTCTTTTTTTTTTGTGACGGCTGCTGAGATGCCTCTTAAGGGTGATATGGTGCCTATGCCATGTACTCCAATTCGCTTTGGGAGCTTTCCTGAGATTTTTATCCCTACCACACCACCACCACCTCCTGCTACGCATCCATTTCCACGCCTAACTGGACCACTCCAGACATATGTCCGCCCTCATACTACCTATCAGGAACCTCCACCCTCACCTTCACCATTGGTTTCTCAGGTGAGTCCTTTAAACATTGAAGTATGTTTGCCATGTGATGGTTACAAGGATAAGACAGGTGATGTGTCAAGTAATGATCTCGATCTTTCGATAGCCATTCGGAAGCGACCACGAATTTGCACTACTTATCCCACGTCGAGGGCACTTGCTATTGATAGTCTAGCTCCTAGATTTGTTGGATTCACTCAGTTGTTAACTACTATGCAGATTCCAGCGACTCACCGTGAGGCCATGCTTGATCCAAAATGTGGGCAGCCATAGAGGATGAGATGGTTGCCCTCGAAGCCGTGGGACTTGGGAGCTCACTCTACTTCCTGATGGCGCTGCACTCGTTGGCTGTCGATGGGTATTTACTGTGAAGTTCAATCCTGATGGTGGTGTTGCTAGGTACAAAACTCGCCTCGTGGCAAAGTGGTTCACCTAGACTTATAGGGCAGACTTCTTTAACACCTTCTCACCAGTTGTCAGGCTTCCACCGTCCAGGTGTTGGTTGCAGTGATAGTTCAGCTAGATTGGCCCTTAGATCAGTTAAATGTGAAGAATGCATTCCTTTATGGTAATCTCCAAGAGGAAGTCTATATGTAGTAACCACATGGCTTTGAGAGTTAGAGGGAGTGTGTATGCCGATTACGGAAGGCTATATATGGTCTCAAATAGAGTCCTAGAGCCTGGTTCCGGAGGTTGTCACAAGTTGTGGAGGCAGCTGGATTCAAGAGATTGACAGCTGATTTTTTACCCTCCGTCAGGAGGACTAGATGAGATAATGTGGTACTTGTTTATGTTGATGATTTAATCATCATAAGGGACGATGAGCAGGATATTGCTGAGATTAAACGCATCCTAGCAGAGCAGTTTGTCATTAAAGACCTAGGGGCTCTACGGTATTTCCTTGGTATTAAGGTTGCTCGTAGAAAGAAGGGTGTGGTCTTGTCTCAGAGGAAATATACTTTAGATATCCTGCAGGAGGTTGATATGCTTGGGGCCAAGGAGGCCAACATTCCTATGGACCCCAAGATGCCACTCTATGATGAGGATGCACAAGTGGTCGACAGCAGACAGTACAGGTGGTGGACAGCAGACAGTACAGGTAGCTTGTGGGAAAGCTGTTGTATCTCACTATCATGAGGCCAGATGTCCCCTTTGCAATTGGGAGACTGAGTTAGTTCATGGCCAAGTCAACACGTCAGCATTGGGATACAGCATTGATGGTGCTTAAATATGTCAAGAAGGCTCCTGGGAAGGGTCTCTTCTTCTCTAAGAGGTCTTTTATGATGTTGGTTGGCTATTCTGATACAGATTATGTCGGATATCATGTTGATCGCAAATCCACTATTGAGTTTTGAACCTTCTTAGTAGGAAATTTGATCACATGGAGGAGTAAGAAACCAGGCAAAGTTGCGAGATCCAGTGTCAAGTTTGAGTACAGAGCTAGGACTCAGACAACTACAGAGATGATATGGATCAAATGCTTGCTTATTGACCTACAGGTACAGTTTTCTAACCCTATGGAGATGTGATGTGATAATAGAGCAGACAACTTCATTGTCAACAACCTAGCATTTCACGAAAGGACAAAGCATGTTGAGGTTGATTATCAATATACTAGGGACATTATTCAAAAGGAGTGGCTATATACCACTTCTGTTGCATTTGAGGAGTAGATTGCAGATATTTTCACCAAGCCCTTGGCCAGATCTTCATTTGATTCTTGTATATCCAAGCTGAGCATGATAGATATTTATGCTCCATCTTGAGGGGGAGTGTTAGCATATATGGTCTTTACTTTTTCCTTATTGTAAGGGTTATGGGTATTTTGTCCCTCAGGGACATTTCTGTACTTTTGACTCTACAATCACTCTCTATATAAGAGAGCCCTAGGGTTTCTAATGAAACTAAGTCATTTCATCCAATTAAAAAATATACTGAAGTTTTTAAAGTACTAATCCTCCATGAAAACACATCCTAGAAAATTTATAAATCATATGAAATTTAGAAAGAATATAAGTAATCATATATTATTGTGCTAGCAGTTCAATCCCGAATCCCCAATCCCCATTAACAACTTCTAATTTATTACTTTGTATTGTGTTAACCATCAAGTATATTGCCCTATGTTTCCCCCTGATTGAATGTGCTTACACATGTATACTAAAGGTCCTTGATTCATAATTAAAAAAAAAAAACAAGATAAAGGAATAGACGGTGGAAGAGTTGGAAGGTGGTTGTTGGTCTAATAGATGGTTCTCGTACCTCAAGTTAAATAGATAGTTCATAATTTTAGATGGTGGTTATTAGACGTCTTGTATGATACTTAGATAGAGGTAGAGATTTTGGGGGAATCAGGATAATGGTTAAATAAATGGAAAATTTAGCATCCAACAGATGCAGATGGGATTGTTGGAGTTACAAGTTAAGACACTTAGAGTTCTTGATTTTAAATATTAATGATTTACAGACCGAGTAAGATCAGGTTGTAAATTGGAGACTCAAGCTTGCCCATTTAAAATTAAGCTAGTTAGAGGGTTCGACCGAGTCAGGTCATGATAAAAAAATCAAAACCCAAGCCCACCCATTTTGCGAGTCGGGTTGGCTAGATCGATAGGGCCCCTAGCCCATGGCCAGGTCACCAAATCTACATGCATATCATCATCAAGAACACTCAAACTAGGGGATGCTAAGCACCATCCACCTCAAAGGCTCCTCATAAAATCATGAAAATGTCTATGGTGGCCTCTATCATCTGCACTCTATCAGATACTACACCTTCCTAGCCCTTACAGAACCAATAACATTTGATCTCCTCCGTACACTAGTCATTATGTGAAAAAACTTGGTATTCACATCCCTCTCCCTCAATCACAACTGCCTCAACTTCTGTCTCTAATAAACCATCCTCTTCAAATCTTCCTAGTGGACCACAGAATGAAGCTAACACCTCTCCCCCAGTTCGGACTCAAAAAGAGGCCTAGAATCCTCGAGTTTGTCCAGAGAAGCAACGCCCTCTGAGGTCTCCATTCTGGCCTTGTCTATCTGTTCTTTAATCTCCATCCTAAAACTAATGAGTGCAGACCAAAAATGCTAAATCTTGGTTGCAAGTGTATGCATTGCCAAGGTCGACTACAGGACTTTACCCCACTTCTCTCGAACAAGATCCTTGAACCCAAGCTCCATCAACCAAGAATTCTGAAGTTTAAAATAAGTGTCGAAAGAAGCCCCCTCATTACTACTCAACAACAAGGGCATATGATCCAAGAAGGGAAATGGCCTAACAAAGACATCAGCTAACTGAAACCTCTTAGCCAAACTCACCGAGCACAAAAACCTATCAATCTTCGATGCAGACCCCGCAGAGTTGTACCAGGTAAAGAGAGCGCCTGAGGTATGCATGTTGTAAAGATCTAATCCTTAACCACACCTGCAAAAGCATCTGAAGTATCATCCACCCTCCCATCAGGTCTGTCGTCAGGAGATAGAGTGGCGTTGAACTCACCACCCACCAACCAAGACCTACCATCAACAAAAGAAGAGGCTTGCCTCAATTCCTCCCACAAACCCCCTTGTTCTCCAACGTCACAAGGACCATAAACTGAGGAGACAACCATAACAAGGCCATCTAACCTCCTTGCAAACACCCCCATAATAAGCCATCTACCTATTAAGGAATCCATAAGATCAAATAGATCACCATTCCAAATCACTAGAATGTCCCCTAACCTCCCAATGGCATCCAAAGCAATAGCAAAGTTGAGAAAACCCCCACCAATCTCAGCCCTCACTCGGTCACCCATGAACTCCAAATGGGTCTCCCAGAGTAAAGCAAAATCTTCCTACCACTCCTCAAATATCTCTGCAAAGAGGCCTTATGAGTGGCATCATGTAGCCCCCTAACATTCCATGACAAAGTCTTAACCATGAGCAAGTAAAGAAGCCCCTCCACTCTCGGAAGAATGTGATCTCTTGGCTCCCACCACAACCGCCACCCTCTCTTTAGCCAAACTAACCTCCTCGACAGCGAGTGAGTCCCCAACAACGAGTTGCCTTCGCTTCCTTAACTTCTTCCTCTCATAGAAAGAATCATAAATAAATTTATGCTTTGAAAGAACAAACCGATGACCCCTCAAGGACCTTGTTGAGTCACTGCTAGAAGCCCTCCTAAGCAGTTGCTTGGTGCTTATGCACTTCAACTGCATAAACATGAAGCTCTCCCAGCTCCAAAGCCTCCTTCATCCCTATCTAAGCCTGACCCATCTCAAGTGTCATTGTAGTAGCCCCTCAGCCAACCACACCTAGCCATAGGTCCTCCTTCATACCTTGAGAGCCCATCTCAGCCACCACAACCTCCTCCATCTCCAATGGCAAACCACCTCCAACAACTGAAACCACGGTCAAGTCCCCCTCCTCCCCAAACTTCAGCCTTTCAACTCCACTCGACACAGGAGAGTGAGGAGCACCGCCTCCTCTACATGGGTCCACTTTGCCTCAACCGGATCAAAAGGCCACCAACCAAGGTTTTAAATGCTAATTTCAATGTTGTTTTGATAAATTTCTAAGTACACATTTCAGAGGCATGTCAAAGGCATGCCATGAAAACGTCTGTATTTCGATGTTAGATTTCAACAATTTTAATATCCCAAAAATAGTCTATTTCGGAGGTGTGCCAGGGGTCCAATGCATGCCGACAAAATAGCAAAAGTAGTCAAAATGATTAGAATTTCAAGAAAATCACAAAGTTAAACATGTTTATATAAGAATAAGAATGTTATATCTTAATATTCATATACAACATGCAATCTACTATACCATATTCAAGTTCAAGAATCAAATATTAAATAATTAATATCCAAACTAAATTAAGAGTATAACAAATAGATGATGTCTATTCCAACCTTTAAATAAATCAATCACAATTAGATATTAATAGATTCTGAATGAATTATTAATGATACATAAGATTGGTTGTGTTTCCCCTTCTTTCTTTCTTTACTTCTATTTTTGCTTTCCCCATGCCTCCAAACTGTACATTTTCCAAATCACCAACAGGGCAGCAAATTGAAATTTGAAATATATGAAAGAAGATTTGGGGGCCTAGAGGAGATCTAGTTGAGGGTACTTGTAAGTCACATTTAGATCTAATCTATAATTAGGGATTGATGTTAAATCAAACATTAAGAAAAGAATAAGAGCAGCAAGAGCAACAATGGAGAAGAATCGGAGTAGTAGTAGCTGTGGAGAAGAACAGGGGAAAAGCAGTAATAGCAGTGGAGAGGAAGAGAAGTCAGAAGAGCGGCTAAGGTTTTAAATATCGATACTTATACTGCATTGATAAGTCAAAAAAGGGGTATATGAGCGATACATCGCTGATATTGGAAAATTTTGGAGAAATCACTCAAAATAACCTAAAATGGCTTGAAATGTCACAATAAAAAATGCCTAGAAGATCAAAATCCATGGTTCAGGAAGTTGATATGTCGCATGCGGTATTCGGACGAGTATGCATACGAGTATACGATGTTGCATTTTTTTATTTTAAAATTTATAAAATAATTAATTAGCTTATTAAAATTTATGTTATATGTAATATTATAATTATACAACTACCTCAAATAGTATAATAAAAATAACATAGTTAAATCTTCTACTCTTTAATTACTATATAACTTAGAATATAAAGATTGGACATCTTGAAAAAAAAATGTGGATATTAGAATCTAAATGTCCACGTTTATTATCAATAACCATAAACAATAGATCTAAATTAAGAATCTAAAATGAAAACTGATGAGATAATTGTGTAAGTGGCTATTTAGTATCGCATCATCTGTTGTGAGAATGTAAAGTGTGTGGTGACCTATGTGGCCTATAAATTAAAAGCTTCAAATCAACATAAATCAAACTATGTTATCAAGAATCTAAAATGAAATCTGGATCAAAATCCTAAAATCAGACCCAAGAATCTAAAATGAAACATAAAATAAAAACTTAAAATCAAATGCAAATCAAAATAAAAAAACAAAGTAGTATGTGCACATTATGTCAAATAATACCTAAAAGGCTAAAAGGAAGAACTATCTCAAATACTTAAATCAAAATCATATAGCATGTACCTTAAAAGCTTGACTTGTTGCCACTGTCGACCGAAAGAATCCTCACCACCTTAACAACTTGGGATTTTTGTGGAGAGGGATGTGATAGGGGTTTTATTTTTAGGGGTTATCAAGGGATTAATGTGTCAACGGGGAGATGGGTATTAGGGGTGGCGGTATTAGGTAGTTGTTGGGTTAATGTAGGTTTTCTTGAGAAGAGCCTACCGGTGACTATCTCAAAATTAGGTGAATATGCAGCCGAGTAAACACCTACTCGACTAGACCTGAGTACAAGACCGCATAGCACTACTCGGTTCGAGAAGGGGCCCGTTGTCGCCTACGCAAGCGCCTACTTGGCTTAGGGGGCTAACTTCCTGAACACTGCCAAAATCATGGTTCAAGATTTAAAAAATAAATAAATTCCAACCATAGGGATGCAGGGGGCTCTGCCTCCCCCTACCCATAGCGGTACAAATCGCCAATATATAGGAAAAATGATACATAACCTGTATCAATACCTTCCATGTTAACAATATGTGATACATACCCATGCAACAGTGACGTGTTGTGCACGCAACCCAGTAAGCAGTAGCATCTCAACCAACATACCATCAATATGCCACTGAAATTGTCGGCATGCCATTGGCATCCTTGTGTTTTGACAACTTTTTTGAATCAACATGGTACCCCCTTAAAAAACCCCATTTCACCAGCATGATGGTTGCATGTCGACGACATTCTGATCATTGCCACTATCCTAAGGAAGAACTAATGGAGACCTACAAACTTGTGCCCCCTCAACACCATGTTGAGAACCAAATCCAAATTTGAGACTTGATCCGAATACACCATCCACATCATCCCTCACATTTATAGCATCCCACGCCCTCTACGTTGAAAGTGGAGGTGCAACATCATGCGCTGAGTTTCGGTGATTTACGCCAAAGTGGGGGATAACGCCTCCGATGATCGCTTCATTAGATCTGCTGTGGAATCTTCGAGGAGTTCCAAGTCAACTTCCCTAACCTTCAGTTCTAAATCCAGCATCACCTCCTACCTACTGATCAAGCCTGCTCCGTTGCCTCGCAACAGTGCAATGCTAAGATTAGTGAAATCACTTTCACGTAAGTCTTCCCCTTAGCTTCCCCCATCTCCTCCACATTCACAACCCACGAGCACCCCACTGACTAGAGCATGCCTCGAGGGAACTATAGATCCATCAAAGACCTCCAATGCCACTGGTACCCATCGAAGGTCCTCAGCATGGAGACCCACATCACGACACAACCTTAAGCATGAGGACCCCAAAACAAGGGCCTCAACCACCTCCACCGTCTAAAGATGTAAGGGGATCCCAGCTAGGCGAACACGAATGACAACCCGCTCCGGTGCTCCTCGAACATTCCATCGAAGACCGAAGGTTTACGCCATCACACTTCACCATCACTAATAATTAGCAACCAAAAGCGAAGAGCCTCCGTCTCATCCACACCATATCCGAGGAGGAACCTCCTTGCATCAACGATTGCAACCCTGAACCCTGTCGGACAAGGGCAAAAATGCAACAAACCTCTCTGCACCACATCCAGAGTTGGATTTCAAACCACCACATCTCCAATCAAGGCCCCATCAAGCAAGCTCCTAAGAAACTAGGTCGATGAGGACCATGATGGAAGAACCTAAGGTAAATAAGGAAAGTTCGACCACCACAGTCATCGACACCCCAAACATCGAAGCCCAACCTGGAATCACCGACCTTCGACCACGCGAGCACTCCAATTAACGATGCCTGATCCCTTACAACGAACAAACACAATAAGATCACGGCAAAACATCACAAGGTGCCCCCACCCTCGACATCAAAAGCACCGAACCTTCGACACACCCCTCTCTAGAAAGAGCAACTCTCCTCCAACATTGCCCTTACACTATCTACCAACCATCCTCCTTATAGACCCCTTCAACTCCCTCCAATCCTCCTCTCTCCTTCCCCTTACGATTGCCCTCTCTATTGCCAGACCCTTCCATCTTCTACCTCTCTATCAAAATCATCTCTTTATGGGATTCCTTATATTACTTTATTTAGTTTTTCCTAGAATTTCTTCCCTGTTCTTTCCTCCAAGCCTATATATGACATATAAGTAGAAACAATATTGAGAAACTCTCGTTCCAAGATCAATTCTACCAAAATAACCAAATGCCCAGACCTACTAACCTCAAGTACATTATACTTCAAATCCTTATGGACAATAGTGCTACACCCATTTCTAGCTTCTCCTTTTATTAGTACCATAGTCCAAAACTAGTCCTTTCAATCTCCTTAACCTTTTTTCAACCCAGTTTATCTCTTATAGATATAAGATTTGAATCTCCTCCTGGTTATTGTGCCTACGACCATCATGAGCTCACTAGTCAAAGTACCAATATTCCAAGATCCAAAATGCAACTTCTTCTGAATAGCTTCTTATTTGCACATGTCATGTGAAAAACCCTCGCACATTTTCGATTACATCCCAACAACAATACAATGGAACTAACTCTATTGTTTGCATGTATCCACACAACCGTAATGCAAGAACCCTTGCCTTATTTTGCACTACACCCAAAAACAATAGTCACAATCCTTGCCAACTATTTCACATTCATCTAGCAAAGTAGTGTCTCGCTTGTAAAGGACACCTTAACCAAATCTAAATGAATGCTACAATCCATGTTAAAAAAATTGATGTATAACCACGAGAGAGCTCTCCCCACAAAAAACCCACAAGTCCCTCTTCTTGCACTGCCACCCCCCTCGTTGGCTACCATGCGCCAACTAAGAACCTTTAGCCCTGCTCCACCTCCAATTCATCATTCCCCTCTCTCCACCATGGAGCAAATATGCACTTCTCACTCATGGTCGCAAGCTCTCACCTCACACTTTCTTTTTTTGGTAAGGGTTTCTCACCATACACCTAAGTGATCTCTTCCAGTTTTAAGCTTTAAGCATCTACTCTACCTTCCTCAACAATACGACAATGTTTCGTGCCTTCTCTTTTTGGCCTCCCAACTTAACTCTCTCCTTATGCAACAAGTTCTCTCTACGCTGACAAGATCTGAACCCAATAAGCTCCAACCATTCTAATCTTTATCATGCATCCAATGCTACACCATCTTATTAATGGAAGGACAGTCTTGGGTTTAGATTATTGAGTTGATCTATTTAGCTTGATTTCTCCCCATTCTTGGACAGGTTCAACGAGTTTTTCCCTAATGGGGTTTGTGTCAGTAAGAGGGAAATTAATGTTATCCTACCTTTCTGAGTTGATGTCTACATACATCCCTTGTGGCTTCCACGATGCATGGGTCTAATTGGAATCAGTTGGCCCTAGCCTCTCATCAGCAATGAAGCACATCCAAGACATAAGGTCAAGATCTAGTTGGGTATGCTATTCAACTAGGAGGTTCCAACTTATCTAGATCTCAATCGTTAGAGCAAGTCTCACCAGCATAGCTGATCAAGGAATGGTTTGTGGAGACATCCGAATGGATGTTAAGTTTCAATACACTCAAGATTCGCCCCCACCATCATAGCTAACTTTTTTTACTGCATCTTCTCATGGGGCCAGTCTAGGAACCATGCAAAACATGATTGAGACAGATGCCAACCCTCCTCTAATGGTTCTCTCATCTTCTATGGATCACCGATGTCGTCTCAGTGGTGCAAATCATCATCTAAATGTAGAGCTCTAGTAGTAAGCCAATTGGATCCTGCGCCTTTTTGTATCTTGTTTGTTTTTTCTTTTGTTTTATGGTATAGTCTCAATCTAGTATTCCACTTTAAGGCGTCGAATTCCACCACTTCGAGGCATTGAGTTCCCCCTCCTGTGGGGCACAGTGTTTTTTCCCCCTCCTCTCTTACCTTTCATAGGATTGTATCTTGATGTAATCAGTTTCCTCCCTATTCAATGGATGATTTAACTTACAAAATGAAATTTGAAGTTTTACATTTGTTGTTGGCTACCAAGTGCACCCTCCTTTATAGAAAGTTGGGGCCATCCATAGAAAAACAAGAAGCTCGAAATAGCGAAGTTCAAGAGTCAGTATTTTTCAAAAAAAGAAAAGAAAAAAGATGATTAGCAAAGATTGATTGTCATTAAATAAATTCCATTAATTTTGCAAGAAACAAATAACATCACTTGGTGGCCATCCTAGAAGTATAAACCTATTGCACTTTCCAATGCTATATACCTCATGGTGGCCAAGGTCCTTGCAAACAGATTGAGAGAAATTCTGGGAGAGATCATAGCACCTATGCAAATAGCCTATGTCCCAGGCCAGAATATTTTGGATGGATATGTGGTCGCCTCGAAGATCTTGGCTTATTGGAAAAGGATGAAGAAAAAGGCTTTCCTGTGGAAGGTGGATTTTACTAAGGCCTATGATTATGTACAATGTTAGTTTATTTGGGTATATCTTCTGAAAAGAGGATTCCCACCTCGATGAGTGGATTGGATGAAGCAATATGTGACGACGACTTCATTTTCTATTCTCCTTAATAGAAACCCAATAGGTGGATGGATCCAGCACATAAGAGGAGTTAGATAAGGATGCCCCTTTGCTCCCATGCTTTTTGTTCTGCTAGCGAATGCCCTTGCAACATGTGGAATTAGAGGTAGCGAGAGATCTTTTTTCAAGCTTCAAGGTAGGGCATGGAGTTCAAATTCCGGTTCTCCGATACACGGATAACACCCTTATTTTTTGTGGAAGGTTCTACTAATGAGGCTAAAAGGATGTGCATTCTCTTAGAATTTTTCTTTTTTAAAGTGGAAAATGGAGGGTACCTTGAAGGTAATCACCTAGATATATTCATTCAAAAGAAAAGAGAGCTAGATTACAAACACATCATGAGGAAGCATCTCAAAACACCAACTAGGAGGAGATAGAGGAAATAACACTTCCAACATAAGGGTTGTTCCCCCTAAAGACCACCCCATTTCTCCCCAACTAAATGCCCCAAGGAATCGCCAACACCTTGGCCCGCTCCTTTTTCGATTTGAAAGTGTTGCCTCCCGCTCGCACAGCTCCTCTATGGAATGAGGCCCAAAAGGCATCAAAGGAGGTTGCGTCTATCCAGTCAGGACCCAAAGCTTGCCAAACCTGTCTAGCAAAAGGGCATCTGAAGAAGAGATGATCACCGCTCTCATCAGACTGCATGCAATGCAGGCAAGTGGCGTCCTTGGTAGGTAACCAGCACGTCCTTCTCATCTTGGTAAGGATCCTATCCTCCCTCAAGAGCCAAGCAAAGAATCTGATTTTTAGAGGACAGTTTGCCAACCAAAGAAGTTTGCAATCCCTCAAGAGGTCAACGTCCAGGGGCCGTAAGGCGAGCATCAATCTACGGTAGGCATCTCTTACCAAGAAGCACCATCATCCCAACAAAGCGCATCCCTGCCAGCCTCCAACTCCCAACCTTCCAGCACTTGCAGCAACTCCAGCAGTTCCGCACAATGCTAGTCTGAGAGGCCCCCCTAAAAGGACAGGCACCAAGCTCCTTCCCAGCAACTCTTAACAGATGCATCTCTATCGAATGCTCTGCAAAACAATCTCGAGAACCTGCTACTCAAAGGACCATCTCCTTGCCAGTCGTTTGTCCAGAATTTTTGGAGAAGCCTTGGGATTGATGATAAACTTCTCGAAATCTACTTTTGTTCCATTCCAAATGATGGTGCATGAGGAAAGCACTTGTAGTATGGCACTGCATACTGCAGAGAGTTCCCTCCCCATCTCTTACTTGGGATTGCCTTTGTTAGATAGGCAAATCTCTATGCAGGAATGGAAGCCTTCGACTGAAAGGTATCTAAGGTTCTTTCCAGAGGTAGAAGACTCGTACTTGTAAAGGCAGTGTTAGATTCCATGCCTTCTTATTTCACCTCTATTCTGAGAATGCCACAAATAATTGAAAGGAAGATTGTAGGTCTAATGAGAGATTTTTTCTGGACTAATCATGGCTCTATTAGGAAAGTGCTAGAATTATGGCTTGGAAAGATGTATGTAGGCCAATAAAAGAAAGGGGATTAGGAGTGAGAGACTTAAGGAGGATGAATGACAATTTATTGGCAAAGTGGATTATTAGAATCCTGAAGCGCAGGTAGGATCTATTGGGGAAGACTTTAGAGTCCTATTATGGAACTTCGAGGTGCTGGAACTTGCTAGCCTCGTCTCAAAATACAACCTCTCACTTCATCATAGATCTATCTCTGCCCAACATTTAGATCTTCATTTCCCCTCATGTAGGTACGACCGATTCATTTCGATTCTAGCTAGATAATTGGATGGGGCAAGGAAAGCTAAGAGATTGATTCCCAAGACTATTTGCTATGACCGCAATTAAGGAGGCGAAGGTGTCAGATTGTTGGGAAGGGCTCGGAATCCTACTTTTGTAGGGAGCTTGTTTGACCAGAGAATTTAAGAACTCCATTCTTTCTAGCAAGAACTTCAAGGATATTAGCCAGAGGGTGGTGTAGATGCTTTCTTGTGAGATGGTGGATATTTCTTGGTTAGAATGACATATCAAAGACTTGATGATGGTAGATCAGGGTTGGATCTCGACTTTATAAGATATTACAGACATATTTAGTCAGCAACCTTTCCTTTAAAGGTAAAATTTTTGCTTAGTTGCGTAGAAGAGGAAGATTGATGATGAAAGTATATGGAGAGCTAGATGGGTGGAAGGGACAATTAAGGCTTGCTCTTTCTGCCAAGCATCAGACGAGGATATGGAGCACCTGTTCTTTGATTGCCATTTCTCTTCGCACCTGCCATGGATAATGCACTCTACTATGTCAAAGTTTTGGAGATCTTTGAAGATCAACAATTGTGATGGAGGACATCTTTCCTTCAGGACTAAGAAGAAGGCTGAAGTTCTGGCACTGCTATGTGGAATACAGCTTGGAAGGAATGTGGCAATCTTCAGGAGGCAGCATCCTTATCTTGAGAATTTTATTTCTTGTATTTATACTTTAGCAAATTATTGGTCAAATATTATGTAATGTTGGCCACTGTTTTTGGCCTTTGATTAATATATCTTCTGCCTTTAAAAAACTAACATCAGTTAGACCCACATGTGAGAGAAGCCAGCACTATCCCTAATGCGTTTCCAACAAAGCATTCTTTCCCCATTTTAAACTACAATTTTTTTGAAGCCATAATGCCTGTACACTACGGGAGTTTTCATCTGGCCACTTTTCCTCATTGTTGAGACTTCTCCCAAAGTAGCAAAAAGTTGATTCATTGATGACAATAGAGAATCCCATCATTGTCCAGAGTGGAATGAAGAAACATGAACAAAGAAAAAAAAGTTCAGCATCTTCTACATCAACTCCATACCACATACACATCACATCACAATCAGGCACCTAATTGTGTCTAAAGTCTGTTCTGACCAGCCTATTCTACTTAGAAGCCAAAAAAGTACCTTGGCCTTAAGCAGCACTCTTGAGGAATAATATTTAGCTTCAAGTCCACCAACAAGCCACCATTTATTGATGAGAAATTACCACTCAAAATCAAATAGCACTTCCTCACAGAGAAAGATTGTCATTTCAGAGCCCTCTTCTATGAGACAATATTCATCAATTTTCCACGATATCAGCCAAATATCATTGAGTCCAGCATGAGAGACATCCAGGATGGCCTCAAGCAATTACAATCAAAGTCCCCTCACACAAGGCCCGTCCCAACATCATGCAATGGTTGCCTCCCTTTAAACTACAGAAGCAATAGTTTGGATGTCAAGTCAGTCAACGAGATAGTCCCTATTTAATCATCCTGCAAAAGCCTAAAGAAGCTTGCATCTAAACAAAAAGGGTGGACTATCAAAATTGAAGGATGAAAAGCATGTTTCTCCTATTTCGTTCAATCTGCCTTATTGCTTGGTGCAAACTCATGCAGTTCCTGCAAGGTGATCA
Source organism: Thalassia testudinum (assembly GCA_037157565.1). Taxonomy (NCBI): domain Eukaryota; kingdom Viridiplantae; phylum Streptophyta; class Magnoliopsida; order Alismatales; family Hydrocharitaceae; genus Thalassia; species Thalassia testudinum. Next base: position 115,655,767 of record JAZHRO010000036.1, on the reverse strand, counting down.
AACCAACTCTCCCAACAAGCTTATACAAGCAACAAATTTGTGAAAATATTAAATCAAAAAAATGGAAAAGATAGCTCCTTGCTTAAAGAAACAAAAAAAAATAATAGCATTTTTTTTTCCGAAGAAGAAACATACAACAGACCTCCTCATACTTATAATCTCTGTCACTGCCTTCCCATGGAAAACGAGTGCCTCCTAGCACAATCCCCTCTCCTTCATCTTCCCCAATTTGGTCACCTTGAAAAACATCGTTGTAAGCAAGCGGATCGACAGAATAACTATGTAATTGTTCAAACTTTATGTGTACATCTAGTGTCCCAAAGAAAGGAACAAAATACACAAAAAAGACTGAAACTGTGACAAAAATGGAGGGAAAAAAACATGACAGAATTTGCTAGATCATCTGGAATTTACAGGAGATAATCTATGTCTACTGACAAACTTACCAAGACTCTCCTCATTGTCTTTGTTTTCCTCAACAAGGAAGTCTGTCTCAACCTAATATTGTCAAGAAACTCCATTAATACCAGGTCATGTCTATTACCATGGCAAGAATAAAGATGTGACAAGAAAACTAACAGGCTTCTTTTTCTTTTTCTTCAACCCAACAAAGCTAGTCTCAATCCCATCTGAAACTGAATAGCGTAAAAGGGTAAATACAGTGACAGAAAAGCCCAATATAGATCAAATAATGACTAAGAAAATATTAAGAAAGAAATATTAAGAAAGAGCAAAGGAAAAAAATATCATACCTGATAAATTCTCAGTCTTGTCAGCCAGTTTCCCTACCTCTTCTCCAGGTTCTTGAATCACAACCTTCTTCTTTTTCTTCTTCTTTGTAGGATCAAATGGTGCAAGCTGCAACCAGAAGATGCAAGTGTCATGCAAAATAATGCACACATTGTTGATCATTATAAGTGGAAAAATAGAAATACACGAACAATTAATGGATGTTAAGACAAACTTGCATAAGCATCTCCATCCAAAAACCAACTCCCTTTAAATATATCCATACTAATTACGGATTTCGATTGGTTTGCAGCTTTAAGTAATTGCATATATTGCTGCAATGTTCTCTTTTACACGGACATCTTTCTATTGCAAGAGTTTCTAATTCATTTCAAAATACAATTCCGTCAAATATCCTTAAATCTTGGCCATTTATACATAGGAGTTACGTTTCGTGTCATTGACCGCACCACGATTTCCCTTTGAAAGAGAGTTAGACCAACTGTTACTAACATCTTCGCAATGTGAAATGCCTCTAAATCATGTAATTTCGTGGTCAACAAAGTTATATCAAAAACTAAGGTGAACTAATCTGAGGAAAGCTAATTTTACCCTTCGTAGCACGCACTATCGGCTTCAACCAAACCATTCAAGCCAGTAATTCCAATTCACAACGTAACAAGCCAATTAGGAATCCGAATTCGAGCCGTTAAACCTGCTCGGATGCATTTCGCAATTCGGAATCCACAGAGAATGCCTCAAATTTACAATACTAAGTAGTTCCAAACTCTCGTCGAGAATATGTAGGACATCGTCGATAACAAAATCACCAACAACGTGTTGTGGAGAAATTAAATTAAAGACCGGATATCTCTAAGTCCTGTTGTTTCGAAGTGGGAGATGATGATCTCTACCTCGACGACGTCGTCCTTCTGATCCATCGGAGCTTCGTCGGCCATCACTCCTCGATCTGACTACTGGGATAAAGGAGAAAGGGCAACAACGGAGATATAAGGCACCGAAACCAAACGACGTCGGATGGAGGCGAGAAGAGAGATTGATCTCAGCTCATCCTAAGTGGGGAAAGAGGGAGAGAGAGAGCAAAGAGTTGGAGAGAATTTACGTTAGATCGTACCGGAACTTTGGTTTAGAACTCGCCCGTCTGCGCTCTCTCCGTCGGTGTCTCTGCTTAGGGATTTCGTCTGATAATTTGGTTGCAATGGAGAGAGAGAGAGAGAGAGAGAGAGAGAGAGACCAATCAAATGTTTGCTTGTGTCTACGGATACGTGCTTGATTAGTAGGTCAAGTGAATTTACTTTAAATTAAGTATTTAATTCATTATTTAATTTGTTTTTCATCTAGAATGGATTCAATGAATTTAACCTAAAATTATTATGTTATCTTTGTAGAATAATTTTAATTTATTAAAATATCAAATATGTTAACTTATTTATTCTATTATTTATTTCACTTCTTCTTTATTTCTCAACTTATACTACAAACTTATTTTCTTAACTAAAGGAGGTGGTTTTAACTCTTCCACTTTAAGGCCTAAGTGCATTTAGAATAAATATTACAATATGTAGAACATTCATCTAATCACGATTTAAAAATTATTATGATAATCAAATAATTATTATATACAAGAACAATTGAAAATTTTATAATAAGATAATCTAAGAAAATTTCCATGAGTTATTATAGGTGGTTTGATCGAATTCCTACAAAAAAGGTGAATTTTGACATTTTTTAAGGAGTATTAATTAAGCTTACCTAAATATATGTAAGTATTGTTGAGTTCATATCAATAAGCAAAATAATGAAAGGTTTCGAGGGTTGAAATTTAAAGTTGTTATAGACATAACCTCTTCAAAGGAAGCTTTACATCCAAAACTCAAGCATAGTTATCTATAAAAGAGATATAGGTATTCAATAAGTCCATAATAACCTTAAAATGAATAAAAATGAGATTTTAGGTATTCATTTACTCAAATTTATTTTTCATTTTTAATAGCATTCCACAAAAGTATATTTATTTATTTGACAATAGTCGATCCACCCATCCATGTAACCATCAATTCCTACTCTTAAATCCAAAGAAAAAGGATAATAATTAATTATTCTCAATAAACTATCTCGTACTGCATAACCAACCTTCGTATCTATATAATTAAGGGACGCTTTCGGACGCCACGATAGCAAGGAGGGGGTTGGAGGTGGGGAGGAGTGGGAGGGACGAGGGGTGATTACCAAATGAGAGAGAGCGGGGGGGGGGGGGGGGGGGGGGGAGGGAGCGAGGAGTAGGAGGGGCAGAAGGGTGAGAGAGAGCGAAGGGGTGCGGGGGAGGCATCGACTGGGAGGGGAGGAGGGGCGACTGACACATGGACAATTGATACTCTGTTTAGTATATAGTATAGATGTTTTATTTTTAAGGAGAAAGGATTACTATCTTTGACGATAACAATCCATATTGTCCTTGTGCTGTAAGCTAAAATTTAGAGGAGAGCTTCGTCATCCCTTTGATGAAATTATTTGTTTCTGCAACCATCTACTCCATCATGGTAAAAGGTGAAGAAATGACAAAAACAAGTTAAAACTTTTTTTTTTTAAGGAAGTAGAAACATTTCTTTATTTTATTGAAAGAAAAACTCACTAGTTATTTCATGTCAAATTGGAGAAGTTACATGATAGTAAAAAAAGGGGAGACCAATCATCCTTTATTAGTGCAAATGCACTTAAGTCCTTAATTTTGATGATAACAAAATACTTTGTACTTAACCATTATATTTGAGTGTTTAGGTTTAAGGTTAGAAGATGTTGTAAGGACTTCAAGCTCTTGATCCATGGAGGTGGAGGAGCTTTAACTAGAGCAAAAGCATCACAGATCAAGAACCTTTGGACTTAAATCTTAGGAGCTAAAGACTTGAAGTCCATAAAGGATGATGAATAGGACCTAGTTTATTTGATGTATCATTGTATTTATCTTGTTGCTTTTATATTTCATTTAATATTGTTGAAGTGCCCTAAAATAGAGTTAATTAGCTTAGGTATCCGTTAAGCAACCTAGAAAATCTAACCCAGGTCTTAAAAGCCTAAAAACAACACAACACAATTGCAAGGCATTGACTAGTTTAGTTATTGGTTAACTAGCTCTTCAGCAGCTAGTCGACTAGGTACCTAGACCACTGATTGGCTCTCATATAGCTAGTTGACCCATTGCCGACTAATAACCAAGATGTTGGCTCTCTAATGTTCAAAAACCTTGGGACTTACACTAATTTAATGCCCTATTGATTAGGGTTAAGTTTCCCATGAGAACCATTGTAGTTGGATGACCATCAGTCGACCTATCTTGTTATAAGGCGTTGGTTGATACTGTAGCAAGTGTTGATCAGCTGTTAGAGATCCCAAGTGTAGGAACTCTGAACTTAGAATGCTTTAGTAGTAAGTCGGCCATCAGTCAACCGGTTAGTACACCTTCAGCTAATCGACAGCCAACTTGCCAGTAAAGAGCACTTAAGGCTACCCGAACTCGTTGTAAAGTATCAACTTATCCTGATGATTGGTCGACTGGTGAAATGACCTTTTCCAAGGATCGGTGGGAGTTTTTCCGGAAAGGTAGGGGTGTGAGCGACATTTTAAACCCCTTGGGTTTAGACATGTGGGGCTTGCGGGAAAAGAGGGAACTTCGGGGGTGAATCACGCAATTTTTCCCCCTCTCTCTCTCTTCCCACTCACACACCCACGCACACCCTCATGCACACACCACCTACCCCCTCCAAACCCTAACCCACTCTTCTTATAAAACCCCACCACCCTCTCCATCTCCACACCACCACCACCACCACTTCCACCACCTCCACCACTGTCGGTGGCCTCCCTCCCCCGTCTCCTTGCAAGCTGAAGGCGGGGAAGGAGGAAAGCTCGAGGAGGGGAGGGAGAGAGAGAGTGTGTGGGCGAGGGAGAGAGGAGAGACCTCGGGGGAGCTCGAGCGTGCGCAGCTGGAGGAGCTCGAGCAGGAGAGCTCACGCACAGGGGAGTTGCGGTTGCAGCTACGAGGAGCTTGGAGGTGTGAGGATCTCCGAGGAGTTTGGAGGTGCAAGGGGAGGAGCCGCGGTCAGAGGAGTCGTGGGAGCTCAGAGGAGCTTGTGCGAGAGGAGACGAGGCCGCAGGAGAAGGTTACGCAACCTCCTGTAGCTGCTGGAGCAGTTGCTACGGGCTCTGCGGGCAAAGCTCGCGAGAAGACGAGCGTCGCGAGGAGTTTTGCATACTGGATTTTTCCAATATCAGACCTTTGGATCATCTACCAGACGTCTGGAGCAATGGCAGGACATCCAGAGCGGAAGCCGGATGTTTGAAATTACGCGCAGTGCTGAGGTATGAGTCCTGTATGCTCATGCATGCGCCTACGTAAAGTACGTTAGAGCTGTGTGTCGTCATTTTAAACTTACGAATGCATGTGTAAGTACAGGCCTTGGAAAGGCGTGCAAGCATGCTCTTCAAGGTGCTTTATGATGTCTGGACGTCTCCACAAACATCTGATAGTCATATCGGATGTCCGGACGAATCGACAGACGTCTGGAAAGACCCTAGGATGATTGAAAAGGGGTTCTAGATGTCCGCCAACAATGCAAGAACACAAGGTGAGTTACTGACGTTGTTTAAGACGTCTGGGCCTAGTCCCAGACATCTGATTTTGGTATGTGTGCACGTTTTTGGCCCGTTCGGGGCCCAAATGGAATCGGATTTACGTAAATGAAGTACTATTGTTTTCCGCTCAAGTTTCTCTACGTGTTAGTGTTAATTGTATGCTGTTATGACCTCATCTGATGTGATTTAGTCACTGGTGTAGGTCTCCAGCCAGTAGTGTGTTCGAAACCCGCGGAAACGACAGGATATGCGGTTCTAGCCCCCAATTCCTCTCGTGTTTTCCGGTATAGTGGTTTACCTTCATACTAAGATTTAATTAAGTAAAATGCATGCTTAGAAGAACTTGAGCAAACTCTAGGATGTGAAATAAACCCTAGGGCAGAAACAAATGAACATCACTTGAGCTACACTATTTACTTTGAGATGCATGTTAAAACCCCAATTGCTAGCGAGTACATGATGTGATGATTCTTCAGTTATTAAAACATAAGCTGCCTGTTATATGAATGAGAATTAGAATGTGAACAACAAGATAGGCATGTTGAGAAATGAAATGAAATGAATACAAGCATGAACCCTACGGGGAACTAGGAGAAGAACTCCTGTACACGGAAAGAATCTCGTATACAGATGGGAAATGAGCTAGTCCTTGTGTACGCGGTACCAAGGAGAGTAGATGTCCCTTTAGTGTAGAGGGGAGTTAGCCGCCCCTTGGGTAGAGACCCAGGGTTAGGACTACTCATTCTACACCAACTCCTGTTGGCCCTCGCTTATGTGGTACCGGGGTAAGCTATTTAGGGTAGAGAGGGAGCTAGCCGCCCCACGGGACCCGGGATTAGGACTAGCCACCCTATATCGATGCTTATTAGGCCCACTGGGCGAATCGGGATAGTCGGATGAGGGTACATAGACTTGGAGGAGCAAGACTCCTGTTCTGTTATGAGGGGCGAGACCCCTGTTCTGAGAGGGCAAGGTCTTGTGTTGTTCCGTGTTGTACTTTTGGGCGTACCCACTAGCGAAAATGACTGACCGTGTGCCAGTGAGGGGTAGCTACTTGTGTGCTTATTGCACGTGTCGTAGTCACTGCTACGTCGCGACTGTGACCTCGGGGTGGTTAACCGAGTGTAGGACTACCACGGGGGACTCTCCCAGCCAGGAGAGCACCACGTGTACATCCTACATCACGGGAAAGACTGTAATCAAGATCGTTCCCTTGAGGGATAGGCAATATCAAGAAATGAATGGATTCTTAAGAGAATAAACAAATCAGAACCACTTAGTTGAGCTAAATGTAAATGAATAATTAATTCGTTGCTTGTTTTATGTTAATTACATGTAAATAGCTTAACCACCACTCTACTCGACGTTAGCTGACCACGGATTTTATAACCTTGTTTGGGTCGGGGAGTTTAGCAGCCAGCGCCACCGACTGCAGAGGGAGTTGGACCCAGTCGAGCCCAGCCTTAGCTGTTGTTACCTTTTTGTTTCCGAGCTTTCTGTTGTTGTAGTGAGTACTCTAGCATGTATTACTGTTTCTGTTATCTTTCTGTTCTGCTTTCCACTGTTGTAGTTGAAATTTCCCACTAGGAGGGGGTGACGTAATAATTGCGGAAATAAATATAAACAATCTCACAAAATAGACAATCACACAAGTACACAAGTATTTTTAGGTGGAAACCCAAACTGGGTGAAAACCACCACCTAACCCTTTCGAGTTAGGATTTTCCGATCAACTAAGTTGATCAAAATCTACTAAACGAATCACTTTAAACAAAGGTGATTCAACCTCAAATACAACCACGCTACAAGTGCGAAGGTAGCGTTCCTCAACCCCTTCTCTTCACGAGAAGGATTTTGTCCCTCGAAGGAGAAGGGAATTTGCAAAGCGAATACCCAACTAAATAACAAAGATAAAAGAACAATAATCCTATAGAGCCAACAAAGTAATTTTAAACCTAGCTTCTATAGGAATTAGGAAACTCCCCTTTGAAAGGAGTGCGTCGGCGACGCGAATGCGTGAACAACACGACGGTGCTACGTCGCTCTCGTGAACTACGGCGGGAGAGCGGGTGCGCAAAGCTTGATGCTCTCAAGATGAAGAATTAGAGCTTGGAGAGCAAGAGAGTCTTTTTGGACACAAAAGAGTGTGAAAGTGTGTAGCTAGGTGTGTATTTGTGTTGCAAAGGTTCCCCTCTATTTATAGAGGCCTTAGGAAGGCTTTGGAAGGCTTAGGAAAGGTTCCACAGCCGTTGGGTGCAAAGCCCAAGTGAATCAACCCGAAATCAGGAATAATCATTACACTGATAGGGTTATCAGACGTCTAATTCTGGCATCAGACGTCTGGAAGACCACTTTAAGACGTCTGATTTCAAGGTCAGACGTTTGATTTCAGGCGGGTTCCTTCCTGACTTGAATCAGATCTAAACAGGGTTCTTGTGCAAGTCCATCAGACGACATACAAGACGTCTGGCACTATGTCTGGACGTCTAGAAACCTACTTTTTCGTGGGAATGGATTTGCAACGGCTAGAAAATCTCTGAGAAGAGATTTTCAGGTCAGTCGAGGCAAAACGGTCAATTATCAGACGTCTGGAAGGACTTAAGGACGTCTAATAAGGCTTTAACGGTCATACCCTTCAGTGTATGCTAAGAGAGCCAACGGTCCACTAATTGGACGTCTGACAAAGTCATCAGACGTCTCCTAAGACGTCTGGTCTAAGGTTTGGACGTCTGATTTCATCAGACAGAACTAACTTATCCAGCCTAAATGTTATCAGACGTCTGAATCAACAGTCAGACGTCTTAAAACACTTTATCAGACGTCTGATTTGGGAATTAGACGTCTGGAAACTCTGTTTGAACCCTACATTGGTTTTCTAAGTTCTCTACAGAAAACCTAAGTATCCTAGGGTTGTACCGATGTTCCTAGGACTACTGTTAGGCTACTTTGAGGCTCTTTAACATGAATCTAAGTAACAAAAATAAAGAGCAACAGAAGAAACGAAAAATACAAGGAGTACAAGAGAAGGAAATCTATCATATTCTTCATCTCCTTCCTTCTTCAATCTATCGCTCCTCGCGAATCTCCTCTATTTTCCATCAAGCTCCTCCAATCCGTCCTGGATGCGAGCTCGAATTCCGTCTAATCACGTCTCCATTTGTAATTGACTTGAAATCTAAGACTCCAAGTGCAAATGTTAAACGACACGTGTTTTATTATCGTCAAACCAAACGATCGCGGTGCTCTAGCACCAACAATATCCCCCTTTTTGATGATGACAAAACCATAAATAATAATGCAAAAAAAATCCTCCCCCTTTTTGACATTATCAAAAAGGTTTGATTAATTTTAAATTTTCTATAACTCCCCCTTAAAACATGCTCTTCTATAAATTTCTTTTAACAAAGGTAATGTCCTCCTTTTTTATAACAACAAGATAACTATTATTTTTCTCCCCCTTTCTAAAGGAAATTTAGCTACCTTATATCTCCCCCTTAAAAATTGACAATTAGCTCATAAAATTTTTTAACTCCCCCTATCTAAATGCTAATGATAAAAAGATAGGGTGAAGAATTTTTACCTCACCTACCATGGCCAATAAAATGGCCCGAATGGTGGTGGATGCCACATCGGATGGGGCTCCCATCCGTAGCTTGGAGGCCCGGGCATTGGCGTCGATCTCCAATCTGGTGGTCGACGTGCAGCAGGTCCATCGTTTGTTTGCCATCTCGTCGGTCTTTTTGTTCTCCTCCTTGGTCTACTCCTTGGTTCTCCCAACTTGAGTTGACCAGCTTTGAGCTTGTAGGTCCAGTCCTTTGTGTTGTAGTCATCCCTGAAACCTACAAAACAAGATTCCAAATCTTCCTTCGGTATCCAAGTGAGGTTGGATTCGGATCTGTTAGCGGGTCTCCTTGATGGAGATCCTTTCTCAACCTTAGGGCTATAAAAATTATCTACTTTATTGATTAATTTGTTGGAGTTTTCCCTAAGACATGCGATTTCTTTTTCTATAATATCCATCTTAGTCTTTAAATCAGAAATTTCTATTTTTAGACTAACATTTTCCTCAATCAATTTATTATTTTCATTGATGAGGTTATGATTTTCTAATAATAGGTTATCATTTTTAGGAGAAGCTTCTAGATCCTTAAGTTTTATTTCTAACCTATCATTTTCAGATTTAAGAAAGCTAAGATTCTTTTTCATGCTTTTATTTTCTATCTTAAGTGCTTTACTAACTTCAAAAAGTTCATTAAAAGCTTCTTGTAAGTCGTAACTTACCTCGTTGTCTGAGTCGCTTTCGCTTTCGCTGTCGCTTCCTCTGGCCATGAAACCGAAGCAAGCGGTTTCTTCTTCTACAGACTTTTCTTCTTCTTCTTCCTCCGAGCTGGAATCGTCCCAAGTGGCTTGGAACGCTTTCTTAGATCTCTTTTCCTTTTCCTTCTTCTTCTCCTTTTTGAGAAGAGGGCATTCTGGTCGTAGGTGCCATTTCTCGTTGCAGTGGTAGCAACGTTTTGGGCTTTCCTTCTCCTTTTTCTCTTTCTTTAATTCCCTACAAAACTTGGAAAATTTTTTAAGTAAAATTCTAAAGTCTTCGTCGTCGGAACTTACCTCGCTATCCGACGCGGCTCTGAAGGCGAGAGTCTTCTTCGGTTTAGGCTCCGGTGTATCCTTCTTCTTCTGCTTCAACTTTGTCTCGTAGGCCATTAGATTGCCTAGGAGATCTTTCATGTTGAGCTCCTCCACTTCGTTTGCCTCCTCGATGGCGGTGACTTTCTGTTCCCATTTCGGTCCAAGGGAACGAAGAAGCTTCCCTTGAATCTCCCCCTTGATGAAAGTCTTCCCTAAAGCTTTCAAATTATTTACAATCAGAGTGAACCTAGTGTTCATCTCACTTAAAGATTCGTTAGATTTCATTGAAAAAGATTCAAATTCTTGAGAAAGTAAATTAATTTTAGAGGTTTTTACCTTAGAGGTACCTTCGTGAGTTACCTCAAGTGTGCGCCAAATCTCGTATGCGGTGGCGCATTACGAGATTCTATTAAACTCCTCCGAGCTAAGCGCACAGTGGAGGGCATTCATGGTCTTCGCGTTCAAAGAGAGTTCACGAATTTGTTATTGCGAGTAGCCTCCCGCGGGTTTTTTTGGGATCTCAAATGGCGTTTTGCACCTGGCCCAAATCGTGAAGTCGTTGGCTTGAAGCCAAGTCTTCATCTGCAGCTTCCAGTAGGGGTAGTTGCTCCCGTCGAAGAATGGCGGATGGGACGTGGACTACCCCTCGGAGATTCGGATTGCAGATGTGCTCCCCTCCATGATCTTCTTGTCGGGTGTTACTCCGATCTCGCAAGAACCTGCTCTGATACCAATTGAAATTCCCAACTAGGAGGGGGTGATGTAATAATTGCGGAAATAAATATAAACAATCTCACAAAATAGACAATCACACAAGTACACAAGTATTTTTAGGTGGAAACCCAAACCGGGTGAAAACCGCCACCTAACCCTTTCGAGTTAGGATTTTCCGATCAACCAAGTTGATCAAAATCCACTAAACGAATCACTTTAAACGAGGGTGATTCAACCTCAAATACAACCACGCTATAAGTGCGAGGGTAGCGTTCCTCAACCCCTTCTCTTCACGAGAAGGATTTTGTCCCTCGAAGGAGAAGGGAATTCGCAAAGCGAATACCTAACTAAATAACAAAGATAAAAGAACAATAATCCTATAGAACCAACAAAGTAATTTTAAACCTAGCTTCTATAGGAATTAGGAAACTCCCCTTTGAAAGGAGTGCGTCAGCGACGCGAATGCGTGAACAACACGACGGCGCTACGTCGCTCTCGTGAACTACGGCGGGAGTGCGGGTGCGCAAAGCTTGATGCTCTCAAGATGAAGAATTAGAGCTTGGAGAGCAAGAGAGTCTTTTTGGACACAAAAGAGTGTGAAAGTGTGTAGCTAGGTGTGTATTTGTGTTGCAAAGGTTCCCCTCTATTTATAGAGGCCTTAGGAAGGCTTAGGAAAGGTTCCACAGCCGTTGGGTGCAAAGCCCAAGTGAATCAACCCGAAATCAAGAACAATCATTACACTGATAGGGTTATCAGACGTCTAATTCTGGCATCAGACATCTGGAAGACCACTTTAAGACGTCTGATTTCAAGGTCAGACGTCTGATTTCGGGCGGGTTCCTTCCTAACTTGAATCATATCTAAACAGGGTTCTTGTGCAAGTCCATCAGACGACATACAGGACGTATGGCACTATGTCTGGACGTCTAGAAACCTACTTTTTCGTGGGAATGGATTTGCAACGGCTAGAAAATCTCTGAGAAGAGATTTTCGGGTCAGTCGAGGCAAAACGGTCAATTATCAGACGTCTGGAAGGGCTTAAGGACATCTGATAAGGCTCTAACGGTCATATCCTTCAGTGTATGCTAAGAGAGCCAACGGTCCACTAATTGGACGTCTGGCAAAGTCATCAGACGTCTCCTAAGACGTCTGGTCTAAGGTTTGGACGTCTGATTTCATCAGACAGAACTAACTTATCCAGCCTAAATGTTATCAGACGTCTGAATCAACAGTCAGACGTCTTAAAATACTTTATCAAACGTCTGATTTGGGAATTAAACGCCTGGAAACTCTGTTTGAACCCTACATTGGTTTTCTAAGTTCTCTACAGAAAATCTAAGTATCCTAGGGTTGTGCCTGTGTTCCTAGGACTACTGTTAGGCTACTTTGAGGCTCTTTAACATGAATCTAAATAACAAAAATAAATAGCAACAGAAGAAACGAAAAATACAAGGAGTACAAGAGAAGGAAATCTATCCTATTCTTCATCTCCTTCCTTCTTCAATCTATCGCTCCTCGCGAATCTCCTCTGTTTTCCATCAAACTCCTCCAATCCATCCTGTATGCGAGCTCGAATTCCGTCTAATCACGTCTCCATTTGCAATTGACTTGAAATCTAAGACTCCAAGTGCAAATGTTAAACGACACGTGTTTTGTTATCATCAAAACAAACGATCACGGTGCTCTAGCACCAACAGTAGTTGTGATGGCATGTAACACTGTGAGACATTTCGTTCTGTTTTTCCTTTATTATCCCTTGTTATTTCTGCTTAGTTACATTGCATGTGTGGTTGTGGAATATTTTCTACTTTGGTTATTTCTCATTTAACGACTGGGTCTTGGGATTAGTTGAGGCGAGCCAATCTCGGATCCAGTAGGGATTTAGGATCGGGTCGTAACAACTGGCCTTAAACTAATAGGGTGACTAGGTACTAACCGACTTGTACTGTCTAATAAGTTATATGTTTTTCATATTTCTATTGCAACCAATGTCAGTCTTAAATATTCCAACAAGTATATCTTGTCTCGACACCTATCTAAAGTGTTTCAAACACCTCTATAAATATGATAGAACACTCCTAAATTGACACATAACATAAGAGTGAAAAATGCACCTTGTGAGCTAGAATTCTTCCATCCACTTCCACTTACTAAGAGATCAAGTTATGAGAATTGAGGAGCTATTCTCCAAGCAACCTTCATCCAATCCGAGAGCACTGATTTGTAGAGCTTCCAAGCAAATCCACTTCGGTATTTGGGGAGTAATCTACACCTATAGGAGCTTACTTTTCATATTTTGTTTTGGACTCTATAGGTTCTTTTGTATTTGTTTTTAGATAGATATTCGTATTGCAATTTCTCGTCTCCTCGTGAGACAAAATACTCTTCATGAAGAAGAGAGGTTTGAGGTATACTACCATCAATCTTAAGTAGTGTATTTGTATTGAGGTTGTGTTACCCTCGTTTTAAGTGATATGTTTACTGGATTTAATCAACTCCGTCGATCGAGAAATCCTAAGTCAGGAGACTTAGGTGGTGGTTTTTACCCAAGTTTGGTTTCCACAAAAATATCTTGTCTCACGTAGTGAATGCCTTTGTGTGATCGAATTTTATATTACAATTGTTTATTGATTTTATTTTCCCTACTAGTGCATAATCACACCTTCCCTTTAGTGCGTAATCACACCTTCTTCATTGTAGTAGGGGTATTGAAACAAAGATAGTTAGAAACATTTATGCACACTTAGGACGTAGCTTCCCATAGCACATAAAGTAAGGAGTCAATGTTGCAATATTAAAAATAACTCATTGCAAGCTTCAACAAGTCTCAAAACTTTCAAGTCCAATGCATTATTTCTCAGATCATATGGATTGCATTCCTATTACCATTGCATATTGAAATCATGTGAATTCAAAAGTTTATTTTCTTTGCAAATGAACACTAGCACAAATTATTCAAGAGAGACTCTACACGTACCATAGTTGCTTCTCCATCCTTGAAGGCTACACCTACTTACATCAAGAGGTCAAATTGCTTACCTAAACTTACACTTCCTCTACCACAGTAGGAACGCTTCCTATATTTTGAGGAAACATGATATTATCTTGACCTTCTTTAATCTTTAGGACAAGTAGTTACATGAGCATTAGATAAGCATTGGTTTACAACCTCTGCATTTGTTTTGACATCAAGTAATCCAAATTGAAAAAGCTGATTCACAACTTCATCCTTCTCCTATTCACTCTTGGTCCAACTTGAAAGCACCGAAGGAGGGTGAATTATGCTAATTGCAATATAACATAGAGTTAAAACAAAGCACTATATGGAAAAATGCACACGTATGCCAAACACCACAAGATCGTGGAAAACATCTTAATAAGAAAAATCACTAGTTACATCCCCTAAATTAGGATTTTGAGGTAGAATACTGGAATAGGAGTGCTTATTGGGAAGTAAATAGATGATGTGGTCTTCAAATGGAGCACTGAGAATTTAGGCCAACTCAATTGGATTTAGAGTTATCTTCTTACTTGACAACTAGGTTTTAATCATGATCTCATCCTTGGTCTTCTCGATAGCCTTGTTGGGAAAGAACAATTTGGTTAAATAAGGGCAATAATTACAATTAAATTCATATTCAAAGAGGTGGAGAAATCCTTGATATCAAATTTCCTTCATAGCAACATCACCAAATTTGTTCCAAGCAACGAGGTGAACTAGGACACTCCAAGGATGAGTACACTCAAATTCACTTCCAACTCCCATTAATTGGGACTCATCTCATTAGGTCCCTTTCAAATGGGTCCTCGAGAGAGGAGTTAGAGCTGGAAGATCCCTTTCCTTGGGTCTTTGGGACGATGTTTAAATAGTGGTATAATTCAAGTAATTGGCTACCTAGAATGCATATGCAGTTGCATATGCATAGACGACCCCTCTCTAGAACCATATATCATAGAGTCAATCTAGGCTAATTGCTCAGTCCAACTACACGTATACTTGCCTAAGTATAAGGTCGATTTTCAAATTGACTTAATATGAAGACGTCCACCTAAATTTTAACTAGGCTAGTTTTTCAAGAAGTTATGTTTTATATTTTTAATAATATAGTGACTATGGATTAGGGTGTTTTTGTGTTATATTACTTAACATAACTTTATATTTATAGTTTTGATTTTCATATGTTTGGATGTATAATATAATTTTTAGTAAGTTGACTGATTATTTTGTATTTTTTAAATAAAAAATACAAACTCACATACTCATTCTTATACTCACTTACATAGTATATACTCTCTATGTGATAACCCAACCGATCGAATGCCGCATACCGACTTTCTAAACCTTAAATAGTGGAAAAAGATTTGAAAAGGTTTGAAATGATCTAAGGCAAGATGAATGCAAAATGGCTCTTGCATGAAAAACTAACGTAAGTTTATAGCAATTAATATTAGATCAAGGGCTTGGAATCTATCCAACCTTAATGATCTAAAAACTAATGTTAAATTAATATAGAAAAGTCAACCAAGGGCTTGGACCCCAAGAATTTAGGAAAACTAAAATGGGGGGTTGTAGAAGAATGATTATGGGTTGCAAAAGAAATACAAATGACAAGAACAACTAAGATAATCATATCGAAAAGACCTTAATTGAAGGTATAAAATTGCAGAAAAATCATGAAGAAACAAGGATGAATCTTGTGTTTACCTTGCAAGGGAGGTTGTGGGAGGCTTGGATCTTGAGCTTAAGCCTTTAGGCAAGATTCTACATCATCCAAAAATCTAGATCTAAGGTTGTATTGTGGGTGGAGAAGACATGTTTGGAAAGATGTTGGATGTTGTTCACGAAGGTGAAAGTGAATGATAAAACAATGGAAGTAAATAAAAGAAGTTATTGTTGGAACTTTTGCATCTTCACCCTCATGGAAGGTAGAAAAATGAGGTAACCTCAAGTTCTTATTTCATCAACTTGAAAATCTAAGTTTCAATCATGTATAGTCAAATTTATCCTTATAAAATGCAAGTTATGAGTCCTTTAGGATTGATAATTTCCATAGACCTAATTTTCTCCTAATTATACTAAATCTCTAATAATTAACAGATTCAGTTGCTAGCTATTCCTTGGTTGAGATGAAATTGAAGTTGATACCTCCTTTAAACACAGAACGTCTAAGGAAATGATACTTAACAACTATGTGATTAGTCTTAGATAGTTGACCGGGTTCTTAAATAGGTTAATTACACTAGTATTGTTATAATTTAGCTTGGTGCAACCTATCTCTAGTCCAAAAACTTTCAAAGTTTGTTTCATGAAAAGCACTCGTGAGCATGCGAAGGTGACAACAATATCTACTTCAGTAGTGGACAAAGCAACATAATTTTGTTCTTTAGAAAATAAGCGACTAGTGCAACACTAAGGAAAACAAAAGTGTGCTAATCATCTTGCAATCAATTCTTCTACTCACATAGTCTGCATCATTATATGAGATAAGGCTAAAGTTGGTGGACTTAAGGTAGAATAATCCATAATCTATAATATCTACAAGATTGCGAAAAAATCTCTTAACATTTGAATGAGATTCTTTAGGGCATGCTTAGAATCCAATGTGAAATCACTTCGATCGAGTTTGAAAAATGTGCTTCGTAGTATAGGTGATTAAAGAAAATTAATATTTAAATTTTTAATACTCGAATTAACAGAAAATCCAAGATCGGAGGAAGCTAATGCAAGACTACCACTATTTAGATTTTTTACAAAACAGGACTAGATGCGATTAATCCAATTTTTTATGGTCCAAATATAGTTCATAAATATAAAAATTAGGCACATAAGAAAATCATTCCTCAAGCATTTACTTCCCAAGCCAATCAATCAAAAATCAAAATTAATAGTGCATGGACCAAATTTTGCAATGAGAATTCAGTTAAAACTAAGATTGAAACCAAATTAAAATTAAGATTGAAACCAAATTAATTAGAATTTCAAATCGGTCCTTGAGAATTAGTTCTCACGCATTCAAGTCCTTGGAGGCTTGTGATTTGGTCCCTAAAAATTTGCAAATAAGTCCCTACATAATTCTTTCTTCTGCAGATAGGCCCCTAGCTTTCTTCTTCCTCTTCTTCCTTGTTCTCCTTCAGCTGACAGTCCTCGCCAAAATGCGGCGGCACATCGCTAGAAATGAGCTTCGACAAGAGATCTTCGCTAATGAGCAGCGGAGCAGCTTCGTCGAGGCATCGCTGACCTAATGGCGGCGTTGTAGGGTCAATTGAACGGGTGAAGGCGGTAGATGACTGTCGAGGAAGCGGTAGGTCCGATGGTGGTCGACAGAGGACCTTGGTGCATGAAACCACCGTGAGAGGGTGGAAAATATTCCTCGCATCTTCACGAAGCTTCCCGCGAAGCTTGGAAGATCACGGACAATGGAGTGGCCGACTATCGACAGGGATGAAGGCGGCGTTGGTGGGCTTCCGATAAAGCATGTGGGAGCTCTAAGCTCCGAGCTAAGGGGTCAACGAGCTTCGTTGGATGTTGGAGAATGTAGTGGTGATGACTATTTGTTGCGAGGATGCCGGAGATGGCCAAACGACATCGTCAAAGGGGGCAACGACAGTGTAAGTGGATTGGAGTGTTGGAGGTGTTGAACCCTTCGATTGGGAGAGGGCTTTTGCTCTCGTCGAGGTGATGCTTCATGGGTGGTTGGCGGGGGCTGAGTCGGCACGAAGCGTCGCGTGCATGTTCGTCGAAGTGGGGGCCAACGAGTGGCCATGGATGGAGAAGAGGAGGAGGGAGTTGTGGTGGTGGTTGTGAGATCTACGAAGATAGGTTTATGCTACGAGGAGAGGGGAAGAGAAGAATCTATCTAATGGACGACGAGGAGGCGGAGAGTGGCCAGTTTTGGCTTGCCAACTGTGAAGAAGATGGAGGATCCAGGATGAAGACCGACAGCGAGGAGAGAGAAGGGGAGCCGCCTTCTGTGGTAGGAAGAACGATGATGACTTGAGGAAGACAACCGTGCCCTCGATTGGTAGCGAGGGCCGACGATGAGCGGGGACGAAGGAGCCGTCGGGGTTGAAGACGACAATGGTTGAGGCATAGAAGGAGGGTAGGAAACTAGACCCAATCTTGACGACCAAAAGCGGTGTAAGATGGGGGATGTTTATAACCTGTTTGCGTGTGAGGAGAGGAGCGGTAGGTGTGCGAACAACCTCGTTGGAGTTGGTGGTCAGAGGTTGCGAAGGTGGAGGCGGTGTTGGCAGGGACTAGTTCACAAGAAAATTTAAAGTTAAGGGGGCATTTGTAAGGAAATCAGGAATTGAGGGCCAAATTGCAAAATTGACCAAGATGAGTCTAAATGAGACCAAATTTTTATGTTAGCCTAATTTAGGTCTAAGGAATTCATTGGTGACTTCAATTTTAGGTTTTGATAATGTTTACATGGTCAACTTACGTTTAGACCCAAAATGTAGCAAATTCCCGCCTACAGTTCTATTTTAAGTTGAAATAAGTTTCGATTGTCAAATTGATTTTGCCAAGACTTATAAAATATTTTTAAATGATTTTTAGAAGGTTAGACTACATTTATTTCTATTGGAACTGCTTTAATTGAAGTGGGGTTAAAATTAGCCAATTTAATTAATGAAAATCCTAAATTACTCAGTATCAATCCACTTTTAGGACAATTAAGCTTAATTTACTTTTAATTAACTATAAGTTCACCCTTCAGCTATTCTGTATTTATAATTGTTTGTGAAAATTGTAGAATTAACCTCTTTTTCTATTAATTTCTCTCTCTTTAGACCTGATTAAGTTATACCCTTTTAATGTGTTAATTAGGTGAATTTAACCTTAGAACTTAAACAAATTAAGTTAGTTATAGAATACAAAGATAAGTTGAAAACATGATGGCTAGCCTACTTACAATTAAATGTGAAAAGAATCTAATCATTCGTTGATATTTCCTTTGGACCACACCTTGATCCTTTTCATCCACATCTAAATATGTTATTGTGCCCATTGGATTGTTCTTTATTGTAAATGTGTCCATCTCAAAATTTTTGCGCATCTCCTTGTGTACTTTGGTTAGTTCACAAACATGCATGCCTACATCCAATTACACTATTTTGAGCTTGAGAAAGTAGTTAAGCTCTCTTACCATGCTTACTTTAAAGTTTTCTTGCATGGACTTGGAGAAACTGTTGTATAGCTCTTAATTAGTACAACCAAGATTCATTGGCTTATTGATCATCGATGGTTCTAGAATAGTTAAGCCTATGTTACATCTAAGCAAATCATTATTTCTCCTTTTGAAAAAAAAATGTAGGGTTTACCTAGACTCTTAATTTCTCAGAAACAGATCTAAGAGCTTGCATTAGTCCACAAAGAGCTTTCTTGAGTTTGTAAGCTTGGTTCAAATACCCTAAACTTACAAACCTCAACGGCTGTTTAAAATGAACCTCTTCTTTAAGAACCTCAATCAAGAAAGCACTTTTCATATCCATTTTGAAAAGTTTGAAGTCCAAGTAGAAAGTAAAAGCAAAAAGCATTCAAATTGATTCAAATCTAACAGCCAATGCATAGGTTTCATTAAAATTGATACATTTTTCTTGGAAATAATATTGAGCAATAAGCCAAGCTTTGTTCGTAACTACGTTTCCAGACTCATTCAATTTATTTCTAAAGACACATTTTAAGTGCCATCCTTAAACTCAAGAACTAAATCCCAAACATCATTTCTCTTAAATTGATTGAATTCATTTGCATAGTTAGGATCCAAAACTCACTACAAGGTTCCTCTATTTATTTAGATTCTACTTAAGAAATAAAAGTGCCAGAACAAAAAGATTTTTCGAAGTAGATCGTGTTGGAAACATCACCTAGAACAACGTCTTTGGGATTTCCTTTTGCAAACGCTTGATCCTTGGTTAAGTTATGATATCACAGGTGCTGGGTATGTTAGAGCTGCCAATGAAGTGGGTTCCTTCTCATCATCATTGATTTTGGGGGAAGAAGTTGATGTAAGCGACTAATTAAAAGACACATGCAATATTTCCTTTCCAGTTGATATCATTTTGTTAAAGACAAAGTTTTGCTTTTAGCTAAATACTCAATAAAATGACTATGTCAAACTTAGGATTAAACTTATCCAAGTTGTATTTAGTATTCAAAATAAAATATTTGCAACCAAAAATGTGAAAATAATGAAAATTTCAAAACACGATCATGGTAAAGCTCAAGGGCAATTTCTTTATAATTGACCAAATTAAGTAGGACGTGCTTCAACATATAAAAAACTTTGTTGATGGCCTTTATCCAAAAATAGTTGGATAGACTTGATTCAATCAGTATTATTTGAGTGCACTTTTGTAGGATTTGATTTTTATGTTCTATGACCCCTTTTCGTCCTGTGGCTCAAGGGAAAACAAAACTCAAGGTGAATCATGAAATACTCACAAAACTCCTCAAAATGTCAGCAAACCCTCCACCATCGTTGCTTCGTATATTTGAAATACAAATGCCATTTTTATTTTGAATCTATTTTGAAAGCTTAGAAAACGCTTCAAAAACTTGGTCCTTTCTCTTTAAGAAAATCACCCAAGTAAAGCATGGGAATTCATCAATGATCATAAAACAATGACAGCTTTTGAGGTGCTCTCACGTCTAATAGGTTTAAACAAGTCTAGATTAAATAATTTCAAATTAATATTAGTTAGTTCAAACTACACTTTAACTATGAAAAGAGCATTTAGATCAAATTGTCCTTTTCACAAGCATCACACGCATGATCTTTTTTTTATAGTTAACCTTATGCAAACCTTGTACTAATTCATTCTTAGCAATTTTATTTATTAATCTCATTTTCACATATCCTAATCTTACATGTCAAAGGTTAGCAGGCAAATAATAATCAACATGTATGTTACCAAATTCAAAAATATAAATATCATTAATTGCACTCCTTTAAGGAGAGCTTTTAAGTTACTTTCGTCAAAAATTTCAAAATCATCTCTAATAAAGGTAACTTTGCATCCATTGTCAGATATTTGACTATTATTAAGCAAATGATGTTTTGAATTTTCAACAAGAACAACATTTCTATTTTTCTTAGAAGAATTACTTATGATACCTCTACTTATAATATAACACTTTTAATTGTTGTCCATTATCACGTGCCCCTCGTCTATCTTCTTTAGGTGTAAATATAGCTTTGCATTGCCTATACATGTGCTTTAAACAACCTTATAATTCACTTCTTCTTCCTCTTTGAGCCCTATAAAATAATATTTTAGTATACCTTTAAGTTCTCATGTTGATCAATGAATCGGTGAGAAGATAAGATCATGTTGTTGCATAAAATCAGGATCATTTAATTAATTTTTAAATTCTTAAAGATATAAAATTATGTAAAATAAGAGCTAGAGTCTCACAAGGAAGCAAATGTTTCAAATTTCTTCCTACTATCCTAAGCTAATGTTTTTCTTTATATATTGTTTAGATATTTAGATTTTGTTGATATTTTTAAGAGGAGAAAATAGGAACTAAAATGCAATAGCAAGGAATTAAATATAATTTACATGAAAATAATTTTTTGAATTTGTAAAAATTTTAAAAAAATTCTTGAACTCTCGTAACTATCTAACTAAAAATCCTACTATGCTAATAGGACTTCTAGAATGCACGAAGGAAAATTCAAAGGAACCTTTCATGGATGAATTGTAGAAAGCTAAGAATCTTAACGTAAGATAATTTTTACTTTTTTCTTTGAGGATTTCTCGCATGAAATTCTGTGAGCATACTAAGTTAACATTAAAAAATGTATAATAAAAGTTTGAATTTTTATGATGTGCAAAAATTAATATAAAAATTCACGAAATAAACGTAGGTATCTGGATAACTTGAATAAGGCAACGTGCACATAAACCAACGAAATAAGAATCAAACACTCAAGTAAAACATGTAAGGAACTAAGTAATTGAATGACTAATTTTTTTTTTTTTATTGGAGAACTAATTAAGAGTCAGAGTACAATTAGAAATAAAATACTATAATTAAAAATAAAATGCGAAAAGGAAAGAGAGGAGACGGTGAATAAAGTGGGGAAGCTGCATCATGCTGGTCGAGATGGATGGAGGATGGAAGTGGAGGATGACATCGACGGTCGCCGGTGGTCACCAGCTCAGAGAAAGACCCCGAAGGAGGAGCACGAAACTTGGTGGAGATTGGATAAAATTACTCAATTTTGAGACATATTTATAGCCATTTGAGGAATCCTAAAATGTGATAGAATTACTCAATTTTGTACCAAAAGGATAATCAATCCTACCAAAGTCCTCAATTTCGACCGAAACTCCTATCCGTAATATGTCACTTGGGCTCTTTTTGATTTGTTTTTTGAATTTTTCACGTCTCCATGGCCCAAATGAGCCCAATTACGCACAGTAGCTCCTCTAGCGTGGAAAGGCGCTCTCTCTCCGCAACCAAATAGCTCCCCTCTCTCTCTCTCTCTCTCTCTCTCTCTCTCTCTCTCTCTCGTCCTTCTCCATTTCTTTTTTCTCTTGTTTCCTTATTTCCTTTGCTCCATTTCGCACGCATACCTTTTTCTTATTTGACCAACCTCTTCATCTCATCCTCTTTCATTTAAGATTGATATCGACTATGTTCCCAGGAGAGCACGAAATAAGGTATAATTGTATGAATTTTTAAGAAGTATAAAATAAGTATTATAAACACATTCGACATGCAAAAATAATTACTAATGATTAACAAATCTAGTTATAACTTATAAAACAATGGAAACTCATCACCTGCCTTCTTAGATCCTTATGGAAAACTGGTTATCCTAAGGCATATGCAAGTGATTCACTTGAATTGTTGATTTGGTCCAATTCATGAAACCATCACCAAGGAAGGGGCTCGAGATAGCCTTCCTTTAGGGCAATGCCTCTGGGTTCTCGGGCTTATGAGACCCTAAGTGAGAGAGAAGGGGATGAGGAGGAGTGGAGCAATTGTAGACAATATACACAAGGGGTTTGATGACCAAGTTCATGCCGATGAAGTAGGCGCTATGTCTTGAGGGAGGTGTGTGTCTCTTGGTGCTCTACTATAGAGAGAGAGAGAGAGAAGAACAATGGGGGATTACCAGAGTAGCGATGGAGAGCCATCGTCTGTTCATCTAGAGAGAGAAAGAGAGTGTGTAGCAAATGAGAGGGTTAGTGATAATAAACATGATCCAACCTTCTCTCCTTTGTAAGGAGCTTTCTAGTCTTATATACTTTATCGAGGCTACCTACAAGTCAAAGGAGTTAGAGTGGTCATCCTTCATCATCATCGGAGTTGGTGGTGGCCTTAGGAAGGCCTTGCCTGGCCATCCCACAGATCATCATGGCAATGGTCACATCATATTGAGTTTGGCACGGTAAGGCACAATGCGTCAGTTGGAGTGGGTGCTGTGGACTTGCACCTTACGATCTGTCCCATTACTTAGTCTTGGTTATGTTAAGGGTGGCTTGCTTACACACCCAACATGATTCTAAGTGCTTGCTTGGATGGTCATACTTAGTCTTGGGGGATACCTAAGGCCTAGTTTGTTTGGTGGGTTATCCCTTCAAAATGGGGATAACCCAATTTGGTTACCAAGTTGGCCCACCTGGGTTATAAGAGGTTAACCTAGGATGACTTATCTTTGATTTGATGTAGGATAAGGTACCTCGTAGGTTAACCCTTGAATTGAGAGGGATAAGGTATCCTCTGGGAGCTGTAGGCCCCCCCCTCACACGGAGGCAATTTGGAAGATGAGCCCCTTGCCTTGATGCCCACACTCTGATGTCCATTTAATTAATATAACCTTAGTATAAATTATATGTATAATTATTTTAAAGAAATAAATCATCTATTATCAATAATAAATTACCTATCAAGTAATTCATAATATCATCTTTCGCTACTTAATATTTCATAAAATACAATTTAAGATGAATAATTATTTCAAATAAATAAATCATATATTGATAATGATGAATTACTTATTAACTTATGGATAATATATCCCCTAATATGACAGTAATCACACTTAAAATAAAAACCAATTTCAAATAAATTAATCATATGTTGTTAATAAAAATTACTTATAAAGTAATACATAATGACAACTAATTTTAATTAATATGACTTTAATTACAATTAAAATAGATAATGCTTTTACAATAAATAATGCATTCTTTTGTAAATATTAAACTATAATTGTCTTGTTAGAGACACTACTACTAACAACTAACTTTCAAACCAACAACTCAGGGGGCATAAATGTTATTCTGCTGCTTATCCTATTACCAAACTCCCAAACAATAAAGTTCCACACACAAGCCTCCAAGTTATTCCTCTGCATCCTAAACACCCACAACTTAACCCAGCATGATAACCTTTCCAACTTTCAAACAAAAACATAGGATAACCCTTCTAAAATTTTCTATCCCATAGATTTCTATCCCTCCACCCAAATTAGGCTTAAGGGTCAGGTAAGGTCTCCTCCCTTGGGCATATACCTTACCTATTGTGATGCCTTTCTTGGTTTGATGTCTCGAGGTGGTTTCGTCACTCAGTTGTGGATAGGTTTGGGGATGGGTTTGTTTCTTGATCCCTATCATTTGCCCCCTAATTCTTGTGGCGGTTGCATCTAGCATTGGAAGTAGCAGTCTAGGTCTGTTACTAGCTTCAAATAATCCCTTGTCTAGGTCTTCGAGAAAAGTGCCTTTCGTACTTTCCCTTTTTCAGGATTTTCTAGGATTGATGCTCCTATTCTCCTCTCAATGTGTCCGTTGGAGGGTTTTGAAGGCTTAATGCTTCCATTGATGGCTAGCTTGTGGGAGTTTTCAAAGGTTGAGTAGTCCCAGTGACCCCTTACTTTGAGAGGGGTTAGGAGCACACTTCTCCCATTGACCCCTAACCCATGGGTTTTTTGAAGGCCAATTAGGTGCTCTAATTCCTCTCAGCACATTTGTTGAAGGTTTCACAGGCTTGGGCTCCCATTGATGATCAACTCATGGGGGTTTTAAGAGGTTGAGCAGTCATAATGCCCCCTTGCTATGAGGGGGTTTAGGAGGCCCACTTCTCCTATTGACCCCTAGCCTGTAGGATTTTTAGAGGTTAATTAGATCCTCTTATTCCTCTTGGTGTGTTCGCTAAAGGCTTTAGAGGCTTGGTGCTCCCATTAACACCTAGCTTGCTGGGGTTTTTAGAAGCTGAGTAGTCCTAGTGCTCCCTTTCTATGAAGGGGGTTAGGAAGTTCACTTCTCTCATTGACTTCTAGCACGTGGGGTTTTCAGAGGCTAATTAAGTGCTTTTATTGCCCTTGACATGCTTGCTAAAGGTTTTGGAAACTTTGAGACTTGCCAAGAAGGATCGCTTGATTAAGAATTCCTTCTTGAAATAGTGTACAAAGGTAAATTGGGGATAGATTCAGATGTCTAGTCATTTTGTCACTTGGAGGCTTGGGGTTGTAAAGGGTGATCGACATCTGCTTCCCATCTGTCTTGTGGGTTGGGACAAGGTGCTTGATGTGGGTCAAGGATTAAGTGCTTGAGTTTACTTGACACTTTAAGGTGGTTTGTGTTAGCTAAGGCTTTCTATGGTGCACGGGTTTGTTGAGGCTTGTATGGGGTCCAAGCTTGAACTCAATTGAGTCATGGATATATGCTCTGGACCCGTGGGTTCAACCCTATGGTGACCATAGGTTTATTCATGTGGTTTGGAAACATGCACAACCCTTGTTGTTCCGAGGGTGTTACTTAGGGGTCTTCAATCTATGACGCTTGGGTTGACCTAACTCATTGCCTAAGAGAGAGATAGTTTGCATATCCTTTATTCACAATGTTGGTCGGATTTGCAGAGATTGGTAGGTCGTAGGGCCTCCCTATACGATCTATTTTGGGCTTTGTGCCTAGTTATGATGGGACGCTGATCGATGTGGCTTGCATCTTGATTATCTATCATTCCTTTGGGTGTGACTCTTCGATTCCCTAGAGTCCATGACCCCCCCTTCTTTTTCTCTTTTTTGAAAGGGGAAGGCTAGGTGCACTTTCTTGGCACTTGCAGGGTTTTTCACCTCTTTGCTTTTGGTTACTTTCATGCTCCATCTTCGTTTGCACCTAAGGCTTTCGAAAATGGTGAGGCATGCAATCTCAAGCGAAGGCGACTCTTTGCTTGCTAATGTGAAGGTGAGAACTTCTCAAGAGGTTCCAGTGGTTTGTCGTAACTCGAGCATGAGGTCAAAGCAGGAGGTCCACAACGTCTTGCAACGCTATGGGTTCCTAGGGGCAAAGCCAGTGTTCTCATACCCCAATGATCGTATTCATCTACCTTGGGAGGGGATGCTGGGCATCCACTTCAAATGCTTGCAATATAAGTTTAGGATTCCCCTTAATCCCTTTGCTGATCAACAACTAGCACACCTTGCGGTTCCTCCTTCCGAGGTCAAGCAAAATGTTTTGATGCAATGTGATGCTTTCTACTACTGCTCTTTTTCCAAAAATAAGAGATTCATTGGTTTTAAGGAGCTCTTCTCCTTCTACTTTAAGTTTTCTCAAAGGGTTGTAATGCTGGTTAGGGCTAGTTCCATCATTATGGTTATT
The DNA here is from genome assembly GCA_037157565.1 of Thalassia testudinum. Lineage (NCBI taxonomy): Eukaryota > Viridiplantae > Streptophyta > Magnoliopsida > Alismatales > Hydrocharitaceae > Thalassia > Thalassia testudinum. The sequence continues at coordinate 115,629,421 of JAZHRO010000036.1, read as the reverse complement.
AGATTTGCAATCGTTGTAGTATATGACAAAACAACTACCAGATTACTACAGAAAATTTTTTACTTGGAATAATAAGTTTTCCCGAGGTCGAACTTAGGGAGCAACCATAATTCTAGAAGTATAGAAGTTCTCAATTATGTTACAAAAATAAGAGAGAGCGAGAGAGAGAGGGGGGGGGGAAGCAAAAGTTCTCTTGGCTTCTTCTTCTTCTCTCTTCCTCTTCTTTTCTCTTTTAGCTGATCTTCTTCTCTTTCTCTGCTTTCTCCTGCAGAGTCTTCTTCCTGCCTTCTTCTTTCTTCTTCTTCTTCTTTTCTTTAGCCTGTGGCTATGGTGATCTTCTTCTTTCTCTTTTCTTCTTCTTTTCTTCCTGCCTTCTTCTTTCTTCTTTACTTGTGGTTGTGCCTTCTTCTTTTCTTCTTCTTCTTCTTCTTCTCTGCTTCCTTCTTCTGTTCTTCTTTTTCTTTCTTTCCTTGCTTGCGGCTGTGTCCTCTCTCTCTTTTCTTCTTCTCTGCTTCTGCTTCTTTTCTTTTCCTCTTCTTTCTGCTCTGGCCGCTGACTTTCCTTCCTCTTTTCTTCTTCTTTTGGCTGTTGCCCTTCCGACGTCTGATGCAGTGCTCAGACGGCTTATCAGTGCATTTGCTACAGTGCTTTCCTTCCTTCTTCTTCAGCTGCTCAGTGCGGCTAAGGCTTCGGCCGCTCCTCCCCTCTTCTTCTTCCTTAGCTTGCTTCTTCTTCTTCTTTCTTTCTTTCCTGCGTGCACACACAGTAGTCAGTGCAAAACCTACCCCTACCCCTTCCCCGCATCTCTCTCTTTCTCAGAATCTCTCTTAGGAATTCTCTCCCAGAGATGGGTAATCAGGTTCGGGTAGCGTGCCCGGGACCAGGCCCACCGGCATGCGGTGGTGGGCGAGGAGTGCTTGGTCGGGTAGCGGATCCGACCCAGACCCGCGGGGCGTGAGCGCGGGCGAGGGCGAGCGAGCGCGTGGCGCGCTGCGTGTGGGTGAGAGGGACCTGACCCTTGTGTATCGAAGGCAACCAACCTGATACACTTTTTCAATATAAGTGTGGGCACGCAGCCGCACACTTACAAGGTGGGACTAAAGTCCCACCTCCAGATGTCGCACTTGCGGCCGAGGAAGCTGTTGCCAATTAGGGCAGCTGCGAGGCTCGCGACCCAATTGCAGGCCTGGGCGTGTTCGTAGACGTAATCCGCGCTGCTTGGGATGCGCGCCTGGGCTGGAGAAAGCCTGGAGTTGCGAGCGAAGGAGCTACAGCAGCTTAGCAATGGTGGCGAGGGGTTGCTGACCTGAAAAGACAATGACGGCCTCTCAGCCACATCAGAAAACGTAGAAAGCTTCGCAGTAGTGCGGCGAAGACGGTGTGGGGGTCGGCGAGGTGCGAGAGTGTTTGTGGAGGTAGACCTAGGTCAGATTATGTGCTTGAAGATGAGTTTGTTCGGGGGGTGGTTGGGCGGTGTATGGTAGTGAATGGAGAGGGGGGATCGGTTGAGTGGAGTGAGGGGGAGCTTCTGGGGTAGTCGGCGAAGGGTGAGGTGGTCTGTGGAAGTGGGATGGCCTCGCCGGAGAAGGCAACCGGAGATGGGGAAGATGGAGTTGGATAGTGGCGATCGGGTGGTTGAAATGGCAAATTAGAAGGGGGAAAATACAAGGGAGAGAGAGAGGAAACTTTGTACCGATTTACTCGACGAAGGGGGAGAGAGCAGCGCCTGGCTCGTGCCTGCCGGAGCTGAGGACAAAGATGCCCAGGAGGAGGGTATCGGTGACGAGGAGGCGGTCGGAGGGTGTCAGCTGGTACGGCCTGGCGCGGACGACAGGGCAGAGTAAACTCTGCTGCAGGTAGGGTAGCAGAGCGACGAGGAGGAGGAGGAGAAGGTCGCCGGAAGCTTGGGCGCTCTAACCTGAGAGGGTAGGGATGAAAAGTGGGGTATTTCTCCGCCAGAGGAAGCTTGAAGGAGTCGACAGACCTTGCCGCTCCTTATAAAGGCCTTGGCGCGGAGAGGGGACCGAGGTGGCGACCTGCCAGCCTCGTCAGAGAGTGGTCGGAGAGGATACCCATGCCTTTCGTGCGTTCGCACGAGAGGCATGGTTGATGGCAGAGGGCAGGGGAGGGTTCCTGCGACAGAGGACGTCGCAGGGAACCCCCGGTCTGTTCTAGAGGACGGCCGCCCTGCCCTGCGCGGTGGCATTCTCCGCGCAAGGTAGCCGGAGGCATGGCGCCGCGCAGAAGTGGCAGGGAGGACCGTTCTGCAAAGAATGACGAGAAGTTGGGGGCCTAAACGTAAGGGTTTCAAAAGATAAGGGTCAAAAAGTAAATTAAGAGGACCAATTTGTAAAGTTGGTCAAGATAGCCTTTTCTTAGGCCCAAGTTTTTATACTATACTAATTTGAACCTAAGGATTTTAATGGTGAATTTTAATTTTAGGTTGGACCATGTTTGACTGATCAATTTGCGCAAAAACCTAAATTAAGTCATTAATTGGGCATGGTTCTCATTTTAGGTCAAAATAGGTTTTAAAGGCCAAATTGAAGGTTCTAAACCCTAGGGGATATTTTTATATGAATTTTAGAGGGTTTAGTTGATTTTTATCCCACCTCGAACCTCGTGAATTAAAGTGGGTTTGTTTTAGGGTTGTAGAATGTCATTTAATTCCTAGAAGTTGCTATAACCCTTTTCAGATCAGATCATCCCACTTCCCTTCTTATTAAGCTTGTTTGACCTATGTTTGGACCCTTAATTACCCTGTTTGCATACTGCATTGGTGAAATTACAGTTTTACCCCTGATGATTTATTTTATCCTTTAACTTAGAATTATCTGAGTTAAGCCTCTCTTTGGGTTTTGTAGGAGCTTTTTCACACATATTTGGATTAGATTGTGCTAGTTAGGGTTCATGATGAGGTTCTCATTAGGTTGTCTTCTTATTTGATCTTTTTACATTCATGGTATAACTCATCATATGCTTCTAAAAGATCATTGAAAGAGGTTAAGTCTTGTACCTCATTCTCATGTGCCATGCAACATACATGTGTTAAGACCCGTGCTGTTTGAGCCTTTTAAAACGTTTGGACTGTGGGTCAGACGTCTGGACACTTTCCCAGACATCTGGAAATCAAAAATTTTGAGTACGAGCTCGCGTTTGCGCGCAGATTGCGCGCAGACAGTACTCTTGTTTTTCCTCCCCTTCTTCTCTCTCTCCTCGCCTCCAGCAAACCCTAAACACTCGACCTTATAAAACCCCTTCCCCTCTCTCGTTCTCCTCACACCCGCCACCTTCCCCTCTTCTTCTCCACTCCAGCGAGAGAGCCAGCGCAAGCGAGAGCGTGAGAGCAACGGCTAGGAGGAGCGACGTGAGGAGAGGAAGAGGAGAGTGAGCTTGTGAGCTCGCGTGGGAGCTCATCGGTGAGCGCATGGCTGGAGTGGTGCGTTCGTGAGGAGGAGTACGTTGGGGGAGTCCTCCCCGACGTTGCTGTAGTTGGAGTTGCATGCGAGGAGGGGCGAGGCGCGGCCACGCGTAGCGCAAGCGCAGCGGAAGCAGGTTCTGGATCTGGGTTTTTCCCAGAATTAGACATCTGGAGTGACCTCCATACGACATTGCGGACGTCTGGAGGCAGTTCCAGACGATTGAGGTGAGAGTTTCGCGAAGGTATGTTGCCTTTGCGGATACAACCATGCAGGCTGCTCTGCAGGAACACCTTGCATGACCTTTTTGAGAAGATTTAGTGGATTTCATGCAGGATTCACTTCGGGAAGGCGCGGGACACGCCCTCCCACGCATTTCAGACATCTGGGTGACATACAAGACGACGGGAAGCATTTCCAGACGTCCGGAGAGGTAGTCGGACGTCTGGAGCTGGGTTCAGACGGTCCAGAAGAGTTCTTGGACGTCTGAGGATTAGCGCAGAGCTTGAGGTATGATATTGGACACTTTTAAGACATCTGGAAGTTGTTCCAGATGTTTGATTTGAGTCAGAAACCCTATTGTTGACCTGTTTAGGGCCCGTTTGAGGTTTGTTTTCCACAAATAAGATATCGATGTGTTCCTTGTGAGTTCCTCTACTTGTTAGAAGACTTTCCATACTGCTCTGATAGTTTCCTTGTAATTGTTCCTTGTTATAGGACTTCATTTCGTTGCGGGTTCGGGGCTTGCCAAGGCACGTGAGCCTGCCATTAAAGCCCCCAATACTCCTGGGTTTACTGGTAGAGTGGCTTCCTCTAATTTAATTATAACCTAAATACATGTGTGGAATGAATGATTAGAACCTAGGATATGACATGAATCCTAGGATGAGAAACACTTGAAATGTTTGTATTAAATGATTGAATTGCAGTCTTGAATGACTAGATGGAATGATAACAACTGCCTGTAAATGAATAACAGCTGCCTGTGGAATATGAAATACTTGTACTAGTTAACTGTTGCATATAACTTTCCTGTTATATATGCTAACTGACACAACACGAGCTGCATGTATATAATTTGAGAATGGTAATGTGAATGATGGAAACACGAGCTACCTGTGTATAACCTGAGTATGGAAATGTGAACGATGGCAATACATGCAGCATGTATTGCCATCGTTCACATTTCTGCATGTGTATAACCTAAGAATGGAAATAGAATTGATGAAACCTGGTATGGAATGGCATGAGGAACATGAGCATGAACCCCACGGGAGATTAGGAGTTGAGCTCCTGGAAATAAATGAATGGATCTGGAAATGCGTGAGGAAGTGTGCTGGCCTTAAGTGCGTGGTACCAAGGGGAGTGCATGTTACCTCTTAGTGTAGAGGGGTGCTTGCCGCTTTCGAGTTGAGACTCAGGGTGGGTTTGGCCACTTTGCACCGATTCGGTGGCCCTCGTGTACACTGTACCAGGGAGAGCTACTAGTGTAGGGAGAGAGCTAGCCACCCCACGGGGCCCGGGGTTTAGCTAGTCGCCCTACATCGACTTGTTAGGTCCACTGGGCAAACCAGGGTAGTCAGGCGAGGGTGCGTAGACTGTGGAGGGGCGAGACCCCTGTTTGGTTCTTAGGGGCTAGATCCCTGTTATTGAGAGGGCTAGGCCTTATACTGGTTCCATGCTGTACTTTGAGCGCACCTGCTAACAGAAACGACTGACTGCGTGCCAGTGTGGGGTAGCTACCCGTGCGCTTATTGTGCGTGCCGTAGTCACCGTTACGTCTGTCCGTGACCTTGGGGTGGTTGACTGAGTGTAGGATCACCATGGGGGACTCTCCCGGGCAGGAGAGCACCACGTGTGCCTTCTGCTCTTCAGAAAAGACTGCAATCAAGATCATTCCCATGAGGAACATTCGAGATCAAGAAAGAGACCTGATAAATAAACTAAGTGGTGAAAAAGAATAGTTAGTTAAAGAAAGTAATGGAAAAATAATAGTTACCTGTCCACTTTTACTGCTTTAGTTAGTTGGTTGCCACTCTACTCAGCATTCGCTGACTTTGTGTACTCATAACCCTTTTCATGTTCAGGTGTTGAGCAGCTCGAGTCTACGGCTGTAGAGGGTGCTGGATCCAGTAGAGTCCAGTAGCTGTAGTTCTTTTGTTGTACTCCTTTTGTAGTAGTGAGTAGACTCTTGTACCTTTATGTTCTGTACTTTATGTTCTTGTATTTTGTTACTTTCTACTGTTGTGGTGGTGATATGCATTGTAGCAGTTTTTACTTCTTTATAGCTGTACCTTTTTACTGTTAGTTGCTTAGCATAGTGAATGTGGTTTACTTTCCTGCTTTTTGGTTACTTTCTCGTTGGTCGACTGGGTCTTGGGATCAGTCGAGTCAGTCTGGTCTCATGTCCTGTAGGGATTTGGGAACTGGGTCGTAACAACATGCACCACCTCCTTGCTTATGTTGGTGTTGAAGTTGGAGTCTACACTTGAGCTAGTCTCTAAGTCATCCCAAGTTGCTAAGAAAGTCTTTTCCTTCTTCTTGAAGAGCTTCCTCTTTAACTTATTATCACTACTCTCTTTTTTTTCTTTCCTCTTTTCCTTTCCCTTCTTGTCTTCCTTGAGTAGCGGGTAGTTCTGTCTCATATAACGTTCTTGCATCCATAGTAAATCAAAGCACCCTCTTACTTCGTCTTGAGTTGTTTCCTCATCTTTACATATTTGTAGAATCTTCTAGAGAATAGAGCCATTTCCTCATCGACTCCCTTGCTATCCAAGTTGGAGTTGCTTTCAATCATTGCTTTGAATGAGGTTCTTCTACTTAGAGATTTTACCTTCCTCTTTCATTTGATTGTTCGAGCTTCACTCCATGATCCATTAGGCTCCCAAGAATTTCATCCATAGATATAGTCTTTAGAATTTTGGCTTCTTTAATTACAGTTATCTCTAGTTCCCATTCCTTTGAAAGAGCTCCCAAGAATTTAGATACAACTTCATGGGAAGGGTAAGTTTTTCAAGTCTTTTGAGAGGGCTGATTATGTTGGTGGATTTCATGCTCATGTCCTTAATTGATTCAACAAGCTAAATTTTGAACATCTCAAATTCTTGGGTTAAGAACCTAATCTTTGTCACTTTCACGTTGTTTGTGCCTTCATGTGTCACATCGAGGCACTTGCATTTCTCATAGGCTGTCTCAAGCTACAACATATTACTGAAAGTCTAGGCTCAAGTGACAAAGCTCGTGCAAGGTTTCTTTGAATGGCATGTTGGAAGAAGCCACCTCGAGTCTTGGTGAAATCTCACACTAGCTAGAGCTAGTGAAAGAGTAGAAGGAAAAGGCTACTAGGAAGTACGAAAACCAGTTGCTTGTGATTGGTATGGAGGCTTAGGATTAGTTAGGCCAAATCATCTTTCTAGATTCGAAGGTGAAGGGCTTAAGGGAAGGAGACTATAGATACCTTCAATTCTTCCCCAGCCTTGGAAGGAGAGCATGACCTACCCATCCACAACATTAGCAAGTAAACTCTCACCATTGCTCAAACCCTTCTTATTTGTGAAGTTACGAGTCTTGATCAACTCATAGAGCTCAACATTCATGAGATGAACATGATTTACTTTAAGAGTTCCTCAGCCAAGAAGATAGTGTTGGTCCCTATAATTGTACCAGGCGATGAATGGGTGGATGAGGGGCTACTTGTTGTACTTGCCAAGAGTAAGGAAAAGGTAGAGGAAAGGAAAGGCCCCAGGAAGAGCAAGATAGAGAAGGAAGAGAACCTATGATTGTGGAAGGAGTTCACTTTCTTAAAGCTGATGGTGGAATTTCCCTCCCATATCTATTTCTTGAGGTTAGAGTGGAGAAAGAAGATACAAGCTCTTCTACAAGGGATCATTAAAGGGAAAACATTGCTTCGATCTTGCAATCCTTCATAGATATCAACTATATTCCTGAGTCCTAATATTTCAAAGCAGTATCTTGAGCTAGAAGGGGATGCTAAGCTAAAGGATCATTCCCCCATGAAATTTTTTTAAGGGAGAACAATGTATGGTTATTGTTATATAATCTTGATGTACTAAATACAACATTTCATTTAGTGAAACTTAACCATTAACACTTGTCTTCATTTCACTAAAAGATTTTTGTCCCTTTGTGAAGGGTATTTAGATTTCTATATTTGTCACAATGTGGATGCAATAAAAAATTTACAAGAAATTAGGTCATAACAATCCTTACATAAAGTATCCCCTTAAATTTATTACATGTCATGTTTGTGGCAAAGTCTTGTCTTTCATATCTTCTAAATCATGGGATTTGGTTAGTTAGGAGGTGACGACTCGATAAGATCCTTCCCAATTTGGTGCAAATTTTCCCTGAACTAAGTTGGTTGTAGACGCTATCACCCTTCTTATTATGAAGTCCCCCATTGGAGAGTTATCTCTTCTTCACCTTCTAGTTGTAATATTTGACCATAGCCACTTTGTAGGCCATCATTCGATTCGATGCCTTAAACGGGGTCAAATCTAGTAAGTTAGATTCCTTTCTTTTTGGGTCAAAACAAAGGCTTGTATATGAAGAGATATCAATCTCCACTGGGATTCTGGCTCCATAACCATACATCAATTGCAACAGAGTTTACCCTATGGTGATTCTAAAGGTTATGCAATATCCCTAGAGTATGTAGGGCAACCCTTGTGCTCATTTGCCCTTTGATGAGTCTAGGTTGTTCTTAAGAGAATATATAATACTTCTATTGGCCATCTTTATTTTGGCCATTGGCTTGAGGGTAAGACATAGAAGTGAATAGTAGCTCGACCGTAGAAATCCTAAAACCTCCTCGAATTGAATTGGTAATTGTTTTATTAGGTATGCTATAATAGTGACGTATCCGACTCACTAGGTATTAAAAGTGTTCTTGTGGCATTAACTGGTTGTCAATTTAAAAGAAATTATCGAACTAAGAAATGGTTTTGAATGAGTTTGAATCATACATAGGGAGATATGTTTGTGGATTTTAATTAGGTTAATCAATTGGGTTTTTATGATTTTAGCCATAAACAACTAAGACTAAGTTTCTAAGATCTATAACCTAGGGCTTTTGGAAAGGAAACGCAATCAATTTCTACAAACTTGTTAGATGGTTAAAATATTTTCAAATGGCGGAACATTCTAGATAAACTTCTATAAAAAACTAAATAGATGCAATTTCGAACTCCAACTTTTGTATATCATCAATCCCCAATCCAATATCTTGGTCTTTTTGTTCTATTTACTGATTATTCAACAACTTTATAGCTTTGTATTTTCCCTTCCTCAAGATCAGTTGCAAAATCATGCAAACAACATGCCCCAATTCTATCAGATAACCAGGGTTGACGTCGGGAGAACACCATTGCGAGCCTCGTTCCCCACAACTGCCAAAATTCTTGCTGTACGGCAATCAAGGGTGGTAGTGAGGTAGATAGGGGTGCCTCATGCCCATGTGCTTGGGAGAACCTTCCCCACTCGAGGCAACGATCGATGTGGCCCACAAGGAACCGGAGGTTAACCTTCGTGGACGAGGAGATGTGCTTCTCCTTGGGACCACCGCCCCCACGGTCCTCAGCTCCCTTCTCTCCCTTCTCACCAATGTCCATGGCTTCCATGGGCCTCTCTCTTGGATCCCCTGTGCATGTGGTGGAGTCATTGAGCCCTGTGTGTCAGAGTCAATGGGTTGCGAGGGGTGAAGCACAAGGCAGGGATTGGTAATGAGTTAATCAATAGTTGGAGTGGGTGGTGATAATGCCGGTGGGTTGGGGGTGCGCATGGCCTCCATGAGAATGGGATCCTCACATCCTACCTTATTTTGGCCATCCAAATACGGGAAAGGAATGGGGGAGTAATTTCCCACTCCATTCCTCCGTTAATCAATGCGAAATACACCCTATCCAATCTTCTCCATTGGATTTAATCCGGGCTGCTAAGGACGTGAAATGTCAGGAAGTGCTTGCTAATCACTTGGATGCTGGGGAGAGAGTATTCGCAGGCAACTTAGTGCTTGACTCAACACTCGGGTGCATAAAAAAAAAAAAAAAAAAAGGGAGTGATTGCTTTTGAACTTTGCCCCTGTAACAATTTTCTAACAGAATGACCTCGACGAGGCCTGAATGATTTTGAATGTCTATATGTATATTTTTAATAGCTTTTTCTCTTTTTATTTTTTTTCTTAACATAGATGAAAATTTTAATATTTTCTTGAGATTTCTAATATGTGCATGCATTGCAAATAAATTTACGAATATTGTATAGGTAACGGTGAAAGCTTCCAATATTTGAGAGTAAACCTATTAAATAATGAGATGTTGCTGATTTGGCTACATGTTAAACAAAACTAGGAAACCCCAGAAAATATGTTTCCGTAGTAAGTATGGTTGCATCGTAGCAACCCTATGCAACACACGTGATGAATATGTTTGCATGGCACAGATGGGTGCAATGCATCAACCATATGCAGTGTAATTTACGAGAGTTAAGTAAATTAAACTATACATTGTTTATAGAGTTCTCCCAATAACATGCATTTACATTTTTCACAATGAATCAATCTGAGGCTACTACATAAATATAAGTCCATTTTATCTTGCCTGCCTTGAAGTGCAATTACAAGGTTAGACTTTTCGTTACTTAGAAATCTCATCTATTTATCCATAAATTAAACTATACATTGTTTATGGAGTTCTCTCAATGACATGCATTAGAATTTTTCACAATAAAGCAATCTGAGGCTACTACATAAATATAAGTTCACTTTATCTTGCTTGCCTTGAAGTGCAATTACAAGGTTAGGATTTTCGTTACTTACAAATCTCATCTATTTATCCACCAATTAATGTAATGACTTTAATTTATTTATGCTGTTCCATTTCCTTTTTATTTACAAGTAACCACCGATCTTCAATACCTATGCAAATAGTTCATTTCTCCCTTAAAATGTAATTGGACAAACACAAACATGCTAAATTGCATATTGCTTAGAGGGAAGTACCCTTCTTTTATATTACTGTTCGTACAATACTTTTCTCAGTTAAGAAGTGTTCTCTTACCCTTCCCGAGTATGCATTTCCCAAAATCAAGGTATGTTTTTACTCACCTTACAATAAAGAATTTCCTTTCGTCGTTGTTGTTCACTACAATTTAGAGGTTAATGTCTTGCTGCTATTGATTTACATACAATGATGCATTGTAATTTTCTTTTGGTTAATGGTGGGAGCAAAGTGCTAAGCCATTATCCCATCTATGATTGCTATTTATTGGTAGAGCTGAAGGCCAAATGTGGGTGGTGGACCTCAAGGCCAAAGGCCTATTATCCTTCCAATGTTGAGAGTGTGAGCAGATTCACTGCTGTGTGAAACTAGCCTCATACACTACCCTCCACTCTTCATGATAGAACCTTCTTGTGGGATTGGTATTGATTGCTCCTATTGCATTTAAATGCTTGCAGGCAGGATAACTTAATTTTCAAGAAAAATTGCAGGCATGATAGTTTGCAAAGGTGATTTATTGTTCATACATGTTGATTATACTGGTTTCATGGAGATGATATTTTACAACTTTTAACGTTCTTGACCATTTGTAATTTTTTGTAACTTTCCATCTAGATGTTATTCCTTTCAAGCACTTGAGAGCATTGTGTGGTCATTGGAATAAGTAGTACTCGTGTGTACCAAGAAGCACATGTTGTTGTATGTACAAGTACTGGGATCTCCGCCTTTACTGGCAATGCTACCCATGGTGGATGCAATATGCTGTGAAGACCACTATAGTTGCTGCCCCCATGATTATCTTCTCAGTAATGTTTTTGAAGATACGTGCTCTAATATACTTAAGAACACCCTATTCTCCTTTTGGTTAGGTGAAAAATATAAACCTCTTATTGGTGAATTACATGTAAGACATCCAAAGATGGTAGAAGCTTTTGTAACATAGCAAATATTTCAAGAGATGCAAATTACACTTTTAATGGATAGGTTGCTATGTCAAGAAAAATTTGCCATCCCAATTTCGATTGAAATCTTTGGATCATTTCTTCCAATTGATTTTAAATGTATTCATTTTAGCTAAAATGCAAGGGAGTCCACTTACATATGATACCTAACTCTCTTGTATATTATGAACTGTATTCCTGCTTCATGCTGTGATATATGTAGAAATTATACATTTTAGTGATGGATAGAAAGTTAAACTCCATTTCACATCTTTAATAGTTTCTTCTTTTATATGTGGTGAATAGAGAAACAACACTATTGGAGTAGAGATGATGAAGTGCATTCCTACTAGACCCCATTGGAATTTCTGTGAAGGTTGTAGCAACACAAAATGAGAACTCATCATTTGTTCATGCAAAGTTGGGATCAAGACATAAATTATTACTTAATATAAACAAGCATAAACAATCTACGTGGCTTTGTTTGCAGGAAACTTGAATTTGAGTTGTACATATTTCAATATACATAAAGACATTAATGGTCATCTTATTTTCACTTTCATGTCAACAAGAAATCTATGCTATTTCAAAGTACAATACATGGATTGAAAACATATTCCATGATCCAGAATTTTTTTGATTGTTTGCTTGTTGATGTATAGATGGTTACACTCCATATAAATAGGAAACTCATTCAGGTTGTTGTCATATTTGCCTTTGTTTTACGGAGTGTCTCTTTTTTTCAATGATCCAATTAATGTGTGCTTTCAAGCACGATTACATAGTTAACCCTTTTAATTTTGCACACCCCTTGCTTTACTTGATTTTTGAAGATTTATCAAATTTACATATTTGTAAGTCATAAATTAAGCAAATAATTTCAATAAAATTTTTCCAACTAACTTACCTACTATTTCCCATTTTTTAAAATAAGAACCCAACTAACTTACCTATCAAATTAGGGGTAAAGATGTCTGTTGCTACCTTAACCCTCATTGTAATTCCCATTCCCAAATAAACACCCCTCTGGCACATCACATGATAACCTCCAATCCTAATCTCATTTAGTAAATATAAATAGGCATTAACCCTTATTTGTAAGTAAATAGAAATAGAAGTTAACCTCTAATGCAAGTTTGTTAATACGGATTAACTAACTTGCACCATAAATTAGCTCTAAATGATGAACCTCTCGTCATGGACAACACAAGAACTAACAGGCGATGCATATAGCAAGCACGGAGTGCACACTATGTGTGGTGGTTAATTACCTCGTGCAATCGATTACTAAAAAAGCACAGCACAAATTCACTCTCTTCTCTTCGTTCTCAATTGATGCAAAGCCTTTTAAGGCTTTGTTCCTCCATTTATCGACCCACTACATGACTCAAATTTTACTCCTACTACTCCTAATAACTCTTTAATTAAAGTCAGGCATTAATTAGAAAGATGACGCACAATTTCCTGAGCATTCTTACTGCTTGTAGGCAACGTGATCTGTCCCAACATAGCCGGCGTGTTTGTTGGTCGCTACTTCACTCCCTCCATTGATGCTTACACATGGTAAAACGAAGACTCTAATGGTGGCCAAGAAAGAAGCACGCTATCTAGCTAAGAAAGAAACACTATCTAATAATCTGAAGAACCTAAGCAGTTATTTACCAACATCTGGGTCCTTTACATGAGTTGATTACCATCAAATACAACAATCAGACTGAACTGTAAAGCCATTTGATTAAATTGGTATCCTGCAGGACGTTAGATTCAAATATGTAGTGCAACAAGAATGATGGACTGATGCAACAAAAGATTGTGTAAGCAACCTTGACTATAAGCATATCATTCAACAATGACAGACAAAATAATCATACAAGGAATAGCCTTGGTTGATTTCTCTTCTATCATACAACAAACTTAGTTACATGATTCCTTTTCCATGTAATTAACAAAGAATGCAAAGGAATATCACGTCAAATTACATTAACTAAACCAAATGAGGACCATGAAATTCCCTCGGGCAGGTAAATCACCCAATATAGAACTATAGCACAAATGCAGCTTTGCTTGACTTTGTGACGGTTCCACTTTCTAATTCCCTAAAGAAAGGACCCGACAAATGTGCTATACAAAAGCTCATGCAATATTCACAAGAAAGATTTGCCATTCTGATCGGAGAAAAACAGAGGAAATGTTCATAAAGTTATAAAGTATACTTGTGATATACAACAACAAAATCCCTGGCCCTATAAATAATAGCTCGAGAGAAAAGTGGAGAATGCAGTGACATCTACCCATTCTGGGAATAGATTCTTCAGCCTCTTTGTACCATCCAATAGATGCTGATCCAATACGGCCACGTCGACTCTCAAAGCATCTGTGCTTCCAGCCTGTTGAATATGTAACCAGCAATTGTAAAAGATGCCTACATTATTACGGTGGATTCGATACTAGTTGAATAAGATAAATAATGTAGAAGCATAATAACAAGATATCAAAAGTATAAAAATAATCAAAGGAATACTTGAGTTTACATGGAAACCCCACTCACGAAGAGCGGGAAAAAATTACGGGAGTACTCCTATGAACGTGTTTCTTCTCAAAGAATAACGAATGGGCTATAAGCCTATTTATAGACCATCACACACTCTAACCACATGACTAGATGTGACACTAAACATCACACACTCCTCTCAACACTCCCCCTTCAAGCTGGAGTATGGCATGCTCAGCTTGTAACAAAACACAATCCTCACTCTACAACAGAACACACTCCTCTCAATTGGTTCTTGCTTGTAGGTAGGAACATGGATTAGAGTTGCTGAATGAACTGTTGATGTCTCTTAGAAAGGCCTCTCCTCTGGAGACCTCAATTGGTGTTGGCACCTCCCCATTCAGTATCCCTGTAATGGATCTTCCTTTGAAGACCTTGAAGGTAGATCTTCCCTTTGGAGTCGATGAAACTAGATCTCTCATATAGAAATTGGCTGAGCCTTTCCTCCGAGAACCTCGAAATTGGATCTCTCTCTAAAGACCTTGAAACTTTAGACCTCTTAGAGTTGTGGTTTCTCATGTGGTAACCTTAATTTAAGGGACTCACAAATAAGGGTGACGACAATAGGCATCCACACTCCCTTTCTCCCATACTCATATGGAAGAAGAAAATAAACAATGAGAAGAAATAACAATTAAAATACAGAAGAGTTTCTTCCCTTCTCATAAACATCCATCATTTTCTTAATCATTTTTTTGTCTTTTCCTCCTTTCTTTTTTATATTTTTCCTTTTTTTATTTTTCCTCTTCATTTTTTTCTTCCTTTTCTTCCTTTTTTTTACTTTTTTTTTAACTTCAACCACCTCTCTCCTGTCACTATTATTATCACACAAATAAAAGACCATGGCCTCACCTCTTAAGGCTGAGAGCCTCGTCGTCTTGCCTCTATGGCCAAGAATAGAGGCATCTTCATCACCATTGCCAATTGTCCTCGCGAGACTTGCCTTCTTCGCCACCACCGCTATCGATGCCACCATCCCTCTTCATTGTCGAAATCGACGTTGATCTTTGTTTTTTTGATATCCTCATTGCTACTGGTATCCACGCTTTGCCCCCTTTGTCTTCTTCTCGTGCAGATCTCCTTCGCCAATCGCCTTCGATCCTCCGCCATGTGACATTCGCATGGCCATCGCCACCTCACACCACCAAGCACTGCTCACGCGACATTGTTCTTTCCTTCTCTGGCTTCAACCTCATCGGAGCGTTGCCGTGCTCCTCCGCTGTAGCACCGTTGACGATAGGGGGAGGGTGCCATCGCCGCTGATCCTCCTCAACAGACAACACCCACTGCGCCGCTGCCCAAGGCACCCAGTGACGATCCCCGAGGCCCAACGTTGTCGCCAAGGTCGGCTGTGGCCTTTGCAGCGGCTTGCTGCGACACCTCCAAAGTGCCTTATTGAGGCATTGTGGTGCCTTGTCAGGCTTGCTGCAATCTCTCCAATCCTCCACAACACCTCTTTGCCACGTCAATTCTCTCAGCATGATGGAGAAGGCCTTGTCATTCTCCATTTTGCTCCTCAAATCGAACCTTGGTGACTTCATGTGTAAACCAAATTCTTCTTAAGGCTTACATCTAGATCTGATGGACGTCTGCTTTGATACGAAGTTGAATAAGATAAATAATGCGGAAGAATAATAACGAGATATCAAAAATATAAAAATAATCAAAGGAATAGTTGGATTTACGTGGAAACTGGGGGCGTGTTTTCCTTTGTTTCTTCTCAAAGAATAACTGAGAGGTTACAAGCCTATTTATAACCTATCACACACTCTAACAATCCACATTACTAGATGTGACACTAAACATCACATACTTCTCTCAACAATACTTTGATACTTCCCAGCTTGCACTTGCACATTTGGGAGCAACTCTCCGCTCATCAAAGGTCAAGGCATCAAGGACATGAAGGGTTGGAATTATACTCTCTTGGTATACAGACATTTACACATACTTCTATGCTAGGTGTGCATGCGAGTCACGTGTTGGTTCTCACCAACATGTATGCATGAGGTAAAATGTGTGCACAGCCACGCAACATGTACATGCATGTCAGATAAAACAGATAAAACATGCACTGAATCGAAAGGATGGTGTATGGAAGCAAAACGGGTTACAGACTGTAGCGTTACAATGGTGCAGTACAGTATGGTAATCCTTTTAGCAGAACAAAAATACAAATATCAGTCTTGCTAGGTAAAGTTCAGTGGGCTAACTCCAAAAATGAACTCCTAGAAAGGTACACCGTCCAGTGGTCTCATTCTCAAAATCCAAATATCCTTATTATAGTG
Source organism: Thalassia testudinum (assembly GCA_037157565.1). Lineage (NCBI taxonomy): Eukaryota > Viridiplantae > Streptophyta > Magnoliopsida > Alismatales > Hydrocharitaceae > Thalassia > Thalassia testudinum. Next base: position 115,613,206 of record JAZHRO010000036.1, on the reverse strand, counting down.
CAACTTTTCTAATATTTCCTATTCCTAGAAGCTTCTCATCTTTCCAGAAGCCATAAGAGGAAAGAAATTTGCCAGTGAAAGTTCCTGAAAGGATCACCTAATTGAAATCTTGCTCTGTCCATCTATTAAATAAACCTTAAAGCGTCAGTTGTTTAAAATTAGAAAAATATCCTCCTAAAAATAGTAAGCATGAATATCCGTAGAATTCAACTTAGGAGACACGTTTTCAGGCAACTATGAACAATTTCAAACTCAGATGAAACATAGAACCGGAAATTAAAAAAGAAATGCAATCCTTATTGTTACCATTGTTCTGCCTCTGCCTATGTGTCAAAGAGTAGATTGCTCAAACTATCATATAAAAGGAAAATTTCAGACTTGTTGAGTTACATTATACTATAAGGGACGTTATATCTTTTTTATTATTTTATTAGATTTATATTGTAACTTTTCCCTCACCCCTCTCTATATAAGGAGGTGTAAGGATAGCTTGGTAATTAAGAAAAATTATTTTCTTCAACTTGGTATTATACAATGCATGCAGGCCTATGTGTACCTCAGCCACGTGTAGAGATCAGAGGAAGGAGTTCTCTACAAATGTTTCTGACATGGCTCAATGACAGTTATTTTGCTACACGCTCATAGATTTTGATACTATTTGATCTTCCTCCTATTGAGGAGATATACAAGAGACTTAGCAGGTTACAGATCCAGTCTGTGCCAGAGGGTGTTACTAGTAAAACCTCTGCTCATGTAGCTGTGAGTACTTGTGGAGGATGGACAGGAGTCTTCAGAGGCAAAGGCAGGGGGCGTGTTGATGGTGGCAGTGGCAAGCTCACCTATTCTTATTGTGGGAGACTTGACCACATTGAGGCTAAGTACTGGAACAAACTTGGATAGCTTACAGTTGCCAACCAAGTTTCTGTGACTACACCTCCGCTCGTGTCTACTAAGGCAGTGACCCTTGCAGAGGCGGACTATGATGCAGTTGTACAACGTCTACCCCAGTTGACCCATGAGCAATCTTAGTCCTCAGGCACAACTGCTTATGCATCTGCATCAGGTATGAATAACTCATGGTTGATTGATTCAGGTGCCTCAGATCATTTGAGAGGGAATTCCCAGTGTTTTAGGAATATGCAGAAGATACCATACGATCGCTCAGTACAGCTTGCAGATGGTAGGCATGCCCCCATCTGTGGTAAGGGAGGGGTATCAGTTACTCCATACATCTCTCTGATGTTTACTATGTACTTGACATGGCAATGTAGCTGTTATCTATTAGTATTATTACTAAGCAGTTGAATTGTTGTGCTATTTTTGATGCGGTTGGATGTACGTTTCAGGATCGCATGACGGGCAGGACGATTGGTTGTGGCCATGAGGAGGGGGTGTATACTGGCTGGTTTAGAGTCTTGTTGCTGCAGCCTGTCAGACGAGTACTACTGCGGGGAGTGCCTTGTAGTGGCACAGACGACTAGGCCATCCTTCACTGGACAAGCTACGTCAGATCATCCCTTATCTTTCTCCTGCCATGAAGATTTAGTGTGATGCCTGTCAGCTGGGGAAGCATCACTGTGCTAGTTTTCCAACCTCTATCTAGTCCAATAGTTCTGCTTGCTTTGATTTGTTACATTGTGATGCCTGCGATCCTAGCCGTTTGGCAGATCGACAGAGTTATTGGTATTATTTATTATTTATGGATGATTTTTCCCGTTTGTCGTGGACTTTTTTGATGTAGAATAAATTAGAGGTTGGATCCATTATTCAGTAGTTTGTGATGTTTAAGAAACTCAGTTTGGTGTTTGCATTAAGAAGATCAGAACTGATAATGCTTTAGAATTCTGTACTAAGAATTTGGCTGATTTGTATCGGTTACTTGGCATTGTGCATCAGACATCGTGTCCTTACACGTCACAACAGAATGTGATTGCTAAATGAAAACACCATCATATTCTGGATATAGCTAGAGCCTTACTTATCCAGAATAGTATTTTTCATAGTTACTAGGGAGATGCGGTTCTCACTACCTGTTATCTCATTAACAGGCTTCCTTCCTTTGTGCTTCATGAGCAGATCCCATGGAACATTCTATATCCTTAGTCAGATTTATTTCTTGTGCCACCAAAGACTTTTGGTTGTATGGCGTTTGTGCACCTCCTTGGGCCTGGTTGTGACAAATTAGCTTCAAGGGCGGTTAAGTGCATATTTCTTGGTTATTCACGCACTCAGAAAGGATATAAGTGTTTTGACCCTATACACCAGAGGTACTGTGTTAGTACGGATGTGACTTTCCATGAGTCTATTCCATACTTTTCCACCTCAGCTCATCAGTTGAAAGAGGTTGAGATGGCTGTAACAATGCCTGTACCTCCTGTAGCCATGGAGGATTTTTCTCAGAGTAGTAGTGTACTTGCTACAGAGCAAACTATGGGCACATTCAGAGTTGTATCACTTGATGATAAAACCTTTAAGGGTACTACATATCAGCTTCCTGTCACTTACAGAGAGAAGCCACACCCCTTCTTCCTCAGTCCAAGCTGAGCCACCATCGTCCTCTCCCACTCAGGTATGTGTTGAGGGTACTGACGATTCTTCTCCTATTGTTGTGTCTTCAGGTTCTCTTTTTATGCTCACAGATGGGGATATCCCCATTGCTATCAGGAATGCTCCACGATCTTGTATCCAATATCGTGTTGCTGGGAGTTATTTCTGCTGATTCTATGGATTCAGAGTTTCATGCATTCATTGCTGCAATTTTTAGAGCTGAGATCCTTACCTCGTACCAGCAAGCTTGATTACATCCACACTGGAAGGCAGCTATGAAAGAGATGTCTGCTCTTACTGACAGAGGCACCTGGGAGCTGTCTACTCTACCGTCTGGCGCACACCTTATTGGAGCCAGATGGGTCTATTTCTCGGTATAAGGCTCACCTTTTGGCAAAAGCATTCACTCAAATCTATGAGGTGGATTTTTTTGATACGTTCTCCCAAGTTGCTTGGCTCTCTATTGTTCGTATACTAGTCTTTGTTGCAGCTCATTATGGTTGGCACCTACATCAGCTGGATGTCAAAAATATGTTCTTATATGGTGATTTGCAGGAGGAGATATATGTGTAGCAGCTGCCTGGATTTAAGGTTCAGGGGGAGTGTGTATGCAGACTTTGTAAGGCCATTTATGGTCTTAAGCAGAGCCCCTGAACTTAGTTTCAGTGCTTGTCTGAGGCGTTATCTGTTATTAGGATGTAGAGGTTCTCGTCTGACCATTCACTATTTGTGAGGAAGATCAGTAGTGGTACAGTGTATGTGGATGACCTTATCCCCACAGGTGATGATGCAGATGACATTTCTCAGGTGGAGTACTTTGCACGTTAGTTTGTCATGAAAGACCTTAGGAAATTGAGATATTTTTTTGACATTAAGATTGCCACAAGTAAGCAAGGGATAATTATGTCACAGAGAAAGTATGCTCTTGATATTCTTTAGGAGACATGCATGCTAGGATCCAAGGATGCCAATTTTCCTATGGATTCTAAAGTTAATCTCTTTGATGATATAATGAAGCTGAAGGACAAGAAGGCATATCGACAGCTGGTGGGAAAATTATTATATCTAACCATCACGAGGCCAGATATTAGTCTTGCAGTGGGTAAGATAAGTTTTTTTTTTTTTGAAAAAGGAAAGGGTAGTTATCCAGAGAGATAACTACCCAAAAACTTATATAATAGAATCAATAAAAACAACCATCACAACAGACGGAAACCAAGGCCCCCACTCACACCGATACAACCCAGTGGGAAAACAAGGAGTCGATAGACTCAAAATTCTCTACGTAAGGTCTCTGGCCCCGGAAAACCACCGCATTCCTACCGAGTCAAATCCCCCAAAGGACTGCCAACGGCTTGGCCATCTCCTTCGAACGGAAAATAAACCGTCTGCCACCACCACCTCCACTTCTGAAGCTGTGCCAGAATTCCTCAAACAGCCTACACTCCCACCATCTCTCGCCCATTCTATCCCAAATCTGCACCACAAAGGGCAAGCGAAAAAAAGGTGGTCAACGTCCTCCTCACCACCCCACATAAGGAGCATACCGTACACTCTCCAGGAGCCCACCTTGCCCTCCACACCTTAGTCACCAGCCTTCTCCTCCTAAGCAGCCAGGCGAAAATCTTGACTTTTAGCGGACACGCGACTTTCCAAATCTGTCTGCAGTCCCTTACCAAATCCAACTCCACCCCAGGACCACCAGCAGACAATCTCCTGTACGCGGCCGTAACTGAAAACTCACCTTCATCCCAACCAAACATGTTCGTACCAGTCGCCGACTGCAGTCCCTCCAACTCAGCCAGTAAGGTCTAGAAATCATGCGTTCTTGCATCGGACAGACTGCCAACGAAACGTGGGTACCACCCACCATCCCACACCTCAGCCACAGACGCCATCTTGTTCTGGGATAAGGCAAACAGTCTCTGAAATCTTCTGCAAAGCGCTCCACCACCTGTCCAGTCATCCTGCCAGAATCTGAAAATCTCCCCTGTTCCTAACACAGGGACGAAACAGTTCCTCACCCTCGGGGCCACCTTCGACAAGCCTTTCAGGAAGTGAGAAGCATCCCTAGGCGGAGATACCAGAAGATCCCATCACACCGGACAACCATATGCCGTCTCAAATACCTTGCCCAACATATCCCCCCTTCCTTCCAACAGGCGCCCCACCCATTTTGCCAACAGACTGTCATTAGATCTCTCCACATCCCTCACGCCTAGCCCCCCGTCTTTCAGCGGTCTGCAGACCTCCTTCCAAGCAACCAACTTGGCACCCTATCCATTCGTCCCCTGATTGGACCAGAAGAAACCCCTCATAGTTCGTTCAATCCTTGCAATCATTTGTCGAGGCATCTTCAGTACAGAAATGAAATAAGACGGCATCGCCGACAGAATCGCCTTGAGCAGAATCAACCTCCCACCTCTAGACAGAAGCTTGGACACCCACCCCTCCAGCCTCCCAATCAACCTCTCCACCAGGGAGGTCCAGTCTCTCACTAGAATCCTCCCATCTAACAATGGCAGGCCCAAATACTTAACTGGAAGTTTACCCTGTTCCGTGCCAAGACCCAAACTGCATCCCCTTGCCTCTGCCTCATTCATGTTGAAAGGGATAAAATCCAACTTAGCCGGGTTAATCTGCAATCCGGATGCCTCACCCAGCAAGAAAACCAGGAACCTCAACCTTCTGGCCTTCACTTCACCACCTTCAATAAAGAAGATCGTATCATCCGCTTACTGGAGCAAAGGGATACCCGTCCCATCCCTCAGGGAGAAACCACTCAACAGGCTTCTCTCACAGGACCTCCTCGCCGCCCTAGCAAGAGCATCCACAGCAATCACAAAGAGCATCGGGGCCAGCGGACAACCCTACCTCACCCCCCTCCTAGGTTGGACCCAACCTCCAGCCGGGTTTCCATTGATAAGAACCGAGAAAGACGTCGTAGTGACGCATCTCTTCATCCACTCAATCCACACCGGTGGGAACCCCCTCTTTACCAAGGATGCCCAAAGAAACGACCACTGGATCGAATCATAAGCTTTGCTGAAATCGACCTTCCACAAGAAAGCCTTCTTCTTTTCTCTCTTCCAGGACGAAAGGATTTCCGAGGCTATCACAAAACCTTCTAAAATATTCCTGCCAGGGACAAAAGCCGTCTGCACCGGGTCTATAATCTCACGCAATGTTCTCCTCAATCTATTCGCCAGAAGCTTAGCCACCACCAAGTAGATAGCATTCGAAAGAGCTATCGATCTGTACTCCTGAATCTCCTCAGCGCCCTCCCTCTTCGGCAATAAGAACATATAGAACTTGTTCAGCCTGTTAAATCCCGAGTTGCCCGTTCTAAACTCTTGCGCCACTTGCATAACGTCTTCCTTCACCACCGGCCAAAACTCTCTGTAGAAGGCAACCGGGAAACCATCCGGCCCTGGACACCCATCCGCGTTCAGCCCCCAAACTGCCTCACGGACCTCATCCTCCTCAAAAGAACCCGTCAAGAAATCCGCGTCTGTCCCCCTAATCTGTGGTATCCCGGATCCCAACCACCTCCACCTTCCCCCCCGCCTCCACCCCGTGAATTCTCTAAAATAATTCGCAGCCGCCTCTCCCACCGCTTCCCTTCCCACAAACTCCTCCCCATCCACTATCAACCTGTCAATCTAGTTTCTCCTCCTACCCGACGCAGTCATATGAAAAAAGCAGGTATTGGAATCGCCCTCCTTCAGCCACTTCTGCCTAGATCTCACCTTCCACTCCACCTCCGCTTTCCTGTCTTCCTCCTGAATCACTTGAGTCTGTCTCGCGCTATAAGCCCTGTCATCTTCTGAAAGGAGCCCAACATCCTCTGCCCTGTCCAGGCGTGTAATTGCAGCAAGAGCCTCCTCTTTCTTCCTCCCGCGTTCCTCCCTAACCCGCTTGACGTGGGATTTCAAGAAGGATCTCAAATCCTTCAGCTTCGCTTCCAACCTGGCAGCCGCCGACCCATCCACCTGAGTAGACCTCCACCGTTCCTCAACCAAACCCCTAAAGCCCTCCTCCAAGAGCCACGCTTTGTCGAACTTAAAATAGGTGCCATGCCTCCATATCTCGTTCGACGTCCACAGCAAGGGGGTGTGATCCGAGAACGGGCGCTCCAAAGGCCTAACCTCCGCCATCGGGAACAACTCTGCCATCGCCGTCGAAACCAGAAATCTGTCAATACGGGATCGCTGCCCTCCCGCGTTCCTCCACGTGTATAGACAGGACAACAGAAGCATATCAACCAACCCCTGGTCCGCCACAAAGTCCGCAAACGCCTTAGAGCCCTGGTCCAATCCCCCTCGGTCACCCGGTCTGTCCTCAGCCCGTAGAGTAACATTAAAATCCCCACCAATCAGCCACGGGACCCCCTGGAAAGCTGCCACAACCTGGCTCAGATCTTCCCATAAGACCTGTCTCTTCCGACCCTCCGTCGGGCCATAAACCGAGGAGAGGAGCAAACATGTGTCATCCCGGCGTCTCTGAAGTCTGACAGTGACAACGCTGGATCCAATCAGTGAGTCTAGCAAGGAGAACTCCCTCCACCCTACAGCAACTCCCCCCGCACTCCCATTCGCATCCAGGGCTAGGAAACCCCCACAACTTTCTCCCCCCACCTCCCTCCACAGCTTTTTATCACAGCTCCCCCACTTCGTCTCTTGGAGAAAGACCACATCAGGTCCCCACCTCTGAATATACCCCCGCAAAATCGATCTTCTCGACGGGTCATTCAGACCCCTCACATTCCAAGATAAGATCTTAGTCATATGGTCCTCCAGGAAACGCCTCCAGACGTCAACCGTCTAAACCCCATCATTTCTGCCACGACACTCTCCTCCTCATCCAGCAACAGACGTCGGTCCTCCGAGCTTCCCTCACCATCACATACCTCAATTCCACGTCTCGCAGCCACCGGATCACCTACAGCTCCGACCACCTCGCCGCCAGCACCAGCCCCCAGCAACTCAGCCTCACCCCCAAGCTGCCCAGCCGCCTCCATCGTTCTCTTCCCCGCCCTCGCATCCCCCAGCCCCCCATCTCCATCATCAGTATCTGCCACCCGCCGCCCATCTGCCAACCCACTGGACCCTGGAGCAAGCAGGTCCCCGCCACCAACTCCAGAAGATGCCGCCGCTGACAATGCAACGCCACCAGATGTCCCCCGCTCCTCCGGCGATCGGCACCGGTCGGCCGCAGCCCCCCCCCCCAGACGGGGTCCTCCAAGACAACCCCCTACGGTACGACCACCGCGGGCGGTAGAAGAGTCTTTGCGACCCAGTCACCTTCCGCTCCCGTCGTTGTCCGCCGCCCTCCCCGCCAGCCACCTCCAGTCCCGCCGCCCGACTCGGACCGGCGAAGGAACGCTTCGAAACCCCTCCAGCAACCTTCCGGCCCTCCCCCGCAGAGACCAGGAGACGTGGGGGCGAGCGTGCAAGGGGACCCAAACCGGCTACAGCACCGGAGCCCCCAAACCCCGTAGCCGGGTCACGCTCACCCGACCCGAAACCACCATCCGCCACCTCCTCAAGACCAGGAGCCAGCGCGTCACCACCAACACCCCCGCAATCAGCGGGGTCGTCCGGTTTCAGCGCCACATTCAATTCCCCCGCCTCCTCCGCCAAAATCGCAACGGCCCTCTGCATTCCCGCCGCTTCGTCTGCCGCCGATCGTGCCACAGGAGACGCACTCACCCCGAGATCCCCGCCGTAATCTTCGCCACGACCTTCGACCTTCCCAAGAACAGTCCGGCCCTCCTTCGCCCGCCTGCCGCCACCGCCTCCACACGTCACTGCCGCTCCGCCACCCACCACCGCAGCAAAGGACCTAGGGTTCTCAGAACCCCAGGAGACGTGGAGAAGCCAGGCGGAACTACCCCACCGGAGCACCGACCTCTCCACCAACAGCCACCCCGGCTTCATCTCCACCCAAGCCTCAATCCGCGACAGATCAGCCGCCTTCAGGCCGATGCCACCGCACCCGCGTAGCCTCGCAAAAGGGGCAACCACCGCCGCGACCACCTCCACCGTGCGGAGGAAGAGCGGAACCCCCTCAATCAAGATCCTCCTCCTCGCGCCAGACGGCGGCCTCTCCGCCAGCGCCCCATCAGACCTGACCGGCCACCGACATCTCACCACACCATCGCCACATCGGATCACCCTGAAGACCAGCCGCCCCAACTCCACTCGGCTCAGCCCCAGCAACACCATCTGCCCTCCCCCCAGAGAAGCCACCCTCACCCGACCCCCGTCAGCCCCCAAGTAGGCGGCGACCGCCTCCCTCAGGGCTTCCACCTCCACCAACCCCTCCAAGACCACCGCAACCAGCGTCGAAGCCAGCCTCCCTTCCAGTTCTCCCAACTCCTCCGACCACGGCGCTTCGACCTCCACGAGGGGCGCCCCCTCCGGAGGGGGCGGAGGCGTCTCTCCTTTCCTCGAAGAAACCACCTCACCCGACCTCCGTCGCCTACAGCCCGACCTCCGATGACCCAGAGCGCCACAGCGCAGGCATCGCATCGGGTCCCTGCACATCGCCGCCATGTGCCCCTCACTAAGGCACTTGAAGCACCTCACCGGCACCGCCACTCTCCTCCGCCTCCCACCGTCTAGCCCGGGCCAACCCCCCCGCCCCGGTCGTCAGACCCCTCTCTCTCTCACTCATATTGCCAGAATTACTTACCTCATTGTATGTCGGGTAAGATAAGTTAATTCTTAGATAAATCCACTGATATTCATTGGCAGGCTGTGATGCAGGTGTTGAGGTACATCAAGGGATGCCCAGGTAAAGTTATTATATTTCAGAAGAAGGTTCTTGTGTTTGTTGTTGTTTACTTAGATGCAGATTATGCAGGAGATGTTGGAGACAGGTGGTCTATCACTGATTTCTGTACTTTTGTAGCCGGGAACCTGGTGACCTGAAGGAGCAAGAAACAAAGTGTAATTTCACGCTCTAGTGCTGCGTTTGAATATCGAGTCATGTCATATACTGCAGTTGAGATGATATGAATAAGATCTTTGTTACGAGATCTTCATGTTACTATTCAGGAGCCAATGGAGGTGCATTGTGACAACTGTGCTACAACATACATTGCAAACAATCCCATGTTCCACCAGAGAACGAAACGTGTGGAAGTGGACTGTCATTACACAAGAAGTTTGATTCAGTAGGATTTGCTTCGTACTACCTATCTTGCTTTTTCAGACCAGACTGCTGGCATGTTTACTAAGCTGCTGCTTTGCCCTCAGTTTGAGAAGTGTAGAAACAAGTTAAGCATAGTGGATATATGTGCTTCAACTTGAGGGGTATTGTTGAGATACATTATATTGTAAGAGGAATTATGTCATTTTATTATTTTATTGAATTTATATTGTAACTTTTCCTTTTCCTCTCTATATAAAGAGACGTAAGGATGATCGGATAATTAAGAAAAATCATTTTCTTCAACTACTTCCACGTATGATCATTCCATCCAAAATAATCCAATATCCTTATTTCAATGAATAAAAATCAACCCGGATCAGGTATTAAAAGTGAGAATTAATGCTAATGATCATGAAGTGTCCTTTCCAGGAGTTTGCAAAATATTTACCTCTAACCAAAAGGTCCATTTCTCATGGCTACCACCACTAAGTCTACAGATATATGACGGTGGACCACCACTTAAAGTTTCCGGAGCTGCAGAAATTTCAAAATGAAATCATTAAAGATTGACATGTAAACTCTATAGCAAGACAGAACAGGAAAATTTCTGGTTACCTGGGAGCACATTGCTGGCAAATGACCAACCTGTCAGTGGACCAGTAATATTCAGAACAGTCACCCATACCTCCTTCAGAGAGCTATAACAGAAGCCAAGGGAAACATAAGGGTATGGAAAGCTATTTGAAGCTGCAAGTGCAATAGCCTCCTATACCAACGTCATTGGAAAATAAACCTGTAAGAAGTTTATTTACTGACAATTTACTGAAGACTTTTGACGGGATGCCTGGATTGAAGGTCTCAATTTTAGTACAATACATACAAATACCCCTTCAAGGTGAACATGCAATTCATTTCCCCGAGTTGGATTCGATTTATTTCATTCTGGTCCCTGAAGTTTCAGACCAAGTTCACCATGGCACTAGAGACCTTCAAAACCCAGAGTGGCTTGACACAAATGCCGCAACCCGTGAGTTGAGAAGATCTCTTTATTTGAGGACTAAATTTTTCCACACTTTTTAGAAACTGAATGGTGCCTTGGAAGTTCCTTAAGGTTGCTTAAGCAAGCCCTTGGCACAAATCTTTAACCAATTGAATACTTGGGCCATAGTCTCAGACAGGCCCAAATAACTCCTTTTCTGGAATTGTTTTTGTGGAGATTAGCACTAGGCAGGTTGATATGAGCGCCCAACAGTCCTCGTGAACAGTGAGAGGAGAGGAGTTGAGAGAGAGAAGTGAGAATTATTGTTGTATTCAACTCAAGGAAAGTTTACATATGTATCTCTTTATATAAAGAGTATTGAGAGAATTGGGTTGTGGGTTCAGTGTCATATTGAAAGATGTGGACTTTGTGTGTGAGTGGTAGCCTACAAATAGGCATGTGTAGTCCTCCCATATTCCTTTGAGAAGAAAAAATACAAATCAGTACCCTATCGGGGCCTTCTCCTGTGATTTTCTCCTTACTCTTCGTGAGTGGGGTTTCCACATAAAATCCAAGTGTTCCTTGATTGATTTTATTGCATTGATTATTACTTTCTCTTATTATATTTTTTTAACTTGATATCAGAGTGATTCGTTCCTTAGGTTATCTTGCATATTTGATTATCATGTTTATCTTTGTTCTTGTGGTGGATCTATCACCCACTCCTTGATTCATTTGGAGGAGCCGATCTGGAGTCCTTGATCTTGTGCAAGGAAGAAGAGGATGTTGCCCTGTTGGCGTTGGTGGCACTTAGGCGATCGTTGGCGGTTGAGGAGGGCGACCCCCTTGAGGGTACGATCGTGCAGATTAAGCAAGCATGGGGAAGAGGTCGCGACTATTTGGGATTGCATCTCAGTTGTGAAAGAGGAAGGTGGCTGCTTCGGTGAAGAGAAGGCAGAGGTTTGTGGTCACTACGCGCGATGAACGTCGAGCGTAGGTGCATGCGACGATGTTGGTCGCTGCGATGGCAGCTGCGGTGGCCACAATCGTGACCGAACCCTAACGGCGACGGTGGCTCAACCTCCCCCTCTCCTCCCCTACGGCACTGCACTTCTCCGATGAGGCACCGCAGAAGAAGGCTAGCGACGACGACAAGGCGGACGTGGCCAGTGATGGCGGTCGGAGTGGACGAGGCGACGCTGGAGGCTCCTCGTGCTTGAGGGCACATGAGTGTCGCACAAGATCGTAAATTAGAGGAGTGTGAGATCAACAATGATGGCAGCGTGGATCTTGGCATTGAGCAATGCAAGATCGAAGCTAGGATCTCGGGCGAGATCGCGCGAGGGTAGGCGGCGCTGATCGAGTGCTGCCGTTGGAGGAAGGAGAGGATTACGACGACGAAGGGGGAGCTCAGGGCACATCTCTGTGAGGTGATTTGAATACTATTAAGTTTCCCCTTTTAGACTTGCTTTATGTCTCATTTCCTTTCCCCTTCTTTTTTATTTATTAGTTTTACGGAAGGAAAAGGAGGAAGGGAAAGAAGGAAGAAAATAAAAGAGAAGAAAAAAGAAAAAAAAGAGAGAAAAAAAAATAATAAAAAAAAAGAGGAAAAGATAGAGAGAAAAATTAAAAAAAAATGATGATGAAAGAGAAAAAGAAGATGACGTTCATGTTTATGAGAATAGGTGAAATTTTTTCTAGTTTTTATTATTTTATTTTTTCTCTTGTTATTTTTTCTCCCATATGATGTTCGTGTGCCTTTTCATTGCCAGTCCCAAGCTCGGGTAAAGGAGGGGGGTTGCGTTAGGTAGCTGACAGCCAACGTAAAATTTGTCGGATCTTTAAACGTGGATTCTAGCAAACATTCTGATTTCGTTGGGGCGTTCCCTACTTGCGACGCGCTGCATCGACGCCCGGGTGTAGTGACAAATGAACAAGGGTTCTCGAATGAGGAACGCATGCGAGTAAAGAAGTTAGTTCCGTTACATCGCCGCCCGGATGTCCAAAATGAGCAAGGGTTCTTGCATGAGGAACGCATGTGAGTAAAGAAGTTAGTTCCGCTACATCGCCGCCTGGATGTAGTCCAAAATGAGCAAAGGTTCTCGCATGAGGAACGCATGCGAGTAAAGAAGCTAGTTCCACCACTTCGTCAGCGAAGTGTGTTACAATGTATGCTGAGATTCGGTAGTTGGAATATTGGTAAGGAGAAGGATTCAAATTCTTTACCTTCAAGAGACTAAGTGGGTTGGTGAAAAAGCAAAGGAAATCGAGAGAATAGGTTTCAAACTTTGGTATTCAGGAAAGGACAAAGGTAGAAACGGCGTGGGTATTATAATTCATAAGGATTTGAAGAAGAGTGTGGTTGAGGTTAAGAGATTGGGTGATCGAATTATTTTGATAAAATTAATCTTAGTAGAAGAGATCTTAAATGTCATTTCAGTTTATGCACCTCAAGTTGGTCTAGAGGAAAGAATAAAGAACAAATTTTGGGGAGAGCTTGATATGATAATTCAAGGAATCCCACAGACTGAAATGATTTGCTTGGGTGGAGATTTAAATGGGCATGTGGGAAAAGATGCTTTAGAGTATGCAGGAGTGCATGGAAATCATGGTTTTGGTGTTAGGAATGAAGAAGGGAAGACGTTCCTTGATTTTGCTATGGCTTATGATCTTTTCATAGCAAATACTTTCTTCAAAAAAAGGGAAGAGCATTTGATTACCTATAAAAGTGGCTTAACGAGAACGCAGATCGATTACTTTGCTTTGAGAAGAAGGGATCGTTTATCTTGTAAGGATTGAAAGATTATTCCAGGGGAGAGTTTAACTGCTCAACATCGTCTTTTGGTGTTGGATGCTCATTTGAAGAAGGCAAAGAAGAGAAAATTAGTGTCTAAGAATTTGAGAATTAAATGGTGGAATCTTAAGAAAGAGCAAGTGAGATTTAAAGAGAAGATGATGCAACAAAAGGCTTGGGATCTTGATGGTAGTGCTGATGAAATGTGGTTAAATATGGCAAACTGTATTAGGAAGGTGGCAAAGGAGGTGTTAGGCGTGTCTAAAGGAGGTGTTCCAGGACAAAAGGAGGCTTGGTGGTGGAGTGAGGAAGTGCAGGAGAAGCTTAAAATTAAAAGAGCCTGTTTTAAAGCCTTATATCGAGATAAGACCGATGAAAATATGGAAAACTACAAAAGAGCAAAGAAAGATGCAAAGAAAATTGTTAGTGAAGCAAAAGCAAAAGCTTGGGAGCATTTTTATAAGAAACTTGATTCTAAAGAAGGTGAAAAAGATATTTTCAAGTTAGCTAAAGCAAGAGAGCGGAAAGCAAAGGACCTTACGCATGTAAGATGCATCAAGGATGAAGAAGGAAGGGTGCTTATAGCTAGTGAGGATATAAAGACAAGATGGAAAATATATTTTCATAAGCTTTTTAATGAAAAACAAAAGAATGATATCATCTTAGGGGAGTTAGTTAACTCTGAAGAGTATGTGAATCGATCTTGTTATCGAAGGATACAAAAGAAAGAAGTAGAGGAGGCTCTGAAGATGATAAAAAGTGGGAGGATTGTTAGGCCTGATGATATTCCTATAGACGTCTGGAGAATGACGGGAGAACGGGGTATAAATTGGCTCACAAATTTATTTAATACTGTGTGGAGAGGCAAGAAGATGCTAGAGGAATGGAGGAAAAGTTTTGTGGTACCTTTATACAAGAACAAATGTGATATACAAGATTGTTCCAACTATAGAGGTATTAAGTTGATGAGTCATACGATGAAACTTTGGGAAAGAATAATTGAAAGAAGGGTGAGGCAAGTCTCTATGGTAACTGAAAATCAATTTGGCTTTATGCCAGGCAGGTCTACTATTGAGGCAATACACCTCTTGAGATGTATGATGGAGACTTACAAAGTGAAGAAAAAGGATTTACATATGATTTTTATTGATTTGGAGAAGGCCTATGATTCTGTCCCAAGAGACATCTTGTGGAGAATTTTGGAGAAGAGACAAGTGCCAATTATATATATCAACCTCATTAAGGATATGTACTATGGAGCTATAGCTTGTGTAAAGACTAAGGATGATTTGACAGACTATTTTGATATCTCCATTGGTCTGCATCAAGGTTCGACTTTAAGCCCTTATCTTTTTGCCTTGGTTATGGATGAGTTGACGAAGCATATCCAAGTTGAGGTGCCTTGGTGTATGCTTTTTGCTGATGACATTGTGTTGGTTGATGAGACAAGAGATGGAGTGAATAGAAAACTTGAGCTTTGGAGAGAAGCCCTGGAAGATAAAGGATTACGCATAAGTAGGACGAAGACTGAGTATATGGAATGTAAGTTTAGTAGTAGAGGGAACAACAAAGGGATTGATGTAAAAATTGGAGAAGAATGCATTCCAATGAAAGATATTTTTAAGTACTTGGGATCCATTTTCCAACATGATGGTGGAATTGATGGTGATGTTACACAGAATTAATGCAGGGTGGTTGAAATGGAGGGGTGCTTCTGGTGTTCTCTGTGATAAGAAGGTTCCTTTAAAAGTCAAAGGAAAATACTATCGAGCTGTGGTAAGACCAGCCATGTTGTACGGTTCTGAATGCTGGGCTATAAACTATAGGCATGTACAGAAGATGTTTGTGGCAGAAATGAAGATGTTAAGATGGATGTGTGGTCATACAAGAAAAGACCGTATTTCAAATGAATTTATTAGAAACAGGGTTAGGGTGGCACCGATAGAGGATAAAATGAGAGAGGCCCGTCTAAGATGGTTTAGACATTTACAAAGAAGGCCACTAGATGCTCCAGTTAGGAGATGTGAGAAGTTGGAGGCTGAACCCACTAAGAGGGGGCGAGGAAGACCAAACAAGTGTTGGAAGGAAACTATTAAGTATGACCTCAATTACTTTAATTTAAGTCCTAAAATGGCTGAAAATCGATCTGTGTGGAGGCAAAGAATCCATATAGCCGACCCCACTTAGTGTGGGAAAAGGCTTGGTTGTTGTTGATGAGTATGGGAGAAAGGGGGAGTGTGGAAGCTATTATAGTCATCTCCGTTTGATAGTTCCTTTGTTGCAATCCTAAGGCATGATAGCATCCTCTAGTAGTTGATGTGACATCGGATACCGCTATAGACTTGTTTAGTTGCTGATCTTCACATGAGAAATCAAACTCTGGGAGGTCTAGAGTTTTGAGGTCTCCAAAGAAAGAGAGATCAATTTTCGAGGTCCTTAAAGATGGGCCTAGTCAGTTTCTATGTAGGAGATGTAGCTTTAAAGTCTTCAAAGGAAGACCCTTTTCAGGGATACTGACTGGGGAGCCACCAGCACCAGGTCTCCAGAGGAGAAGCCATTTTCAGAGTCAGCCACAGTTCCTTCAGCAGCTCCAGCCTATGTTCCTGCCTGTGTAGAGTGGGTTTATTTGTGTTACAAGATGAGCATTTCATGCTCCAGCTTGAGGTGGAGTGTTGGGAGAATTGGGTTGTGGGTTTACTGCCACATTAGAAGATGTGGACTTTGTGTGTGAGTGGTGGTTTATAAATAGGCGTATACTCCTCCCATATTTTTTTGAGAAGAAGAAATACAAATCAGTGTTCTATCAAGGCCTTCTTTTGTGGTTTTCTCTCCACTCTTTGTGAGTGGGGTTTCCACATAAAACCTAAGCGTTCCTTAATTGGTTTTATTACTTTGATTATTACTTTCGCTTATTATATTTTTTCAAAGAGATAATCCCAATCTCTAAACAAGTAAAACAAACCAATCAAATCTCCTAAAAATAGAAAAATATCAAATCCACTTAACTACTTGCCTAAAAGACTTATCACCATACCAAAAAAGTAAACTTGGACCTTAAGCAAAGACCAAACAATCTCCTTAGGGCTGGTGTCCTTTGGGAGGACAAAACCTGCCATGTGGCACTTTTATTCTCCACACTCCCCCTCAAGTCGAGGTTGGGAGGACGATGACTTGTTCTTGAACTTTGTAAGGCTAGATGCCTCACCACTCTTCTTTTTTGAGCTTAGAGCTCTCCAACTTGTCATTTGAAGAAGTCACGGTGTAATCTTTTGTGATCTTCGAAGTCGTTGCCTCTTTAGCAACCTCAATAGTCAGCAACCTTAATAGTCATTGTGACGGTCACCGTGGTCTTCTTCTCCTTGTCTTCTTGAAGCATAGCTTGTATCTTCTCAAGATCGACAGGTGTAA
This sequence comes from Thalassia testudinum, assembly GCA_037157565.1. Lineage (NCBI taxonomy): Eukaryota > Viridiplantae > Streptophyta > Magnoliopsida > Alismatales > Hydrocharitaceae > Thalassia > Thalassia testudinum. Next base: position 115,596,320 of record JAZHRO010000036.1, on the reverse strand, counting down.
GGGAGTCCATGCGTGAGGTGCTAGTAGCCCCACGTGAATGCCTCTCATGCTTGTCCCAACATTTATCCTGTGGATGGTTGGTGCGTCCACAATGTCGGCATAGGGGATAGACTCAGCCTGGACCATAGCCACGCCCTCTCCCATGCTCTGTACCAATCTTTGGAATAGCAAGTGCGAAGTTGTCGATCAGCAAGTGTAAAGGTGTCCATGCATGAGGTGCTAGTAGCCCCACGTGGAGGCCTTCCGCACCTATCCCAACATCTATCTTGTGGATGGTTGGTGCGTCCACAATGTTGGCATGGGGGGATAGACTTAGCTGGGACCACGACCACATCCTCTCCTATGCCCCACACTAATCTTTGGAATAGCAAATGCGGAGTTGTCACTCTTTGTATGAGTCTCAACTTCCAGGACCTCCATCTTTTCAAGACAGCCAAAGATGGTCTCAAGATCCATCTTTCCATCCAATGCAAGAATCTAATCACGCACCGGATGATAGCGGGGATGTAATCTCGATAAGAACTTGGCCGCTTGCCATCAAGCATGTGTCTTCCCCTGTTTATCATAACAGATGGGCTTGTAGATGTTTAGTTCCTCGAATAATGCCTCCATCTTTGTGTAGTAATTTTTCAAGGAAGATCTCCTTGACTAGCAGTCCATATGCACATGTAGAGGTCTGTGATGGACGCATTACTAGACTTCTGGGAATACCTCTTCTTTAGGGCCTTCCATATCTTGTAAGCACTCTTTGTGTACAACATATTTAAGGCGATGGCAGGATCAACTGAATTCATGATCTAGTTCATTACAACGTAATTCTCCTCTTGCTTCTTCTTGGTTCCATCTTTTTATTCAGGTGCTTCTTTGAGTAGGATACTGAGTTTGTCTTGGCCCCAACAAATATTTTGAATGCACGAGCCTACAAGACGTAGTTGGAAGCACCTTGAAGCTTGATGGTCGTTCCTTGAACGATCACCTTGCCTTCTTGTCGACAACGTGGCCTCAGTGTCGGCCATCTTCCTTGATCTACGATCCTCCTACTCTGTGTAAGGCACTGGATGTGGTGGGAAGATGATTCGTTGAGAATCTCCACAAGATCCCTTGGGCCTTGTGTAAGGCGCCAAGATCTTCTAAAGGAATTTGTTGAGCTAATTCCCACGTTGAAGAAGAAAGCCACGCACGTGTAGCCTTGTTGACGTGAAGAGTATACACACAAGAGAGAGAACTCCTTTGCGTGTGAACTCTTCCTTTAATATGTGCACGCTAAGGAGATTAGATTGAAGGCTCTTATACCATGTGGACATTAGCACTAGTGTGGAGGCTTCTTGGTGTATTGATATGCATGCCCAACAATCCACACGTGGACTGTTTACGCATGAACAGTGGGAGAGCGACGACAATGAGAGAGAGGAGAGGAGTCGAGAGAGATGTGGGAATTATTGTTTGTTGGTAGAGAACTTATTAGAGTTATTGGAGTCATTTGTCATGTTTTTTGTCCTGTTGGACTCATGATGTAATTTTCCCAACACCTCTCCCTATATAAAAAGATGTAAGATTTTTTTTGAATAAGACAAGTCATTTTCTCCCACTTGGTATCAGATCGGCGATCCTAGATCGGCGGTCTGGTATCCTACCCCTCATGAGCCTCCATACCCCTCCACCAAAACCCTAACTCCTATTTCACACCAGCCACTGCCGGCCAGTGTCTAGCCATCGCTGGCACTAGGAGGCTGCTACAGTGCTCGCAGCGGCTGCTAGTAACCTAGTAAGGCTTGCGACTCGAGCACTAGGCCCTAGGGCGAGGAGTAGCATACCTTCCTCGAGTGCTAGCGCTGCCAGCAGGCCTTAGTGGACCTGCCTCGAACACTACAAGGCGTCGTCGCCCCTCCGTGAGGTCTGTAGCGTTGCCTTGAGGCCTTGCGCCACCACTCCTCACACCGAGGTCCTGCCAACGCTGCCACTCCTTGTGTTGAGGCCCTATTTGGAGGTTGTGGCACCGCCCTGAGGTCGTAGCACCACTTGAAGGTTGGTCCAACACCTCGAAGCATTGCCCTGGAGCCTCCCCTAACCTCGGGATAGTGCCTCCAGTCGTCGAAGCACCGCCTCTAACCCCGGTAGCATCGCCACCTTTGCCGCTCATCACTTGCAGGTCGCATTGGTGGCTCTTGGGGTTGATTGAGCCTGCCCAAGCATTGTTAGGACACGTCCTAACATCCAAACATGCGCTAAAACCTGATCTACAGGATCTCTGTGATTCTTGAGATGTTTTCTAGGGTTTCTTTGCCTTAGATCTCATGTTCAAGAGATTACTTCTCTTTGATTGTGAAGTCGTCAGATCTGAATATTGATTTTAGATCACTTGTGACATCTTGTGGCAGTCCTAAGGCACTCCTCAGACTCTTCGGAAGTGTCATCGGTTACTGCTATGGACAACGGAGGTTATAAATCTCCTTTGTTTTTATTGCCAAGTTGAACAAGGTCAATTATGCTAGATGGTCTCAGACGTTCCTTATGACTGTTGAGGGCCATGATAAGGAACATCTACTGTTGGAGATGGAGCCACAAGATAAAATAGGGAAGAATGCCACATGGAAGAAAGATAATTCCACGGTCCGTGCATGGATTATGAATTCCGTTGAGCCTTAGATCGGTGATGGGATCATGTACTACAAGACCGCCAAGGATATGTGGGATTCTCTATGCGATACATATTCTCATGAAAAGAATTCCAGCAAAGTATTTCATATTCACCATGCCCTTGGTCGTCTCAAACAGGAGGGTTAGTCTTTGCCACAATGCCACCCTAAAGGGGCGTCTTGAGAAATATAATGCCTACCGACCTGTTTGCATGTGTGCCACTCAAAGGGCACATAGGATGGAGTATGCTGTCCTTCAGTTTCTTGACGGACTTGGGCCTGACTATGAGGCTGCTAGGTCCCAGATCCTTACTCTGGCTGAGCTTCCATCTCTGGAGGAGGCTTATAGCCGCATAAGCAGAGTGGTTGTTAGGCAACTCATGCCAGAAGGTGGACAAACCCCTGTACTTGTTGCTGTCACACGAGGATGTGGTGCTTCATCCACCAGGGGGAGAGGGCGTGGTGGTCGAGGTACAAGTGGCAGATCTTGCACCATTTGCTCGCATTGTGGAAAGATCAGCCATACAGAGGCCTCTTGCTGGACAAAGCATGGTTGACCTCCCATGGCAAACCAGGCTGTCACTTTGGAGGAGGGAAGCAACATTGTATCTCATGCAGACTATGATGCTGTGATCCAACATCTCTCCTAGCTGACTTAGAAGACTACTACTACTACTGCAGATACTGCTGCCTTAGCCACTTTACTTCCGCTTATAGGTCTGGTAACACTGACAGTACATTGTGGTTGGTGGATTTTGGCACATCTCAACATCTCAGTGGAGATGAGACGTGTCTTGGATAGGTTCATAATGTTCCCTCAGGGAGATTTGTGAAGGTAGCAGATGACAGGCAGTGTAGGATTCATGGCAGAGGAGATGTTACAGTAATTCCTACTCTGACATTGCCTGATGTTTTTTATGTTCTAGAATTTCCTATTATTCTTTTGTCTGTTAGTAGAATTACAAAAGACTTGCACCGTTGTGCAATATTTGATGAGCTAAGCTGTATTTTTTAGGACAAACTCACAGGGAGGACGATTGGTGGCGGACATGAGGAAGGGGGTGTGTATCGTCTGGTCTAGAATCCAGTTGCCGCTACGTGTCAGGGCGAGGTTGCATTTAGTGTTGGTACACCTCTTCAGTGGCATTGACGTCTTGGACACCCATCACTGGACAGGCTTCGATGTGTCATTCCTCATATTTCACCGGCTACAGAAAGTTTGTGTGATGCATGCCAGCTGGGAAAACATCACAGGACCAATTTTTCTCCTAGTTCATCTCATAGTTCCAATGCTATCTTTGATTTACTGCATATGAATATATGGGGACCGAGTCGTGTCACGGACAGACTGGGTCATAGATTTTATCTACTTATTGTGGATGATATTTCCAGGATGTCATGGTTATTTCTTTTGAAAAATAAATCTGATGTTGGATCAGTGATTGAAACATTTATCTTACAAGTAAAGACTCAGTTTTCTATTGTTGGGAAGATTGTGCGGTTTGATAATGCTTTAGAGTTTTGTACATCTAAGTTGGTAGGCTTTTATAGATCTCTTAGGATTGTTCGTCAGACATCCTGTCCACATACGTCGCAACAAAATGGTGTAATAGAAAGAAAGCACTGTTAAGTGCTTGATGTAGATAAAACATTATTGATCCAGCATAATGTGCCACAGGTGTATTGGGGAGATGCAGTGTTGACTGCATGTTATTTGATCAATAGATTGCCCAACTCAGCCATACAAGAACAAGTTCCATGGCTGGTTCTTTATCCTGAGAAGGATGTATTCACTGTTCCACCTCTCGTGTTTGGCTGTGTTGCCTTTGTTCACATTCTTGGACCTGGAAGAGACAAGTTGGCTCAAAGAGCAGTGAAATGTGTGTTTCTCGGATACAGTAGCACCCAGAAAGAATATAGATGCTATGACCTACGTGGTAAGAAACATGTGACTGCAGATGTCTTCCTTATTTCTCTACAGATGGTCATTATGTGACATTTGAGAGGAATTTGGCTCCTATACCTATTCCACCAGTTCCCTTGGAGCAAATCGCTATTACACATCATGAGGATATACCTACTACAGAGATCTCTGTGAGGCAGAGAGCAGAAAATACTCAGGTATATAGGCTACCTGTGACATACAGATAGCATGCATGGTGACAAAAACACACCCCCACTATACCTCAGCCACCTGTCTCCTCGCCTAGTCAAGTATGTGTTGATATTGACGTGAGTTTTCCTAATGGTACTTGTGGAGGTTTCTCTGATGAGTCTCATACCCCGGTTGTTACCGAGCATAGTGAGGAAGATCTTGATCTCCCAATTGCTATTCGGAAGGCCCCACGCAGCTGTGCCCAGTATCATAATGTACAGACAGTCTCCACTACTAACCTTGGTAGTTCCTTTGTTGCTTTCACAGCGGCACTATCTGGAACGTATATCCCTACCTCCCATCAGCAGGCCATGTCGAATCCAAACTGACATCAGGCCATGGAGGATGAGATGACTACTTTATAGTCTAAAGGGACGTGAGACTTCACTACCTTGCCTCCTCATGCCAGAGCAGTTGGGTATCGTTGGGTCTTTGCCGTTAAATACAACATAGACGGCACGATCTCTCGTTACAAGGCAAGATTGGTGGCAAAGGGATTTACCCAAACATATGGAATATATTTCTTTGATACCTTCTCTCTGGTTGCTCGACTATCTACTGTTTGGATTTTGATGTCTATGTAGTAGCTCACTGTGATTGGCCTCTTCATCAGTTGGATTCAAGAACACATTCTTGTATGGAGATCTTCAGGAAAAGGTCTATATATGCAACAACTGTTTGGGTTTGAGGCTCAAGGGGAGTGTGTATGTAGATTGAGGAAAGCAATCTATGGCTTGAAGTAGAGTCCAAGAGCATGGTTTCAAAGACTCTCGGAGGTACATGTAATGGGACTTGTAAGATCCTCTGCTGATCACTCTTTATTTGTCAGGAAGAGTAAAAGGGGAGGGGTTGTACTTCTTGTTTATGTGGATGACTTGATCCTCTCTGGAGATGATGTTGCTGGGATAGCTGAGATAAAAAGGAAGTTGGCTGATGCCTTTGTGATGAAGGATCTGAGTGAGCTCAGATATTTTCTTGGAATTGAAGTGGCACGTAGCAAAAAGCGCATTGTTCTTAATCAGTGGAAGTATGCTCTTGATATCTTGCAGGAAACATGAATGATGGGGTCCAAACCTGCCAATATACCTATGAATCCCAAAGGACACCTCTATGATACTGAGTCTTTGCCTATAGATAGCAAATCATATAGGCAATTGGTTGGTAAATTATTGTATCTTACTATTACACGTCTAGATCTTTCCCTTGCAGTAGGAAAGCTCAGCCAATTCATGGACAAACCGACCAGGCAGCATTGGGATGCTACTATACAGGTGCTTAGGTATGTGAAGAAAGCACCTGGTAGAGGTGTTTTATTTCAGAGGGACACATCTATGAGTGTTGTTGGCTACTCTGATGTCGACTATGCAGGGTGCATGATAGACAAGAAGTCAACAACTGGATTTGTACTTATGTGGCAGGCAACTTAGTAACATGGAGAAGCAAGAAGCAACAGGTGGTATTTAGGTCCAACGCAGAATTAGAGTACAGGGCTATGGCTTAGACAGTTGCAGAGATGGCTTGGGTCAGATTTGTTCTACATGATCTCCATATTCAGGAAGAGGGACCAATGGAGATGAGATGTGATAATTGTGTTGCTACTTATATTGCCAACAACCTAATGTTTCATGAGTGGACAAAACATGTTGAGGTTGATTGCCACTACACTAGAGACTTGATACAACGTGGAATTATCTACACTTCCTCTATATCATCTGAAGATTAGATTGCAGACATATTCACGAAGCCATTTGCCAGATCTGCTTTTGATAAGTGTTGTTCCAAGTTGAGCATCATTGATATATATGCTCCAACTTGAGGGGGAGTGTTCCAGTTGTGCCACATGTTCAGAGGGGCACATCTATGAGTGTTGTTGGCTACTCTGATGTCGACTATGCAGGGTGCATGATAGACAAGAAGTCAACAATTGGATTTGTACTTATGTGGCAGGCAACTTAGTAACATGGAGAAGCAAGAAGCAACAGGTGGTATTTAAGTCCAACGCAGAATCAGAGTACAGGGCTATGGCTTAGACAGTTGCAGAGATGGCTTGGGTCAGATTTGTTCTACATGATCTCCATATTCAGGAAGAGGGACCAATGGAGATGAGATGTGATAATTGTGCTGCTACTTATATTGCCAACAACCCAATGTTTCATGAGTGGACAAAACATGTTGAGGTTGATTGCCACTACACTAGAGACTTGATACAACGTGGAATTATCTACACTTCCTCTGTATCATCTGAAGATTAGATTGCAAACATATTCACGAAGCCATTTGCCAGATCTGCTTTTGATAAGTGTTGTTCCAAGTTGAGCATCATTAATATATATGCTCCAACTTGAGGAGTGTTGGTAGGGTACTTATTAGAGTTATTGGAGTCATTTGTCATGTTTCTTGTCCTGTTGGACTCATGATGTAATTTTCCCAACACCTCTTTCTATATAAAGAGGTGTAGGGTTTCGTTTGAGAATAAGAGAAGTCATTTTCTCCAACTTTGTTGTATTCAACTCAAGGATAGATTACATATGTATCTCTTTATATGAAGAGATAATCTTAATATTTAAATAAGGAAAACAAACCAATCAAATCTCTTAAAAATAGAAAAAACATAAAATCCACTTAACTACTCACCTAAAGGATTTATCACCATACTAAAAAAGCAAACTTGTACCTTAAACAAAGACTAAACAATCTCCTTAGGGCTGACACCCAGTGGGAGGACAAAACCTGCCACGTGACACTTTTATTCTCCACAATTTTATATGCTTTCTAAGATGGCCACAACTGTCTGCAGGAGGTAGACAAGGAACAAAACTGTGTGTGAAAAGCTCTCACCAGTCAGTTACTTATTGATGCAATGTTGTTTCCTTGACGGATGATTAAAGGCCTTACAGAGCATAGATGAGTATAGAGGATAAGAATGAGAATAGTTATTCATGTTTTTCTATTTCCCACCGTATTCCTCTATACAGAAAAGTGAGATCTGCTCTCACCTCTCCCATAGAAGGTTTGGGAAAAGGATGAAGACTCTTTTTTATCCATCCATTTTTTTCCCATCTAACCTAGCTCTAGAAGTGAATTAATATAAGCACTTGAACCTCAATTGATTCATGTGTGTAGAAGTCTCCTTTTATGTTTTCTTATCTTTTTGTCTTTTTTCATCATTTTCCTTTCTTATATGAGCATGTATGCAGTTTTCTTTCTAGCCTCTCCCTATAAATAGAGGGCTAGGGTTTCTATAGAGAATGGAAAGACTTTATTCTCTCCACATGATATCAAAGTAGTGGTCCTAGGCCGAAGCTTGATATGTTCTTCACTTCTCTACCTTGTTTTCTTCACCAAACATTCTAAGTTTTTCTTTTGGGGATTTGTGCATCTTCTTGAGAAGAAAAAAAGGGTCTCCTTTTCAAGATCACAAGGGCCCTAGCCCTCGGGCATAAGACCTCAGGGAGGAGCCCCCTCCATTGCCCCCTTTTGTGCTCTTACCAGGGTCATCAACGACCACCCTTGCCACCACTTGGTCAGGGCGATGTTGGAGCACCATTGCCAGATCCCAGCGACACAACTAGTTATTGGCCAACCCCCAGATTTTCCATTGGGCTGCAAATTTGGGTAGCCATGGAATCTTAAGTAGCCACAACTGAAGCTTTTTTGGTTGTTGAACTGTGAAGGGTGACATAATTGTCATCGTCGGAGACTATAGAAGGTTGCTGGAGATTGTAGAATGTTGGATACTGGAGTAGGCCACCAGAGGGTGGGCTAGGTTGTTGGAGGTGCTTCTTTGATAGGGAAGGTCACTAGAATTAAGTTTGTGAGGCTATTTGGAGTGTGGGAGCCTTTTTTAATCTGATTTGGACTAATGTGAGATTGTTTATGTAAGTTTTTGATCCCAATTGATGATCTTTTTGCATTTGATTGATATGGGGATGGTAGTATGCATACGAAGACATGGCATTCCCATCAGTATTGAATACTTTTGGGTGAGGAGCTCTGACTTGATCGAGAAGTACGGCTTCTGAGGTCGTCGATTCACCTATGTAAGGGTATGGAACCCAAGGGGAGTTCAAAAACCCCTTCTTTGGTCCGATAGTGAAATTTGACGGGACCAACAATGCATTGTGGTCGTAGCTCATCCTTAATGTGGTTGAGGGTCATGATAAGTAGCATATACCCATGGAGTAAGAGCTTGTTTAGAAGGTTGGAAAGTACATCTCATGGAAAAAGGATAATGTTATGGTTAGGGTGTGGATTATTAATACCACTATCCAAAATATTGCAATTGAGATTATGTACTATAAGACGTCAAAGGAGATGCGGGATAATCTTTGCCAAACATACTCTCAGGATAAGAATGTTGCATGCATTCTTCAACTCCACGAGATTGCACATAGGCAGGATGACAGACCTCTCACTTAGTACTATTCTGCCTTGAAGTTCGCTTTTAAGAGGCTTAATGTCTATACTCCTGTATGTTCATGTGAGTTTTAGAAAACATACAAGGTGAAGACCATGGTGGGACACTTCCTTGCTGGTTTGGATCCAGTCTATGACGTAGCTCGCTCTCAAATGTTGATACTACCTGAGATACCTATAGAAGAAGCTTATACCCGACTAAGTAGACTTGCAGTTTCCCTATCACCTACTACTTATGTAGAGCACACCTCTTCCATGGCTACTTCCTAAGGAAGAGGTAGAGGTGTAGGACTGTCCACATGTGGTTGTGGTTAAGGTTGAACAGGCTAGGGGTGTGCTAGGTCCTGATGCTTATAATGTGGGAAACTTGGTTACATTGAGGATGTATGCTGGATCAAGCATAGGAAACTTGTTAGTGCTTATCAAGTAATTACAACTCTAGATGCAGGACTTGAGCATGTTCCCATCATCAGAGCAAAGTTTGATGAATTGACTCAGAGACTTGATTGCTATGGGATCTCAGCTAATCCTTCAACTACCACCTTGAGCTCACCTTTAGGGAATGTAGGCATTGCTACCTTCGTTGGTCCTTCAGGTATATGCCTTGCTTGCCATGCTAGTATAGGCATTGATTGGCTCGTGGTTGATGGGAGGAATTCCCCTGTTATGGGTTAGGGGGAAGCCCAGATAGCTCCTCACATATGGCTACAGAATGTTTTATTTGCCCTAGTTGAGAGAATGAAACTTCTTTTCTTATTCTCAAGCCCTATCTCTCTTTATAGAGAGAGAGAGACAGGTGCAAAAATTATATACCAACCTTATAGGAAAAATAAATATAACAAATACACCATTACAATAATAAAGAGTACTCATCACTCATTTAGTTGGAGCATAGATATCTATCATGCTCAACCTGGCTATACAAGTATCAAAGGAGGATCTTGACAACGACTTGGTAAATATATCAGGAGTCTAAGCCTCTAAAGCCACATGGGAGGTAAAGATGGATCCCTTTTGAATCAAGTCTCTGGGATGATGGCAATTTGCCTCCACATGTTCTGTGCATTTGTGAAATATAGGGTTGTTTGCAATATATATGGTAGCTCGGTTATCACACCACAGTTCCATGGGACCATCAATCTTTATATGCAGATCAGTTAGTAGGACTTTTATCAACATTATCTCTGTTGAAGTCTGAGCTATAGCTCTGTATTTAGACTCCACACTAGACCTGAAAATAGGTGTCTGCTTCTTACTTTTCCAAGTCATCAGATTCCTTGCAACATACGTATAAAACCTTGTATTAGACTTCTTATCATCATGACTGCTAGCATAGTCTGCATCATAATATCCAACTACTTTCATAGATGCTCCTCTGGTGAAAAGAAAGCCCCCTCCTGGTGCTCTTTTCAAGTATCTAAGCACCATCATAACTGCATCCCAACGTAATTTTCTAGGCTTCTCTACAAATTGACTTAGCTTCCCTACTATAAAGGAAATGTCATGCTAGGTCATTGTTAGATACATCAATTTCCCCACCAACTATTGGTACTGCCTGCTATCAATCAATTCAGTGTCACTATCATATAGCTGTGACTTGGGATCCATGGGAATGTTTGCTTGTTTAGCTCCAGTATGTCTGTCTCTTTTAGAACATCATATTTCCATTGAGATAGAACAATACCACATTTACTGCGAGCTACCTCTATCCTAAGAAAATATCGCAAGAGCCCCATGTCTTTCATCACAAATTGATCTACTAGAGTTTGTTTAATCTCAACTATACCTGCCACATCATCACCGGTAACTATCAAATCATTTACATAGACTAGAAGAACCACTACTCTTTTTGTTCGTTTAACAAATAAGGAATGATTTGCAGGTGATCGGAGGAACCCTATTGACTCTACCACTTGTGAAGCTTTTGAAACCAAGATCTCGGGCTCTATTTAAGGTCATAAATGGTCTTCTGTAGTCTGCACACACATTCCCCTTGAATCTCGTAACCGGGAGGCTGTTGTATGTATATTTCCCTATGTAAATTACCATAGAGAAAATCATTTTTAAACCCAACTAATGAAGATGCCAATCCCTATGTATTGCCATAGATATGAGTATGCAAACGGTAGCTAGTTGTGCCACAGGGGGAGAAGGTCTCGAAGAAGTTGACTCCGTACGTCTATGCGAAGCCCTTTGCCACCAGACATGCCTTGGATCTCACAACTAACCCATCCACAATGTACTTGAGTGCAAACACCCAACGACAACCTACAACAACAGCACCTGTAGGTAGGGACGTAAGCTCCCATGTCCCTTTAGCTCGTAGTGCGGCCATATCCTCCTCCATGTCCTGACGCCATTTTGGATGGAGTATAGCTTGCCGATATGTAGCAGGTATCTTAGAGGTAGCAACTACTCGGCAAAAACTCCCAAACAAGTTCCTCAGGCCATTAGTGACAAGACTACCGGCAACATGATATCTAGCATAAGTCCGAGGAGCCTTCCGAATAGCAATCGGAAGATTAGAGTCTGCATTAATATCAATAGAAGCATCATTTATGGAAGAAAGCTCCCCTGTTTGTCTTGTACAATCACCACAAGATAATATATTATCAGTATCTAAAGCCTCAGAGCTCACTTGAATTGGGGAGGAAGGTGTCGGTGAGGGAGGGGAGGGATCTACAATGTAGTATGAGGCCTCCTGTAAGTGACAATAGGATCAGTAAACCTTGGTGACAATAGGATTCCTGACCCAATAAACCTCGGATCCCATACATCTATATGGATTGATTGAAGAGACGAAGTAGACCCAATACTATGCGAAGAAGGAAAACTGGCATGGTGATGCTTGCCAAGTTGACAAGCATTGCAAGTAATGTAATCATGGGAGATATGTGGGACATGACACACCTGAGTTTGTCTAATGAGAGATGGCAAAGACAAAAGTACCTCTGGAACAGAAACCTAGTGGTAAGAGCAACCTTCCCTTGACCAACAACAATAGAAGTAGTCTGGCTTAGGTCGTACACCCCCCTTCTTTACGTCCTCCACAAATCGTCCTCTCTGTGAGCTTGTCCTCTAGTACACAAGACTGTGCATGAAAAATGGCTATGCAATTCATTTCCTTAGTGATGCAACTATCAGATAGCAAATTCATAGGAAACTCAGGCATAAAGAGAACATTAGACAATTGTAAAGTAGATGATAACGTTATCTTTCCCTATCCAGCAACTTGGGAATGTTTCCGATCTGCAACCTGTATTGTGTGACTCGGAGGAACATGGGTAATATGTGGAAACAACCTTTGATCTCCACGCAAATGTCATAATGCACTAGAGTCTGCTAACTACTCACCACATCACTGAAACTGAGAGGAGCAAACAAACTCTGTACCTGAGGAAGAAACAACGGCAGCTGTCTCTGAAGTAGATGGAGCATGAGACTGTAACAGCTGTGAAAACTTCTGTAGAAGATCATTAAACTTAGCACAAGAGACGATATTAGGGGCATCTGTAGCATCCACCGTCTGGTTGGTAAAAGCAAGTCTGCCATGTTGCTCCAACATCTATCCTCAGAATGACCCAACTTTCTGTAGTAGGTGCAAGCAGTACAAGGGCGACCACCAGGTCCACTACCACAACCTCGTCCATGAGTAGAGGGAGCACCTCTACCATGGCCTGGAATAGCAACAAGACTAGGTGTTTGCCTGGTAGTATCAGGTGCAAGAAGTTGCACTGCAATATGGCTAAACGACTATATTTATCCTCTAAGGACGAGAGCTCAGACATGGTCAAAATCTAGGAATGAACAGCATTGACAGAAAAAGAGACACTACCAACTCTCTCCTGTCTTCTCTCTGAGAAGAACAAGTATAGATAGGCCGACAGGCATTGTGCTTCTCCAAAAGATCCTTCATGGCTAAGTAGTATTGAGTGAGAGACTTCCCTTCATGTTGCATTTGAAATAAATTATGATAAATATAGAAAACAAGAGTAGAATTCTTTGCCTAGGAGTATGTCTCGTGAAGACTCTCCCACATTGCTTTTGCAGTCAAATAATATATGATCTCATCCCTGATTCTAGGTATAACACAATTTATAATCCAAGCCATAACAATTGCATTATCCTTCACCTAGGCATCTGTCCTAGGTGTAGGCTCTGGTTGAGTTAGTATGTACTCCTTCCCATGGCCTTTTGCTGTCATAAAAAAGGTTTATGCCTATCGTGAATAGTTGGTCTCATCTAATTTGATCATAGGACCAAAAAACGGGCTAATAGAGGCTCCCACCTCCATTGATGTATTTAGTGTCGTTCCCGAGTAAGAAGAGGCCACCCGACTAAAGGAGAAAGCCATCTCACAACCACAAGCTCACACAAACCAACTTTGGCAGCAAGTTCAGACCATACGGATGTAGGTCAGATAAAAAAATAAATGTTATGTGCTCCTCACAAAGGCAAAAATATTGATATGAAAATTACTTTTTCAGAACATCTAGGGCGTAGCTGCTCCTGCTGGGGCAAGATGGGGCCCTAAATAGGGTAGCCACTTCTTGTTAGGCCTCTATCGATGTCGAAGGAGAGAGGAGGGTCCTTTAGATCCCTACTGAGAGAGAGGGTCTCACAAGCATGCCTAAGAAGCTTGGGCGATGCTGTAGGAGGCGAGACCAATGAAGAGAGGTTTGCGCAGGTGGCGCAGCCTTCTATAGTGGGCGGCGGCGGTACAGGGGGCAGGGGAACCCCCTACGACGGTGCTGGAGGTGTTCTTCAACAAAGAGCCGATGAAGCGGTGCTTCCTTAGGTCCCAGCAACGGCGTTGGGTGAGAAGGAAGTCGCTGGGGGTGGCGCGTCTTGCCAGAGAAGCACCGGAGAGGCTTGCCAACCAGCCTAGTGGCCAACGACGGCAGGGAGAGGCCTAAGGAAGCCTCTAAGTTCTTTTTTTTTGTGTGGACGAAAGAAAAAGATAAGAATCAAGAAGGGTATCAGTCCCTTGCTTAGGATAATGTCCTGATACCAAGGTGAGAGAATGAAACTTCTTGTCTTATTCTTAAGTCTTACCTCTCTTTATATGTAGAGAGAGGTAGGTGCAAAAATTATATAACCCCACAGGAAAAATAAATGACAAATACACCATTACAATAATAAAGAGTACTCAACAACCCTAAACTTTCCTTTTGATTTGCTTCAGTTAGTTGAATTACAATGGCATTAAACTACAGAGCTATCTTTGACCATGTATCTCTCATGTTTCAGGACATACTAATGAGATGGGTGATTGGCTGTAGCCGTGAGGAGGGGGTATCGCTTGCAATAGTTGTCGTATGCTGGACATGTCTCTATTCCTTTTGGTGGATCATCAAGCTATTTTTGGCACTTAAGATTTGGTTACCTATCTTTGCCCAAGCTTCGACGTGTAATATCGTAGATTCCACCCTTTGCTACGTTTCAGTGCGAGGTGTGCCAACTGGGCAAATGCCATAAGAGCTCATTCCGTAGTTGGCAGAATCGTAGTGTAGTCTTTATTTTAGTTGTAATATCTTGATGTTTGAGGTCTGAGTCGTGCTTCCGATCGTACGGGACATTTTATCTCAGTGCGAGGCATGTTAACTGGGCAAATGCCATAAGAGCTCATTCCGTAGTTGGCAAAGTCGTAGTGTAGAGTCTTTATTTTAGTTATATCTTGATGTTTGGGGTCTGAGTTGTGCTTCTGATCGTACAGGACATTTTATCTAGTTGTCATTAATGATTTTTCTTGTCTGTCCTGGGTTTTTTTTGTTGAAGTCGAAGTTGGAGGTGCATGATGTTATCAAGAACTTTCTTATAGAAATATATATTTAATTTAGTGCCCATGTGAAAATAGACTAATAATGGTTTGGAGTTTTGTACCGAGACTTTTTGCTTTATATTTTAGGGGTATGGAATTGTCCACCAAACTAGTTGCCCGTATATGTTGCAACAAAATAGAGTAGCTGAGAGAACACAGTCATATTCTAGATGTTGCTAGGACTTTCCTTATCTGGAATAGTGCTCCAATGTCTTATTGAGGTGATGCTGTTCTTATCGCATGTTATTTGAACTAAATGCCTTCCATTGTTCTTGACAAAGAAGTTCCTTATTCTCTTCTGTTTCTTGAGAAGGAATTCTTCAGGATACCACTTAAGGTATTCGTGTGTGTTTCCTTTATTCATTTCTGTGGTCCCAACATGGACAAGTTCTTTCCTTGAGCTATCAAGTGCATAGTTGTAGGATATTCTAGGACTCAAAAGGACTATCATAACTATGACCCTACTAGTAGACGTCATTATGTTAGTGCCGATGTCTCATTCTGGGAGTTTGTCTTGTATTATTCCTCTGTTGGATCCCAGATTGTTACCCCTACTATTTATAGTGAGGCTATGATTCCCATGCCAACTCTTGACGAGGTGGTTGTTCCCACACTTGCTCTAGATAATGGGCACGACAACAGGTTCAAAGTCACCTTCGTTTGCCATCTTCTCCTATAGAAAGACCACCCTCCGTTAGAGCTAGCACCATCGTTTGTGCTTAAGGTAATTGCTAAACATGATAGTACTAATGCACCTTTGAGCTTTAAGGTTTTAGGTATAAATAATACTCAATGAGTTGGGAAGATTCCCAACAACCTAAATTTGATGAGATATTAGAGGTTGCAGTGACTATAAATAATGGCCTTGACCATCCCATTGCCTTGAGAAAAGGCACCCGATTATGCACATTGCATCCCATTTCCAAGCACATGTCCATGGTGAGTTTATCTCATCAATACAGGCACTTTATATTGGCTCTCTTAGCTGTGCATTATACCCATTACTCATTAGGAAGTGCTTCTTGATTTGAAGTGGTGGTAGGCCATGGAGGATGAGGTGGCTACATTAATCTCACGGGGAACTTGGAGTGTAGTTGATCCCCTAACAGATGCTACCATTGTAGGCTATAAGTCGATATACATAGTCAAATATGTGTTAAATGATTCCGCGGAAGGATACGAGGCTCGATTAGTAGAAAAAGGTTACACTCAAACCTATGGAGTGGACTATCTTGATACCTTCTCCCTGATTGCACAGCTTCCTACTATTTGCATTCTTATATTTGTTGTAGTCCACTTAGATTGGATACTTTACCGGTTGGATGTGAAGAATGCATACCTTTACAGTGACCTTCACAAGGAAGTATACATGCAACAATGGCCAGGATTTGAAATTGAGGGAGAGTATAATAAGATTTGCAAACTACACAAAACAATATAGGCTCAAACAGAGTCCACATGCATGGTTGCAAAAGCTATCTGATGTAATTGAGGAGGTTGGCTTCCAGACGAACTATTCTCTATTTGTGAAAAAAACTGGAAAAGCATTGTTATATTAGTATATGTGGATGATATTATACTAACCGCGGATGATATAGGCAAGATTGAAGCTACTAAGAAATTCTTTGCCAAGCAGTTTTTCACAAAGAACTTGAGGCCACCACGGTATTTCTTTGGCATCGAGGTAACTCGGAATGCATAGGGAGTTGTGCTTTCTCAGAGGAAGTATGTAGTTGACCTCCGTCAGGAGATTGGTCTACTAGGTGCCACACTTACGCCTATTCCTAGGGATCCAAATATACATTTGTACGATGATGCCTCATGATAGGTAAATGCAAGATGGTATAGGTGTTTTGTTGGCAAATTGTTGCATGTCATCATTACATGCCCTGATATTTCCCTTTCAGTAAGTAAGGTGAGCTAATTTATGGACAAACAGAGGAAAGTACATTGACATGTAGCTATGATGATCCTTAAGTACTTAAAATTTGCATTAGGGAAAGGGCTGCTATTCACTCATGGCAAGCTCTTAAATGTGGTGGCCTATATAGATCTAGATTATGCAAGGTGTCCTAGAGAAAAGAAATCTTGCACATTTATAGGAAGAAATCTAGTTACTTGGTAAAGCAAGAAGTAGATAGTGGTGACCAGATCCAACGTTGAATCGGAATACAAGGCTATAACCCAAGCCACTTGTGAGCTCGTGTGGATTCGTTATGTTTTTGGTGACTTAGACATCATTCTTCTTGGTCCTATGCAGATGAGATGCAACATTGCGACTCTCTTCATTGCCAACAATCTAGTCTTCCATAAGAGAACAAAACATGTGAAAATGGATTGGCATTACACCCAAGATATGATTTGGAAAGGTTTCATCTACACGTCTTTGTTGTATGCCTTTGGTCTTTTATTTCTATTTGTTATTTTCTTATTTATTCATGGGGTTGCCTTGTATTTCTCCCACCTCTATATATAGAGAGGCAGGGTTATCGAAATAAATCATTTGGTTCATTTCATCCCACTTGTTATCAGAGCAGCAATCCTAGATTGGTGCTCGAATACCCCACTAACCCTAGCCTCCTTACCTCTCCACCAAAAACCCTATTTTCTTCCTCTTCTTCTAGGCATTGCCGGCTACTTGTTCTCATTGCTGTCGACCTCTGTTGGATCTACGCTGCCTAGTGCCACCTGTCGAGGCCTATAGTGGGTGTTGTTGGTCATTGCGGCGTCGCTAGGGGGCTGTTGGTCACCACTGAGGCTTGCAACGACCACCCTTGGTCCTTACGGCATTGCCAGGGGGCTACTGCGCTGCCACCAAGGAATTATAGCGGTCACCTAAGCCCCTGAAGTCGCTGTAGGGCCTCATTCTCTGTCCCCTACGCTTTGCATGGTGGGCATCTTCTGGTAAGGGTGACTTTGTCGTCCTCCCTATTTGTTTAGGCCAGACTAGCATCTAGAAGGGAGAGGCATCCATTACTGGGGGTTCTCTCCTGCCTCAAGGGTGGCTACTACGCCTGCAAAAGCTTGATTTCCTAGTTCTCGATAATCTAATTGATTGGATTGGCTCAGTTGAAGGCAAGATGGAGTCTTCAAGTTCTTTAGAGGTGACATCGGATTCCGTGGTGAAAACAGGGACATATAAGTGTCCCTTCTTTAGGCTTATGATCAAGTTGGACAAGATCAATTATCCTTGATGGTCACAAACCTTCCTTATGATGGTGGAGGGTTACGACAAAGAGCACATCCTGGTTCAGCCAGAACTAGAGGAGATGGGAAGGAATGCTACGTGGAAGAAAGATAATGCCATGGTCCGGGCTTGGATCATGAACTGCATTATTCTACGTATTGGAGATGAGATTATGTACTACAGGACAACGAAGTATATGTGGGATAATTTACAAGATACATATTCCTATGAGAAGAACTCGAGTTGAGTCTTCCAAATCTATCATGAGCTCTCTTAGCTTCGTCAGGAGGGCTGCCTGCTGCCACAGTACTATTCTGCTATAAAGGGTCTTCTTGAGAAATAAAAAGCCTACAGGCCGGTATGCACTTCTGCCACATAAAGGGAGTATCACAGGGAGGCTGCTGTTCTCCAGTTCTTGTTTGGTCTTGGACTAGAATATTCTGCCGCTCGCTTCCAGCTTCTTACCCTCTCCAAGCTTCCACCTCTGGAGGAAGCCTGTAGAAAGCTGAGCAGGATTGCAGTTACTTTGCTATTGAAACCACATGACAAACCTCTACTCTCGTAACTACACTAAGGCATGGTAGAAGTGGTCTTGCATCATGTGGCAGAGGTCATGGCCGCGTACCAGTTGGGAGAGGATGTCCTACGTGCACGTGGGAGACCTGGACACATGGAGCTGACTTGTTAGACCAAGCATGGTCGACCTCTTATAACCAATCAGGCTGTGGCTTCTTCTGAGGAGTTGAGTGATACTGTTTCAGTCCCTATGGTAGATTATGATGAGTTACTTTAACACCTGTCCAAGTTGACTCAGGACACTACTGCCACCTTTGAGACACTTGCCCTTGCTTCTAGTAGGACGGAATGAATAGTCTTATTCCAATAGAAAACCCTACATCTCTTTATATAGAGAGAGGTGTTGGATAAATTACATGAGATACCGGATAGAAATATAAAATAACTAAACAACCCTTAACAAACATAAAGATAACTATAGTGCTCAACACTCCCCCTCAAGCTAGACAATAGATGTCTATCATGCTCAGCTTGTCAGAATAAGCCTCAAAAGCGGATTTAGTAAGAGGCTTGGTGAACATATCAGTTGTCTGGTTCTCTGAGGCAACAGAAGTGACGAAGAGAAGTCCTCTCTGAATTAGATCTTTGGTATAATAACAGTCAATCTCAAAATGTTTTGTACACTCATGAAACATGAGATTGTTCACTATGTAGGTAGCTGCCTTGTTATCACACCTCATCTCCATGGGCTCCTCCATCTTGACTTGCAAGTCAAATAAAATAGATCTGATCCATACAAGCTCAGCTGCTGTTTATGCCATTGCTCTGTACTCTAACTCTGCACTTTAGCGAGACAACATTCTGCTTCTCGCTTCTCCAAGTAACCAAGTTACCAGCTACATAGGTGCAAAACCCGATTGTAGATTTCCTATCAGAAAGACAACCTGCATAATCTGCATCAGAATAACCAAGAATAGTCATAGATCTACCTCTCCTAAATAGTAGTCCACGTCTTGGTGCTTGTTTCAGGTGTCTAAGCACCTGCATAGCAGCATTTAGTGCTGCTTGGTCGGCCTGTCCATGAATTGACTAAGCTTGCCTACTGCAAGCGAGATATCTAGACGTGTAATAGTAAGATAGAGAAACTTTCCAATTAGCTGCTTGTAGCCTCTACTCTCTACTATCTGTGACCCAGAATCATAAAGGTGCATCTTTGGATCCATGGGTATGTTGGTTGATTTAGATCCCAACATCCTAGTCTCCTGCAGTAGATCAAGAATGTATTTCTTTTGGCTAAGAACAATGTCGCTCTTTCCTCTCGTCACTTCTATGCCCAGGAAGTATCTCAAGGAGCCTAAATTCTCTATAACAAATTTCTCTGCCAGGCTTTGCTTGACCTCAACTACTTCGACTGCATCATCACTGGTGATAATTAGGTCATCTACATATACAAGGAGAGCCACAATTCCCTTATCTGTCTTTCTCACAAACAGGGAATGATCAGAAGTGGACCGAATGAGTCCCATATCTTCAACGACCTCAGAAAGCTTATAAAACCAAGCCCTTGGAGCTTTCTTAAGGCCATATATCACCTTCTTTAGCTTGTACACACTCCCCTGAACCTCAAATGCCAGTGGCTATTGCATATACACCTCTTCTTGTAAATCACCGTACAAGAAGACATTCTTGACATCTAGCTGATACAATGGCCAATCATAGTGGGCAGTAATAGAAATAAGAATCCTCACAGTAGGAAGCTGAGCAAATGGGGAGAGTGTCAAAGAAATCCATCTCATAGGTTTGTGTGAATCCCTTTGCCACAAGTCGAACCTCGTACCGAGATAGTGAACCGTTTGAATTATACTTCATGGAAAATACCCAACGACAGCCAACTGTGCATGCACCAGGTGGTAATTGAGTAAGCTCCCATGTCTGTCGAGACTGAAGTGTGGCCATCTCCTCCTCCATGGTTTGATGCCATTTTGGATTGAGCATGACCTGCTGATAAGTAGCTGGTATCTATGTAAAGGTGAGGGAATCTGTAAACAGGGCAAATGGGTGACTTAGGTCATCAGGGGAAACTACACTTGCTACCTAGTAGTATGCACAACTCTTGGGAGCCTTTCGAATGGAAATAAGAAGATTCATATCATCAGAAGGAGACTCAAAATAGTCATGTGACTCAGATGGTCACACCTCATCATCACTAAGAGAAGACTCAGATATAACTGGTATAGCACTTGTGGAATCATCACCAGACACATAACAGTCAGTAGTGTCAACACATACCTACTATGGGGAGGATGATGGTGCTGAAGGAGGGGGGGTATGTTGTCGATATGTAATTGGTTTTCTAAAGATCAATGGGAGATCTCTCAACCTGTCCTGACCAGTGTCTATTGTACCTGGTGATGCAATCTGAGTGGCAAGAAAATCACCAAACTGAATGAAAGGAATAGGAATAGGAGCCCTTTCTGCCTCAATCCTCAACTATTTGCTAGTGACTGAAAAAGATGAGATAACCTCATGGAATGTAATGTCTACACTAACATAGTGCCTCTTCTGTAAAGGATCATAGCATCTATAACTTTCTAGGTGTGACTATACCCTATAAATACACACTTAACTACCCTGAGAGCAAGTTTATCTCTACTTGGCCAAACGATGTGTACAAAGGCCACACATCCAAAAGTTTGAGGCAACTGAAATAATTCCCGATCTGGATATAATATTTGCATGGGACCTTACTGAATAGAACTAGGTATTCTATTAATCAAGTAGCATGCAGTAAGCACTGCATCCCCCAATACTGGGATGGAACATTGTGATGTATCAAAAGAGTCCAGGCCACGTCCAATATATGCCTATGTTTTCGCTCTGCTACGCCATTTTGCTGAGATGTATGAGGACAAGTGGTTTGATGAACCACTCCATGAGACCTGTAAAATATTTGTAGACTATTGGTGGAGCACTTTAGTTATGCTTTATTACTATTTTGGAGTTGTTTGCTATTGTTCGTCCTATTGGACTTATGACGTAATTTTCCCAGCACCTCTCTCCACACAAAGAGGTGTAGAGTTTCATTTGAGAAAAAGACTTTTCATTCTCTCTGACTTGGTATCAGAGCAGCGATCCTTATCGGCATTGTGGTATCCCACCCCTTACAAGCCTCCGAAACCTTTCACCAAAACCCTAATCAGCGAGCCTCCTTATCCCCACCGGTGAGCCTCCTTCCTCCATCGGCTCCATCAGGCTGTTGCGAGCTTCTCCGGCCAAAGCTACGGTGGTAACAGCTGCTGGCGATCGTCGCTGGTGACTGCTGACCATAGCAGTGCCGCCTCTGCCTCTCGGGGGCTGCTGTGGGCCTACAAAGCAACGCCACCGATAGATCTCGCTGCCAGCAACGTCGCATGAACCTTTCCAGGCCTGTTGAGTGTCGCCATTGGCTGATCTCGCCACCAACAGCGTCGCCTGTGCTTCTCTGGCAGATTGCACCGCCTCTTGCAGCCCTGATAGGACTGGTGGCGTGATCTTCTTGCTAGAAAAGAGGCGCACCACCCTGTAGAAGCATTGTTAGGGTATTTTCCATACCCTAACATGCGCTAAGTCGTGATCCAAAGGGTGTCCATGACTCTTGGGATATTTTCTAAGGTCTTTTGATCTTGGATCTCATGATTAAGAGATCGCATCTTTCTGTTGTGTGATTTTTCAGATTTGAATATTGGTTTTAGATTGTATTTGTGGCATCTTGTGGCAGTCCTAAGGCACGATGGCCTCCTCAGATTCTTCGGAAGTGTTGTCAATTACTGCTACAGACAATGGGGGTTACAAATCTCCTTTCTTTACTCCTATTGCCAAGCTAAACGAGGCCAATTATGCTAGGTGGTCTCAAACTTTCCTCATGACTGTTGAGGAGCATGATAAGGAATATCTATTGATGGAGTTGGAGCCACAAGATAAATCAGGGAAGAATGCCACATGGAAGAAAGATAATTCAATGGTCTGTGCTTGGATCATGAATTCTGTTGAGCCTTAGATTGGTGATGGGATTATATACTACAAGACTGCTAAGGAATTTGGGATTCTTTACATGACACATTCTCATGAGAAGAACTCTAGCAAGGTGTTTGAGATTCACCATGCTATTGGTGGTCTCAAATAGGAGGGTCAATCACTTTTGCAGTACTATGCTACTCTAAAGGGGCTTCTTGAGAAGTACAATGCTTGTCGACCTGTTTGCACTTGTGCCACTCAGAGGGCACATAGGAAGGAGGATGCTATCCTACAGTTTCTTGACGGACTGGATCAAACTATGAGGCTGCTAGGTCCCAGATCCTTACTATGGCTGAGCTTCCATCTCCAAAGGAGGCTAATAGCTGTGTGAGTAGGGTGGTTGTTAGGCCATCAATGTCAGAGAATGGATAGACACCCTGTGCTTGTTGCTGCTGCATGTGGAGGACGTGATGCTCCATCCACTAGGGGGAGAGGGCGTGGTGGTCGGGGTACAAGTGGTAGACCTTGCACCATTTGCTCGCACTGTGGAAAGATTGGCCATACAGAGGCCTCTTGTTGGATGAAGCATGGTCGACCTCCCATGGCTAACCAGATTGTTTCTTTAAAGGAGGTGAGCGACATGGTGTCTCATGCAGACTATGATGCTGTAGTCCAATGCCTCTCCCAGTTGACCTAGGAGACCACTACTGCTGCTGATATTGCCGCCTTGGCCACTGCAGGTATGACTTCTGCTTACAGGTCTGGTAACACTGATAGTGCCTTGTGGTTGGTGGATTCAGGCGCATCTCAGCATCTCAGTGGGGATGAGACATGTTTTAGATAGGTTCATGAAGTTCCCTAAAGGAGATCTGTGCAGATAACAAATGACAGGCAGTGTAGGGTTCATGGCAGAGGAGATGTGATGCTGACTCCTGCATTAACATTGCCTAATGTTTTTTGTGTTCCAGAATTTTCGACCAATCTTTTGTCTGTTAGTAGAATTACAAAAGACTTGCACTATCGTGCAATATTTGATGAGTTGGGTTTTATTTTTCAGGACAAACTCACGGGGAGGAGATTGGTAGCGGATATGAGGAGGGGGGGTGTATATTACCTGATCAAGACTCCATTTGTTGCTATGTGTCAGGGTAAGGTTACATTTAGTGCAGGTACAACTCTTCAGTGGCATCGTTGTCTTAGGCACCCCTCATTGGATAGGTTTCGATCGTCATTCCTCATATTTCACTAGCTACGGAGATTGTGTGATGCGTACCAGCTGGGAAAGCATCACAGAGCTAGTTTTCCTCCTAGTTCGTCTCAAAGTTCTACTGCTATCTTTGATTTAGCACATAGATGTATGGGGATCGAGTCGTGTCCCAGATAGACTGGGTCACAGATTTTATTTACCTGTTATGGATGATTTTTCCACGATGTCATGGTTATTTCTTTTGAAAAATAAATCTGATGTTAGATAAATGATTGAAACATTTATTTTACAAATAAAGACTCAATTTTCTACTATGGTGAAGATTGTATAGTCTGATAATGCTTTAGGGTTCTATACATCTAAGTTGGCAGCCTTTTACAGTTCTCTTGGGATTGTTCATCAGACATCCTGTCCTCATATGTCGCAACAAAATGTAGTGGAAAGCAAGTACCGTTACGTGCTTGATGTGGCTGGGACACTATTGATACAACATAATGTGCCACAGGTGTATTGGGGAGATGCAATGTTAACTGCATGTTATTTGATCAACAGGTTGCCCAACTTAGCTATACAAAAACAAGTTCCTTGGTAGGAACTCTATCCTGAGAAGGATTTATTCATTGTCCAACCTTGGGTGTTTGGCTGTGTTACCTTTGTTCACATTTTGGGATATGGTAGGGATAAGTTGGCTCCAAGAGCAGTGAAATGTGTCTTTCTAGGTTACAGCAGCAACTAGAAAGGATACAGATGCTATGACCCCCGTGGTAAGAAGCATTGATTGCAGATGTCACATTTCATGAGCTCATTCCTTATTTCTCTACAGATAGTCATTAGGTGACATTTGAGGGAGGCCTGGTTCCTATGCCTGTTCCACCAGTTCCCTTGGAATAGATCCCTGTTACACATAGTGAGGATATTACTACCATAGAGACTCCTATGAGGCAGAAAGTTGAATCACTTAGGTTTATAGGCTACCTATGACATATAGATAGCATGCATGACGATAACATACCCCCCTACCACCTCAGCCACCTGTCTCCTCCCCTTGTCAGGTATGGGTTGATAGTGATGTGAGTTGTCCTAGTGGTGTTTGTGCAAGTCCCTCTGATGAGTCTTCTCCTTTTGCTGCTACTGAGCATATTGAGGAGGATCTTGATCTTCCGATTGCTATTCGGAAGGCTCCATGGAGTTGTGCCCAGTATCATACTGTATAGACAAATCTCTACTGCCAATCTTAGCAGTTCATTTGCTACTTTCATAGCTACTTTCTTTGCGACGCACGTTCCTACCTCCCACCAGCAGGCCATGCAGGATCCAAAATGGCATCAGGCCATGGAGGATGAGATGGCTACTCTACGCTCTAGAGGGATGTGGGACTTGACCACCTTGCCTCCTCATGCCAAAACAATTGAGTGCCATTGGGTCTTTGCTGTCAAATAGAACCAATATGGCACAATTTCTTGCTACAAGGCGAGACTGGTGGCAAAGGAATTTACCCAAACATATGGGGTAGATTCTTTGATGCCTTCTCTTCTGTTGCTCAATTGTCAACTGTTCGGATTTTGATGTCTGCAGTTGCCCACTACGACTAGCCTCTTCATCAGTTGGATGTGAAAAACACATTTTTGTATGGAGATCTTCAAGAGGAAGTTTATATGCAACAACCTCCTGGGTTTGAGACTCATGGGGAGTGTGTATGCAGATTGAAGAAAACCATCTATAGCTTAAAGCAGAGCCTAAGAGCATGGTTCTAGAGACTCTTAGAGGAGGTACAGGTCATGGGGCTTATACGATCTTCTGCTGATCACTCTTTATTTGTCAGGAAGAGTAAAAGGGGAGTGGTTGTACTCGTCTATGTGGATGACTTGATTCTTACTAGAGATGACTTTGCTGGGATAGCTGAGGTAATAAGGAAACAGGCAAATGCCTTTGTGATAAAGAATCTGAGAGAACTTAGAGAATTTCTTGGGATTGAAGTGACACGTAGCAGAGAGGGTATTGCTCTTAGTCAGTGCAAATATGCCTTTGATATCTTGCAGGAAACATGAATGATGGGGTCCAAATCTGCTAATATACCCATGAATCCCAAAGGACATCTCTATGATGCTGAGTTTCCACCTGTAGATAGCAGATCTTATAGGCAGTTGGTTGGTAAATTATTGTATCGTACTATTACTCATCCAGATCTTTCCCTTGTAGTTGGGAAACTCAGCTAGTTCATGGACAAGCCGACTAGGCAGCATTGGGATGCTGCTATACAGGTGCTTAGGTATGTGAAGAAAGCACCTGGCAGAGGTGTCTTATTTCAGAAGGGCCCATTTATGAGTATTGTTAGCTATTCTGATGCTGACTATGCAGAGTGCATGATAGATAGGAAGTTAACAACTGGATTTTGCACTTATGTGGCAAGCAACTTAGTAATTTGGAGAAGCAAGAAGTAGCAGGTGGTATTCAGATCTAGTGTAGAGTCAAAATTCAAGGTTATGGCTTAGACAGCTATAGAGATGGTCTAGGTCAGATAGTGGTACATGATCTTCATGTTGAGGTAGAGGGACCAATGGAGATGAGGTGTGATAATTGCGCTGCTACATATATTGCAAACAACCCAATGTTCCATGAGCGGACAAAACATGTTGATGTTGATTGCTACTATACTAGAGACTTGATACAACGTGAAATCATTTACACTTCATCTGTATCTTCTGAAGATCAGATAGCAGACATATTTACAAAGCCCCTTATGAAATCCGCATTTGATAAGTGTTGTTCCAAGCTGAGCATTATTGATATATATGCTCCAACTTGAGGGGGAGTGTTGGTAGAGTACTATAGTTATGCTTTATTACTGTTTTGGAGTTGTTATTGTTCTTGTCCTATTGGACTTATGATGTAATTTTTCCAGCACCTTTCTCTATGTAAAGAGGTGTAAGGTTTTATTTGAGAATAAGAATTTTCATTCTCTTCGACTAAGACGTGTAGTACAGAACTCAAAAGCAGCACAACTTTAATAGTAGAAGCAAACTATTTCTTTATTTCAATAAGAAAATTCTTAATTATAGACCTAATGTTTGACTTATTCTTTAACAAAAACAAAAAAGATAATCTGGAGCAGTCATCCACTATCACCAGGAAATACCTATGTTCTAGTCGATCTGGAATTCGACAAGGACCCCATACATCTAAATGTAATAAATCAAAGATAGACTCTGAAACAACATCAGATTGGCAGAATATGTAGATCTGTGATGCTTTCCCATCTGGCATGCATCAGAATGAAGCTTGGTGGCTGGTGAAAAATGAGGGATGATGCGGCGAAGCCTGTCCAGAGATGGATGGCCTAGGCGATTGTGCCATTGTAAGGCACTCTCTGCAGCGAAACATCCCCCTTGCACTATGCAGCAACTGGCGACTGAGACAGGTGATACATACTCTCCTCTTCATGTTTGCCATTAATCATCCTCCCCGTGAGCTTGTCCTGAAACACATAGCCAACATCATCAAAAATCACCTTGCAATTGAGATCTTTTGTAATTTGGCTAACTGACAACAAACTGATCAAAAAATTAGGGACAAACAAAACATTAGGCAACTTCATATTGGGGGTGACTGGCACCTCCCCCTTACCATTAAGTCTAGCATGCCTTCCATCGGCTACCTGAACCATCCTACTCAGACGTATAGACTGAAGATGCTAGAAGCTAGTATGATCACCACTCAAGTGCTGTGATGCACCTGAATCTACTAGCCAATTTAACTTTATTAGAAACAGCAAAAACATATCCTGTACCTGAGGAGGCAATGACAGCAAAATCTGATGAAGAGGATGGAGTCTCCTGAGTGATTTGAGCAAGTCTCTGAACAACAGCATCATACTCAGCACGTGACACTGTGTCAGACTCTGTCTCAGATGCAACAACGTGATTGGCGACGGGGGGTCTCCCACGCTTAGACCAGCATGAGGCCTCCATGTGACCAATCTTACCATAGAAGGTGCACGTGGGACGTGGTTTGTTTATGTCCTCTTCTACAACCACGCCCACAAGTTGAGGATAGACCTCTCATGCCTCAACCTCCGCCAACAGCCAGTGCAGAATTTTGACTAGTAATCTCAGGAGGAGCTGCTACAGTAATCCAGCTCAGTTTGTTATACGTTTCCTCAAGCATCGGAAGCTCCGACAATGTTATAACCTGAGATCGTGCAGAATCATATTTTGGGCCTAATTGATGTAAACATGTTTATATCACATAAACCGTCTATTTTTGTACGTTCTTAGGCATATAGTTGCATTATACATTATAAATATTGCATAACATGCATTATCATACATTTAGGATAGATTGTATAAAATTTAGGTTAATTTCTCCTTTTTATGGTCAGGTGATAGGGTGACATTTAATCTGGGTTTCGGATTGAAGATCCAACCATACGGATCTGATCAGGGTGACGATCGGAGTTTAACGACTCCAAGATCGCCCCGATCGGATTTTCGTAGCATCAGATGTAGTCTGAGAAAGATCAGAGATCAAATGCCAAGATGACGTAAATCTGCACTTTAGATGACAAATTCGATCGCACGGATGGGTTCGGATCAACGATTGTAGCCCAACGATGCGAAAATCAGTCCAATCTGACATCTGTGGCACCATCTACAAGACATAGAAGATGGACAGCCAAGATGGCACCATGTGGTGCCATCCCAGCCGCCCAACCGGCCTAAGGACCCACCGTTGCCTTCTCTCTCCTCAACTGCGTGAACGATCTCAGCCGTTGGATTAAGATCCAACGATTGAGAGCTTGTGCCTGAATTCGTAAACGCGCCTCAAACGTGTGTGTAGCACGTTGGTGAAGAGCGCTACAAAGAAGCCAACAACGTGCGTTTGAGCCCTCGCGCACCTCAAATCAAGGCCCGGGCGCGGGAGCGACTCAATTCGATCGTCGGATGGCGATTGTGCGGGCGGGAGATGCGCGATGTGGCACGACCTGGTTGCACGGATCACGCACACACGATCGAACGTGCATTTGAATGCCCGATTGCATGTAGGCGCGCGATGAGGCGATATCAAGGCATGAGCTAGATGGATTCTAAGCCGTCTGATCTCGCGATCGGACGACCGAGGATTTTCGCGGAAGAGGAGGGGGCAGTGTGTGCGCGCGACCTATGCCCACGTTCAGAGGCTTTAGTGATGTTTAAATTCGTCACTAAAGATCCTGAATTAATGTTTTTAAGCATGAAATGATCAAATTGCCCTCAATCCCTACAACTATAAAAGGAGACCCCTACCACTTGAATTTCTCATCCCTTCCTTCTCTCACCCCCTCCAAAACTCTAAGAGCTTATCCCAAACCCGGGATGCTCCTCTAGAGTTAAAAGTACAAATTTTCCACCTTCTCACCTCTTTCGTGGAGCATCCCACAATTGTCCTCTCACCGTCGTTCAGGAAGCAGATTCCATTGCGACGTCGCCTTCCCCTGTTCTCCATCGTCCGTTGTCGTTCTCCTTCCCGCATCTCATCACCTTCATCCGGGCACTCCGTCAACGCGGCTCGTCCTCAAAGCAGCCGTCGATGAGGATAACTTCTCTCCACCTTCTTTTTGCCGCTTTCTAGAGTAGATTTACTGCATTCTAGTTGTAATCTTTTCAGCTTTTTAGTGTAATGATTAGTTGTAATGAACATCACTTAATAATTGTGAAATCCATGTTTACTCTATCTCTATTTTGTTTTTATTTGTAGTATTCTCTCTCTCTTCTATTCATTATTATCTAAGTAGATAGTTTAGATTCATTTCGACCAGCTAATCTGCTTGAGGACAAATAAAACAAATGCTGTTTTTAATTAAACGTCTGCCTCCCTATGTTCGATCCGGAATTCCTTTCGAGTTTCGGTTAAATTTATCTGTTGACGATTTTTCTCGCAAATCGCACTACGACGGGTTTTCAAAACTCAACTTCCGTTTGCGACGATTTTCCGATCCAACAGTTTAGTGCTGTTGCCGGGGAGGCGACGCTCTTTGATTTTTTTTGCGTTTTCCTGCCTTAAACTTTTACTTCACTTCTCTCCTCTCTTATTATGATTGCAGGTACTCTTACGAGGTAAGCAAAAGTGATAGATTGGAGTAAAATGCTATTGAAGGGTCTGTAGGTTTACTCACACCTCCCCACCCACTAGATTTAATTCCATCACTTAATAACACAAACCTTAATTAACTTAGGAGTTTGCATAAACTCTAATAATAGTTTTGATTGTTTGTTTGTCACCTCCACCCACCTCACCCTCAGCATATAAAGAAAAATTAAAAAAAAATCTCACAAAGGTACACAACCTCTTCTGATTCTTCATACTCAACCGGTAACTGATCTTTGGGACCGGTACACTCAACAACACATAATTGAGTAGAAATCAGATTAGGTAATCACTTGTGTGCCTAATTAAGTGGTGCATTAGGCCAATTATTTGAGTTGTTTGGGCCGCACCACTTCAATTAAAAACAACTCATCAAGTAGCTGTCACATATGTTCAACTTTTAGGGATTTACCAGCTACTCCACATTCTTTTAAGCTTCAAAGGAAAATATCTTCACCTGTGCTTTCAAAACCTGGTGTGTCAACTGAACTTGATTGAATATACTTAAAGTTGAATCCTAAAAGCAACTAAGCAAGATTTAAACCTTAAAATTCACCACATCAAAAAAAATAATCTTGTTTGAAAATCATTGGTTGTGCATGCACACATATATCAATTAATCATTAAGGGCACAACCCTAATAAAGGGCCCATCACATTCCAAAGCACATTCAAACCTAATCCTAATTAAAACAGAGTAGACGTTGGCCTTAAGAATTGGACTTGCTCTTCGGAGTCCAGATCGAGATTATTGTCAATTAGTCTATTTATACCGTTCAATCTGATGTCTAGCTAGGGGAGCAGAATCAAACGATCGCGGTTGGGGGTATACTAGGAACCAGAGGCGTAAGCCAAAGGAAGAACCTTCTCCCCAACCCCTCCCTCTAACTGGTTGGATTAACTGGAAAGTAGATCAAATCGTTTCTTCATCTCAAGACGGATTCTGGGAGTCTGTAAGTCTTTAGGCTAGCCTATTTAAAGACATGTTTGATTGTTTGCATTGCAGGGCACCTTGCTTCCTCCCGTTCTGTCATGGATCCTTCCACATCTTATTCGCACTTCCACTCCTACTCTCCTACCACTACTTATTCCCAAAATGATTATTCAAACCATATTTATTCTCATTCATCTTCTAGCTAGGATAATCCTGATTGGGGATATAGTTCCAGACCTCTGTGTGCAAGGTCTAACCCTGGACACCATAATCTTGATTCTTATCCTTCTCCGAGCTACATTGATTATCGATCACCGCCCTCATTTAGACAACCTAATATGATCTACAATAAAAAAAGATATGCTGATCCTTACCCTTCCCCAGATTACATTGCTTATAGGTCATCACCTCCTTATAGACAACCAGAAATGACCTATTATCAGGGAGGGTATCAAGAACCTTAATCATTGACTCCCCTGCACTGAACCCAAACCCGCTCAACCCTGAATCAAACCATTTGGTTCAGGTTAACAAGGTCTAAGATAAGGCGTTGGCTAATTTAAGGAATACCATACAATCTTTAGAAGCTCAGCCAACACCTTACACTGAAGAATTGAAGCCCTTGATTAAAATGATTGACGATCTTAACAAGTATTAGTTGGATTGGCTCCACGATGTTAAGGATAAAGGCCCGGATGAGTTTTTACTTGGGAAGTTATTGAAATTAAGGATGAGATTTGTGATTGCTCTAGTCCAATCTTGGGAGGATTCCCACGATGAACCCCTGATAGGAGAGCCGATGTCAGAATCCGCTTAGACATCTGTAGGGGGACATGTTTTATGAGACCAAGGTTGACCAAGTTGTTCTAGAGTAATCAAATAAGGATGAATTGATTACTTCACCTGAGTCCCTAAGCTGGGGTATGAGGAAACGTATGTCTCCATAGAACAGAAAGTGATTGATGATTTTGAACATACATTAATACGGATTTAGTATTCTTTGATTCTGAAGGTGAAGAATCATTATGCGAAGTCTCACATGAGTTTACATAACATGATTTTAGTGAGACGACTGGACCTGAGGAATTCGATGAATCATTTGATGGCTCTAAAATTGAGGAATTTGATCCTATTGGGGCTCGCATGGCGGATTCAAATCCTGTTATTAAGGATTCAATTCAAAGCCCTATTACTCAATCACACCCCATTAAGTATATTGATGATTTTAATTTTGAGATCATTAGACCAAGTCAATTTTGATTCAGTCATCAATCTTGGATTTGGAAATTTTAGATGGGGTGACTAACATGTAAGAGGTTACAGAATTCGAAATTCTGAAGGAGGATAGGAATTGGAAAATGATGATTTGGGAAGCCAATTCCGGAGGAAGTAAGACCGAGTCTAAGGGTGCCTATTTGTTTGAAACCACCAACCTTCTACTAGGACCCTTATGACATCATTGATTTAGAGGATGTCCAACCCAAGCGCACATTCATTGATTATCCTTTTGAGCTTGATCTCTCTGTAACTCGACTTTTTGGTTTTGGGTTGCATCCTCACAAATCGTAGGCCCGACCCCGCTTGCATACTGATCTCAGGTTTTAGATAATTTTTATCCAAAACCTTAGATATATTCGACCATGGGGCATGGGTCTGCATCATAATCTGGTCCACATCTGTAGACATCTTCTCCTAGCAGGTTCAAAGCTAAATTTTCATATTCTGATTTTGACCTACACTTGTGAATTCTTTGTTTCTTCTTCTTTGTATAGTGTGCCTAGCTGAAGGTACTAAACTTAACACGTATACAGTTTCTTTTCATCTTGGAGCCGACTTGTTATTCACGCAATTCAGGTACTTTCTATTCTACTCAGTTTCATGTTTTTTTAATACAATGAGGACACTGCACTAGATAGGCAAGGGGGGTTGGACATTCATCTTTGAATTATTTCGTCAGCTTTGTAAATTCTTTTTGTTTTCTTAAAAAGAAAAATTGTGAAATTAGGAAAGAGAACTTAGGCTTTAGAAAATTTTTAATCTTAGAGAATAAAACTGCATGACTTGAACACTTAGACCCTTCAGGTCTTCGGACTTAATTAGCTTGGATGTCCACTAAAATGTGGATTTGTTTATCGAGTCCTTGCCATTCTGAATTTACTTCAATTTGGTTAAATAAGTTGGGGTGATAAGTACACGACTTATCAACCTGCCCTCTAATTTGAGAGGATTTTAAGTCTAAGCATCTGCACACTATTTGCACTGACTTACTCTTCGGCGGTTTTAACGAAAATTGGGTAGCTAATGAACCTTCTAGGGTGGTATGGCTGGCAAGTTATTGTAGGTAACCCATTGGTAGGTTATCCAGAGTCTAGTCACACGACCATTCTTTTTCTGCTGTTTTTAGGTAAATCTTAGATCAGGGAAGCTACTTACTTAGAAAAAGGAAAAAAGTCAAAAATATCAAAAAAAGAAAAAAATACATATATAGAAAAGGAGAAAAGAAAAGAAAAAAAAGAAATAAGCCACACTTCACCGCACGAGTATGACTGACAAGTTACCGTAGGTAACAGCCCGTTGGTAAGTTGTCCGGAACCCAACTCAAGAAATACACGTATAATTCCAAAACACTTAGGAAGAAGTGGAGAAGTAGAATAAGCTGAGGAGATATATACTGGGTTCGCCCTTGTGTTGACCCTATAAAAATAAAAGTAGGGAGAAAGCCTACCGTTCTAGGCAGAATTTCTTTTCAAGGTTACCTAAGGGCGTAGAAACCCGAAGTCCGTTCTAATCGCCAATCAGTGAGTATCACATTTCACACAAAAATGCTTAAAACTTAGGGTTCTTTTCGAGTCTTGGGTGGGTTGAGTGGCCGTAGAAAGCTGCTCTGAAACCCTAAACTCAAAAATCCAAAAGAATTAGAAAAGAAGAGAAAAAAGAAAAAGATTCTTCTTTGAATAAGGCGAGGGCTTGAGGCGGTCTGTATTTTGGCAGACACCCGGGCGGTGTTGTCTCTGTAGTTCAGGTCGTAGTTGAAATTCATAAGTACTGAAAAATAACTATTGCCCAAGAAATTCGACCTAATTCTTTTATAAATAACATGCAGTTTTGCTAGAGACTAGCAAAAAGTAGGCATGAAGGTGTGATGTAAACATGTTTATATCACATAAACCGTCTATTTTGCGCGTTCTTAGGCATATAGTTGCATTATATATTATAAATATTGCATAACATGCATCATCATGCATTTAGGATAGATTGTATAAAATTTAGGCTAATTTCTCCTTATGGTCAGGTGATAGGGCGACATTTAATCGAGGCCTCGGATTGAAGATCCAACTGTACAGATCTGATCAGGGCGATGATCGGAGTTTAACGACTCCAAGATCGCCCCGATCGGACTTCCGTAGCATCAGATGTAGTCCGAGAAAGATCAGAGATCAATGGCCAAGATGGTGTAAATCTGCACTTCAGATGATAAATCCAACCACACGAATGGGTTCGGATCGACGATCGCAACCCAACGGCGCGAAAATCAGTCCAATTCGACATCCGTGACCATCTATAAGACAGAAGATGGACGGCCAAGATGGCGTTACGTGGTGTCATCCCAGCTGTCCAACCGACCTAAGGACCCACCGTTGCCCTCTCCTCAACCGCATGGACTATCACAGCCATTGGATCAAGATCCAACGACTGAGAGAGCTCGCGCTTGAATTCGTAAACGCATCTCAAACATGTGTAGCATGTTGGTGAAGAGCGCCATGAAGACACCAGCGACGCATGTTTGAGCCCCCACGCACCTCAAATTAAGGCGCGGGTGCGGGAGCGGCTTAATTCGACCGTCGGATGGCGATCGTGCAGGCAGGAGATGCACAACGTGGTGTGACCTGAGTGCATGGATCATGCACGCGCGATCGAACGTGCGTTTGAACGCCCGATCGCACGCAGGCGCACGATAAGGCGCAGGCGAGATGGATTCTAAGTCGTCTAATCCTGCGATCAGACGACAGAGGATTTTTGAACGTGGATGTGCGTTTTGAGTGTGGAAGAGGGGGCAGTGCGTGCGCACGACCTACGCCCACGTTCAAGGGCTTTAGTAACGCTTAAATCCGTCACTAAAGATCCTGAATTAATTTTTTAAGCATGAAATGACCAAATTTCCTTCAATCCCTACAATTATAAAATGAGACCCCTACCACTCGAATTTCTCATCCCTTCATCTCTTCTCTCATCCCCTCCAAAGCTCTAAGAGCTTGTCCCAAACCTGGGATGCTCCTCTAGAGTTAAAAATACAAATTTTCCACCTTCTCACCTCCTTCGTGGAGCATCCCGCAGTTGTCCTCTCACCGCCGTTCGGGAAGCAGATCTCGCTGCGACGTCGCCTTGCCACGTTCTCCGTCGTCCGTCGTCGTTCTCCTTCCCGCATCTCATTACCTTCGTCCGGACGCTCCGTCAATGCGGCTCATCCTCAAAGCAGCCGTCGAGGATAACTTTTCTCCACCTTTTTATCACTTTCTAGAGTAGATTTACCGCTTTCTAGTTGTAATCTTTCCAACTTTCTAGTGTAATGAATAGTTGTAATGAACATCACCTAATGATTGTGAAATCCATGTTTATTCTATCTCTATTTTGTTTTTATTTGTAATATTCTCTCTCTTCTATTCATTATTATTTAAGTAGATAGCTAGTTTAGATTCATTTCGTCTAGTTAATCTGCTTCGTGACAAATAAAACAATACGACTTTTAATCAAACGTTTGCCTCCCTGTGTTCGACCCAGAATTCCTTTCGAGTTTCTGTTAAATTTATTTGTTGACGATTTTTCTCGCAAATCGCACTACAACGATGGATTTTTAAAACTCAACTTCCGTTTGCGACGATTTTCCGATCCAACAGTAACCCAGAGAGAAACTGAAGCACTGCCGTTTCCGTGCGATACTTCAGATGAGTACCACATGTGCACACCGGTCTGCAGGTATTGTACTTCTCTAGAAGTCCTTTCAAAGTAACATAGTACTGTGTCAGGTACTGTCCCTCCTGTCTACGGGAGAACATCTGGTTATGGATATGATAGACCTTGCTAGAATTCTTCTCATGGGAATACGTGTCGTGAAGCGTATCCCACATCTCCTTAGTAGTCCTGTAATACTGATGCCGTCTCCAATCTATGGTGACACGGCATTCATGATCTAAACTCTTACCAACGCATTGTCTTTCTTCCATGTTGCGGACTTCCCAGTTTTATTCTGAAGCTCTGGCTCTAGTAGTAGATGCTTCTTGTCGTGATCCTTAACGGTCATCAGAAAGGTTTGAGACTGATTATAGTTGGTCTTATCCAACTTTACGATCGGGACAAAGAATGGATTTTTGCAATTTTCACTCTCCTGACTTGTCTTCGACGTAACCTCGGAAGATGCAGAGGAAGCCATAATGCTCCAAGCACTAGGAAGTCGCCAAACTTAAATCTGAAATCCAATTTTTAGATATGCGAAAAATTGTATATCACGCAAACAAGTGATTTAACATGAAATCCAAGTCATTTATTGCTTGGAAATCAAGTTAGACATGCACGGTAACCCTCCAATAGTTGGAAGGAGCCCACTAGGGTCCGGAGGCACCCCTAGCGGCCCTCAAAGGAGGGTTACTGCCCCTCTCCTCGCTATGTTGGAGCAACAGGCCCCACCAGTGACTTTGCTACCTGCCGGTGGATGATTAGCAGCCACCGCTGATTAGAGTTGCCGCCCCAGTGCTGCATCGCTGCTGTCCGATGCCCTAGCTTGCCTGCAGCACCGTCG
This sequence comes from Thalassia testudinum, assembly GCA_037157565.1. Lineage (NCBI taxonomy): Eukaryota > Viridiplantae > Streptophyta > Magnoliopsida > Alismatales > Hydrocharitaceae > Thalassia > Thalassia testudinum. The sequence goes on along the minus strand of JAZHRO010000036.1, from coordinate 115,559,539 downwards.
TAGGAGCAAATTGCCCCTGCGGTGTCGTCGTCTTTCGCCGCTGGATAGCCCCTTCGCCGGCTGTGGGGGCACTGGTAAGGGTGAGGGACAATGAGCGACGTGGAGAGGGCCTTAAGGTTTTGGTAGAAGGGGTAGGCGGCTTGTTTCGGTGGGATACCTAAGCGTTGATTTACGATCGCCGCTCTGATGCCAAGTAGGACGGAATGAATAGCCTTATTCCAATAGAAAACCTACACCTCTTTATATAAAGAGAGGTGTTGGGTAAACTACATGAGATACCAGATAGAAATATAAAATAACTAAACAACCCTTAACAAGCATAAAGATAATTAGAATGCTCAACACTTCCTTCTGAAGTATAGAATCTGCCTCAGTTTCCAAGATAGAAAATAGTGCTATGCTGATTTGCTAGTTGATTCTAAAGCATCACATCACCTCAGTGGAAACTAGAGTTGCTTTCATTATCTCAGGCTTGTTTCATCGGGCAGGACAGTATAGTACAGGTAACAGATGGGAGGCATCCCCAAGGAGTAGGACAAGGGGAGGTGTCCATTACTTCCACACTGCGGTTGCTAGATGTTTTGTTTGTGCCATATTTTTCCATTAACATGCTTTTTGTCAGTAGAATTATGAAAGAGCTAAATTGTTGTGCCATTTTTGATGATTTGGGTTATACTTTTCAGGGCAAGCTAACAGGGAGGACGATTGGTGGCAGATGTGAAGAGGGGTGTTTATCACCTAGTTCAGTCTCCTTTTGCTACTACTTGCCATGGGAGGGTCTTCTTTGTTGTTGGGAGTCCGTTCCAATGGCACCTTTGCGTTGGACATCTTCTACTAGACAAGCTCAGTCGTGGTAGCCCCTACATATCTCCTATTATTGTGATCACCTGTGATGCTTACCAGCTGGGCAAGCATCGCCTAGCACCATCGGGCCTTCTATCCTGCTAGCCAAAGTCTTGGGTCTACAGAGCTTTTCTAGTTGATTTGTATAGATGTGTAGGACCCTAGTCGTATTCTTGATCGACTAGGTCACTGTTATTATCTTGTTATCATCGATGACTCTTTTCGTTTATCTTGTGTGTTTTAAAAAATAAGTCTAAGGTTGACAATTACTCTTGAACATTTTATTTTCAAAATAAAGACCTAGTTTTCTGCTTTTGTTAAAGTTGTCAAGTCTGACAATGCTCTTGCATTCTATACTAGAAAATTTTCCTATCTTTTATAAATCTCATGAAATTGTGCATCAAACTCATATATTCATACTTCTCAGCAGAATGGAGTGGCTAAGAGGATACATAGACATTTGCTTGATGTGGCTTGTACCCTTTTGATTCATCATAGTGTGCCATCACTTATTGGGGAGATGCCGTTCTTATTGCTTGTTACATAAGTTCTGTTATTCATGAGCAGATACCTTGGCAAATATTGTATCTTGACAATGAGCTCTTCCATGTACCTCCTCAAATCTTTGGGTGTGTTGCCTTTGTACATCTTATTACATTTGGTCGAGATAAGTTGGTTTTAAAGGCAATCAAGTGTGTCTTTCTAGGGTACTCTAGCACTTAGAAAGGGAATTAGTGTTATGATCTTAGTTTTGGTAGACATTATGTGAATAACGATGTGCCTATACCACCTACTCCCTTGGAGGCTATCCCGATCACAGATTTTGTAGCTACTCCTACTGAGCCTGACAGGTTTCGTGATCCTCCAGTTACCTACAGGCTCCTAGTTGCTTATAGGAAACACCACTCTACTTTAGCACCACCATCCTTTCAAGTATAGGTAAGCACGGATGTTTTACAGACTAACGATGTGTTGCCTAGTTGTGATGATACAAGATCTGGTGGAGGTGCTACAACCTTAGAGTAGATATAGGAGTTCGTGCTAGAGGACTCAGTGACACTTGATTTTGACTTGAAGGCTCCACGCAGTTATGGTGCACTAGCCCGATATTTTGCTATAGGGGCGTCATCTACAGAATATTTGGGAGCATCATTTGGAAAGTTCTACCAGGCTTTGTTTGCCATTCAGGTCCCAACGACTCATCAGCAAGCCGCTTGATCCAAAGTGGTGACAAGCCATGGAGGATAGATGGCTACTCTCCACTCTTATGGAACGTGGGAGTTTGCACAGGTACTAGATGGTGCTGCAGTAGTTGGTTGTCAATGGGTGTTCACTGTCAAGTACAATTCAGAGGAGTTTGCTGCCAAACATAAGGCTTGGCTTGTTGTATAGGGGTTCACCTAAATCTATGGTGTGGACTTTGACACTTTCTCTCCGGTTGCACGTCTCCCTACTATGCATATTCTTGTCTCTGTGGCCGTTCAGTGTAATTGGTAGCTACACTAGTTAGATGTGAAGAACCATTCCTTTATAGTGATCTTCAAGAGGAAGTTTATATGCAGTAGCCGCCTGGATGTCAGGTTCAGGAGGAATGTGTATGCAGGTTGAGGAAGGAGATATATGGCCTAAAGCAGAGCCCCCGAGCTTGATTTCAGAAGGTCTCAAAAGTGGTTGAAGATGTTGGCTTTTAGAGGTCTTCTTATCATTCCCTGTTTGTCAGGAAAACAATAAAGGAAGTGGTAGTGCCCTGATTTTATGTGGATGATTTGATTATTACAGGAGATGATATGACTAGGATAGCTGAGATCAAGTAGTGCCTTGCAGACAAATTTGTTATGAAGGATCTCGAGCCATTGAGGTACTTTTTTGGGATTGAGGTTGTATGCAGCAAGAAGGGCATAGTGCTCTCCCAAAGAAAGTACGCACTTGATGTTTTATAGGAGACATGTATGCTAGGAGCTAAATTAGCAAATATCCCTATAAATCTGAAGGCTCGCCTTTAAGATGAGAAGGCAAAGACACTGGATAACAGACACTATAGATAGCTAGTTGGGAAGCTCCTATACCTGACCATCACTAGACCAGATATCTCTTTAGTTGTTGTGAAATTGAGTCAATTTATGTATAGGCCAACCAAGCAGCATTGGACGCCGCTATGATGGTATTAAGATACTTGAAGGCACCAGGATATGGAATTTTGTTTAGTAGAGGCTCCTCCATCATCGTAGTAGGCTACTCAGATGCCAACTATGTAGAGTGCTTGGAAGACAAATTCTACCATAGGCTTTTGTACTTATGTTGCTAGGAATTTAGTGACATGAAAGAGCAAGAAGTAAACAGTTATCTCTAGATCCAACGTAGAGTTGGAGTATTGAGTAGTGGCCCAGATTGTAGCGGGGATGCCTGCACATACCCATTGACACATCCATTGAAATGTGATGCAACAATAGAGCAACAACTTACATAGCCAACAATCCCATGTTTCATGAGAAGACCAAGCATGTGGAGATAGATTACTATTATACATGTGACTTGATCCAACGAGAACTACTCTACACCATTGCTGTTACCTCAGATGAATAGAAAACAAACATTTTTACTAAACAACTACCATGGCTTTCTTTTGATGCTTGCTATTCCAAATTAAGTATGATTGGCATACATGCACTTGAGGGGGAGTGTTATACCCCTTCGATCTTTTATTTCTATTTATTATTATTTTATTTGTTCATGGGGCTGTCATGTATTTTTCCTACCTTTATATATATATATATATATATATATATATATATATATATATATATATATATAGGGAGGTAGGTCTATTGAAATAACAATCCAGTTCATTTCATCCCACTGACTCGTGACTTTGTTAACCCCACTTGAAATGTAACAATGCCTGTGTATCAGCCTTGAATTAAAGGCCAAGATGTTAGTTCACCTTGAAGCCGATTATCATGAGTATGATATGACGAAAAACCAAATAATAAACTTTACCCCAAATTTAGCTCGAGATATATTCTACGAGAATCCTTATTAGAAAGCTCCGCCTTTTCCAGCACAGAAAGTTGGGGCAAATGCTTGTAATGGTCATATATGTTGCCATCATTTGCAGGGAACTTCGAACTCCCAGAAAACAGGAAAGAGACGGGAAAAAGAGCCTGTAGATAGAGAAGCATTATAGCATTCTCAAGTATCATTTTTCAAAATATAAATCCAAAAAAGATACCTCAGCACCTTAAATCATCTGAAAGAAACATTGGTGGAAATTGAAAAAGGAAAAGTAGACAAGGACCAAATCTCTAAACAAAATGAAAATAAGCACAACCACATTCAACTAAAAATTCAATCTCAAGGATTACAGCATTTTTTTTTTGTTTTTTTGAGAAAGGTAAATATGACAGCCATGGAAGTTGATTTCATGACATCTAGATGCCAATGAGGAGGCTCTATCACTCTATTAATCCCTTGGAAGCAACATCACAGCATTTTTTGTTACTAGGGAAAGTGATTTAATTAAGATATGCATAATTCGAATGTAAGTCATACGGAAAGCTATTAAGAGATTGAATGGGTTAACAGCCACGAAAATCAATACTTCAAGGGACAACTAAATGAACTGTAAAGGAAAATTTATGGCATTCACTAGCAATAAAGAAGGTACTGACAATCAGAGATGAAATGGATGGTGGAGAAAAAATGATAAGCCACAGGCAGACGGTACATCTTGTTACCAATAGACACTGTTACCAATAGTCTGTTGCTGATGGAATAACGTGTTGGGTTCCAATAATCTAATAGGGGCTTACACAGGTTTTCCTCTATATTAGACACATGAGACTCAGTTTTCATATTTAAATAGATTCCTCATGAACTTGCTCCGTTTTACACAATTTGCCCTTTCCAATACATGGGAGTTTGGTACTTCCCCTTGTGAAGTAGCAGGGTAAGAGCTACATATCAACAAGGTGGAACGAAGAGGCAAATCATCTTCAATGTCCCAAAGAAGATACTTCCTCAGGCCAACCTATATAATGATAGATCATGTTGTTTTGCTTCAAATAATATCAGACCAAAGGGAAGGATATCTTGTTTACCAACTCCTACAAAATTCATCACTCCTCTTCCAGAATTATCTGCTTCCATCCTTCTCGTCCTTCTGGCCCCACCCCTACTTGCTTCCTCTGTCTCCTCTTCCATTCTAATTCATCCCTTTCCAAGCACGAGAAACCCAAAACCAACTTACTATGGCAGTACTTGGTCGGGGGGCATCCCTCATTCTGCCCAGAGGGGATAAGTGCTGCCATATCAAGGGGATAACCCCCAACCATCCCTCTTACAACATTGAGGTATAATACACCATTTCCCCCTCAAATCAAAACTCCACTTTTCCCAACTTCAAACATATATTGATACTTGTGGAAAATAAACGTCACGTGGCAGGTCCAACGGTCTCCCAAGGGGCACTGGCCCTATGGATTTTTTTTAGGGTGTCTTTTGGGTCCAAGTTTAGTATTTTTTGTATGTTAGAGTGTTAAGTAATTAAGTTGCCACGAGGATATGTTCTTTACTGATTTTTAGAGATTTGATCGATCTTATTTCCTTATTTAGAGATTAGGATTCACTCTATATAAAAAGAGAAAGCCTATGTAATTTTCTTTGAGTTGAATATATTATTCTTTCTACCAAATAAGCAACTCCCAACCTCTCTCTCCTTTCTTCTCATCGCCAACCTCTCTCTCTCTCCCCATCGCCCACCAAGGCTTACGCATAGGCTCTCTGTTATGTTATATTGTTAGGTTATTTCCTACTTTTATTTTCTTATTGGACTCCCTTTATATTTTTCCCTCACCTTTCTCTATATAAAGAGGTGCAGGGTTGACTTAATGAAATAAGATTGTTCATTTTCTTCAACTTGGTATCAGAACCAAGTTGAGGATACCACCAAGAAAACCCTAACCCTACCACTAAGTCCCACCCTCGCCATCGCTACCGACACAGCTAGCCAACTGCAGCGCTGCCACTACCGCTGACAACGGTTAGCCCAGGTGGTGCCACCGCCCTCTCTCTTGTCTCTCTCTTTTGCTACCGATCCCTGTTTGGCAGCAGGGGTTGGGGAGTACTGCCCAGGACCACCTGCTGTGAGTCCTAGGGAGGTCCTTGGCTCTTGTTTGATAGATTTCTAAAGCGAAGGATCTTTCGGAAGATGTGCTTATGCACCTCTAGTGCTGTGGTATTATACATTCAGACTTTTTGACTAAGTTTGGTGTGTATATTCCCTTATTTTGATGATCTTTTAGGGTGTGTATTCCCCTTTGGTATGTTGATGAAGTTTTGAACCGTGTGTGTGCAACTTAAGGGTGTGTTTTCGCTTGTTCTCTTGTTTGTTATTATTGTGGGTATATTATGGCTTCATCATCAGAATCAGAGGTTTCTCCAGGACAAGGTGGGGAAAGTGGTGTGTACAAATGTCCATTTTTCACACCTATTGTGAAACTGGATTAGACTAATTACCCCCGTTGGTCTCAAACCTTCCTAGTGACTGTGGAAGGACATGAGAAGCAACATGTCCTCACGGAGAAACTGCCAGAGCAAAAGACAAGAAAATATGCCACTTGGAATAGGGATGATGCAATGGTGAGAGCCTGGATATTAAATAGTGTGATTCCTCATTTTGAGGATGAAATCATGTACAAGTCAACCAAACAGATGTTGGATGGTTTGAAAGATGCTCATTCTTAAGAGTTGAATTATACTCAAGTTTTTTAGATACATTATGATTTGTGTCTTGTAAAGTAGGAGTCCATGAGCTTATCACAGTACTATTTTAATATAAAAGGACTCTTGGAAAAGTATAATGCTTGCAGACCCATGTGCATAGCTACCACGTGTAGAGATCATAGGAAGGAATTTTTTACCCACATGTTCTTTGCAAGTTTGAATGATGATTATGCTGCCGCTCGTTCTTAGATTCTTACTTTATCGGAGCCTTCCACCACTGAGGAGATTTACAGAAGGCTTAGCAGGCTACAGGTTCAGTCTACTTATGATGTTACCTCCAATAATACCTCCTTTGCCTATGCAATTGTTAGTACCCGTGGTGGACAAGGTGGATTTTTCCATGGTAGAGGTAGAGGACGTGGTGATGGTGCATGTAGTAAGCCTACTAGCACCTACTGTGGGAGGATTGGCCATGTTGAGGCCAAGTGCTAGAATAAACTTGGAAGGTCTATTGTTGCTAACCAAGTTACTGTGACCTCTGCCCAGCGACTTTACTAAGCCAGTTACCCTTGCAGAGGTAGACTATGATGTAGTGGTACGTCTAACACAGTTGACACATGACCGGGCTCAGTCTTCAGGCACAACAGCTTATGCCTCGGCATCAAGTACAAATAGTACTTGGTTGACAGATTCTGGCACTTCAGATCATCTTTCTGGGAATCCCTAGAGTTTTGAAGGTATGTAGGATGTTCCACAAGGACGTTTAGTTTAGCTAGCAGATGGTAGGCATGCCTCCATTTGTGGTAAAGGGTGGGTGTCTGTTACACCTACGTTGCATCTTTTAGACGCTTATTATGTACCTGACATGACCATGCAGTTACTTTCCACCAGTATTATTACAAAGCAATTGAACTGCCGTGCTGTTTTTGATGCTGTTGGATATACTTTTCAGGACCGCATGGCAGGGAAGATGTTTGGTAGTGGACATGAGGAGGGGGGTGTGTACTGACTAGTGTAGAGTCCAATTGCTGCAGCTTGTTAGATGAGTCCTGCTGGGAGTTCCTTGCAGTGGCACAGACTAGGCCAGCCATCCTTGGACAAACTATGCTGGATCATCCCACATCTTTCACCAGCTACCAAGATTTGATGTGATGCCTATCAATTGGGGAAGCACCATGATAAACGTCAATTTATCATCATTGTTATGCCCTAAAACAATCTAGCCTTAGGTTTTTAACTTCGCAAACGGATTTTCGGGTTGCATTTAGGCATTTACTTAGGATAGACATGCATTGCATTTTATTGTATTTTTGATTTGTTTATCTGAGTGTTAAGGATAAGCAGAATGTCAGATCCCACATACCTTGGCACTCAAGAAGGCAGAGGATGAAGAAGAGGTTCCTATCAGCTGGATCATAGCTAAATCCAGTTCATTCTAGCTAGATCCTAGCTCTTTCTAGCTGGATCAACTCATCCCTAGCTCCATTTAGCTCATCCCAGCTGAATGGTAGCTCTAGCTAGTTCACATCAACTCCATTCAACTCACCTCAGCTGGATAGCAGCTCAAACTAGCTCAAGTCAGTTGATCTCAACTCCATTCCAGCTCCTACAGCCTAGAACAGTTCGCTGGAAGCTCAACCAGACTAGGACTAGCTAGTAGCTACTAGCTATACCTGGTTAGCTGAAGATGACCTCAACCGGCTCAGGCCAGCTCAAGTCCAACTCTCGAAGACCTAACTCAGCTCAACTTGGTTGAGCTGAGCTACTTGACCTAAGCTAGCTATTCCAGCTAGCTAGGTATTCTCTGGGAAGATCAGACCTAGCTCACCTTAGCTCATATCAGTAGAAGCCAGCTCATCTTAGCTTGGCTTAGCAGCTAGCAAAGAACTAGCAAGCTAAGATAGATCCTTGCAGTTGTCTTCAGCAGCCACCAGCTCCAGTACAGCTCCTTCCAACTACTTCCAACTCATCACCTCCAAAACCCTAGCTCCCTCTACCTCTCTAGCCTACACCCTACTAGCTATAAGCTAGCTTAGCTTAGCTAGTCACCTCCTTGGCCACCAAAACCTAACCCTAAAACCCACCTAACTAGCTCCACCAACTAACCTTAACCTAAGTCCACCTAAGCTAGCACCAATCCACCTCAATCTTGGCGCCAACCCTACACATCCCTTCACCCCTCTCTACCACCAAAGACACCACCAAATTCCTTCCAAAATCAATTAGAAATGGTGCCAACTTTTTCCCTCCAAAACCCTTAAAATCCAACCCCACACCTAGCTCTTCAACCCATCTCTACCCTCCATTTTTTCCCTCCAAAATCAACACCTTCTAGAAGGTATTTTTGAAGGGAAAACCAAGGCATTTCTTCAATTCCTTCCCATTTTTCCCTAAAAAAATATCCAAGCACCCCTTCATTTCCCTCCAAAAAATACCATAACCACCCCCTTCCCATCATAGAAATACCCTACACTACCACCACATAATTCCCATCTCTTCCATTAGTTTAGTTCCACCCTACACTACCTAAACCCACGACCAAGGAGAAGAGGAGAAGATCAAGGGGGCAACCACCTGCCCCCTTGGTGCCTTCTTTCTCCATATTTCTATCACTTGTGCCATGCCAAAGGAGGAGAACTTCCATTAGAGAGGACGGCCAGGCAAGAGGAGGAACAAGGTGGTTGATGCCCACCTTGAGGAGACAGCTTGGAGGAGGAAGAAGGAGCTAAGGAGAACTCTATTCAAGTGTGGGGCAACCACACTTGGAGCAAGAGCCATCCAGAACTTCTGCTAGAGGATCCCTCTCTTCTGTATCTTTTGTATTAGCTAGTAATTTATTGTTATTTTAAGAAGCATTCCTGTACATGTACTTCAAATTCTAGTAATACAAGATTAAGTTGCCTTCCAATTTCTATTTTTATGTTAATGTGTTTTTCATGCTTTTAATAGCTTAGTGCACCACACCTTCTAATTACCCTAGGTGCACTTGCCTAGGGCGAGCTTAGAAGAAAAGGGTTTTCTTATTGTCACTTAGGTTAGTGATAGGCGCAATCTTTAGTGTAATTATCACACTCTCATTCCGTTACCCGATTACTTTGAAAACCCTAAAAGAACAACAAAACCAAAATCACAAAAATACATGTGTTGATTTGAGAGGCGAGAGAGAGAATCATTTCATGTGATTAATAAATTGACCTCCTTGGATAACCCTAGATACTCCACTATCTAGGTTTTATAAATTGTAAAAGTTGATTGTGAATTTACACGTTGCAACGACACTATTTCGCATCTTTAACAAGATGCGTATTTCCTGCATCACACCACAGAGCCAGTTTTCCAATGCCTATGCAGTCTAGTAGTTCAGCATGTTTTGATTTAATTCATTATGATTTTGGGGTCCTAGTCGTGTGGCGGATAGATAGGGTCATCATTATTACTTGCTTCTTGTTGATGATTTTTCTCGCCAGTCATGGTTATTTTTTATGCGTAATAAATTAGATTTTGGTTCCATCATTCAACAATTTGTGGCATTTGTCAAAACTTAGTTTGGTGTGTATTAAAACTATCAGAACAGATAATGCATTGGAATTTTGCACCAAGCAATTGGCAGTGTTTTATGGCTCCCTTGGTATTGTGCATCAGACCTCCTATCCCTAGACGTCACAACAGAATGGGGTTGTAGAACGCAAACACCAACACATTCTGGATACCACTCATCCCCTACTTATTTAGATTAGTATACCACACACCTATTGGGAAGATGCAGTTTTAATAGCCGGTTATCTTATTAACAAGCTCTCCTCTGTCATTCATGAGCAAGTACCATGGACAATTTTATATCCTCATGCATCTCTTTTTAGTACCTCGATGTTTGGTTGTATTTCTTTCGTGCATCTGCTTGGGCCTGGTCGTGACAAGATTTGCACTTAGAGTAGTCATGTATGTATTTATTGGCTATTGCCGCACTTAGAAGGGGTACAGGTGCTTTGATCCTATATATTAGAAGCACCATGTTAGTGTTGATGTCACATTCCATGAGTCCGTTCCATATTTCTTCATGTCTGCTCATTAGTTACGTGATGTGGAGACAACTGTGCTTATGCCTGTGCCTCTTATATACATGGATGATTTTCCTAGCGGTGGCAGACCTTCTCCTTTTTTAGAGTCACCCATGACCATGAGCACATTCAAAGTAGGACCGCTAGATGAGAAGACATTTAAGAGTACTATGTATCAACTGCCTATTACTTATAGAAAGAAGCCTCTAACCCCCCCTCAGCTCCTACTGAGTCACCATCGTCCTCCCCCGCTCAGGTATGTGTTGAGTCCACTGACAGTGCTTCTTCTGTTGATGTTTCTCTAGGTCCTGTCTTCATCAGTACTGATGATGATGTTCCTATTGCGGTTCGTAAGGCTCCTTGTTCATGTGCCCAGTATCGTGTAGCTGAGAGTGCAGTCGCCACTGACTATCTTAGTGCTGCGTTTCATGCCTTTACAGTTACTATGTCTAACTCTAAGATACCTACTTCATATCAGCAGGATCTTCTGAATCCGCAATGGAAATCTGTCATGGAGATGTCTGCTCTTCGTGACAGAGGCACCTGGGAGCTCACTTCGTTACCCTTCGGTGCTCACCTTGTTAGTGTTAGGTGGGTCTTTGCCTTGAAAAACAACCTTGATGGGTCTATTTCTTGGTATAAGACTCGCTTTGTGGCCAAAGAATTCACCCAAACCTACGGGGAGGATTTCTTTGACACTTTCTCATCGGTGGCTTGTTTCTCCACTGTTTGTATCCTTATCTCTGTTGCATCACACTACGGATGATCACCACACCAGTTGGACGTCAAGAATGCTTTTCTCTATGGTTATCAGTTGGAGAAAATAACTTGTCTTATTCTCAAATGAAACCCTACACTTCTTTACATAGGGAGAGGTGTAGGGAAAATTACATCATAAGTCCAATAGGACAACAAACAAGACAAACAATTCCAAACAGAACTAATACGTGCTCTACAAACACTCCCCCTCAAGTTGGAGCATATATATCAATGATGCTCAACTTGGAACAACATTTATCAAAAGTAGATCTAGAAAGGGGCTTCGTGAATATATCTGCAATTTGATCTTTAGACGATACAGATGAAGTGTAAATAATTTCACGTTGTATCAAATCTTTAGTGTAGTGGCAATTAACCTCAACATGCTTTGTCCACTCATGAAACATTGGGTTGTTTGCAATATAGGTAACAACGCGATTATTACATCTCATCTTGATTGGCCCCTTTTCTTGAAAATGGAGATCATGTAGAACAGATCTGACCCAAATCATCTCTGCAGTTGTCTGAGCCAGAGCCCTGTACTCTAATTTTGCGTTGGACCTAGATACCACCTGCTGCTTCTTGCTTTTCCATGTCACTAAGTTGCCTGCCACATAAGTACAGAATCCAGTTGTCGACTTCCTATTTGTCATGCACCCCGCATAGTTGACATCAGAGTAGCCAACAACACTCATAGATGTGCCCCTTCGAAATAAAACACATTTGCCAGGTGCTTTCTTCACATACCTAAGCACCTATATAGCAGCATCCCAATGCTGTCTGGTCGGTTTGTCCATGAACTGGCTGAGCTTTCCTACTGCAAGGGAAAGATCTGGACGTGTAATAGTAAGATACAACAATTTACCGACTAATTACCTATATGATTTGCTATCTATAGGTGGAGACTCAGTATCATAGAGATGCCCTTTAAGATCCATAGGTATATTAACAAGTTTGGACCCCATCATTCCTGTTTCCTGCAAGATATCAAGGGCATACTTCCGCTGACTAAGAATGATATCCTTTCTGTTGCATGCCACTTTAATCCCAAGAAAGTATCAAAGCTTACCCAGATCCTTCATCACGAAGGCATCAGCCGACTTTCTTTTTACCTTAGCTATCCCAGCAAAATCATCTCCAGTGAGAATCAGGTCATCCACATAGACAAGGAGTACAATGACTCTTTTACTCTTCCTAACAAACAAAGAGTGATCAGCAGAGGACCATATAAGTCCCATTACATGTACGTCCTCTGAGAGTCTTTGAAACCATGCTCTTGGGCTTTGCTTCAAGCCATAGATGGCTTTCTTCAATTTGCATACACACCCCCTAAGCCTCAAACCCAGGGGGTTATTGCATATAGACCTTCTCCTGAAGATCTCTATACAAGAATGTGTTCTTGACATCCAACTGATGAAGAGGTTATTCACAGTGAGCTACTACAGACATCAAAATCCGAACAGTAGACAATCGAGCAACCGGAGAGAAAGTATCAAAGAAATCTACCCAGTATGTTTGGGTAAATCCCTTTGCCACCAGTCTTGCCATGTAGCGAGAGATCGTGCCGTCTGGGTTGTATTTAACTGCAAAGACCCAACGGCACCCAACTGTTCTGGTATGAGGAGACAAGGCGGTCAAATCCTACGTCCCTCTAGATTGTAGAGTAGCCATCTCATCCTCCATGGCCAGACACCATTTTGGATCCAACATGACCTGCTGATGGGAGGTAGGAACATGCGTTGCAAATAGAGTTGCTGTGAAAGTAGCAAAGGAACTACCAAGGTTGGCAGTGGAGACTGTTTGTACAGTATGATACTGGGCACAGCTACGTGGAGCCTTTCGAATAGCAATTGGAAGATCAAGATCCTCCTCACTATGCTCAGTAGCAATCGGAGTAGGAGACTCATCAGAGGAACCTGCACAAGCACCACTAGGAAAACTCATGTCAGTATTAACGCATACCTGACTAGGAGAGGAGACAGGTGGCTGAGGTGTAGTGGGGGTGTGTTTTTGTCACCATGCATGCTGTCTGTATCTCACGGGTAGCCTATACACCTGAGTAGTCTCTGCTTTCTGCCTCATAGAAGTCTCTGTGGTAGGTATATCCTCATGATGTGTAATAGGGATTTGCTCCAAGGGAATTGGTGGAACAGGCATAGGAGACAAATCTCTCTCAAATGTCACCTGATGACCATTTGTAAAGAAATAAGGAATGAGCTCATGAAATGTGACATCTGCAGTCACATAATGTTTCTTACCACAAGGGTCATAGCATCTGTATCCCTTTTAGGTGATGTTGTATCCCAGAAATACACACTTCATTGCTCTTGGAGCCAACTTGTCTCTACCAAGTCCAAGAATGTGAACAAAGACAAGACAGCCAAACACTTGAGGTGGAACGGTGAATAGGTCCTTCTTAGGATAGAGAACCAGCCACGGAACTTGCTCTTGTATGACTGAGTTGGGCAATCTATTATCAAATAACACATAGTTAACACTGTATCTCCCCAATACACCTGTGGCACATTGTGCTTGATCAATAATGTTCTAGCCACATCAAGCACGTAACGGTACTTTCTTTCCACTACACCATTTTGTTGCGACGTATGTGGACAAGACGTCTGATGAACAATTCAAAGAGATCTGTAAAAAGCTGCCAACTTAAATATACAGAATTCTAATGCATTATCAGACTGCACAATTTTCGCAATAGTAGAAAACTGAGTCTTTATTTGTAAGATAAATGTTTCAATTATTGATCCAACATTAGATTTATTTTTCAACAAAATAACCATGACATCTTGGAAAAATCATCCACAACAAGTAGATAAAACCTATGACCTAGTCAGTTTACGACTCGATCCCCATACATCCATACGCAGTAAATCAAAGATAGCATTAGAACTGCGAGATAAACTAAAAGAAAAACTGGTCTTGTGATGCTTTCCCAGTTGGCATGCATCACACAATCTCTGTAGCCGATGAAATATGAGGAATGATACGTTAAACCCTGTTCAGTGATGGGTGCCTAAGATGATGATGCCACTGAAGAGCTGTACCAGCACTAAATATAACCTCGCCCTGACACATAGTAGCAACTGGATCTGGACTAGGCGATACATACCCCCTTCCTCATGTCCGCCACCAATTGTCCTCCCCGTGAGTTTGTCCTGAAAAATATAGCTTAGCTCATCAAATATTGTACGACAGTGCAAGTCTTTTGTAATTCTACCAATAGACAAGAGATTAATTGGAAACTTTAGAACATAAAGAACGTTAGGCAATGTTAGAGTAGGAATCACTACTACATCTCCTCTGCCATGAATCCTACATTGCTTGCCATCTGCTACCTGCACAGATCTCCCTGAGGGAACATTATGAACCTATCCAAAACATGTCTCATCCTCACTAAGATGTTGAGATGCGCTAGAATCCACCAACCACAAGGTACTGTTAGCATTACTAGACTTGTAAGCAGAAGTCATACTTGAAGTAGCCAAGGCAACAGTATCTGCAGTGGTAGTAGCAGTCTCCTAGGTCAGCTAAAAGAGACGCTGAATCACAGCATCATAGTTTGCACGAGACACCATGTTGCTCCCTTCCTCTAGAGAGACAGCCTGGTTGGCCATGGGAGGTCGACCATGCTTCATTCAGCAAGAAACCTCTGTATGACCAACCTTTCCACAATGCGAGTAAATGGTGCGAGGTCTACCACTCGTACCCCGACTACCACGCCCTCTCCCCTTGATGGATGGAGCACCACGTCGTCGACGTGCGACAGCAACAAGCACAGGGGTCTGTCCACTCTGACATGGGTGGCTTAATAACAACTCTGCTCATGCGGCTATAAGCCTCCTCCAGAGATGGAAGCTCAGCTAGAGTAAGGATCTAGGACCTAGCAGCCTCATAGCCTGATCCAAGTCTGTCAAGAAACTGAAGAACAATATACTTCTTATGTGCCCTCTGAGTGGCACAAGTGCAGATAGGTCGACAGACATTATATTTCTCAAGGTGCCCCTTTAGGGTGGCATAGTACTGCGACAGTGACTGACCCTCTTGTTTGAGACTACCAAGAGCATGGTGAATCTCAAACACTTTGCTGGAATTCTCTTCATGAGAATATGTATCTTGTAGAGAATCCTACATCTCCTTGGCGGCCTTGTAATACATGATCCCATCACCGATCTGAGGCTCAATAGAATTCATGATCCATGCATGAACCATGGAATTATCCTTCTTCTACGTGACATTCTTCCCTGTTTTATCTTGTGGCTCCATCTTCAACAGTAGGTGTTCCTTATTATGCCCCTCAATAGTCACGAGAAACGTCTGAGACCATTTAGCATAACTGGCCTCGTTCAACTTAGCGATAAGAACAAAGAAAGGAGATCTATAATCTCCATTGTCCATAGCGGTAACCGATGACACTTCTGAAGAATCTGAGGCATCGTGCCTTAAGACTGCCACAAGATGGCACCAATGTGATCTAAAATCAATATTCGGATATGAAAACTTCACAATCAGAGAAAGGTGATCTCTTGAACATGAGATTTAAGGCGAAGAAACCCTAGATAACATCTCAAGAATCACAGAGATCCTGTAGATTAGGTTTTAGCGCATGTTAGGAAGGATCCTAACAATGCTTGGGCAGGCACAATAGACCTCGAGAACCACCAACCACAACTTGCAGGTGATGGGTAGCGGCGGTGGCGGCGCCACCACAGTCAGAGGCGATGCTCCGGCGTTGGGCAATGCTGTCCTGAGGTCAGGGATGGTGCAAGGGCAATGCTCAGAGGTGCTAGGTTGATCTTTAAGCGACGTAGCGACCTCTGGGCAGCGTTGCAACCTCCATTCGACGAGGGTAGTGCGAGGGCCGACGCTGCGAGGGTGATGCAGCGACCTTTAGGCAACGCTGCAACCTCCAGTTGATGAGGGCAGTGCGAGGGGCGACACTGCGAGGCCTCTTGGAGTAGAAACCATCACCTAAAGGGAGGCGGCGACGCCCTGTGGTGCTTGGAGGGAGCCCGTTAGGGCCAACAACAGCTGGCGATGAGCACCGACAGCCACTGCGGCCGCGACAGTGGCCTCCTAAGGCCGACGACGGTTGGTGGCTCACCGGCAGAGACTTTCGCGGGTGTGAAATGAAGGTTAGGGTTGGTTGAGGGGTACAGAGGCTCGTGAGGGGTAGGATACTAGACAGCCGATCTAGGAACGTCGCTTTAATACCAAGTTAGAGAAAATAACTTGTCTTATTCTCAAATGAAACCCTACACCTCTTTATATAGGGAGAGGTGTTGGGAAAATTACATCATAAGTCCAATAGGACAACAAACAAGACAAACAACTCCAAACGGAACTAATACGTGCTCTACCAACATGATCTTTAGGAGAAGATATACATGCAACAATCTCTTGGCTTTGAGGTTTAGGGGGAGTGCGTATGCAAACTGCGTAAGGTTATCTATGGCCTTACGCAGAGCCCCAGAGCGTGGTTTCAACGCTTATCAAAGCCTTGTCAGTTGCTGGATTGTAGAGGTCCTCTTCTGATCATTCCTTGTTTGTGAGGAAGACTAACAGTGGTGTTGTGGCTCTACTTTATGTTGATGATCTCATGCACACGAGATGACGTAGCTAGTATATCTCAGGTGAAGGAATGTTTAATACAACAGTTTGTTATGAAGGACCTTGGGAAACTCAGGTATTTCTTGGGCATTGAAATTTTCACGAGTAAACAAGGTATTGTCATGTCTCAGAGGAAATATGCCTTAAATATTCTTTAGGAGGCTGGCATTCTTGGATCTAAGGGTGCGAATATCCCTATGAATCCAAAGGTTCACTTATTTAATGACTCAACAAGGTTGATGGATAAGAGAGTTTATAGACAACTGGTAGGGAAATTACTTTATCAAACCATCACCAAGCCAGACATTAATCTTGCAGTGGGTAAGCTGAATTAGTTTCTGGACAAACTTACTCATGTCCATTGGTAGGTAGTAATGCAAGTCTTGAGATACATCAAGGAAGCTCTAGGTCTTGGTCTTTTGTTTAAGAAAAAAGCTCCTATGATTGTTGTTGGTTACTCCAATGCAGATTATGCAAGTGATATTGGGGACAGGGATCCACTACAGGTTTTTGTATGTTGCTTGGAGGAGCAAGAAGCAGAGTGTGGTGTCACACTCTAATGCTGAGTCAGAATACCATGCCATGGCACATATAGCTGTCGAAATGATTGTGTATACGGTCATTGTTGAAAGATCTTCATGTCACGCTTGAAGAACCTATGGAGATGTATTGTAACAACAGGGCAGCCACTTACATTGCTATTGTTCTGTGAATGGACCAAGTAGGTGGAAGTGGATTGTCACTATATGAGGAGCCTAATCCAGTAAGGTTTGCTTCGTACTGCTTACCTAGCATTATTAGAACAGACTGCAGATATGTTCACTAAGCCACTATTACGTCCAATGTTTGAGAAGTGCAGGAACAAGCTGAACATGATTGATATATATGTTCCAGCTTGAGGAGTGTTACGTTATATTGTTGGGTTATTTCCTATTTTTATTTTCTTATTGGACTCCCTTTATATTTTTCCCTTACCTCTTTATATAAAGAGGTGTAGGGTTGGCTTAGTGAAATGAGATCATTCCTTTTCTTCAACTCACTCATGCCAAGGCCCGCTCCACGCTTCCACGAATCTCTACATGATATCAGAGCCACCGGTTTTGGTGCCTCTACCCGTCTATGCATGAATCAAGGAGAGATCACACACAAGAAGGCCCTATCTTGTGTACGCTTCCTACGTGCATTGGGGTCTCGATTTTCAAGTCATCTTTGTCGACTTGTGAGTTCTCTCAAAGAACCCCTTGAAGGACCTTGGTGCCTTACGCAAGGTCTAAGGAGTTAAGAATGGGATTTCGGCAAGTAGCTTCTCTTACATCCAGGCCTTATGTGGAGTGTACAAATAGCGGATGACTTATTTTTTGAGGACGAGAATGGTTGAAAACGAGAACCAGATTAACATCGGAGAAGGAAATGTTATAGTTCAAGGCACCACGGTCAAGCTTCAAGGTGCCTCGAATTATATCCTATGGGCGTGAGCTTTCAAGATCTTCGTAGGCGGCTCGAACAAGTTGCATGTCCTACTCGAGGAGCCCAACTCCAAGGACACGACGAAGAAGTGGGAGAGAACAAGATGATGGTGAATTAGATAAACTCAGTTGATCCATCCATCGCTTCCAACATGTTATATAAGAAGTCGACGTTTAAGATGTGGGTTTCCTTGGAGAAGAGATACTCCAAGAAGTTCGGCAACCCGGCATCACCGACATATATACTTGCATTTAGATGACAAATCAAGGGGATCTTCCCCTTGATAAGTATTACTCAAAGATGGAGGCACCTTTTGGAGAGCTAAAAATCTACGAGCCTAACTGCTGCGACAAGTAGACCATTGTATGTGAAAGATGGCAAGCTGCGAGATTCTTGTTGGGGTTACATCCTTGATATCAACTGACACACGACCAGATCTTGGCACTGGACAAGGAGTTCAATCTTAAGATAATTTATAGTCTTGAAAAGCTTAGAGAATTATATGCTTGACCCAATAAAGTTATGGTGTCTGAAAACACCGCTATGGTTACATTCGATGGAGGTGTAGGATGTTGAAGGGGATGTTGTCGAGGCTCAGGTCGAGTTTATCCACTATGTTAACATTGTAGGCACACCAATCATCTGCAAGATCGTTGTTGGGATAAATTTGGGAGACCCGCACGTGGGGCTACTAACACCTCATGTGTGGATTCCCTTACTCCTATGGATCTAGAGAAGATTACAACCATCTTCAAGAAGAGTAGGAGAAGACAATGGAGGCTGTTGCGATAACTATTGAGGTTGCCAAATAGGCGACTTCTGAGATCGTGAGAGGCTACATCGTGACTCCTACCAAAGAGAAGATCGAAGATATGAAGATTGAAAAAGATGAAGAGTGGTGGGAGCTCTAGCCTTATCAAAAAGTGCAGCAAGTCATCATCCTCCCAATCTCGATTTGAGGGGGAGTAAGGAGAATAAAGGCCACGTGGTAGGTCTAGCAGTCTCCTAAGGGGCACTGGCCTTAGGGATTTTTTTTAAGGTGTCTTTGGGTCCAAGTTTCCTATTTTTAGTATGTTAGGATGTCAAGTAATTAAGCTGTTAGGAGAATATGTTTTAAGAGATTTCATTGATCTTGTTTCCTTATTTAGAGATTAGGAGTAGCTCTCTATATAAAGTGAGAGCCTATGTAATTTCCTTTATGTTTTAAGAGATTTCATTGATCTTGTTTCCTTATTTAGAGATTAGGAGTAGCTCTCTATATAAAGTGAGAGCCTATGTAATTTCCTTTAAGTTGAATGCATTATTCTTTCTACCAAATAAACTACTCCCTCTCTCTCTTTCTTCTTCTCATCACCTCTCTCTCTCTCTCTTTCTCTCTCTCTCTCTCTCCCCATTGCTCACGAAGGCTTGTGTATGGGCTCTCCTCGTGCCAAGGCCTGCTCCACGCTTCCACGAATCTCTACAATAACAATCAGCTCAATTACAATAACTATAACTCATTTTACAATACCTCCATGTCACATCATGTTCCCACTTATCTCACCAAATAACCAAATGTCCTCTTCTATTTTTTCCCACAATCACAAGTTATTCTAGTTAGTCTAGAAACATTCATGTGCAACACACATGAGAGATCCACCACAAACAATCTAAGGGAATGAGTTTCTTGCACATGAATGAAACCCTACCAATCAATATATAGAGAAGTGGGAAAATTACATTTCTACTCCAAAAGAAATAATAAGGTACAAAAGATAGTAAGACAATTAAGAAAACAATTAATAGACCGAAGGGGCTTAACACTCTCAAGCTGGAGCATAGATGTCAATCATGCTCAATTTGGAATGACATATCAAAGGACAATCGTGGCAATGGCCTGGTAAAGATATCTGTTGTTTGGTCATCTAAATCAATTGAAGTAGTGTAAATGAGGCCTTGTTGGATCAAGTCACGAGTGTAGTGGTAATCAATTTCCACGTGCTTGGTCCTCTTGTGGAACATCGGGTTATTGGTTATGTATGTGGTTGCCCGATTGTCACACTTTATCTCATAGGTGTATCAACTAGTATATGCAAATCAACAAGGACAGACTAGATCCACATCATCTCAGAAGGCGTACGTGCCATAGCTCTATACTCTGACTGAGCACTTGACTTGGAGACCACAACCATTTTCTTGCTTTTCCAGGTGACGAGATTCCTTGCAACATAAGTACAGAACCCCATTGACTTCTTATCAGTCAAGCACCCTGCATAGTTTGCATCTAAATATGCTACCACATTCATGGAGGTTCCTTTGCTAAATAGAACCCTTCTTCCTAGTGCTTTCTTAAGGAATGTTAGTACCATCATTGCAGCATCCCAATGTTGCCTCGTAGGTCGGTCCATGAACTGACTAGTTTCCCAACTGCTAGGGAAATGTTAGGTTTGATAATGGTCAGGTACAAGAGCTTGCCTATACATCCTCTGTACTGCTTGCTGTCCATTGGCTCTGCATTCTCATCATAGAAATGAGTCTTGGGATCCATGGGAACATTAACAGGTTTGGCTCCCAGCATGTCGATCTCCTGCAAAACATCAAGAGCATACTTCCTTTGGGATAGCACTATGCCCTTCATGCTACATGCCACCTTAATCCCAAGGAAGTACCCCAAAGGGCCAAGAACTTTCATAGCAAACTTACCTGCAAGGCATTTCTTGACGTCAGCTATACCTGTGCCATCATCACCTGTAATGATTAGATCATCTACGTAAATAAGGAGCAAAACAACTCCTTTCCTTGTCTTCTTGACAAACGGGGAATGATAAGAAGACCTCTTTAAGCAAATGGTCTCTACTACCTCTGAGAGCTTTTAGAACCAAGCCTAGTGACTTTACTTCAGGCCATATATAGCCTTTCGTAACCTACATAGTCTAGAACATTCCCCCTGACTCTCGAATCCAAGGGACTGTTGCATGTAGACTTCCTCAGATTCCTATAGAGGAAGGCATTCTTCACGTCTAACTGGTGAAGAGGCTAGTTAAGTTGAACAGCAATAGATATGAGAATGCACACTGTGGGAAGCTGAGCCATCAGTGAGAAGGTGTCAAAGAAGTTCACATCATATGTCTGTGTAAACCCCTTTGCATCAAGCTAGACCTTGTATCTAGCAACTGACCTATTTGGCTTGTACTTAATGGTAAACACACACAACTAACAACTACTGCTCCATCAGGTACCTCTACAAACTCTCAAGTACCATGTGAACGAAGTGCAATCATATCATCCTCCATGGCCTGGCACCATTTTGGTTGAAGCATGACTTGCTAGTAAGCAGAAGGAATTTGAGCAGCAAACAAGGCATGATAGAACTTCCCAAAAGTACTCCCCAAGCACTTACTCTATAGAAACAATCCCTAAAATAGGATAGTGAGTACAATTGCGTGGCACCTTCCAAATGGTAATCAGAAGGTCAATATCATTTGGCACTGTATCTGTAGGATGGGTATCACCTGATGCAAATTATGCAGGATGCTTTGCTAATAGGAAATCTACTATTGGCTTTTGTACCTATGTAGCAGGGAACTTGGTGACATGGAAGAGCAAGAAACAGGTCATTGCATCCAAATCCAGTGTAGAGTTTGAGTATAGGGCTATGGTACACACAACCATTGAAATGATGTAGGTGAAATCCCTTGTAGTAGATTTACGTGTTTGTTGACACTCCTATAAAGATGAAATGTAATAACAAGGTCGCCACCTATATTGCCAACAATCTTATGTTTCATGAAAGAACCAAGCACGTGTAGGTACATTGCCACCACACACGTGACTTGATCCAGAGTGGTCTAATCCACACCGCACGTCTCCTCTGCTGGCTAGACAACTAATATCTTCACAAAGGCCTTGCCCTAGTATTCCTTTGATGTTTGGTGTTCCAAGCAGAGCATGATAAACATCTATGCTCCAGCTTGAGGGGAAGTGTTAGAGCTCCTTCGGCCTTTTTATTACCTATTGTAGTTGGTTGTATTTATTTATTTCTTTGAGTACTTTTGTAATTTTCACACCTCTATATATTAAGAGGTAATGGTATGGAATAAGAATAAGATTCATCTGTTCTAACTATCCTCATCTTAGCATATTAGTTAATGCAAGTGATCAAGAGTATAGACAAGCAATGATGGACTACCGGACCATGTATTCATATATGGCTTGGGACGCCTACTATGATTACCTTCAAGCCTTACAATGCCATAATAGGAGATTGGATCAACAAAGTAGGAACGATGGTGATGGAATGGATCCCACACGACACTTGATTTTTTTGAGTACCAAAAATCTCAGCAATTCGATAACATACTTGAAATTTTCATTTTATCTTTTAAATTTTTAATTTAGTAGTACTATTTTAGTTATGCATGCTTTATTTGTGTATATATTGATTCGACACTTGTGTTTTTATATGGATGCCCTTCTTGCATAGCTTTTTAAGATTTTAAGTTAGTAATTTGTAATTTACTTACAATTTTAATCATTCTAAGTGAATTCAGTCATCTTTGTTGGCATGTGTTGGCATGACCTTGATATGGAGAATTTTTGGGGCATCGAAATCATCGATATCTGACGTCGAAACAGAGCCATTTCCACAGCATACCTCCAAAATGTGCACTTGAAAATTTATCTTGTTGAGATTATGAGCGTATTTGTTATTTTTGTTATTCTTGGGGTGCTTTTATAATTTTCCCAAACCTCGCTATTATAAAAGAGAGGCTAGGATTTCTATTTATCAATGAAGTGTTCTCTTTTTCTCAACATGGTATTAGAATAGCAGTCCTAGGCTGGTGTTCGGATATCACACCAAATATCCACCTAAAAGATGATCAAATCATCAACGTGAAGAGATTTGATCATCAAAAATCATGACGGAGCATGATAGCAGGGACGAGACACTGGGAATAGGGTTCCTACTATCGCCGCTAGCCATTTAGCATCGTTAAAGGGGATCTCTGCCCCTGTAGGGGGCGTTGTAGCTGTTGCTGGGCAGCAATGCTGCCCATGGGGGCTGTTAAAGGCAGCACTAGTGCTCTTGAATAGGATCTTTGCCCATTTTGGGGGCGCTACAGCTGCCGCTAGGTAACAACACCGCCCGTTGGGTCGTTGGAGGCAGTAACAACGTTGCTGAAAGGGATCATTGCCCCTGTGGGGGTCGCTGGAGGCAGCAGTAGGGTCGCTGAAGAGGATCTCTGCACCTGTGGGGGGCGCTGTGGGAGGCAGCAGTATGTTGAGGAGAGGCTTGCTGCCTACGATGGGTCCGCTGCTGTCGTTGATGGGCAGTGGGGGCCCACCGCCCTTACGACTCGCAAGGAGTCTTGTGGGACCCGCTGCCATTGTGGGCGGACCCGCAGGAAGACCACAATCAGATTCTAAGGTTGAATCACGACCTTGGTTTCGGAGTTGTGGTGTTGTCTTATGCATGTTGAAGCCTCTTTCACGCGTTACCCTTGCGGTGATGAGTCTTCTCTCACCATTGATTAAGAAGATGTCTTTCTTAAGCATGATGAGCCTTCTCTCATGCCAAGAAGATGAGTTTGACCTACTAGAAAAGTCAAACTTAGATTAGGAGGAACTTGCATGTGCAGTCCAAGAAGATTCAAGGAAGAAGCATATCGGAAGAGCATGGATTATAGATTTCTATGCCTCGGTCCATCTTACAGGAGATGTGGAGCAATTGAATCTCAAGGCTCCACAAGGAATCAAGGATGTCAAAGTGGCTAATGGAGCCACGTCATCCATCACTGTTGTTGGGCGTGTGCATGCAACCCCTGGTATTATGATCGATGAGGTTCATTGTGCTTTGGAGTTCTCGATGAACCTGCTGTTAGTGAGTCATATTTGCAAAGATCTTGGGTGCCGAGTAATATTTGATGAGGGCTATTGCTACTTCTAGGATCGATGGACAGAAGATATCATAGGTGGGGGAATAAAGATAGGTGGCCTCAATTACCTGGACATACCCACACTATTTGCAGGAGCGGTCTCCATAGCTATTGACCCTTGGCTATGGCACATGAGACTTGGGCACCCATCGCTCATGAAAATGTGACGGATGTATCCTGACTTGCCAGACACCTTGACTATGTAGTGCGAGGATTGTCAGCTGGGAAAGCACCATAGGAGCACTTATCAACAGAGGGAGGCAAGAGTGAGCCCGATTCCTTTTGCTTTAGTCCATTGCGATGTGTAGGAACCAGCCAGGGTTCCTACTCCAGGAGGACACAGATACTACGCTGTTGTTGTGGATGATCATAGCCGTTTCACTTGAGTTTTTCTGATGAAGACCTGTTCAGAGATTCCCCAGGTTATTCTGTAGTTCTTAGTAGAGGTTCAGACCCAATATGATGGCACAATTCGAGTCTTCCACAGTGATAATGCTCTAGAGTTCATGTAGAGAGATCTCTAGAGCATGTTCTCCTCTCGGGGAATCATTCACCAGATGTCTTGTGCTTACACGTCACAGCAGAATGGCGTGGCTGAGCGCAAACTTCGACACCTTCTGGACATTGCTAAGACCTTGATATCCATATGAAGGTTCCTAAGCAATTATGGGGGGATGCCATACTTATTGCTGCCTATCTCATCAACCGAGTACCTTCATTTGTGCTTCACGGGTAGATTCCCTTTTAGGTGATCCATTTAGATTGTGACAGGTTGCTTGCCTTACCTTTGAGGGACTTTGGCTGCATTTGTTTTGTCTAGGCACATGGGAATCGGGACAAGTTTTCTCCTAGAGCAGTCAAATGTGTCTTCCTTGGGTATTCTAGGGCACAGAAGGGATATAGGTGCTATGATCCGAGCGGCAGGAGATACGTTGTCACTGCAGATGTCACATTCTTTGAGAAGATTCCTTACTTCTCAGAGGAAGGAACATTCATACATGCCACCTTAGAGGAGACTCAAATCTATCACAGGAGGCCACATCCTTCACCAAGCACTGGGACTGGTCCTGACTTGCCAAATGAGAGTACCTCAGACCCTGAGGAGCAGCCATCTCTAAGGAGATCCAATAGAGTTTCTACGCTCCATCCTCTGTCCCAGTACATGGGTGTTGCTCATCTTGAGGATGGAGTTCGTTAGGTTGCCTTAGTGATTACTGCTTCTACGATTCTCAGGGATTTTGTTCAAGCTTTTCGTGATCCCATATGGTAGGCTGCAATAGATGAGGAGATACAGGCCCTACAATCACGACAGACATGGGACTTAGTACCTTGCCCTTATGGAGCTACTGTGGAAGATTGCAGATGGGTCTACACCGTCAAGTATAGACCTGACGGGACAGTTGACAGGTATAAAGCCAAGCTTGTGGTTAAGGGCTTTACTCAAACTTATGGGGTAGATTACTTTGAAATCTTTTCCCCTATGGCACGCATTACTTCTGTTTGGATTATTATTTCTGTTGCTACTATGATTAAGAGATGGCCTCTACATTAGCTTGATATTAAAAATGCTTTTTATATGGTATTTATCTGAGGAGGTATATATGAGACAGCCTCCAGGTTACAGCACCCAAGGGGAGGATGTTTGTCACCTACGAAAGACAATATATGGCTTGAAACAAAGTCCCTGTGCCTAGTTTGAGAGGCTCAGTACGAAGATTGGGTTTCAGCACTCTACCTCATATTATTCAATCTTCATCAAGAAGATTAAGTATGGAGAGCATACAAATGTTGTTCTTCTTGCAGTGTACGTGGATGAATGAGTCTTACTGGAGATGATGAAGATGGCATTGTCTAGACCAAGTCCTTCTTGCAGTATACATTTGTTACCAAGGACCTAGGAGTTGAGCTATTTTCTAGGGATTGAGGCTGTGCGACAAGAGACGGGCCTATCCTTGTCATAAAGACAATATACACTCCAAATTCTTCAGGAGTCCGGATTGCTTGGAGCTAAGCCATTCGTTATACCTGTGGGCCCGCCAACTGCACGTTCACCTAATGAGGAAGACCCATTATATGAGGATGTTACTAGTTATCGCAATACAATTGGACGCTTACTCTATCTTACTATCAAGAGGCCTAATATCATTTTTTCCATGACCAGAGCCAACCAGCACATGTAGGCTCCACGTTACAACCATTGGCGTGAGGTTTGCCTCATTCTGAGGTACCTCAAGGGGGCACCAGGCAGAGTACTGTATTACAGAGATAACGGGAATCTAGATGTTGTTGCTTACTCATATGCAGATTATGCTGGGTCTATAGATGATAGTTGCTCTACTTCAGGATTTACTGTGTATCTTGGGGGAATCTCATCTCTTGTAGAAGTAAGAAGCAGAGCGTTGTTGCATGATTTAGTGCAGAGGCTGAGTACAGAGTGGTGGTACAGGCGGCCTGTGAGATTATGTGGGTAGTTTCCTTCTTACAGGATCTTGGTGTTTAGATTAATACACCTGTTCCACTTCTATATGATAAGTCAGCTACCTACATTGCCTCAAATCCGATTTTTCATGAGAGGACCAAGCACATTGAGGTCGACTGCCACTTAGTTTGTGATGCTGTTCTCACTGGCAGGATTACCACCCCATATGTTTTTTTAAAGCTTCAACTGGTTGACATATTTATTAAATCTCTGAAGTGCCTGGATTTTCTATGCGACAAGTTGGGTCTTGTAGATATCTATGCCCCA
Source organism: Thalassia testudinum (assembly GCA_037157565.1). NCBI lineage: Eukaryota > Viridiplantae > Streptophyta > Magnoliopsida > Alismatales > Hydrocharitaceae > Thalassia > Thalassia testudinum. The sequence goes on along the minus strand of JAZHRO010000036.1, from coordinate 115,532,408 downwards.
ACTTGAGGGGGAGTGTTGAGACTAGGGCGTATTTATTATTTTTTTATTCTTGGGGTGCTTTTGTAATTTTCCCAAACATCTTTATTATAAAAGAGAGGCTAGGGTTTCATTCATCAATGAGATCTCTTTTTCTCAACATATTGAATGACGTTGATATTAGCACTTAAAACCTTGGTACATAGTCATGTCAAACTGCATTAACAAATTCTTTTGTCTTGTAGTTGTCTTTATTCATTTTATAATGGTATTAGAACCATAATAGAGGTAAGAAATATTTGATGATCACAGGAGAATGAGGGAAAGAAAGAGAGAGCAACAGTAGAGGGTTGAAGGGAAATGTCGAGAAGGTCTTCGATGAGTCTCTTGGACTTCAAAGTAGCCGAGATGGATCTTATGCTTTAGGTGTAGGGGTACGGGGCATCTTGCCAAGGATTACCAGGATTTGGTAGTCTGTGTGTTGTGTAAGGGAGTGGGTCACTAGAGACTTTCTTGATCAAGGGTGATAAAAGCCAAGGTGATTTCAAAGCCCTTTCCTCTGGTACTGCTGGGTGCACCTATTTGAGACGAACGTGTTTTTGAAATCTACATTGGTGGGTGAAGTTCTCGGAGGGGGATCGATGCTGGTAAAGTTGAAAGAGGCCATTGTTTAGGCTTTTGGGAACATAACAGGTTTTCGCGTGGTTATTGATGATTGAAAGTTCATCTCAATGGAGGATGGGAGCTTCATCGAGTTGATGTGCTTTCGCACGACGTTAGAAAGGAATAGAGAGGTATGATGTAGGTGTCCCTTTATTGTTGATGGAGCACCGGAGGAATGACCATCGATAAAGGTTGTCATGCATATTTTTATGGATGGGATCCCCCTTCACCTGTGGTCAATCTAGACGATTGAAGAAGTGATTAGGGCTTTCGAAAGGTTAAGGGTCTGCAACAATGATACATTATCTTCTGTGGGTCTGAGGGTGATCGCAGTGGCTAAGGTTGCAACTAGTCAAACGATTCTGGAGAAGGTGGTTTTGAGAGCTGATAGGTCTTCTTGGCTTCCCTCATTATGTTGGGAAGAAGTGGGGAGATAGCCAACGACCTATGCGGAGGCTGTTGCCCCAAAGTCCTTGGATAAGGCAACTATGTTGCCACTGGTAACAAAAGGGTGTTCTGGCAGAGGGAACTCCAAAGATCGCGCACCAAATATGGGTAAGATAAATCAGTAGTAGTAGGGAATAATCAGAGGTAGTGGCAGTGGTGAAGTAGTAGGGGTTGGTTCAGTGGACATTGGTGGCATAACAGTAGGCACAGGTAGGGGTACATCTTGAGCCTAATGAGGATGTGAAGGCTTTTCCCCAGAAGCAAAGTAGGGAACATCTTCAAAGAAGGTAATGTTAGGATCAAAGAGAATTGAATATTATTTGAGGCCTTCGTGCCTTTATATAGATAGGCATTAGGGAAAATTATATATACACCCTTACAAAAGGATAAAACTATTGAGGAATAAGGAGGCCATGTGGCAGCATCACAGGGGCACATCATAACCGACGGTGAAGAGGACCTACGGTCCAAGTTTGGTAGGTTAGATGTCAAGTTTTGTTAATTTGTTAAGTGGATTTTAGGAAAGTTATTTTTAGGAAATAGTTTCGGATTTGGTTTATTTTTAGAGAGATAAGTTCTTTCTTATTTTAGAAGATAAGATTTGTTTCTCTTTATTAGGATATGTTCTCTATATAAAGAGTCTTCCTTGTACTTTCCTCTTGAGTAAATAATAATATCTCCTATTCATCTAAGGCTTCTCTCCTCTCTCTACTTCTTCCACCAAGTAGCCGATCACCACCAAGGTAACTGGCCACCTTTAGCCAACCACTCAGACTAGCCGACCACATCAGCAGGCAACCACTGAGACTAGCCTGATGAGGAGGCCACCGACTGCTCTCCTTTCTCCCTGTTCCACGCGTGGACAGTCCACACTTGGACTGTTTTACAACGCAAAGAGAGCATCACGCTCCATGTTGCACAATCCTTGACATGGTATCACAGCCTTCGATCTAGGCTCTCTTGTGTGTGTGGTTGATTAACCGCACGTTGGTGGTCCACACCTCCAGAGAAAGGCTTCCTCGATAAATTCGGCATCTTATGCGGAGAAGGCTATAGAAGATGGCGGAAGCTTCCACGGCGGTTGGAGACACCACGTTGGGACCAGGAGAAAGCAAAGCGGTTGTCCTTGGGACAACAATCAAGCTACATAGGGCGTCCACCTGTCTTGTGGGCTCACGCTTTCAAGATATTTGCTGGAGGACAGGAGAAACTTAGTATTCTCCTGGAGGAGCCATCGATGCAAAAGGATGACAAGAAGTTTGAGAACTACACAATCATGAACTCGATGGACCCATCTATCGCCTTGAATATGCTCTACAAGAAGAGTGCGTACGATATTTGGATGACCCTTGAGAAGAGGTACGCCCAAACGTCCAGTAACGCATGTATCACAAATTTCTACACGCATATCTAGACAGCGAGTCAGGGAAATCTTTCCTTGACCAAATACTACGAGAAGATGGAGGCCTTGTTCGAGTTAGAGATATTCGAGCCATTATGTTGCGACAAGTAGGGGGAGACACAGGCGGTTTGGCAATCTGTCGGGTTGCATCCCTATTATTGATGTAGACACATCTATATCACATAGATTATCTATTTATGTGTGTTCTTAGGTGTATAATTGTATCATGCATTATAAATATTGCATAACATGCATCATTTTGCATTTAGGTTAGATTGTACAAATTATAAGTTAATTTTCCCTTTTGTGGCCAGGGGCAGGGCGATATCATTTCGGGGTCTTAGATTGAAGATCCAACGTACAGATCTGATCAAGGTGAAATCGGAGTTCAACGCCTCTGAGATCTCCCCAATCAGATTTTCGCAGCATCAGATACAGTCCGAGAAAGATCAGAGGTCAAGGGCCTAGGTGGTGTAAATCTGTACCTTATATTACAAATCAAACTACACAGATGGGTATAGATTGACAATCGCAGCCCAACGACACAAAAATCGGTCCAATCCGACATTTGTAGCACCATCAAGCCAAAGAACTTGGATGGCCAAGATGGTGCCATGCAGTACCATCCCAGCCATCCAAGAGCGCCATCAGCCCGCCCTTCCTTCTCAATGGCTTCTCCACCGCGAGATCTCAGCCATTGGATCTTCACCCAACGGTTGAGAGAACGCGAGCATCGAATCATCTTCGCGACAATTCGCGGAGATAGCACAATGGAGAATGCCTCCACGTGCAACTCAGTGACGCGCGATCAAATTAAATCCGCTGAAGGCGAGCGCGGGCGAAATTCGCCCATTGGATGGCAATCGAGCGGTGGCGGCAGTGGCGACGTGGCACGATCGCGAGTGCTGGATGCGAGTGCTCAATGGACGCGTGCGATCATGCAGGCATCCATGCGCAATCTGACACGTGGCAGGATGAGATGGCTTTCAAGCCATCCGATCGGACGACTGATGGAGATGAGGCGCGATCGGAGGCTTCAATGGCTGAAGGCGAGCGGTCGGGTGACGTGGTTGCACGAGGAGCATCGGATCGACGATGAATGGCCCTTGTTCCATGCGGCTTCAGCGATGTGGGCTTTAGTAACACTTACATGCGTCACTAAAAGCCCTACATTCATTTTAAAGGCATTAAAAATGACTCTTTTGCCCTTCTTCACCGATAAAAGGGACCTTACTCCCCAACATTTCATCCATCCCTTCTCTTCTCCTCTCACCTCCTTCAAAGCTCTACGAGCTGGTCTCATACCCGAGAGGTTCCATTATACTTAGAGTAAAATAATTTTCCCATCTTTTCACCCCCTTTCTGGAGCATCTCGTGGTTTTCTCGCCATCATTCGGGAAGCGAATCTCACTGCGACATCGCCCTGCTTTGTTCCCTATCCTCCAGCTCCGTTCTCTCTCGTCCAACATCTCATCCCCATCGTTCGGGCGCCCCGTCAACGAGGCTCGTCCTTCAAGTAGCCGTTAAGGAGGATTTTCTCATACCTCTCTTTTTGTTGGTTTTAGTGTAGATTTCCAGCTTTCTAATTGTAGTAAGTAGATGTAATGGACATGTGATTATGAAATATTGATTTTCTCTCAATTTTTCTCTTTCTTCTATTGTTTATTATTTAAGTAGAATAGCTAGTGTAGATTTAATTCGATCAACTAATCTACTTCGTGACAATAATTCCAAACATACTTTTTAATCAAGCGTTCACCTCCCTATATACGACCCGGGACTTATCAGAGTTTCGGTTAAATTATCCGATTGATGGATTTTTACGCAACTATAACGACGAATTTCAAACTCAACCTTTTAACGTACGAAATCTCGTTCATCAGTTCTCGAGTTGCTCGTAATTAGATCCTCGCCTTTGATGGGAAGAGGGACCTTAAGACCATCTTCTGCCATCTCCTGAAGATGGAGGTACCTAAAGAAGAAGTCATGCTAAAGGGCGAGAACTCCGCACTTGCTATTCCAGAAGTGTGAGGCATTGGAGAGGGCACTGCCGAGGCCTTGGTCGCATCTACCCAAAGTGCAAACATTGTGGACGTACCAATCATCCACAAGATAAGTGTTGGGATAAGTTCGGGAGACCTCCACATGGAGTTACTAACACCTCGCGTGTAGACTCCTTGACTCCCGAAGATCTCAAGAGGTTACGGGCTTTGCTTCTTGAAGATAAGTCAACGGTGACCGTTGTGACGACTATTTAGGTTGCCACAGATGCAACGATTCCAGAGGTCGCAAGAGGCTACGCCATTGACTTGTCCAAGGAGAAGGCCGAAAGGACAACTCTCGAGGAAGAAGAGTGGTAGGGTGTCTAGCCTTACATATTGAAGAGCAAGTCATCGGCCTCCTGACCTTCGACTTGAGGGGGAGTGTTAAGGAATAAGGTCACGTGGCAGCATCACAAGGGCACATCATAGCTGGCGGTGAAGAGAACCTATGGTCCAAGTTTGGTTGCTTAGATGCCAAGTTTTATTAATTTGTTAAGTGAATTTTAGGAAAGTTATTTTTATGAAATAATTTGGGATTTGGTTTGTTTTTAGAGAAAAGTTCTTTTTTATTTTAGAAGATAGGATATGTTCTTTCTATATAAAGAGAGCCTTCCCTTGTATTTTCCTCTTAAGTTAATAACAATATTTCCTATTCATCTAAGGCTCCTCTCCTCTCTCTACTTCTTCCACCAAGTAGCCGGTCACCATTAAGGCAACCAGCCACCTTTAGCTAGCCACTCAAATCAACCGGCCACATCAGCCATCCAGCCAAGGCTGTCGACCTCCTCAAGTAGCCATCGGCTGCTCTCCTCTCTCCCTGTTCCATGCATGGACAATCCACACTTGGACTATTTTCCTATGCCAAGAGAGCCTCACGCTCCACGTTGCGTAATCCTTGGCAAAAACAAATAAAAATATCATAAACGAACAATTTAACACATAACACTCCCCCTCAAGTCAGAGCATAAACATCTAACATGCCTAGCTTGGAACACAAACATTTCAGTCATTTCTTGGAGAGCACTTTAGTGAATATGTTTGCAATCTGCTCCTTAGTGGTAATATAGGGTGTCGAGATTTTCCCTCCAATATAGCATCCCTTGTGAAGTGTCAATCTACTTCAATATGCTTGGTCCTTGCATGAAATGAAGGATTGTTGGCAATGAAGGTAGCAACTTTATTATCACAATACATAGGCATAGCACCGGACATAGTAATACCAAAATCCTGCATAATAGAGTACACCAACAATAGCTTACAAGTGGTATGTGCCATTGCTTTATACTCAGCCTCTGTAGATGACCGTGAGACCACATTCTACTTCTTGCTACACCAAGTAACAAGGTTGCAACCAACATAAACACAGTATCTAGTGTTGGTGTGTTTATCTTCATGTGCCCCAACATAATCTACATCAGAATATCCTTATATGTTAAGGTGTCCATGCTTCTGAATTGATAGGCCTTTCCCAAGTGCCTTCTTTAAGTATCAAGGCAATATCAGCTCTTGTTACTGTCAAATAGAATAGCTTCCCTACCATAGCACGGTACGTGGTTACATTAAATAAAGGTGGACTATCTAAATCAGCCAATGGTAAAGAAGATGCATAGGAACTGAAGCAAACTTACAACTAAGCATCCTTGCATCCTTAAGCATGTTAACTACATATTTCCTTTGGGACAAAACAAGCCTATCATTGACATGTTCTACCTCAATACCAGAAAATAACACCTTAGTCCCAGATCCTTAGTAACAAATTATGAGTGAAGAAAAGTTTTGGCGTTCTATATGAGCTTCTTTATCACTTCCTGTCAATAAATAATTATCCACATAGATGATAAGAATGATTAACCCATTCTCACCATGCATGGTAAAAACAGAATGATTAGTAGTGGACCTCTGGAAACAATACTCCTGAACTGCCCTACTAAACCTCTCAAACCAAGCGGCTTTGTTTCAACCCATAAATTACTTTTCTCAGCCAAAAAACTTTCTGACACTACCCCCTAGTAACAAAGCCTAGAGGCTGTTACATGTACACCTCCTCATGTAGATCACCATAGAGCAAGGCGTTTTTAATGTCAAGCTGGAAAATAGCCATCCACTGTTGACAGCCAAGGAGAGAAGTATCCTGAGTTTAGGCATGCTACAAGTGAGAATGTCTCAAAATAGTCCACTTTAAGGGTTTATGTATACCCTTTGGCTACTAGCCTTGCCTTATACTGCTCAACAGACCCATCAGGAAAACATTTTAGGGCAAACACCCGCCTACACCCCACAACTGTTGCACCTGGGGGTAGGTCAACAAGCTCCCACGTATGGTGAGACTGAAGAGTTGCCATTTCCACCCCCATAGGCAGGGTTCAGGAAGGGTTCTGAAAGGCCTCTGTATGATTTCGCAATATAGAGTTATTGTCCACAGCATAAGATAGGTGTTTTCCTGGAATAGGCAAATGATCAAGTGACTTAAAGTTGGAAATAGAATATTTAGCACAAGATCTCAAATTTCCAACTGTGTCACCTTAGGTACCTCAGTGGGAGATGGAGAGGGGCCTCCAGTAGAGTCTACAGCATCAACAAGAGACTGAGCAAGAATGGTCGTCAACAGTTCCTTAGGATGAGGATCAGTAGTCTTGCGTTGATAAGTACGAGGATAAAAAAATGGTGCATTAGAAGTAGTATCATGGGTTGGCTTAGGGGGCTGTAGTGGCGAAGTAGAGGGAATAGGTAAAGGCACACTAGTGATAGGAGAGGAGTTTCCACTGGGAGCAAAGTAGGCAATATCTTTAAAGAACATAACATCATTACTAATGTAAAACTGATGTGCCTTAGGATTATAACACCTATACCCTTTCTGGGTCCTATTTTAGCTCAAGAAAATACACCGAACCAACCATGGAGCAAGCTTATCCACCTTAAAGGAATGAACAAAACAGATACATCCAAACACTTTAGGTGGTAAAGAGAAAAGCTCACTGTCGGGAAACAAACAAGAATAGGGACTCTTTCCATCCAGAACACATGAAGGAATCATCCAAAAAGCTACAGTAAGAACTGCATTAGACCAGTATTGAGATGGAACATGCATATGAAACATTAAAGTATAAGCAATATTCATAAAATGTCTCAATTTGTGTTTAGCCACCTTGTTCTATTGAGATGTATGAACACAAGAAGTCTGATGAACAATCCCAAGAGAAGTAGAAAATCGAGATAACTCATCATTAACAAACTCACAACCATTATCTGTCCTGAACATACATATAGTGTGAGAAAACTGTCTTTATTTTAGCAACAAATTTCTTTATTACATTAGGGGTTTCAAACTTTTCTTTTAGCATAAACACCCAAGATATTTATGGTACAATCATTAACAAGAATGAAAAGATAACGAAATCCCCTGATACTCTTGACTTGACATGGGCCTCATAGATCAACATGAACTAAAACAAATAGAGACTCATATCTTTTATTAGAACTAGGAAAGAAAACTCTATGACGCTTACCAAGTTGGCAAGCCTCGCACCGAAACGAATCAGGAAACTATAAGTCATGAAATAGATGACGGAGAGCAGGAATGCTAGAATGACCCAAGCGAAGGTGCCACTAAAGAGAGGATGTAGTACCAGCAGTAGCAACATGATAGGAAGGGAGGTGAAGGTGGTAGAGACCATCCTGCTCAACTCCACTAATCTACTTCCTCGTCTGAAGGTCCTGCAAATAGAAGAAGAATCATGAAAAATTACTCGGCAGTTCAATGCCTTTATAATCTAACTAATTGACATAAGATTCAATGCGAATTTAGGAGCATGCATAACATCAGATAATTGTAAATGGGAGGAAAGGACAATCTCACCAAGCTCAGTTACAGGTGACAAGACACTATCCATAACTTTGACGTGTAGAGTATTATTAAGAGATCTAAAAGAGGAAAACAGTGTATTATCTCATGTAATATGAGAAGAAGCACCTAAATCTACCAACCAAATGGGAATACGAACCCTACAAACAGAAGTAGCAGTACCTGTTGGCTGACTAGTGGAAGCCCTAGTAGCTGGAGAAGTAGAATGAGATGCCACTAGTCTATCATACTCCTCTCTAGAAATCATAACCTGTAAAGCTCTATCGATCATCTTCTGTTCCCTAACTATCAGAAGTATTGTAGGGCACCTGATTCGCCTGATGGCCAGGAGGATAGCCACGCTTCAACCAACATCAATCAATGGTGTGATTGGTTTTGTGATAGTGCTCACAAAATAATCCTGGACGTCCTTGTCGATGGCCACCTCCTTTGGCTCCATGTCCTCTCCCCCTATCACCTGAGTTGCCTCTATCACGACCAAAAGTGACCATGGAAGAAGACTCTGCAGGTGAAACATGCTCAGTAGTCTTTAGGTGAAATAGCTTAGTGTAGATTTGCGTTGGAGTGGGAAGAATCTCTAGTGCCACAAAATGATCCTTGATAGCCTTATACTCGGGCCCAAGTGTAGCAAGCATCTGAATAGATCAGATATCCTTACGTTGCTTAGTCATAATAGCCACATCAGAAGAGACAAGTTGAAGTAGATCCTGTTCATGCCAGAGATTCTTTATATATCCATAAAAATCAGCTAGTGACATAGTTCCCTTCTTAAAAGTATGCAGATCCTCCATCGATATAGACATCCAATATTCCTCACCTGAGAATGTATCTCGTGCAAGACCTCCCACATCCCTCTTTGCCGAGGAGTATGACATGGCCTGCTTGGCTATATTCTTCTTCATGCTATTTAGCATGCATGTTGCATCACAATCGTTGTCCGCCTCCCAGCCTGCAGACTTCACCGTAGGTACATCCATAGTCAATATATATCGCTTCCAATATGAACCGACAAATCTAGCAAAAGATGTTCATCATAACATAAAGTTAGTATCATCCAACTTGATTGAAGTGCCTTGTGCACAAGAATGCACGCCTGTGGTAGTCACTTGCCCCAATAGGTTAGTAGACTCAGTTTTTGGGTCTTCCATAGAACTGAATTTGTAGGTTCAATCACCGAGTATAGGAGAAGATAATCAATCCTTCATAAATCTAAAAAGATCATCAACCAACCAATTGTAGAAGGGTCAAATCATTAAACCCCCTACAGAAAATGGGCTTTTAGAGTTGCTGCCGCCGGCTGTGGGTGGCGCTGAAGGAAAGCACCGGCGAGAAGTGGTGCTGGAGGGATTGCGCCAACCAGAGGTGGCTCTAAAAGGCAACCCCACGGTTTTCCACCTCTATATATTAAGAGGTAGGGGTATGGAATAAGACAACTTGATTTATTTCTTTTTAATTGATATGAATAATTTTGCAGTTAACATGAATAATTTTTGAAAAGGAGTACAAAATGAGCAATAAAGACTGGCTGCAACAATATTAAGCAAATACGATTTTTTTGACAACAATGGGAACAGTTTACATACCACCCAAGAACTCTGGTCTGAGTGTGCATGGTTTTTGAAAGAAGATTCATTGTCAATCTGAAGCACTTTTGCAACATTAGGCACATGCTTGAAAACAAATTCCAACGAATTGGCATCGACAACTGAAAATTCAAAGCTGGAATCTATAATTGAATTTGTTTCTGCAGGTAAGAGAAAGATAAACTTGTCACAACAACAGTGTGGAACAAAGTCAGAGCAAGAATGTGGATCGTGACCCAAAGGAGCTGGAACAAACAGCAGGACAACAAAGAAAGAAACACAAGTTTATTATCATGGAAACTTTTCTTTTGTAAATATTTTGCAGATATTACACATTACAGTAGACCCTGGTTAAAGATATAAATCAAATCGCCTCCCTTCCCAGGAAAAAAGCCAGAACTCATGGTTGTTTCCCTTGATGTCAAAAGACCATGGCATTGAGGTTCCATTCTAAAGCTATTGCAACTATGGATTAAGGTGCCCTTCATATAGACTCTTCCCCCAGATATCCAGCAAATACTTTCTGAAAACTCCTGCCTCAATAGCCATCTTTCAATCAGCCTCCCTCTTTTTCTCAATCTCATCACTCTCTTCTTCACCTTCTCAATCTGATCCTCTCCCTCGTTCCTACCACTTTTCCTTTCCTTGGTAGCCTTTCCATCCTCCCTCACTGCCATCCAAACATCCCACATCTTTCACTAATTACAGACAAATCATGCTCTTGTTACACTGTATTACCTGCTCACAGTCACTGACAACATCCTCAACTATCTCAACCTACCACTATGATCTCTCAACCAAAGCTGAAAATCACATCCTTCCCATTGTCCATCCCCAAAAACTCTGACAACCAAGGAAACAAGGAGTATCACCTCAAGGTCCATTACACTATGCTGACTGACATGCATTGATGCCTTTTACCATGTTGAGAGCCAAATCTAGAATTACCCCAATACACGAACATGTTCAAATGGAGCTTGAATTCATTATTTTTCCAATCTATTGTGAATTCAAATTTCATCAAACACAAGGAGATGGAGAGAGATGGCTATTGAGGGAAGAGGCTTCAGATGGTGCTGAGTGGTTCCCTGGGAAGATGGTCCTGGAAGGGAACTTTAACCCATTCAGTTGAAGAAAAGATTTTAAGAGGAATTCTTTTCAAAGGTGTTGTGAGTGGAGAAAGACTGTTGGGCTTTTGTTTGGGTGGGTGTGGGTGGGGAGGGGAGGGGGTGGGGGAGTGTGGGTAAGGAATTTGCCAATTGAAACCTGAGGGGTTATTTGTGGTGAGGATGCAGGGGTACCATTCATCAAAAGCACCTCACCTGCATTCTTTTATGAATAGCTTGCTTTATATGAAGAACATTACTGATTCTAAGATTATTAATAATGAAGAAATTTTATAAGCAGTGTCCAAAAACCTCAAAAATTCATTTGGTTAGCTTATATATGAGTGAACCATAAAATACCTGCTGTCAAGAATGTATGCTGAAGAACAACTCTTTTTGGGGCAGATGAGCTGTAGGGAAAGAACTGAGAAGATACAGCCACTGATACAATAGCTATTTGCAACAAGACATGAAGAATGGAAATCCGAGCCAACCAATGGCTAACAACTGGTAGCAAAGGACCCATACACAATCCTGTCACCAGTCCAACAACTGCAGCCACCAGAATATCAGGAACAAAATATCCTGCCAAAATAAAGTCCTTTATCTTTTTTTTCACTACTGGAATGCTAAATATGTATTGGAGAGAAATCCACATCAACAGAATCTAAAACAGCTAATTAGAGATAGAGTCCATAAAAAAGACAAACTAGTGCACCGGGCAAAATATCTGGAGCAAGTCAAACACACAGGAAACATAGATTTACATGCTGCAGAGATAATAACCTGCATCTTCAGTAAAAGGGAACTTGGAGTTTCCATAGGTTTTTGACCTCTTCCATATCAACAAAGTTCACAAATGCATAAATGTGATCCCCGACCGGAGACATGATGCCAAACATCAAATACACTATCAAATCATTTGGATCTTAAAGGAACCATAGACAAAGCACAAGCCAAACTTATTGCATTCACACAACAATACAGATCTTGACCAGGACTTGTTTTCATAACATGAGCCACATGAATTAATTCACAACATTGATTACTTTTCACAATAATACAAACCAACAGAGCGAGAACTGGGCATCTCCTTTGTTTACTACAGCAGTACTTCATGTCAAAACTTTAATACATTCATCAGAAGGCCACTTCATGATTAATGAAACCTCCAAAAATCTTTCAATTCTCTTTTTGTAATAAGATAAGCATTATAATATTCAATCCAACATATAAAAAAATTATTCATCATAGAACCCGCTATGAGATCTGCATTGACCTCCATGGTACACAAGAATAGTTGACTAGCTTAGTAGATGAAGCGTGACAGCTGTGAGAATTTACTTATGTTACGTTATGTTGAGAGCTATTTTTCCATTTATTTTTTATTGTTGGACTCTTGTTATAATTTTTCCCTCACCTCTCTCTGTATAAAGAGGTGTAGGGCCGGTTTAGTAAAATAAGAAGATTCATTTTCTTCAACTTGGTATCAGAACTAAGTTAAGGAAATCACCAAGAAGACCCTAACCCTACCACCCAGCCCTGTCACCGCCGCCGTAGCGGCACCGCTAGCCAGCAGCAGCAGTGGGCTGCCATTGGCCTCCCCAGGGTTGCCACTGCCCTCTCTCTTCCCATCGCTCTCTCTTTCGCTGCGTGCCACCTATTGCAGGGTCTAGGGAGGTCCTTGGTTTGTTGTTGATGGAGTTCTAAAGCTAAGGGCCTTCTGGGAGATGTATTGATGCATCATGAGTGCTATGGTATGATATTTTCAGATCTTTGGACTATTTTTGGGGTATGTATTTCCCTGTTTTGATGATATTTTGAGGTGTGTATTCCCTTTTGAAGTGTTGACAGAGTTTTGAACTGTGTGTGTGGATTACGGAGGTGTGTATTCCCCGGATATCGTGTTTGTTACTGAAATTCAGATATGTGGTTTGTGATATTTTGAGAAGTTGCTTGTGTTGTGAGTGTATTATGGCTTCATCATCAGAGTCAGAAGTTTCTTCAGGGCAAGGTGCAAAAAGCGGTGTGTACAAAAGACTATTTTTTTCTCCGATTGTGAAGTTGGATGATACCGATTACCCCCGTTGGTCTCAAACCTTTCTTCTTACTGTTGAAGGTCATGAGAAGCAACATGTGCTCACAGAAGCACCACCAGAGAAGAAAATAGGGAAATATGCAATCTAGAACAGAGATGATGTTATGGTGAGAGCCTGGATTTTGAATAATGTGATTCCTCGTATTGAAGATGAGATCATGTATTACAAGTCAGCCAAATTGATGTGGGATGGCCTGAAAGTTGTTTATTCTCATGAGTTGAATTCAACTCAAGTTTTCCAGATACACTATGATTTGTCACCTCAAGCAGGAGTCCATGAGCTTGCCACAGTACTACTCTATTATGAAAGGATTTTTGGAGAAATATAATACTTGTAGACCCATGTGTACATCTACCATGTGCAGAAATCATACAAAGGAGTTTTCTGCTCACATTTTCCTTGCAGGTCTAAGTGATTATTATGCTATTGCTTGTTCTCAGATTCTTACTTTATCTGAGCTTCCTCCTATTGAGGAGATTTACAGGAGGCTTAGCAGGCTACAGGTTCAGTCTACTCATGATGTAGTCTCCATTAATACTTCCTCTTGCCATGCAGCTGTTAGCACCCGTTGTGGATGGGGTGAATCTTTTCGTGGCAAAGGTAGAGGATGTGGTGATGGTACACGCAATAAGCCTACATGCACATACTGTGGGAGGATTGGCCATGTTGAGGCAAAGTGCTAGAATAAACTTGAAAGGCTTACTATGGTCAACCAAGTTACTGTGACTTCTGCCCCAGCGATTTCTACTGAGTCAGTTACATTTGCAGAGGCAGATTATGATGCAGTGGTACAACATCTAGCACATTTGACACATGATAAGCCTCAGTCTTCAAGCACAACGGCTTATGCCTTGACATTAGCTATGAGTAGTACATGGTTGATAGATTCTGGTGCTTCAGATCATCTTTCTGAGAATCCTAAGTGTTTTGGAGGTATGCAGGATGTTCCACAAGGACATTCAGTCCAGCTTGCAGATGGTAGGCATGCCCCCATTTGTGGTAAAGGGAAGGGGTCTGTTACTCCTACTTTACATCTTTCAGATATTTATTATGTACCTAACATGATCATGCAATTGCTTTCTATTAGTACTATTACAAAGCAATTGAACTACCATGTTATTTTTGATGATGTTGGATATACCTTTTCAGGACCGCATGATGAGGAAGACGATTGGTGGCGAACATGAAGGGGATGTGTACCGACAAGTGTAGAGTCCAGTTGCTACAGCTTGTTAGGTGAGTCATACTAGGAGTGCCTTGCAGTGGCACAGAAAACAAGGCCATCTATCCTTGGACAAACTACGTCGAATCATCCCACATCTTTCGTTAGCTACCAAGATTCGAAGTGATGCCAGTTAGGGAAGCACCACAGAGCCTATTTTCCAGTGTCTACGTAGTTTAGTAGTTCAGTATATTTTGATTTAGTTTATTGTGATGTTTGAGGTCCTAATCGTGTAACAGATAGATGGGGTCATCGTTATTATCTACTTCTAGTTGAATATTTTTCTCGCTTGTCATGGCTATTTTTGATGAAAAATAAATTTGGTCCTATTATTCAGCAGTTTGTGGCATTTGTGAAAAATCAATTTGGTGTTTGTATCAAAACTATTAGGATAGATAATGCATTGGAGTTTTGTACTAAAAAATTGGCAATGTTTTATGGCTCCCTTGATATTGTGCACCAGAATTCCTACCTCCACATGTCACAGTAGAATGGGGTTACAGAACGGAAACACAGACATTCTGGACACGACATGTGCCTTACTTATTCAGAATCGTGTACCACATCTACTGGGGGAATGCAGTCCTCACAACCTGTTATCTTATTAACATGCTTTTGTCCTCCGTGATCCATGAGTAGGTACCATGGACAATGCTATATCCTGATGCAGAGTTATTTTTAGTGCCTCCCAAGACGTTTGGTTGTGTTGCCTTCGTGCACTTGCTTGGATTGGGTAGTGAAAAACTTGCCCTCAGAGCAGTCAAGTGTGTATACCTTGGCTAATGTCACACTCAGAAGGGGTATAGATGCTTTGATCCTATACATCGGAAGCACTATGTCGTGTGGATGTCACATTCTACCAGTCTCTTCCATATTTCTTCACGTCCGCTCATTAGTTACGTGATGTGGAGACTGCTATACCTACGCCTGTGCCGTCAATATCCATGGATGATTTTGTTAGTAGTAGCAGGCCTATTATTTCTTTAGAGCAACCTATGAGCAAATTCAAAGAAGTACCACCAGATGAGAAGACATTCAAGGGTACTACGTATTAGCTACCTAGCAGTTATAGAGAGAAGCCTACACCTACCTCCTCCCCTCCAGCTCTTACTGAGCCACCATCATCCTCCCTTGATCACTGAGTCAACTAACAGTGCTTCTCCTATTGATGTTTCCCCAGGTCCTGTATCCATGGATGTTGATGATGATGTTCCTATTGCGATTTAGAAAGCTCCTTGTTCCTGTGCTTAGTACAGTGTAGCTGGGACTGGAGTCTCCACTAACTCTCTTAGTGCAGAGTTTCATGCCTTCACTATTGTTGTCTCTAGCTTTGAGAAACCTACCTCATATCAACAGACTCTCCTGAATCGCATTGGAAGTCTACCATAGAGGAGATGTCTACTCCTCGTGACAGAGGCACCTGGGAGCTTACTCTGTTACCCTCTGGTGCGCACCTTGTTGGTGCTGGTGGGTCTTTGCCTTGAAATACAACCCTGATGGGTTTATTTCTCGGTATAAGGTTTGCCTTGTGGCCAAAGGATTCACCTAAACTTATGAGGTGGATTTCTTTGACACCTTCTCACCGGTTTCTCATCTCTCCACCGTCCGTATACTTATTTTTGTGGCGGCACACTATGGATGGTCTTTACACTAGCTGGACATCAAAAATGTCTCTCTATGGCGACCTTCAGGAGGAGATAAATATGCAGCAACCTCCTGGTTTTGAGATTCATGGGGAGTGTGTTTGCAGGTTATGGAAGGTCATTTATGGCCTTAAGCAGAGCCCCTGAGCCTGGTTTCAGCATCTGTCAGAAGCGTTGGTTGTTATTGGGTTGCAGAGGTCCTTGTCTGATCATTCATTGTTTGTGAGAAAAATCAGTGGTGGTTTTGTGGCTCTACTTGTGTATGTGGATGATCTTATACTTATAGGAAATGACACAGCTGGTATTTCTCAGGTGAAGGAGTATTTAGCACGTCAGTTTATTATGAAAGACCTTGGGAAGCTCAGGTATTCCTTGGTATTGAGATTGCTACAAATAAACAGGGCATTGTTATGTCTCAGAGGAAATATGCTCGACATTCTCCAAAAGGCAGGCATGCTTGGATCTAAGGGTGCTAATATCCTTATGGATCTAAAGGTTCATTTGTTTGATGACACAACGAGGTTGATGGATAAGAAGGCTTATAGACAGCTGGTGGGAAAGCTACTGTATCTGACCATTACTAGGCCAAATATTAGTCTTGTGGTAGGTACGATAAGTTAATTCCTGGATAAATCTACTGCTGATCATTGGTAGGTAGTGATGCAGGTGTTGAGGTACATCAAAGAGTTTCCAAGTCTTGGTCTTTTGTTCTAGAAGAAAGCTCCTACGGCTACTATTGCTTATTCAGATGCAAACTATGTAGGTGATGTTAGGGACAAAAGATCTACTACAGGTTTCTGTACCTTTGTAGAGGGGAATTTGGTGACCTGGAGGAGCAAGAAGCAAAGTGTGGTATCACGCTCGAGCATTGAATCAGAATACCGTGGTATAGCACACACAGCAGTGGAGATGATATGGATATGGACTTTGTTACGAGACCATGCTATTCTTGAGGAGCCAATGGAAATGTACTGTGACAACAGGGCTGCAACTTATATTGCTAAAAATAACATGTTTCATGAAAGGACTAAACATGTGGAAGTGGATTGTCATTATTCCAGGAGCCTAATTCAGCAGGGTTTACTCTGTATTGCTTGCCTAGCCTCACCAGAACAAACTGCAGATATGTTTACTAAGCCATTATCTCGTCCTATGTTTGAGAAGTGTAGGAACAAGCTGAGCATGATTGATATATATGCTTCAGCTTGAGGGGAAGTGTTATGTTACATTGAGGGCTGCTTTGTTATTTATTTTTTTATTATTGGACTCTTATAATTTTTCCCTCACCTCTCTTTATATAAAGAGATGTAGGGCTGGCTTGGTAAAATAAGAAGATTCATTTTCTTCAACTACTTATTTGTGCATCATGAGTGAAAACTCCAACACCGATAATAAAGGTACATGCAAGCGCTACTTGTTTAAACAGAGAAATCTCATGAAAGTAATAAGGTTGGTCAAACTAACCATAAGGCTGTGGAAGAGAACCCATCATCCCCATTTTTTCAATCACAAACTCGATGAGAAATCCACCAAAGTAGACAGCATATAACAGGCTAGGAATAAGAGGTATCACATATCCTGAGAGCGACCTGCAAGAATTCCTTTGTCACTATTGCAATTGAGCAAATGCTGCATTGTCTCAGAATGCAAGGATATGCTTATTTCTAGTCTCCATCATAATTTCACGAGTGGATTACACCTATTAGAAGGAGCATGAGCATGACAAAATAGAGAAATGAAGCTCAACATAACATTGCCCGTTAGTTCAAAATTACAATCAACAATATGAAGTCATTGGAAGTACTTTAGAGATCGGCGACCAAAATATTTGCCCATAAAGCTAAAAAGGAACCATGCCATAATCATAGAGATGGACATGAAATATGCGAGATAACCTCCGCCAAGTCCTGCTACCAGATATGCCTGTAAGGAGAAACTGTAACATTTCAACATCTAATTACCTTAAAAAAAGAATCTCAATATTTAGTACTCAGACACATAATCATATATACAGTTATTGGTACAAGCAAATGCATGTCTGTACATGCATACATTCTTGTATAGAGGAATGGACCTAATGGCCATCCTCTCAAGATTTAGTTGTTTCTTTCATCATCAAAATCTTTTTTAGGTAGATCATCACCTATGATATACAATGAAGTAGAAGAAAGTAGCGATTCATCTAGACAAAAATAAGTTGATATTTCCAGGGCAACTTTAATTTATACATATTGATTAGCAAGGTTCAACTTCATATAAGAGCCAAAAAGGAATAACTGAAGTGTAGAGAAATCTACTTGTGTAGCTTGGCTGCATATAAGTTACGTGCAACTTAGTTGATATCTTTGTATGCAATTAATATTTTAAAGTGAAAAATTGGGGATTAAAATCATTTAATAAAAACATAAAGTACATAAAATCTTATCAAAATTTGATGAACTTAGCACCATAATCAAGCGGTACCAAAATCATAATACATAGACTGTTGAAATTGATCCCTTTTCAGCATTGGATAGGCTAACTTATGTGCAACTAAGTTCATATGCATGTATGTATATGTATACATATATATAGGAAAATTATCCAATGAGCTTGAGACTCAAATAAGTTAAAAATGCTTCTGTGTATTTTATAAAACAGTTAATGTCTTTTCAAATCACAACTTTACAAGCCAATCCTCTTTTATAAAGGG
This sequence comes from Thalassia testudinum, assembly GCA_037157565.1. Taxonomy (NCBI): domain Eukaryota; kingdom Viridiplantae; phylum Streptophyta; class Magnoliopsida; order Alismatales; family Hydrocharitaceae; genus Thalassia; species Thalassia testudinum. Next base: position 115,513,671 of record JAZHRO010000036.1, on the reverse strand, counting down.
GTTTTGACATATATACCTTGGTAAACTTTCGATAACCCTTATATAACCCTACGTTCTTTGCATTAGCTTATATACATCCACTAAATACATTCTGTTAGTGTTGATACCCTACGAGAGCCTCCGTTGGTTTTGATAACTCATGATGGGTTAAGTTCCACCTACCAAGATTAATTAATCTTGAGGGAATTGATTTAACGGTTGAGAACTTGCAGTCCACATCCTACGTGCTAGGACTATTGGCGGGAAACGAATGGCCTTCACCCCTTCCCCCTCATATGACACCCCTTCCACTTCATTCTCCCTTCCTCTTTAGTCACCCTTTATTGTCCTTCAATCGATCGACCTTCTCAATAGTCAATAGTAGGCTCCTCGATGGATTTCTAGGTGGCTTCTCGACGATCTAGCACGGTCAGCGACATCTTTGTATCATGAGATACTCCTACTGTGGACTCCCGTGAATATCAATGGAGCATTTACATTGAAGCTAGCATTTTCATATGGGTCTTGATTTAAGTTTAGGCTTTATTTAGAGTTTTAAGGGTTGATATGAGGCTACACCTAGGGTTTTTTTTCCTTGGTTTATGGGTTGAGGGGTTTATAAGTCATTTTTTAGTAAGATTTATATTAAGGGTTTAGGGGTTTGATGCAGCGATGCCTTTATAGATTTCTGGGTTTTTTTGGTTGGTTTATATGAAGAATTAGATTAAGGTTTTCATGAGGGTTTTGATTAATGATTTGATGCTTCTGGTTTTTGCTTGTAGTGATGAATATGGGTTGCATTTGTTTTGATGTGTATTTTCCTACGAAACTTTGGTAGGATATATTAAGGTTTTATTTAGGGTTTTCTATAGACATATATTGGGGTTTTCATTTTGGGCTTTGGCTTACTTTTTGATGATTGATATATCATTTTGTAGGGTTTCTTTGGGTTGATGTTTGGGAATGTTATTACATATACATAAGAAGACAACAAGGGTAGCTGTGAAGGGGGCCAAGTCAGACTTTTAATTGACAGTAGGAGCCTATCCAGGTAATCTTCTACACATCACAATATTTTTCCATTGCATGGATGTCTTTAATGGATGTCTTCTCACTCGACATGAATCTAATGTGGTAGGATGGTGTGGTGGAGAGGAAAAGAAGGTATTCTGTCCATTTGTGTCAAATATGGAGGATGCTTCTAAGAATTGAGAGGAGGAAGAGGAGAGGGATACATGTTCCCAATCAGTTATGTCACTGAGGCACAAGGATCCAAACTCAACTATTTCCAAGTATATTGACCTTATGAATGAGAAAGAAATAATGACTATGTTTAATTGTCATATGGATGGTAGGATCGTAGAATTGGCTGTTTCATTTTTTGACATAGAAGCACTTAGCTGTAGAGATAAGTTTACCGAAGGGGCACAAGTAAAAAGGTTGGAATATAAGGATTGTAGCCCATCTAGTGTAGTAGTGGAAGATAATGTTGATGAAAGAAATGCTAATGCTGATGCTAATGATGGTATAGGGCAACATGAAGTTGAGGAAGAGGAAGTAGGGAAGATGGAATGCGGAATGAGGAAGTAGGGGAAGATGGAGTGGGGAACAAGGGAGTAGGGAAAGATCGAGTGTGTGAAGATGGAGTGGGGAATGAAAGACTAGGAGAAAATGGAGTGGTGATAGCTTTAGATGTTGCACAGATTGGAAGCAGTAATATTGTAAATAAAGGCAAACATGCAAGTGGAGAGAAATTAGTAGAACACATGGAGGGAAATGTTGAGGCTGTTGGGAGTACCATTGTGATGAGCAAAAGGGGAAATGCAACACAACAGAGAAGAACATGTACTAGGAGGAGAAGAGTAGCCTCTAGGTCTTTTCCAATTGATAATGTAATGGAAGATCTAACATATGAGCCTGATGACGATGACTATGTTATTATGGATGATGATTCTTAAGATGACTTAGATTCTAACATGGATGACATAATAGATGATGGTGTTGATTCTGCTGCTAATGATATTACTGATTATGAAGGTGGAGACTTTGAAGAGGATGAAAGTACTGACATGTACATTGGAAAGGTCGTTAATGATGTTGAGGCCTTTAGACATGCTTTAGCCACACATTGCATTAAGGGAGTATTCAAGTTGAAGTACGTAAAGAGTGATAAAAGAAGAGCCAATGCTAAATGTTTTAACCTATAATACAAGTGGAAAATACGTGCTTCTAGATTGAATGATAACAAATTTAAAGTGAGAACACTTTGTTGTCATCACACGTCCCTTTGTGACAATGACTGATAATGAAATGGCTTCCTAACATTGGATTGCAAGCTTCGTTGGTAGATGGCTTAAGAGAGAGACCCACAATGTCTATGAAAGAGATCTCTGAGAAAATTTTTGAGGATTTTCACATCGTCCACCATAAAGAGCTTTTATAGGGGGAAAAATGAGGCCTTCGAGCAAATTTTTGGGAAAGTGGAGCTTTCATATGAGAGTTTACCCAGTTTGTTGTATGAATTAAAGACAAGAAGTCCTGGGGGCGTGATACATTAAATGACAAACCCAAATGATACATTCTTAAGTGTCTTTGTATCATTCAAGTCATCCATAAGTGGGTTTTTGAATGGATGCAGGCCATTTTTAGGCCAAGATGGTTGCCATCTGAAGGGAAAGTACCTAGGAACATTATTAGTAGCCACTGCGCTAGATGGTAGCAATGGGTTATTTCCAGTGGCATTTACAATAGTTGAAGATGAATCTGCCGCATCTCAGGCATGGTTTATGGGCTATTTACAGGAAGGGATTGGTTTTGGGGATGGACATGGCTTGAAAATTATATCAGATGCTTAGAAGGGTTTGCAGGAAGCTATTAGACAACATATCTAGCAGTCGAGCATAGTGCCTACTTGAGACACCTTTATAAGAATTTTAAGAAGTCATTTCTAGTTAAGATTTGGAGCAATTAGTTTGGCGTGCAGCACATGCATTTGACTTGAAACAATACATATATTACATGAATGAGATTCAAAAGGTCAATAATGTTGCATTTGAATATTTAGATAGCATAAAGGAGAAGTGAAGTAGGCATACTTTTAACACTGTTGCAAAATGCAATTATTTGATAAACAACTTGAGCGAGTCATTTAATTCACAGATTTCTGATGGGAACCAATTGCCCATTTGTGAGTTGATTGATTGGATTAGACAAAAATTAATGACTTTGAGAGATGATCGAAGGAAGAAGGCAACCCAATGGAGAGGTGTTTTGCTTCCAACTGCCATGGAGTATGTCAAGACAATTTCAGGGGATTTACAGGGGTTTATTGTCAGGATGTTAGATGACAATAATGTGGAAGTTGAGTGCAAATCTAGCAGATTTGTAGTAAGGCTGAATGAGAGGCATTGTTCTTGTAGGAAGTGGCAAGTTAATCGTCTTTCATGTGCACATGTTACAACAGCCATTGTTACCATCAGAGGCCTCAAATGGGAGAATTATGTTAACAATTACTATAAGATCAATATCTACCAATTGGCATATGAAGAAGGAATTGCCCCCTTGCCTAAAAAAGAATGGCAGCAAGTTGACCTCCTATATACTGTGAAGGCTTAGAATTCGTAGTAAGGATAAAAAGGCACCAAGTCTGAGGTCAAAGCACAAATGTGAAAGGTGTGGAGGTCATGGACAGCATAGGAACACATGTAAAGTACCATTAAACCCATTAACACATGCATCTCAGCCAGGATCTCGACCAATAGGTTAGCCCTTATCTCAAACACCATCATAGCTCTCATTTTAGCCAACATCAAGTGCGAGAGCCGGTATTGATGTTGATTCAACCATTTCTGGATGCAGCTATCGATTGTCACTCATAGCATAACAGTTGTAATTTATTTCATGTTGAATTAACAAGTCCGTTGGTGCGTCAGCGGTATCTCAATTGGAGGACGAAGACAGAAATACGATAAGAGAAAAGCTCTTGAAGGTGAATCAACCAAGAAGAAAGGAAGACCAAAGAAAAATGAAGTGAATTTGTTCCTGATGGGCCTATCTATCACTTGGACTGATGAATAAGTCAATATATTGCATTCCTATCTGCCATTTAATGTGTTGTCTATTCTTTATGTGTTTCTAAAACTGAATTCACTGAACTCAATTAGGTTTGGTCAAAAGGATGTATGGATGAGATTTTTTTTTGCATTATAAGTTAGGATACACTCAAATACTATACAGAGGTAATGTATATTCTATCTTCTAATTTTTTGTATTTAACTGTAACATTTGAGAGGTGTTTATGAAATTTTCTTATTGTTATTTCATGCAGGTTTGACGGAATTTCGTAGATGATACTAGTGGGATGGATTTTGTAAATGATACTATAACATGAAGATACTACAACCTGAAGATACTTACACAATATAGCCTGTCATTTTTGATATTTTAAGTCACAAACCCTTATAGATAGGAGTTTAAATTAGGTGAATGGAACTTTAGGATCACTCCTTTTGATGATGGTGTGCTAGTCTGATTTTCAATTCATCTCAGACTGATGGATAATTTCCTGTTGGAATGATGGCTCATGTCCTTTTTGTTGATGCTTCATGCCTTTTTGCAACAGTGTTTCCTGATGGTCTTTAATGATGGTTTGGATTGTAATGATAGGGTTTTACATATGTTTCTCTTTGCTTTTCCATGCATTTTTCTTCAAGTCAAATGCAAGTATTTGTCAAGTACATAATACAGTCCATCAAGTGCTGTTAGTGTTGTTGCTTTTCGAGTGATTTTTGTTATTTCTTTTCCTTCAAATGCAATCTTATAGAGAGACTTGGAGGTAGATTATGGATCGGATCATCATGCATTAGCTGTAGATAAAGAGGTAATACTTCTTCCTCTTGTTTCGCAGTTAGTTCAAGATTTTGATCCATTTGTTCAAGCAATTGATCGTATTGGAGAATTGAGTGTCAATGAGGGTGAGTGATAGGATCCATGTCCTTTTGTGCTTCTATACTTCTATTGATTGTGATAGCTCCACTTCTAAGCACAGGTACACTTGGAATGCTCAAATGGATGCAACATTGCAGGCATCTTCAACCATTGGAAACTTTTTGTGTAAATGTAGTTGAGAATTTTATCCAGATTAGCATTTGTTGCTTGGTTGTTTCCCAAGTTTCTGATTAGTGGATGCATGATAAAGCATTTGGCAGATAATGGTCGTTTCCCAATTTCTCATCTTTTCTTTTCATGAACAACTAATGCATGTTTAGTTGAAAGAATATTTGATGACATACTTCTTGGGGTTGAGACAATGGTCATTTTAGGATAGATTGAAAGAGAGGATAATTCACATCAGCCTTCAATGATATACCCAATCAAAGTATTTATTTCTCCTCCCCAAAAGGCTAAGGGCAGAGACTATTGATGACTATAGGCCAATTGCCAATTGCATTGTCAAATGCAGCTTATCCTATTGTTGCAAAGGTGCTTGCTAATAGGTTGCATCAAGTGTTGCCATCTTTGATAAGCTCAGTTTAGTTTGCTTTTGTAATGGGGAGATCTCTTTAGGAATCTTTTGTGTTGGCACAAGAGATGCTTGCCTCTTGGAGATCAGAGGTTTCAGCTTTTCTGTGGAAAGTCGATTTCTCTAAGGTCTATGATTCAGTGGCATGGGGTTCTTTGGGGGAAATCCTTAGGAGAAGCGATTTCTCGGAAGAATGGGTGCAGTTGATAAAGAGATGTGTGACTACCTCTTCTTTCTCCACATTGGTGAATGGACGACCTTGTTGGCTGTGGACACGACCGCAAAGAGGTGTCAAGCAGGGGTGCCCTTTGGCACCGTTGCTTTTCAACATCGTTGTGGATACTCTAGCTAGTCTGGCGTTCAAGGGTTATGATCATGGTATCTTTTTGAGTTTCAAGCTACGGAGTAACGGGTCTCTTCTCACACCTCTTTTACAGTACATTGATGACACTACATTCTTGATTGAGGGTGGAGCTTCTCAGGCAGAGAATGTTGCCTCTATGGTTAGAATTTTTGCAGATATTTCTGGATTGAGGATTAATGGTAGGAAGTTGGCCTTTGTACCTTTTAATATGTGGAATAGGACATTAAGGTTGCCTTGAGCATTTTGGATTCTCTTATGCTTCATTTACCTATTACTTACTTGGTCTTCCTCTCAGGGGAAGCGCCTGATGGTTGCAAATTGGAATCAATTTGTGGAACAGATTCTAGGAGATTGAACTCTTGGAATGGTAAGTTGCTCTCAAGAGGTGGATGACTTGTTTTCCCTCAAATTAGTTCTATCAACCATCCCCATTTTCTACTTGTCAGTTTTTAAACCTCCTAAGAAGATCCTCACAAAAGTGGAGCTCATGTGAAAAAGATTTTTTTGGAAGGGGTCGTATCATGAGGGATGCTTTCTCTAGCTGGTGACATGGAAGGATTTATGTAAACCCAAAAATGGGGGGGGGGGGGGGGGGGGGGGGGGGGGGTGGTTCTTGTGATTTGGTTGCTTAAGGAGTTTAGTGATGCCTTGCTTATGAAATGGGTGGTCAAACTACTCCGTAACAGAGATGGCTTATGGGATCGGCTGTCTGATTCATATGGATCAATCATGAATATGGAAGAAAGGGTGGTGAACCATTGTGGTGTTTCTTTCATTTGGAGGTCTTTGGCCCCAATTTTGCAGGATTGTGTAACCTTTTTTATTCCCAATTTAGGTAGGGGCAATGATTCAGATTTTGAAAGGATGACTGGTCTGGTAATGGTGTCTTTTCTGCCCTCTTTCCTCAACTTTTTCAGCTAGTGGATAGTAAGGATGCCAAAGTTGCAGATGTTTACAATGTGCAATCATGCTCCTGGAGTTTGGTCTTCCACTCAAGTCTGTCTGATGCCAGAATTCGTGATTTTCAGAACCTTTTATCCTTGATTGCAGATGCGTAGCTGGATTCAAATGCATTAGAAAGGCTGGTTTGGAAAGATGGGCAATACACAGTGGCAAATGCTTACAAGGCTATAGCTAGTTTTGACCTTGATGATAATGATTGTGGTTGTTCACAAATTTGGAAATTAAAAGTCCCTTTGAAAATTAATTTTTTTTTTATAGATGTTGAGAAGAGGTAAAGTGGTGATGAAGTCGCTTAGAAGGTTGTGGAGTGATGATTCAGATGTAGACTGCCCCTTGTGCTAGGGGAAGGAGGAAAACATTTCACATTTATTCTGCTCATGTCCATTCTCATTGGAAGTCTAGAATACCTCTGGGATAAGTTGATTCGCTTGGGCTGAAAATGTTGTAAGGGGGACTCTTGAGTTGTATTGGGGACTTATTTATAATTTCTTATTTCTATGTGGGTGTGTTATGTTATTTTTCCCTTGTACCTCTCTATATAAAGGTACTAGAGTTCTTAGAGAATAATAGAACCATTCATTTTTCCTATCATGGTATCAAAGCAGCTATCCTAGGCCAGTGCTCAGGTACCCCACCCAAAACCTAGCCTCCAACACTCCACCAAAACCCTACTCTCCTCTTCTTCAATGTCGCTGGCCACTCTTAGGCCAAGCAACGCCACTTGCACCGCCTGTAGGTGGGTTTGGCCTTGTTGATCGCCGTCATAGGTTGACTTTACACCCAGCACCGCCTACTAAGCTGCCGATTGGAGCTGCAGGAGCATCGACTAGCGTCGCCTCCTACGCCTCTTGCTTGGGGCTACGTTGGCCTAGATCAGGATCGTTGGTCCCTTTTCTCCTCTAATCTTATCTCTAGCAGGTCTTGAAGACTTGCTACAACGACTAGGACTGGGGTTTACTAGTCTTCTCTACCCCCATAGGCCTCCTACAGGACTTTTGCAATACGAAGAGCACTGTTAGGGCCTTATCTATGCTCTAGCGAATGCACTACAATAAATGGGTGCAGTTCTTGTGTTATATGATTTGAGATCCTGATTTTTTATTGTTCATGAAGACTGTGTTTGATTTTCGTGGGGTCTAAAATTGCAATTTTCAGACTCTATGGTCTAATTTCTGGTGTGTAGAAGTCATTTTTTCTTGGATTGTGACATGGGACATTATGGCAGATCAGAAGGAATTGGGAAGTTATACATCATGAGCGCTTTCTCACACATGCAGGGGACTTCTATCAAGTTGGATGGATCCAACTTCTTACTTTAGTTTACATCCTTCTCTCAGTTCGTCGAATCCCATTGTAAGAAATATATCTTGACCTAAGATGAGACTGCTGTGAAGTCTATTGATTTAAAGCAGAGAACGATTGGGTGGCTACATGTCTCTTGAATAGCGTGACCCAGACAATTGCAAAGTCATGGCATCTGCATCAACAAAGAAAATGTGGTAAGTGTTGCATGAGATACGCTCTTACAACAGCAATATCACTCGATTGTATCATGTTGTGGAGGACACACTCAAGAAGGGTTCCATGCCCTTAGCAATGTATTATGGTACGATGAAGAATTTATCGGATGAACATGACATACATCAGCCCATATCTACTAATGTTGCAATCATAGCTAAATAGTGGGAGGTGATTCGGTCTATTCATCTATTATCTGGTCTTGGCCCTGAATACAAGGGGTTCAAATATAAGTTCATGACGATGGATGAGATTCCAACGCCTACATAGATTTATGTTCACCTGTCTAGATTGAAAACTTCTGACCCTGTGCCTATTTTTGATTCCTCTGCCATGGCCTCCATAGGTTGTGGTCGTGGTAATCATGCTTCAAGAGGTTAAGGTGGTCATGGCCATGGTGGCCGAGGTCGTGGACAAAGTTCCCTTTTCTGTAAGTATTGTCACAAGAATGGCCATACAGTAAATCGTTGTTGGGTGAAGCACAAGTACCCTCAAGGAATGGATCCACCTGCTTACCAGGTCTCTACACAGGACCCTACTTAGACAAATGAAGATGATGGCTAGGTTCCTCTATCGAAGGCTGAGTACGATAGATTTGTTACGTCTCAGACCTCCACCTCAGCATCAGTTTAGAAGTCCACAGGTACCTCTGCTATGTCTGCTAAGGCTCATGCTCTTACATGGATTGCTGATTTAGGTCCTTCTTTACATATCACTGGTGATGTTGGTTTATTTTCTTCCCTTCAAATCTTGCTACCCGCTTCCAGGTTAAGGTAGCAGGTGGCGGCCTGTCGCTAGTTACAGGACTTGAGAATATTTCCCTGTCTCCTACTCTGCCTCTGTTAAATGTTATGCATGCTCTAAAGTTTGCTTTCAATTTCATATCTATTAGTCAGATTACCAGAGATTTGTGGTGCCGACCTATTTTTCATGACTAGTACTTTTTGTAGGACCTTTAGCAGAGTGACCTTTCCTACCTCCACATTCCACCACTGTCTTCTGCTAATGCTATCTGTTCCACTATTGCTCTTCAACGGCACCTTTGTCTTGGCCACCCTAGTCCACCCGTGCTACATTGTCAGTTTCTGGAGTTATCTTTTCCAGAGTCCTTTCGTTGTGAGGCTTGCAAACTTGGCAAACACCACCGGCCGTCTTTTCCATCTCAGAATAAGCATACCGAGTCTGTACTAGAGTTGATTCATGCAGATGTTTGGGCCTGTATAGGGTCCACAGTCTAGAGGTTTTGGTATTTTCTCTTACTTGATTGTACTAGGATGTTCTGGGTTTCTACGATGAGAGATAAGTTCGAAGTTCTTGTTCTTATTCAGAATTTTATTCAAGAAATAAAAACTCAATTTTTCACTCTTAACAAAATTTTTAGGAGTGATACTGGTCTAGAATTTGTAAATGGTAGGCTTACTTAGTTTTTCTAGTCGATTGGGATTATTTAGACGTCATGCGTTCACACCTCCTAACAAAATGGGGTGGCTAAACGTAAACTTTATCATCTTTTGGACATTGCTTGTACTATTATATTTCAGATAAACGTTCCCTTATCTTTTTGGGCCGATGCAGTTTTGACTAGTACTTTTTTGGTGAATTGAATGTCTTCGTTCGTTTTGGGTGTTAAAACCCCTTACTCTATTTTGTTTCCTACCAGAAATATGTTTTCTATCACTCCTACTGTGTTTGGGTGTTTGTGCTTTGTTCATCTCTTTAAGGTGGACAAGATTTCCCTTTGGTTGATCAAGTGTATTTTTTTGTGCTATCCCAGGACACAAAAGGAATACCAGTGCTATGATCCTTGAGCTACGGATGTCATTTTTTTTAGGAGATTCCTTATTACCTTAAAAAGGGGGAGCCTTACACATAGGTCATACCCTAGGAATTTCCTCTTCTTATGCCTTCTGAGCCACCACAGCCCTCTGAACCTCCTATATAGACGGTAGACTTGCCTGATCCTGGTGTTTTTCCTAAACATCCAGATATTACAGATACTTTCCCTAAACATTTTCAACGTAGGTCTGTGGATACTCCTCAGGTAGATGAGCCTTTGTCTACCATTCTTGCGTAATCCTTTCCAATCGTCAATGACTTGTCTAAGGACCAAGTGCCTTCTACTTCTGATAGCACAGATTTGGACCTTCCCATAGTACAACGGGAGGCTCAACAATCTTGTGCCAAATATTTTGTTTCTCAGTTTATATCACATGACCATTTACTTGCACCAGGATTCTTTGTTTGGCTATTGATAGTCATTAGGTACCATGGGATCATCGAGATGCATTTCAAGATCCATCTTGGACACTTGCTATGGAGGAAGAGATGGCAGTTTGCAGTCTTGTGGAACATGGGACCTTGTTGACCTACCCCCAGGAGCCATGGTTGTAAGGTGTAGGTTGGTATTCACCCTTAAATGTCGTCCTGATGGCATTGTGGAACGATATAAAGGGTTCTTTGTTGCCAAAGGCTATACACAGACATTTGGGATAGATTACTTTGAGACTTTTTCCCTTGTTGCGTGACTTAATTGTGTTAGAATCCTCCTGTCTGTGGCCGTAAACAAGAGGTGGATTGTCCACCAATTAGATATCAAGAATGCATTTCTGTATGGAGATTTGGAAGAGGAAGTCTACATATAGTAGCCTCTAGGTTTCATAAGTCAGGGGGAGTATTAGAACCTGCAGACTAAAGAAGGCCATTTATGGCCTAAAACAGAGTCCAAAGGCATGATTTGAAAGGTTTAGCAAAGTTGTACAAGAACATGACTTTGCTAGATCTTCTACAGATCGCTCAGTGTTCACGTTGCATAGGGAGACAAGTTTTGTCATCCTTATTGTTTATGTTGATGATACTCTTTTGACTGGCAGCAACATGAAAGCATTGAAAGGTATAGAGGATACTAAGGTATTGCTACATTCACAGTTTGTTACTACGGATCTAGGCCCTATTAATTATTTCCTTGGTATTGAGGTACAACAAATAGAAGGAGAGCTTGTGCTATCTCAATGCAAGTATGTCCTTGACATGTTAAAGGAGACTGGTATGCTAGGCTGCAAACCAGTATGTGTGCCTATGGATGCCTCTCTGCCTCTTGCAGATGTTGATAGTCCCTTGCTACAGGACGTGACTAGATATCATGCCACGGTCGGGAACCTGTTGTATTTAACAATTACTAGGCTTGATATTGCCTTTGCAGTTGGGAGGCTGAGCCAATTTATGCAGGCACCCAGGGAGATTCACTGGGATGGAGTTTGTCAGGTATTAAGATACTTGAAGAGTGGCCCTAGGAAAGGGCTTCACTTTGAGAACCATGGGCATGTTGATGTATGTGATTATACTGGTGCTAATTATGCTGGGGCACGTGAGGATAGGAGGTTCACCATTGGGTACTGTACTTATGTAAAGGGGAATCTTGTCACTTGGAGGAGAAAGAAGCAACTAGTGGTCTCAAGATCAAGTGCCAAATCAGAGTATAGAGCCATGACACATACTACTTGAGAATTACTATGGGTCCGATCCATTTTGTAGGATTTTGGCATCCATGTTTTAGGGCCCATTAATATATACTGTGACAATGAGGAATTGATTTAAATGCCGTCGGCAAGGCCAGTTTTGAGAAATAACCATGTCGATATGATTTCAGTGTCGAAAGACAGGTGTTTCGGCGGCATGCCGACCATACCAACGGCATGCCGCCGTGCCGATGGCAATGCCGATGCTGTGTGCTTACTGTAGATTGCCACTGTCATCTCTTCCGCTCTGTTAATGCCACTATCACTGCCATCTCTACCGCTGCTTCAGGCTGTAGCCTGCATCGTTACTTATGGAACTTCTCGCCTTCTCGGTGGTGGACTTGTTGCCTGCTGGGAAGGTGGGGGAGCGTCTCCCTGTAGAGGGTGGCCGCCGCACGTTTAGGATTTCCTCCAATGATGACTCTTTTGGAGGGAAGGGGAAAGGGGACAAAGGTAACGGGAGGTCGTGCGGTGCCAGTGCCCGCATTGGCTAGTGGCATGATGCAATGGCCAATGTGAATCGGGTGGGGTGGGAATTAAGGTGTGTGCACTGTGTGGTGGATGGTGGTGGATTTGGTGGTGGAGGAGAATGGGTGCTATTAAGTCTCTAACATTGTTATTGGACATGTTTTTATAAACTTATTGCTATTAAATTGAGTTAATAAGGCATATATATGCCAATAAAAGATGATCGCCTTAATTCACTCAGCCTGTCGTCTTTTTGTCGCCTCTCGCCTCGAGCGATTTTGAGCCTTGTCACCTTGCTATCGCCTTTCGCATTGACAACATTGGAATGAGGTTTCCACGTAAACCTAAGTGTTCATTCCTTAATTATGCTTTAATATTTTGTTAATACTCTTCTGCGTATTTTATATTAGAGCATGGTATCAAAGCAAGTCATATCTTAGGAAACAATTTTTTTCTTGCTCCACAGATTATAATATCATTTTTATTTTCTGTTAATGTTCACTGTCCATTTTAATGGATCACAATCAAAGCAACATCTATGGCCATTAGCAAGGAGAAGGCGCTGTAAGTGTTGGAGGCGACAATGCGCTCAATGAAGGAAGGAGGCCGCAAGGTCTGTGGCATCAAGCAGCAGAGCGATCAAGCACCGATGCACCACGTGTAGGCGATGGTGACAGCAATGAGCAACGATTAGCAACAATTGGCCGGGATTCACAGTGCTTCACAGCGCTGCTACAACATCGTAGGAGCACTGGCTGCACTCGAGAAGTCAAGCGGTGCTGCTGGACTACCGCTGGAGTGAGGACACCAAAGAGGTGTGTCACCAGCTGCTGAAGGTGCGAGATTGAGAAGAAAAGCGCGCAAGATCTCGAGGAAGAAGATTCCTCTTGATTTCTCCTCCAATGAAGATCACAACAGAGATCTCACTTGAGATTGCTCACGTGTCAGGAAGTGTAAGCAAGGAAGATGTCGGAGATGGTGACACACGACGTCGAGAAAGGGCAGCAAGATCACCGCAACATCAATCAAGGTGACAAAGCTTGGACAACAGCCGTAGGAATGAAGGAGAAAAGGTCGAAGGACCACGCGAGATCAACAACGAGATTTTCACCACTAATGGTTGCTCTAATAGTGGCAATGCGACGATGCTACTAAAGGAGAAATGATGATGACGATGTAAGATTGACGTAAAGCAACAGCAATGTTTTGGGGTCTTTTGAACCCTTAACAAAAAGGAGAAGAAAAGGCAGGAATGAAAAGAAACAAAAAAGAGGGAAAGGAGAAAAATATTAAAAAAAAAAGGAAAATAGAAGAAAAATAACAAAAAAAAAAGAAAAAGAGAAAAAAAAAAGAAAAAAGGAGTAATTATGATGTTGAAGAGAAGAGGGAGAGAAGCTCTTTCTCTATTCTTTTTTTAATTTTCTTCTCTATGTTGTTCTCCCATACTCATATGGGAGAAAGGGGGTGTGTGAGTGAGCCCATTGTGATCCCATATGAGAGACTTATTGTTTGAGATCCTCACATGACAGAAACATTCTATATGATCCCTATCTAAGAGGAACACTTTCAAGTCCCTATATGAGAGAAGTCTAGAGAGAGATTTCCGTATAGGAGAGGCTAGTCTTGAGGTCTCCAGAGGAGAGGCCCACGTCAAGTTCCTATATAGGAGAGGCCAGAGTTTCAAGGTCTCCAGAAGAGAGGCCCATGTCAAGTTTCCCTGTGGGAGAGGCCCAATTTCGAGATCTCTAGAGAAGAAGTTCATATCTGAGATCTCCAGTGGGAAGGCACCAGCACTTGTCAAGGTCTCTAAATGAAAGGCCCATGTTAAAGCCAGCTACAACAATTCGTCCAGGAAACTCCAACCCTTGTTGATGTGTCATCATCAACATACCCACCTACGAGCAAGAACAAGGATGCAGCTAACATCATTCGCCTACAGTAGAGTTGTGACCCAACACCAGTTGAAAGTGTTATGTTCTGCTGTAGAGTAAGGATTTTGTTGTTTAACAAGTTGAGCATTTCATGCTCTAGCTTGAGGGGAAGTGTTAAGAAAATGTGTAGTTGGGTAATTGGATTGAGAGATCTAATTATGGGAGAATAGTACAACATCATATAATGCAAAGAGTTACGAGTAGTGATTTAAATGCTGCCGGCATGCCGTCGGCAAGGGGATTTTGGAAAGAGTGTATATCGACACGAATATAGTGTCGGTTTAAAGGGAAACCGTCGGTATGCCGACGAAATCGCCAGCATGCCGACGAAACGGCATGCCGCTGACAGGCCGCGCGCTGCGCTGGACAGGAAAGAGGGCTGGAGGGAGAGTTTTTTGGTCCTCTCTAGCGTGCCAGGAGGGAAAGAGACCAGCACTGGAGGGAAAGAGAGTTTTCCCGCACGCCAGGAGGGAAAGAGAGAAGCGCTAGAGGGGAAGAGAGTTTTCCCGTGCGCCAAAGAGACTAGCACTAGAGGGAAAGGGAGTTTTCACACACACACACGTTTTTTGTTCATATAGGCTTACATACAACTGTAAATATATTTCTAACATTTTGATTTAGTTGTCTTTCAAATTTTAATCATTTCTATCATTTCTGTTGGCATGCATCGGCATGCCCTCTACGTGCCCTCGGCGTGCCTCGAAATGTCATTTTTTCGCGCCGTCGAAATCGTCGAAATCTGCCATTGAGAAACGGGCATTTCCACGGCATGCCTTCGGCATGTCCACAAAATGCATACCTACAATTTCATCGGCACGGCGTCGAAATCGACATTTCGAACCTTGCAATAAGGTTGCTACTTTTATTGCCAATGACCTTGCATTTCATGAGCGGACAAAGCACATTGAAGTGGATTGTCACTTCATCAGAGAGGCCTTTGCAAATAAGAAGATCTACACACCCTACATTTGCACCGAAGGTCAGATAGCAGATATTTTCACGAAGCACTCTCCAGGAAGCGACTTGAGATCCTATGTTCCAAGCTGAGCATACTTAATGTTTATGCTTTAACTTGAGGTAGGATATTCAGTTGTATTGGGGGTTTATTTATAATTGCTTATTTCTATGTGGGTGTGTTACTTTTCTATGCTATCACATTATGTTCCCTTGTATCTCTCTGTATGAAGGTACTAAGGCTCTCAGAGAACAATAGAATCATTCATTTTTCCTTACATAGGCTCATTTCTTATCTAATTTTTGCCATCATAACTTTTAAGTCCATTCCTTTTTTATTTATACATTCATATGAATGACTATTGACCTCTGGTAATTATTATTTTTCTTCTAAAAAAAAGAACCTTGCAGTTGACAAGTTTGGGATAGGTAGATGATCAAAGGTGTTGGGTCTTGGATGCTGATTTTTAAAGGGTCTTTGTTAGATTCTCATGCTAAGGAATTGCATAAAATGCTTGTCTCTCTTAATGCCTTTGTTCTGACACATGATATCCCTGATTGCATGGTGTGTGGTCAACTGGTTTCTTCTCCACTAAAAAAGCTTTCAGGCTTTTGAGGGCGGAGATGATCTTGGATGATGCATGGTTAGGCCTTGATTGCTCTATTTTTTTGAGGATGAAGCTACAGTTGAAAATAAAAATCTTTTTGTGGTTGATGAGAAGAGGGAGACTCCCCACTAAGGATCGGATTCGAAGATGGCCTTCGAATTGTGATACATGCACTCTCTGTGGGGTTGATGTCGAGCATGGGAAACACTTGTTGATGAAATGTGATTTGGTAAGGAACCTATTTAAAGCCTTGGGTTACCACAATGGTAAGGAAGGAGTCTGCACAACACGTGGAAGTCTTTTTGCAATGGGTAGCATGCAATTCTGGCCTATCGCATCAAGATGGCAACAACCTTCCGAGTTGTTTAGCTATAAAGGAATCGATCTATATTTAAAGGGGATAGAGTGTGGTTAGAAAATGTAATGAGAAGCAAGTTTCGTGTCAGATTTTTGGATCCAACACCTGTAAGTATTTTCTAACTATTACTTTTTGAAGGAATGGAGCAAATGACTACTGACTACCAGTAGGAATCCTTTTGTTTATTCAAAAAAAAAATGTTGACCTTGATAGACATTTCATATTGATTGTGGAGATTTATGCCTCCTATATATCAAGTTGGAACCCCACATTGTCGATATTTTCACCAAAGGCCTTCCTACGTCATAATACGAGAAGAATGTAGGCAAGTTAGGCATGCTTGACCTCTATGCCCAACATGGGGGCAGGTGCGGGCGTGGGGGGGTGGGAGGTGTTGAGTGGCATATTGAAAATGGGTATATGGACCCTTAGGTGTGGATCCACATAACCCATGTCCTTATAAATATGTAACTCCCCACCTTGTTAAGATAAAGTGAAAAATAAAACCCTAGTAGCTAGTGGGCACTAAGGCCTTGTGGATATTGTGCTCCTGTGATTTTCCCTAGTAACGGCTTTTCCACATACTCTCGTGTTCGTTGCGTGTTATTATGCTTCAATCAACAAATCCTTTAGTAGGTAAATACGATAGGTCTCCATTGAGATCCATTGATGTGATAAAACAATATGCATTATAACACAACCACTAAATTTGACTGTAGGCACATTGAGTTTTTCCATGTGTGGAGAACCATATGGGAAATTATTCACATACCAGGGTATTGAAAGCATAA
Organism: Thalassia testudinum; assembly: GCA_037157565.1. Lineage (NCBI taxonomy): Eukaryota > Viridiplantae > Streptophyta > Magnoliopsida > Alismatales > Hydrocharitaceae > Thalassia > Thalassia testudinum. Next base: position 115,496,701 of record JAZHRO010000036.1, on the reverse strand, counting down.
TATCCAAATGCTCCCCAAAAACATGCTTCATGAGATAAGCCCTACAAATTTTCACAACAAGAAAAATGGGAAGACCAAAAAAGCCAATATCAGAAAGGCTAAGTGAAAGACCCTCTTTTCTGAGGACATTAAGAAACTTAAATTTTTATCAACAAAGAAAAGCCCCAACATGTTGAAGACCAAAAGCAAAATTTCCTGGTGTTCATATATATTCTCCTAAGTACTTAAAAAACTCAACCATATATCAAGCAAGAACTACAGGAAAATGAGATGCAAACTTTTCTTAAGGCTCCCAGACAGCCTAGGATGGTAAAAGTGTTTCCTGGTTAACTTACAAGAGGTGAAATAAAGCAAGTAATTCCATATCTCCATCTAAAATTATATTAAAAAAAGTTCCCATACAAAATTCATCGGCACTAGTGTTTATCCTTTTGAATATGCAGTAGACATCACACTGCAAATATTCCTACCAGGACAAATAAAGTAAAAACCAAAAAGCATAACAAATCCCAAAATTGGCAGGGGAAATGTGATCATCCTTTTAATTCTTTTCAATGGTGAAGAAATGGTATTTCCAGTAATTAACAATAAAAAAACAAAAAAAAGTCTCTACAAGTGTTTCATTACCTCGTTCTTTCTGGATGATATATTTTCGGAAATGCGAGGATGCATACATAAAGTTCGTGGAATGAATAAACCAATTAACGAGGTAGGAACAAACATCAAAATTGCCAAATATGGATGGCCAAACCTGCATATTTGATGAAAGTGATAATTAGATAAAAGTGACTCCAAAACAACTACACAAACAAATATTACACAAAAAACAACCGGACAACGTACAGGGAAAGAGAACAGGCAACCAAAACTTTATCGCTCTTAACGATCAAGCATATGAATCCATCATGCCTGGCTTGGATAGAATAACAAAATGAAGAGAGCATGCACTTTTCAGAAAAATGATGAGAGCATGGAACAATTTTGATGAAGATATCAGCTTCACCCTAAGAGTCCAATTTTTTTTTTCTTTTTTTTTTTTCTGTTTGGTAAGGGTAAGATTTGACCCCTACTCTTTTGAATGGGAGCCCCTTTGCTCAACCACCAGAAAATTCATGTGGGTTAAAATCCAAAATTTCATTACCTTGAAGTAACATTGTTTTTTCGGAGAAAATAACAATGCTGAAAAGAGAAGATTAAGGTTTCGAGGCTAAGGGGAGTGTGTATGTAGATTTAGGAAGGCTATCTATGGTCTTAAGCAAAGTCCTCGTGCATGGATCCAAAAGCTATCAAAAGTGAGGTAGGATATTAGTCTTCAGAGATCCTCGGTAAATCACTCATTGTTTGTGTGGAAAAGTGATAGAGTTATAGTGCTTATGGTATATATGGATGACCTTATTATTAATGGGGATGATGAGGCAAGAATAAAAGAAGTGAAGAGGACTCTGGTAGAAAAATTTGTTATGACAGATCTGACGTGCTTAAGATATTTCTTCGACATTGAGGTGGCACAAGGCAAGGATGGCATTGTTATTTCACAGCGCAAGTATGCACATGATGTCCTTCAAGAAACTGGGATGTTGAATGCCAAGTCTGCCAATATCCCTATGGATCCTAAAGGGCATTTGTATGATGCAAAGTCTTCTCCAGTTGACAGTACTTCTTATAGGCAACTTGTTAGCAAGTTACTTTATCTTACTATTACTAGACCGAACATTTCCCTAGCATCGTTTTAAATGCCATCGGCAAGGCCATTTTCGAGCAAGGGCCGTGCAGACACGGATAAAGTGTCGATTTACAGGGATATCGTTGGCATGTCGTTGGCATACCCTCAGCATGGTTGGCATACCGGCGAAATAGGTGCCCATGTCGAAGTTGCTGCTGGTTTTTTTGAATACTTTTATTATTTTTGTCGGTATGCATCTGCATGCCCATGAAATGCACACTTAGAACTTTATCGGCACGGTATCGAAATCGGCATTTCAAACCTTGTTCCCTAACAGTGGGAAAATTGAGCCAGTTTATGGATAGGCCTTCCAAGCAGCATTGGGATGCTGCTATGCAGGTGCTTAGATACCTGAAGAAGGCATCTGGTCGTGGTCCATTATTTTCCAGAGGTACTTCAATGCATGTGATTAGGTATTCTGATGCTGATTATGCAGGATGCCTAGTTGATCGGAAGTCTACCACTACGTTCTGCACTTATTTAGCTAGGAACCTTGTTACCTAGCAAAGCAAAAAGTAGAGCATTGTTTCTCGGTCTAGTGCAGAGTCTAAACATCGTGCTATGGCACAAACAGCTACAAAAATGGTCTGGGTAAGATCCCTCCTATAGGATTTATATATCCATATAGAGGCTCCCATGGAGATGAGGTGTGACAATCAGGCTGCAACTTATATTGCAAATAATCCTATATTCCATGAGCATACAAAGCATGTTAAGGTGGATTGTCACTGTTGGGAATAAGAGCGCATATGAGATTTGGACAATCCTCGAGAAGAGGTACACCCGAACCTCAAACAACGCCTATATTACTAATCTCTACAGTCACTACACCATAGATCCAATTCAACGAGGCATTATCTTTACATCTCTAGTGGCTTTTGAAGACCAGACGACAAATATTTTTACTAAAGCTTTATCTCATTCTGCTTTTGACATTTGTTGTGGCAAGCTGAGCATAATTAACATCTATGCTCTAGCTTGATCGGGAGTGTTGTAGGACTCCTCTTTTGTTATTCTTATTTTATGCTTGATCTAGTTGCACTATTTACCTACACCTCTTATTATATAAAGAGGTGTAGGGCCTTTCTTTTGGAATATGTTACAGTATCTCTTCTTATTTACTGCTTTCATATTTTCATTATTTCCTATGGTCCTCATATGTAATTTACCCACACCTCTCTCTATATAAAGAGGTGTAGGGTTTCCAAGAAATACAAGTTGATCATTCTCTCCGACTTGGCATCAGAGCGACGATCCTGGATTGGCACTTTGGTATCCCACTAAATACTTAGCCCCTGAACCTATCCACCAAAACCCCTTGTCTCCTCCTGCAGTCACGCTGTTGTGATCAGTCGCTGAGAGAGGTGCCTCGCGACCCTTTCTCCCTCTCTTCTCCTCGCGCGGACTCCATCCTCATGAGCGGCGGTAGCCACTGGTCAACAAGGTTGGCGGTAGCTGCCAGCAACAGGAGCGGCGACAGGGGGTCCAGCTCATGCTGGGCGGCACTGCTAAGGACCCTCTAGCCCTAGTGTACACCCTCGTTTGACCTAAACAGGGTCGGATTGGTTCCTAACATGATTTCTAGAACTCTGTTTTTCTAGATCTTGTGTTAGGACTTCTTTTCTCATGATTCGATGGTCTATATGATCTGAAAAGTCAAAGTTCAGATCTGTTTTAGAGGTTGTTCCTTCCTGTCTTGGCATCATGGCTACATCATCATCTGAAGTCACATCGGATGCTACATCAGAGAGTGGGAAAATAAAAAATCTGTGTTTCATTCCCATCATGAAGTTGGATGAGACCAACGATGCACGTTGGTCACAGACGTTCCTTATGACAATTGAAGGGCATGATAAGGTCACGTTCTCTTAGAATCTGAGCTTGCAAACCAGATTGGGAAGTATGCCACTTGGAAGAGGGACAACACCATAGTAAGAGCCTAAATCATGAATGTTGTGGCCCCTCATATTGGTGATGGAATCATGTATTTCAAGACAACAAAAGAAATGTGGGAATCTCTTCATGACACGTACTCTCATGTAAAGAACTCCAGTAAAGTGTTTCAGATTACTCATGACACGTTCTCTCTTAGACAAGAGGACCTCACTTTATCTTAGTATTACAGCAAGCTGAAGCGATTACTTGAGAATTACAATGCCTACAAGCCTGTTTGTACTTGTGCCACACAGAGAGAGTATCACAAGGAGTTTGCGGTACTCAAGTTCCCATCTGGCTTAAGCCCTGAGTATGAGTCAACACGATCCCAGATGCTTACACTGATGGAGCTTTCTACTCTGTAGGAAGCCTATAGTTAGGTCAGTTGACTTTTTGTCAAGGTTATTGTTCTAGAGACTACTGGCCAAACGTTTGCCTTTGCTGCTATAGGAGGTTGTGGAGGATGTGGTGGTCCTGTTATTCGGGGATGTGGACGAGGCTCGAGATAGCCTGGCAAGCCACACCCTACTTGTTCGTTTTGTGGATGTGTTGAGGCTACATGTTGGACTAAGCATGGCAAGCCTACTATTGCCAATCAGGTTGTGGCTTCTACTGAGACAGAGACATATATGGTTCCTAAAGCTGAGTTTGATGCCCTTGCCTAGAGACTTGCTCAGGTGACATAGGAGTCTCCATCCACATCAGATACTGATGCCTTCGCCTCCTCAGGTATAAAGTGTGCCTCTAGTATCTCTGTACTTCCTCATAGTAGTAGTTCTACTTGGCTTAGAGACTCTGGAGCTTCACAGCATTTGAGTGGCAATCAAAGATGTTTTCGACAACTTCAGTCTGTTACGTTAGGTCGTACAATGCAAGTTGCAGGTGGTCACCACTGCAGGGTAGACGGACAGGGGGAGGTTTCTCTTACTCCTAGTTTACGACTGCTTAGTGTCTTATTTGTACTAGGTTTTCCTGTTATCCTGTTATCCGTTAGCAGAATCACAAAAGACCTCAATTGTTGTGTCATATGTGATGATGTGGTCAATGTGTTTTAGGACAAGCTCACGGGGAAGATGATTGGTGGCGGACATGAAGAGGGGAGGTTTATCGCCTATTTTAGATTGATATAGCTACTTTATGTTAGAGCGAGCATAGTTTTACTGTTGGAACTGCACTGTAATGACATCATCATCTTGGACATCTTCCTCTACACAGGCTACGACGCATCATCCTTCATTTGTCACTTGCTATTGAGATCAAATGTGATGCTTGCCAGATTGGGAAACATCACTGAGCATTTCTTCTTTCTAGTTCTTCATTGTCTGAGTCTGTTTTGATTTGATTCATATGGATGTTTGGGGTTCTAGTAGAGTACCTGATAGATTGTGCCATAGATACTATTTGATTATTGTGGATGATTGCTCTTGTATGTTATGATTGTTTCTTTTAAAGAATAAGTTCGATGTGGGAGCAATTATAGAAAAGCTTTATTATTGAAATCAAAACTCAGTTCTCTACTATTGTCAAGTGTGTGTGCTCAAATAATGCTTTATAGTTTTGCACGCCTAGATTGCGTGCTTTTTACAGGTTGCATAGCATTATACATCAGACCTCATGTCATCATACATCCCAACAGAATGGGATACTAGAGAGAGCATGAACATATTCTGGATGTGACAAAAACACTTCTTGTACACCATAATGTGCCTTAGATGTATTGGGGCGATGCAGTGCTCATAGTGTGTTACTTGATCAACAGGATGCCCAGTTCTGTGTTATCAGATTCCTTGCAGATCTTGCATGTAGACTGTGATTTTTTTTGGGGCCACCTCGTACATTTGGATGTGTTGCTTTTGTACACATTACAGGGCCTGGGTGAGACAAGTTGGCACAGCTACTAAGTGTGTCTTTCTAGGATATACTCATACCCAAAAAGGATACCAATGCTATGATCCACTTACTAGGAGACACGTGAGTGTAGATGTCATGTTTCATGAGGCAGTACCTTATTTCTCTATCACTGCACGGCAGTTATTGTTTGCACCTTAGTCTCTGCCCATGCCTGTTCCACCTATATAGTTTGGTGATTTCTCCTTTACTCAGGTTCAGACTCAGTTATCTGAGGATTCAATTGATAACAGACTCAAAGATCCACCACTGATATATTAGATTCCAGTGTCATATAGACCACGTACTGCCACCTCCCCCCCTCACCTTAGTACCATCATCCTCCCCGACACAACTGTGTTGATGATACTGACGGTTTTGTGCCTAATGATGATTCTAGAGGTTCAGATAATGCTCCTAAGGAGAACTCCACTGTTGTTTTAGAGGATGATATTGACCTTTCGATAACAATACGAAAGGGACCTCGACGTTGTGCACATTATCGAGTTGTAAGTGCATCTATTTGTAATGGTCTGAGTGCTTCATTTGCTGCCTTTACAATGGCTCTCTCAGCGTCACATCTGCCTACCTTATATTAGGAGGCTATGCTTCATTTAGAGTAGCATCAGGCCATGAAAAAGGAGATGGTTGCTCTTCATTCTAAGGGCACGTGGCAGCTTACACCAAAGCCTACAGGAGCTTAGGCTATTGGCTGTAGGTGGGTCATTGCCTTGGAATACAACCCTGATGGGTCTATTTCTTAGCATACAGCTCGCTTAGTGGCAAAAGGGTTTACCCAGACTTATAGGGTGGACTTTTTTGACACTTTCTCAGTGGTGAGGCTTCCGACTGTTTGTATACTCCTTTTAGTGGTAACAAATAGAGATTGGGATTTACATCAGTTGGATGTAAAGAATGCCTTCCTCTATGGTGATCTTCAAGAGGAGGTGTATATGCAGTAGTTCCTTGGTTTCAAGGTTGAGGGGGAGTGTGTATGTAACCTGAAGAAAGCAATTTATGAACTCAAGTAGAGTCCTCATGCATGGTTTCAGAAATTGTTAAAGGTTGCGGAAGGTATGGATCTGAAGAGGTCCACCTCAGATCATTCTTTGTTTACCAGAAAACTGATAGAGGTGTGGTTGTGCTTTTTGTATATGTTGATGACCTTATCATAATTGGTGATGATGCTATTGGGGTAGTACATGTCAAAGAAAAACTGGTAGCGTAATTTTTCATGAAAGATTTAGGTTCCCTATGATTTTTCTTGGGCATTGAGGTGACTAGAGGAAAAGATGGCATTGTAGTCGGTCAGAGAAAATATGCTCTTAATGTTCTTAGGGATACTGGGATGTTAGGAGCCAAGGTAGCTAATATTCTCATGGATCCCAAAGTGCACTTGTATGATGTGGATGCAGAACATGTGGAGAGTAGGAGCTACATACAACTGATTGAGAGGCTTCTATACCTTACTATTACTAGACCTGATATTTCCCTTGCAGCTGGGAAACTCAGCCAATTTATAGAGAAGCTAACCAAGTAGCATTGAAATGTTGCAATGCGAGTATTAAGATATTTGAAAAGAGCACCAAGCCATGGTTTGTTATTCCATAGGGGGTCTCCTTTGATTGTTGTAGGATACTCCGATGCAGATTATGTTGGGTGTCTCGCAGATCGTAAATCTACCACAGGGTTTTGTACATATGTGGCAGGGAACCTAGTGACATGAAGGAGCAAGAAGCAAACTGTCGTGTCGAGATTTGTGTTGAGTCAGAGTATCGTGCAATGGCACAAACTGCAACTAAAATGGTCTACGTACAGCCTATTCTGCAAGATTTGCATGTGCAAGCAGAAGAACCCATGGAAATGAGATGAGACAATCTTGCAGCCACCACCTACATAGCCAATAATCCCATATTTCATGAGCACATGAAACATGTGGAAATTGATTATCACTATACTAGATATCTTATTTAGAAAGGTATTATCTATATAGTCCTACTTAGTTTATGGGACTAGACAACGGATATTTTCACAAAGCCCCCAAACAAAGCTGCTTTTGATACATGTTGTAACAAGCTAAACATAATAGTTATCTATGCTCCAGCTTGAGAGGGAGTGTTACAGTATCTTCCTATTTGCTGCTTTTATATTTTCATTATTTCTTATGGTCCTCTTATGTAATTTACCTACACCTCTCTCTACATAAAGAGGTGTAGGGTTCCCAAGGAATACAAGTTGATCATTCTCTCCAACTAAATAAGACAACCTTCTTGCCTGTTCTTTTGTCAAAGAAAAATCATTTGTCTTATTCAGAAAGAAAATCCTAGCCACTCTTTTATAGAGGTAAATTACAAGAAGAGTTCACTCTAAAAATAAGATGTTTATAACTAGTACACCAAATTATGAAAATAGCCAATAAAAGCCTAAACTCCAACACTCCTCAAGTTGAGGCATAGATATCTTCGAATCCCAACTTGTTAGTGATAAATTCATATCATTTTCAAAGTAAGACTTTGGTAAATATATCAGCCAGCTACAACTTTTCAGAGATGTAAGGTGTCCTAATCTTCCCTTTAAGCATAGAATTTCGTATGAAGTGACAATCAACTTTAATATGCTTCATCCTTTTGTGAAAAACTGGGTTTGAGGTTATGTAGGTAGCAGATTTATTGTCACAATAAATAGGAACAGGACTCTTCACTGACATGCTAAGATCAGTCAGAAAGGAGGTAATCAACATAACTTCACAAGCTATATGGGCCATGGCTCTATATTCAGCCGTTACACTAGACCTTATCACCACTGTTTGCTTCTTATTACACCACGAAACCAGATTCTCTCCAAGAAAGATTGCAAAACTTGTGGTAGACCATTTGTCCTTTACAAATCTAGCATAATCTGCATCGAATAAGCTAACTCCAAGTGACCATTTTTCCGATAGCACAGTCCTTTGCTAGGAGATCCCTTCAGGTATCGTAGAATCAGACACACATTTCTCTAGTGACTATAACATAGTCGTTCCAAATATTGACTGGCCTTGTTCACAACAAAACTGATATCTGGATGTGCAATGGTAAGATAGAGTAATTTTCCAATAACACTCCAATATCTATGCACATCTTCAAAAGGAGCATTCTCTGTTATATTAAGTAAGAGAATCAGTTAAAAATCATTATGGGAGCCCTACACCTCTTTATAAAGAGGTGTGGGAAAAATAATATAGTCCATAAGAAATAAAAGAAATGCACAGTGCCACTACAACACTACAAATAATCATCGTGGAACATGAATATCAATCATGTTCAGCTTGGAACAGCACGTCTCAAAGGTAGATCTCGCTAGGGGCTTTGTGAAAACATTTGCTGCCTGCTCCTCAAAAGTGACATTCGTAGTATGTAAAGTCCCAAACTGAATGAGGTCCCGACTGTAGTGGCAGTCAATCTTTACATGCTGTCCTCTCGTAGAACATAGGGTTATTGGCAATGTAGGTTGCTGCTCTGTTGTCACACCGCATCTCCATAGAGCTATCCAAAGGAACATGAAGATTTGACAGAACTGACGACCTAGACCATCTCAGTGGCTGTTTGGGCCATGGCTAGGTACTCTGACTTTGCACTAATCTAGATACAACTGTTTGCTTCTTACTCTATGTAACCAGATTGCCCGTAACAAAGGTGCAAAAACTTGTAGTAGATTTTCTGTCCCCAGCATAGCCAGCATAATCAGCATCAAAGTATGCTACAATCTCCATGGGCATTCCATTATGGAACAATAATCGTCATCCCAGTGCTTTCTTCACGTACCTAAGCACCTGCATTGCAACCTTCTAGTGCTACCTCGTTGGCTTATCCATAAACTGACTAAGCCTCCCAATAGACGAAGACAAGTCTGGATGAGTGATGGTGAGGTAAAGGAGCTTACCCACCAATTGCCTGTAAGCCCTATTGTCAATCGCCTCAAATCCCTTATCATATAAATGGGTCTTAGGATCCATGGGAATATTTGCTAGCTTAGCTGCTAACATGCCAGTCTCCTGAAGAAGATCAAGAGTTCTTTACAAGAGTACCACTCCATTCCTGCCACGTGCAACCTTAATGCCTAAGAAATACCTCAATTGACCTAGATCCTTCATGACAAACTTTTCTGATAGATGTTTCTTGACTTCATCTATCCCATTTCTGTCATTCCCAGTAATGATAAGATCATCAACATATACTAGGAGTGTCATAGTTCCTCTGCCAGTCTTCTTGGTAAATAAGGAGTGATCTAAAATAAAACGCCACAGACCAACCTACTGGAGCACCTTTGATAACTTCTAGATTCAGGCCCTTGGACTCTGCTTCAGTCAATAGATTGCTTTCCTTAATCTGCCCACACACTTCCCCTTAGTCTCGAATCCAGGTGGCTGGTGCATATACACTTCCTCTTCCAGGTCTCTGTACAAGAAAGCATTTTTCACGTCTATTAGATGTAAATCTCAATCATTGTGTACTACAGAAACAAGGATCCTAATAGTGGGAAGTCGTGCCACAGGAGAGAAGGTGTCGAAATCCACCCTATATGTCTGGGTGAATCCTTTTGCAACAAGTCTGAACTTGTATCTGGAGATAATGTCATATGGGTTGTACTTAACAAAAAACACCCAGCAACACCCAACTATCCGAGCACCAGAAGGAGGCAGCAGAACATCCCATGTCTGCTTGGAGCATAGGGTAGCCATCTCTTCATGGCCTGACGCCATTTTGGATCAAAAATGGCCTGCTGATAAGTACTAGGAACTTGTACCATTGACAAAGCCATGACAAATCTGCCAAAGGATTGGCCCAGATTGGTCATAGAAGCCTGGTCAGGCACACAATAGTGAGCATAACTGCGGGGTGCCTTCCTAATAGCAATAGGAAGATCAGAATCATCCGGGATTCCTGTGTGTTCCTCATTAGAAGACATTTCACCACTATCATGATCAGTACCATTAGGAGGATCAGGATGAACCGAACTATCACTAGCGTTAGGTATAATCTCAACTGTCTATGAACCATCAGCTGCTGGTGAGGGACGAGGCCCCTGAAATGTTGTGTGAGGCCTGTGATAGGTATACAATGACCCATGCAGTCTCTTAAAGTCATCTAGGGAGGAGGAGCTCATTTGTCCAGCAGTTGGTGATTTAGACTGAGCAGATACTTGAGTCTTTGCAAGTGAAACAGGCAAGGGAAGCAAGGTAGCATCATCATAAGAGCTTACCTGTCCAGCAGCAGAGAAATATGGTGTATCATCATGGAAAGTCACATTGACGTTAACATAATGTCTGTTCTACAGAGGATCATAGCAACGATACCTCTTTTGTGCCCTGGAGTATCCCAAAAATACGCACTTGACAGCACGAGGAGCAAGCTTGTCATGACTACGTGATGGCACATGGATGAAGGCAACACATCCAAAAGTCTTGGGAGGTACATGGAATAACTCACCATCTGGATGTAGAAGAATCGATATCTGCTCGTGAAGAACTGAGTTGGGTATCCTGTTGATGAGATAGGCCACTGTCAGAACTGCATCCCCCTAGTATCTCTGCAGTACATTGTGATGAATCAGAAGGGTACGGTTAACATCTAAAAGGTACCTGTGCTTCCGCTCTACGATCCCATTCTGTTGCGAAGTGTGAGGCAGGTGGTCTGGTGGACAATCCCATGGGTCCTGTAGAACTCCTTAAGTCTGGCAGAGCAGAACTCAAGGGTGTTATTGGTCTGCACCATATTCACTGTGGCTGAATACTGTGTTGATCTCCAGAAGGAGTCTCTATGCATCCTCCAACCTCTATTTTGTTCAACGGGAACACCCAAGCTACTCTAGAGAAATCATCTACGACAACCAGGTAGTATCAGTGTCCCATCCAATCTGGGACCTTGCTCAGTCCCCATATGTCCATATGAAGCAGCTGAAACAATGTCGAAGATCCGGTAGAGGTGCTAGTCGGAAAAGAGGATCAATGGTGCTTACCCAATTGGCAAGCATTACACTGTATGGTAGCAACTGGGGAAAGATGTGGCATCACCCTCCTGAGGTGATCCAGAGACAAGTGACCAAGACGAACATGCTGCTGTAGAACATTCCCGCTACCTTATTGAGTAGCTCCTATGAATAGTTCCTTTCCCAAGTGATAGATGCCATTCTCCTCTATACCTCTAACAATAATTCTCCCGGTGAGTTTGTCCTGAACAATGCATCCAACATCATCAAAGATCACTCTGCAGTTGAGATCCTTCATGATTCTGTGCACGGATAACAAATTGAGCGAGAATCTGGCATGTGCAACGCGCCAGACAGCTGCAAACTAGGGGTCACAGGCACCTCCCCCTTACCCCTACCTGGGGCATATCTGCCATCCGCCACTTGTACAGTCCTCCCTGGGGGAACAAATTGTAACGAATGGAAATAGGTTTGATCACCGCACAGATGCTACGACGCATCAAAGTCGATCAGCCACCCTACTCCATGGTGGCTCCTATAATGCTCCTGGTACACCAGACACACACTCTGCCATTGGTGTCAAGCAGACCACATTTAAGAAAAGAAGATGAATGTAGAGTCTGTTGTTCGTGTCAACTCAACCACAACCAGAAAAACAAATGCGTAAATTTGCTTCAACGTATTTCAGATCATGTGGTGAAGAAGATGGAGATTCAACCCCTAGACATGAATCCAAGGAGGAGGAACCCCGGATCTACGCCTAGACGTCGAACAAGGCCCCCTTGGGGACCAGCGAGGAGCGAGGTAGTTCTAGGACAGACCTAACACACTCGCCCAGGGACGGTTGTCCTCCGGCCGACGATTGCGGCATGTGCAGGTGGCTAGCAACGGAGGTCATCCACCAAGAGCACAAGGCGTCGCCCCCGGTGGCGGGGACACACGGTGAGGGCAAGCAGAGGTGCATGAGCTTGGTCTGCGACCGCTAAAGGTGGTGGCAGCAGCAGATTAGGTGCGCATGGTGGTGGCGGCACTTGGCCGAGCTGTTGCACGAAATGTACGCGTGGCGGCGACGGCTAGGACGGTGGCATGAGCACCCTCCAGCCAACAGGGAGGTCGGTAGCCCTTGCTCCAGCCGTTGGACGTCGGGGCAAAGGCGGTTTGGTAGCTGTTACGCCTGGTAGGGTTTTTCATGGACGGGTTTTAGCGATTTGTGGGGGTGGGATACCAGAACCTGCCTAAGATCGCACTCTGATACCAAGTAGGAGAATAGAATTAGTTAAAAATTATTATGGGAGACTTACAACTCTTTATAGAGAGAAGAGGTGTGGGAAAAATAACAACATGATCTACAAAAAATAAAAGAAATGCACAATACTACTATAGCACTATAAATAATCATCGTCTAACAATGCTTCCCTTTCTAGTCAACAGGTATCGCAGATGGCTTGGTTCCAAGGAGTCCTGCATCTTCCAAATTTCAAGTGCATACTTTCTTTGTAAGAGTGACATTCCATCCTTGCCCTTAACAACTTCTATGCCAAAAAAATAGAGGTCTCTCAGATCCTTCGTAACAAATGATCTCTAAAGGAAATTCTTCACCTCCTGAATACCACTCGTGTCATCTCCTATTAATATCATATTGTCAACATATACAACCAAAATTACTGTACTGTCTAATAAAAATAGAGTGGACATATGTAGACCTCTTGAATCCTACTTTCATCACCTCAACACTCAGTCGATCGAACCAAACCTTAGGACTTGATTTTAGGTCGTAGATTGCCTTATTCAATTTACATACTCCCCCCAACTTCATACCCTGAAGGTTGGCACATATATACTTCCTTATGCAGATCACAATATAAGAAGACATTTTTAATATCAAGCTGATATAACAGCCAATTTAGATTAACTACCACGGAAAGAATCACTTGAATGGAGCTGACACATGCCATAAGAGAGAAACTCCAAGAAGTCCACACCATATGTTTGTGTGAACCCTTTGCTTAGAAGATGAGCTTTAAATTTGTCAATTTTTCCACTTACTAGATATTTTACCATGTACGCCCACTTGCAGTCCACTACTTTAGTGTTAGTAGGAGTCGGTACTATTTCCCAAGTCTGACGAGATGTAAGTGCCTCCATCTCTGTGTTCATGGCTGTGGCCCACCTGGGATTCTGAGAAGCCTCATAGTAATTCCTTGGAATAATAGTACTACATAGTGCCCGAGAAAACCGTTGTACAAATATAAAATGTGATATAAGATTCAGATTACATGATCTTATCAGTTTTCTTAAAGCAATAGGCAGGTCATCACCCCTACTGTGGTCCTCTGCTGGACGGGAAGGATCATCTAGAGCAGGGATTGGTGGAGTTGTATCATCAGTGGAACCGGTACTTGGATCAACACGTGGAATAGGAATAGGTAGAGTGGCTGATATATTTGGTGGTGACTTTGCACTAGTAAACATGAGGTTGGAATTATGCATTCCATCCCTTAAGAGAAAAGTATGGGACTCACTAAAAAAATGCCACATCAGTACAAATGTGATACGGCTTGCCAACTTGGTCATAACATCGATAACCTTTCTGCATATGTGCATAGCCTAAAAAGACACACTTAGTAACTCTAGGAGACTTGTCAGGATGACTAAAATTGTGAACAAAGCAAGCATAACCAAATATCCGTAAAGGCAAGGGAAAGACTTCCTTATCAAGAAACAATAACTAGAAGGGAATAGAACCCTCCAAAACAGAAGATGGCGCACAATTAATTAAGTAGCCATAAGAACATCACCCCGGAATGACTTAAAGGACCTCCATAGAGATAAGTAGCGCCTTGGCAATGTCAAGAATAAGTTACGAGAAATAAATCACTTGTATTATTCACAAACACTACCTCTCCTTATATAGAGAGATAGGACAAAATACAGCATAACTCCAAGAGAAAAATAAAATTGCAAGAACACCCTCATACACAATAAACCAAGGGGTACAACACTCCCCCTCAAGCTGGAGCATAGATATCAATCATGCTCAATTTGGAACAACAAACATCAAAAGTAGATCTAATAAGAGGCTTGGTAAATATATATGTTGTCTGATTATTAGTAGAAACTAGAGTTGTGTTGTGTGTAGAGCAGCTCTTTCTGAATGATGTCCATCGTGCAATGACAATCAACCTCTACGTGCTTTATGTGCTCATGGAACATGGGATTATTAGTTATATAGCTGCTCTATTGTTATATTTCCATAAGTCCATCAATCTCAACATGCAAATTAGTTAGTAGAGACTAAATCCACATTATCTCAGCTGCAATTTGGGTCATCACCCTATATTCTGACTCTGCACTAGATCTAGAAACAACTGCTTGTTTTTTACTTTTCTAGGTCACAAGGTTGCTGCTCACATAAGTACAAACCTGTAGTGGATTTCCGATTTAAATGATATCTAGCATAATCTGCATTAGAATAGCCCACCACTGTCATAGAAGTCCCTCTAGTGAATAGAAGACCCTTCCCTAGAGCCTTCTTGGGGTATTTAAGGACCATTATTATAGCATCCCAGTGTTGTCGAGTGGGCTTAGCCATAAACTGACTCAACCTGCCAACTACATAAGATATGTTTGGTCTAGTTATAGTGAGGTACAATAGCTTCCCAACTAGCTATCTATACTGCCTGTAATCCACAATGTTTGCCTCAGTATCATACAAATGCACCTTAGGATTCATAGGTACATTTACTAGCTTGGTCCCCAGCATACCAACCACCTACAGGACATTCAGAGCTTACTTTCTCTAGGATAAAACACCACGACTTTTGTTGCGAGCTACCTCTATCCTAAGAAAGTACCTCAACGGACCCAGATCCTCCATCACAAATTGATCAGCCAAACATCTCTTTATCTTAGTTATCCCCTCTAAATCATCTCCTGTGGAAATCAAGTCATCAACATAGACAAGAACATTAATACCTCTCATTGTCCTTCTAACAAACGAGTGATCTACAGATGACCTCTAAAACCTTACAGATTCTACCACCTAAGATAATTTCTGGAACCAAGCACAGTGATTTTGCTTAAGGCCATAATGACCTTACATAGCCTGCATACACTCCCCTTGAACCTCATAACCGGGGGGTTGTTGCATATGCACCTCTTCCTGTAAATCCCCACACAAAAAAGCATTTTTGACGTCTAACTGGTGTAGCCTCCAATCCTTATGTACTGCAATTGCCACAAGAATTCTCACAGTAGACATGCGAGCAACAAGAGAAAATGTGTCAAAAAGTCTACTCCATATGTCTGAGTAAACCATTTTGCCACAAGTCTAGCCTTATACCTTGCAATGCAACTGTCTGGATTATACTTAAGTGAGAAGACCCAGCGACAACCAACCACAGTAGTGCCCTCTGGCAATGATGTCAACTCCTATGTGCCTCTAGCATGAAGAGCAGCCATCTCGTCCTCCATGATATGATGCCACTTTGGATCAAGCATGACCTCATGATATGTTATAGGAATATGAGTGGTTCCTAAGGCACAACAGAAAGTGGAAAACTTTGTTCCTAGACTATTTGTCACAAGTCTACTTGCAATGGGATATTTGGCACAACTCCATCGAGCCTTTCGAATAGATATTAGAAGGTCAAGATCATCCTCCTCAACAGGATTAGTAGGGGACCCATTTGCATCACTAAGTACATAATCACCAGTGTCTAAAGGTACAACACTCACCTTGCCTGGGGAGGCTGGAGGAGGCAGGGGGGACCTGCAAAGTAGTTTAAGGCCTTGTATAAGTACGAATGGGCTAAGCATATTTTTGTATCTTTAGAGTCATAGTGGTAGATGTCTCCATATTAGGAATAGCGCCAAGCGGTATAGGGGGTACATGCATAGGAGCAATATCAACAGTAGGAGGCAATCACGACTAAACGTAGAAAAATACAAAATCACCTCATGAAACATAACATCATCAGACAAAATGATAAGAAGCAATAAGATCAAAACACCAATATCCCTTTTATGTCCGTCAATAGCCTAAGGAAACACACTTCACCGCTCTAGGTGCCAGTTTATCCTGTCTAGGACCAAGAAGATGCACAAAGGCAACACAACCAAACACCCAAGGTGGAACATGAAACAATTGTTTATCAGGATACAAAATTTGCCATGGAATCTGTTCATCGAGAGTAGAGTTTGGCATCCTGTTAATTAGAAAACATGCAATCAACACTATATCTCCACAATACAGTGAGGGAACAAAATAGTGAATCAACAGGGTACATGCAACATCAAGTAAATGCCTACGCTTCCTCTTAGCCACACCATTCTGCTGAGAGGTATGAACACAAGTGGCTTGGTGTATAATGCCATTGGATTTATAAAAATATTTTAAACGAATAGTACAAAATTCTAATGCATTATCTGAACGAAACATTTGAATAACAATTAAAAATTGGATTTTTATTTCAATAATAAAATTCTCAACAATGTTTCCAACCATAGACTAATTTTTTATCAGGAAAATCCAAGAAACTCTAGAAGAGCCATCAATCAAGATAAAAAAATACCGATGGCCTAGCCGGTCAGGAATCTAACTAAGACCTCGTACATCCATATGAATAAGCTAGAAAACAAAAGTAGATCCAGTATGAATAGAAATAAGAAAACTGACACGATGATACTTGTCAAGTTGACAAGCATCGCAAACAATAGAAGCAGTGGAAGAAATATGAGGGATAACGCGTCTGAGTCTCTTCGAGGGTAGATGATCAAGGTGAACATGCCATTTGAATGGAGATCCAAAAACACCCCCCCCCCCATGGCTAATAGCAGCAATGGTAATAGGCGAACGACACAGATGGTATACTCCCTTTCTTCACGTCTTCCACCGATCGTCCTCCCTGTGAGCTTGTCTTACAAGACACATGATTGTGCATCAAATATAGCTCAGCAATTTAATTCCTTAGTAATGTTACTAATAGAAAGCAAATTGAGAGGAAAACCTGGTATATAAAGAGCATTAGACAATTGTAGAGAGATGATAAAGGAACATCTCCCTTTCCAACCACTGGGGAATGGCTTCACTGGTTAATTAGGGTTAGCTGGAGGGGAGTCATTGGTTGACCTGCATCGGTTGGAGGGGCGACGTTGGCGGTGCATGGAGTGATGGCGGCACATGGGGTGCCAGCAAGGAGGTTCAGTCGATGGGAGAAGTAGGGAGACCAGTGGAGGTGATCGAAGGCTTATTTGGGTGGGATATCAAGAGCTACGATCTAGAACCACCTCTCTGATACCAAGTTAGGAGAAACAAATCACGTGTTATTCAGAAACCCTACCTCTCTTTATATAGACAGAGGTGGAACAAAATACAGCATAACTCCAAGAGAAAAATAAAATTGCAAGAACACCCTCACACACATAGTAAACGAAGGGGTACAAGAGGTTTGCTGAATGATCTCATTGAAACATTTTATCTTGGTAGAAAAAGTATTTTGCACCTCCAAAAAAAACTTTATTATAGAAAATGGTTCAGACTTATTTTTTAACAAAAAACTCCAGGACACATGACTAAAATCATCAACAAAAATCACAAAAGCCTTGTATCGAGACAGTAGGTACAAGACATTGACCCCAAACATCATAATGAACTAGATCCAGAACAGTGGAACATGTATGTCCTATACGAGAGGAAAAGGCCCCAAGTTGGCATGCCTTACAATAAAAAATAGTAGTATTAGGAATATTTGGATACATCTGGCGTAGTTGGGTGACCAAGTCTGGAATGCAAGAGGATTGAAGGTGATGGAGGTAGCCTTAGCAAAGATAGTAGGAGTATCTAGGTAATACAACCTGCGATGCTCATAACCCCCACCAATCGTCTACTTTGTTTGGATGTCCTAAAAGCAACAATGATTTTCATCAAATATAGTCTGACACTTCAACTGTTTGCAAATTTGACTCACAGTTAGTAAACTAAGGGGAAATTCAGGAGCATAGTAAACATTTAAAATCTCCAAGCGAGGTGAAAATTGAACACTCCAAACTAAGGTAGCAAGATAATAATGCCATTGCCAAACAAACTGAGGTAATCATGGTACAATCTCTCATAGAGACAAGACTTGCACCCTTACTAGTTAAATGAGTAGAAGAACCAGAGTCTCTAATCCAATTAGATGTACCTGAGTAGCTGGCTTGTGTAGCAGTACCTGTAGTCAAAGCAGTAGTAAAGGAGGATGAGGGAGGCTCACTCCTCAGGAAAGAGCGGAGATGATCAACTTCATCGGTTTTGAATGGAAAACCAGCAGCAGCCGGATCAGGGGGGGTCTTTACCTTAGAAGTAGAATTACTAGTAGTATAAGCTCGCTTGGCCCATGCTAGCCGTCTAATCTTCTCCCACTACTGGTAAGAGGAATGGTTGGTCTTTTGGCAATGGACACATGGTGGATAAGATCTTTGGCTAAGGCCTCCATCACACCCACACCCATGTCCGCGTCCACTCAACTGACCACCTCTCCCCCTAGAGGTAGCAAGTGTAGTAGCATCAGGCACAATAGTGGGCATAGAGGCTGAAGAGTTGTTATTTGCATCAATCTTCTGAAGACGGTTGTATACCGTTTCCAAGCTTGGAATAGTATTTGCGAACAATATTTGATCTTCGGTAGACTGATATTGAGAAGATAATCCATCAAGAAACCTATATGTTTGCCATTCTGCATGCTTTGTCACCTTCTTACCATAGCAAGTAGGTTAAAAAACATCCAACTCTTCATAAAGACCCTCCATAATAGTGAAGTAGTTGATCAGAAAAAAGATCACCCTGGTTCGTGCTCCATATACATCAATAGATATCAGCACCACAAGAGCTACTAGCCTGCATCGAATAGCGGCGATCTAAGACATCCCACATGTCCTTAGCGGTCTTCTTATAAAGCATATTGGATGTGATCTTCGAATCAACACTATTCATGAGCCAATTCATGACCAAGTAGTTATCCTTTTCACACATTTTGTACTTGTCATCTTGGGTAGCATCAGTGAGCACATGAAGATGCTCATGGCCTCCAACAAAAATACGGAATGCCCTCGATCAAAGTACATAATTCTAGGGCCCCATCAACTTAATTCTTGTCCCTTGAACAAATGCCAAGGCATGAACCTTGGCCTTTGAGCTAAGGGTCGAAGACTCCACATTGGCGATGAAATTAATCAAAAGAAAACACAGTCTTTCCATGAAAAATCAGATCTTCATCAACATCAATAAATCAATAGCACATAAAGCAGGGCACCAAGTGCCTAGATCATGTAGTCAGGAGATAGAAATCCCGCATCCTGTTGTGTGAACCCAAACAACGATCAGACGAGCCTGTTCTGGCTAATCTAATCCTCAAGGGCAGCAAGAAGAGGGGCTTGTCCAAACACCTGCAGCAGCACAATGGACACCACCGGTGCTGCCGTAGGTGCTCTCCAACAGGCGATGTGGCTGCAGCCTCCTCTGACAGCTACTGAGGGCCCAGCAGCACTGCAGCAACCCACAGGAGGGGTTGGCAGTGCTGCAGCAGGACTCCCCCTGGGTGGCAGCGCTGCAGCAGTCACCCCCTTAGGCGGTGGCACTGGGAAGATGGGGAGCAAATCACGTGTTGAATCCCAAGAACAGGGAGTTGAGGGAACCAATCACAAGAACAAGAGATGATTTTTTATGATAGTTGGTGGGATATCAAAACACTAGGCTAGGATTGTTGTTTTCATGCTATGTCAGAGAAAAATCATTTGTCTTATTCAAAAAGAAAACCCTAGCCTCTATCTTATAGAGAAGAGGTACGGGTAAATTACAAGAAGAGTCCACTCTAAAAATAAGATGTTAATAACTAGTACACCAAGTTATGAAAATAGCCAATAAAAGCCTAAACTCCTACAACTTTCATTGGTGACAATCATCTCATAGAGGACCAGGAAAGAGAATGTTGTGCCTACCATAAAGGTAAATCTTACCAAGTCATTGCATTGCTTGAGATGAGTAATCGGATTATGGAAAAGATAATTGGAAGTACAATGGCAAGAATAGTTCCAGCCACATGAAGTGCCATTCCTGAAACAAGAAAATTAACCACAACAGAATTGCTTCAATAATATTATGCTATCAAAATATAACTTATGTGTACAAGTACACATATCCAAATCTCACAAGTATTTATCATGTTCTCTCAAATGCAATTTCATGTTGAGCCTCGAAGTTGCACATAATTATATAAGCAGTAAATAATCATTGGTGTACTTAGGAATTACAAGTATGCACAATCCCCCTATACGTAGGATAAGCTCTCTTGAACTCGTGGTAAACAATACGGTTCATATTACACAATGTCAAAAAAGCAGCTTATGAGAAATGAGAAAACCTTAAAGAAAGTAGCAATCATTATGTAAGTAGCACAAAGGAAGAACTTATTAATTACAAGTCCACAATTTGCATCTTTTTGTCATGTTGTTGAACATGTAAGAAACTATATGGTGCATATGTTTATAATATTGATGGAAATGAATGGAGGAAACAGGAGGACTAATGGATCTACCATGGCGATCATTCTTATAGTTAAAAAAAGAATCTTTTTTACTTCCAGGATTTCTCAAACGAAGAGGTTTGTTGTGATTTCAATATTTGAAAGGGGAAATTTCGGAGGGAAGCCAAGGCCGCACCTGAAGAAGCAAGGATGGCAATGTCAAGAAACAGAAACAGATAAGTGCTTTCCAATTGTAAGGCTGACACAAGGGATTCCATACTTAGATGACAAGTTGGATGTTCCGGGTTTCACGATAGAACTAACAGCTCTCTTCTTCTAACATGTCCAAGAGCAGGCATTCTTTTTCATTATTCGCGTTTGACTCGAGTTATTATGTTCAAGGGTGGTTTCTTGTTTGAGGCTTTTTGAAGAGTGTTTGCAATGTGGACAGGTCTGTGTCATTTGCTTGTTCTAGTTGAGAGCATTTCTAATTTGTAATAGTATCAGCAGCCTGCTTTTGAATAAAACTTTAAATGGATATCATCCATTCCATTCAAAAAAATGTGTATGCGCAAGTGTAGTAAGAGTCTCCATCAGAAACTAAAGATCC
This sequence comes from Thalassia testudinum, assembly GCA_037157565.1. Taxonomy (NCBI): domain Eukaryota; kingdom Viridiplantae; phylum Streptophyta; class Magnoliopsida; order Alismatales; family Hydrocharitaceae; genus Thalassia; species Thalassia testudinum. Next base: position 115,475,079 of record JAZHRO010000036.1, on the reverse strand, counting down.
ATTCACCACATCAAGCACATCACGAGTATACATGAATTATCCATGAATGGAGCACCTCAAAGTCCCATTAATTAGCAAAGATCTCAATTAGGGAAGGATCCTTCAAGTTTGCACAGTTTGACCCTTGAAATGCATTACCCCCATTGCATTTCAACCAAAAATGAACCTTCTTTACCAAATTGTATGGACTGCATGGCTCCCACTCAAACTTTGTGCCAAATAAGCAAGAACATACTAAATGGTACCTAAATCTCCTCCAAGAACTCATTTAGCCTTTCATCGAGTATCTTGTAATGGTCAATATTCAATTTGTCACACCTTCATTTCAATCTAGGACATTGATTAACCTTCTCTCAAGATGCTTGAGACAACTTAGAACTATCTACCAGCCTCATTACATAACTGACCAATTTTAAGTGGCCAACAAACTACCTCAACATATCTGTTTCTGACAAATGCATTGTTAGAGGGCATCATATGTTATGAAATTTGTTGCATTTAATGTCCTTGATTTTCTTTTTCTTATGTATTTGTTTGCTTCTGCACTTGCTTCCTATTTGAGGCTTCACTATGATTTACAAATAAAGGCAGAACCCAAACAATAGTATCATTGATTACTCTTGCAACATGGTATCAGAGCAACGACCTAGTTTTGTGGTCCAATATCCCACCAAACACATAAAAATTAGGTTATGTCCAGCCTCAAACTCGAGAATCCACACCATCCAATCTCCATTGATCCTTTAATCCACACCACTCCTCTTTGGTGACCTCCACCAAAGTCGCATTGCCTCTAGCAACTTTCTCGTAGACGGCACTATAGTTCCAAAGAGGTCTTCTTCATGCCCTCAAGCTGACAATAATCTTTAGAAACCCTTAGGCGGCACAGCCCAATGAAGACCTGACCCCATTAGGGTCACTCTTTGCCAACAAACTCTTTAGGGTCAATGCTAGTTTCATCAATAGGTCCAATGGCCTTCTTAAGGCACTATTCAAGCCTTTTGTAGCCTAACATTGTTGATCTCCTTCTCTACTGCTTCTATGGATGTGATTATCTCTCCTTTCAAATGCTTTAAACATGAAAGATTACCTGATTTCACCTTTCAAATATGTCGGGCTTCATGGTCGTGATTGCTCTATCTATTTTTGTGTGATTTAGTAGTCAAGAACTAATCGTTAGGTCAAAGGCAACCTAGTAGCAACTCTATAAGGCACTCTTACCACCAAAAGTGCCCTTTCTTCATAGATACCATCTCCTAAGGGGAGTACTGGAATGCCAAAAATTCATCTCACCAACAAGCATGTCTATGCTAAGCTAGATAGGTAATCACGTTCTTTCTAGTACTACCCATAACTCTAAATGGATTGCAAATTTAGGCTCTTTCTTTAACATCATTACTGATGTTTTAAGCCTCTCCAGCACTTGCAAACCTGTTTAATGTAGACCCTTCCCCATTCCATTCAACTATCATGTATAGTTGAACTGATTGATCTTGCCACTACTAAGTGCATATTGCCATCCGCAAGGTATGAAAAGCATTGAGCAGTACCGGGCTCAACGATTTAGGGTGATAAGCAGCACTTTTGGCTGCCATAGTTCTTATACAAGTGATAGGAGGTTTATCAGAAGATTATGCCTACTAATATCTTCTACCTATATTTTGACTATGCTTTTTTGCCATTCAAGATTGTCACTTGACTGCATCAATTGTTAGTCGCCAATGAGTCTTGTTGAGTTATTTATTTTCTGTTATATTTTTTGTTATATCTTTCAGAGTGAGGGCATACTTGTACCCTTTATGCCTCTCCATATAAAGGTACCTAAGATCTTTAATAAGCATTGTTTGGCATTTCAATCTAGCATGATATCAAAGTATCGATCCTAAACCAGTGGTTTGGTATCCTACCAACCAAGGCCTCCCACACCTTACCGAAACCCTAGGTCATCATTGGAGCGCCACCAACGTTAGGCCACCTCTAGTGGCCTCTTACTCTTGCTAGGTCCTCCATCGAGGTCTTCTCTCCTTGCTATCATCACCTTGAACGGTTGTTGCGTGGCCTGGGCAATGCCGCTAGGGCCAGAGCCACCACATCGCCGCCATCACAAGTGTTGCCACCGCCACTTAAGGTTATCGTCGGCACTGAGGGGCTTCCTTGCCACCTCGTGAGTGCAACCCTAGGCTTCTAGAGGCCTCTACTAGCCCTCTCTACCACTGCAGCACTGCCACAGGGCTGTCGGAGCACCGCCTTGGCTCCTAAGCGCCGCTACAGTACTGCAGTGGCTCTCCCTTCTTCATTTCAGGTAGCGTAAGGTCTGCAGAAGGCAGGAAGTGACCTCTTTAGGGCTTCATCTAGTCCCGAAGGGTCGTTTTTACCTCTGTTGTCATCTCATCAGATCGAGAAATGGTCTAAGTTGAGATCATTCAGATATGTGACAGGTTTCTTAGACTTGTTATGATTTGATTTTTGATTGTACTGCATATTTGATTGGCTCTTTCCAACATATCGGGCATCACGGAAGATAAAAAGGATGCTTCTGGCAACTCAGCGAGGAAGATATCTACCCCGAGCACATCTTTTTTTATGCAAGGAACCACTATTAAGTTGCGTGACTCCAACCTCCTATGGTCTACCTTTCTTTCCCTATTTGTGAGATCACGTCGGAAGAAATGCACTTCTCACAGGTGTCGGATAAAACATGGATTTCCTCAGGGACATCAGACCACTTCTATTGCTGATGCTTTTGTGGCTCAGATGTCTTAGTACTACTACTAGTGCCAGAGGTGTTCATAAGCCATCTTGGCTTGCAGACTCACGTGCATCCTCCCACATCACAAGAGATGCTATCTTTTTTCGTTTCTTCAACCATTGACTACTCCAATACATGTCAGAGTAGCTGATGGTGACTTGTCCCCTGTGACAGGCTTGGGTGACATCTCCCTATCCACTACTTCGCCTCTCTTTGATGTTATGCATGCATCCAAATTTACTTTGAATTTAATGTCTATCAATCAAATTACTAAGGCATCAGTGTTTCATGATCACTTCTTCATACAGGATCTCCTGACAATGAAGCAGATTGGTGGGAGGCTTGAGTAGGATGGCCGATATTTTCTTGACCTCCCACTAGAGCATCATTCCATGGTTGCCACTTTTGCTTTACAGTGGCATCTTAGACTGGGACATTCTACTGTTGTGTTCTTCATTTCCAGTTTCCTGACATGCAGTTTCCTAACTCATTTTCTTGCGATGCTTGTCAACTCGGTAAGCATTATAGAGTTTTCTTTCCTAGTAGCTATGGTAGAATTGAGTCTATTTTCTCGCTTGTTCATGCTGATTTATGGGGCCCATGTCGGGTCAGGAGTCTTAGGGGTTTTCCGTATTTTTTTGTTTTGGTGGATGATTATACCTGTGTCAGTTGGGTTTTTATGATAAAAGAGAAATATGAAACCCCTATGAAATAAAAACTCAATTCTTTATTACTATTCGCATGTTTCATATTGACAATGAGCATAAGTTTATGAATTCTACTTTGACTTAGTTTTTTCAATCTCTTAATATTATACATCAGACCTCTTGTGTTCATACATCCCAACAGAATGGAGTGGTTGAATGCAAATTGAGGCACCTTCTTGATGTTGCCTGCCCTATTATGTTTTAGATGCATGTTCCTACCACCTTTTGGCTGATGTTGTGCTTATGGCTACTTTTTTGATTAGTCGTGCATCTTCTTCTATTCTTGGTGGGAAGATTCGGTATTCTATTTTGTTTCCTAATCAGGAGCTTTTTTCTCTTCCTCCAAAAGTGTTTGGATGCGTTTGTTTTGTTCATTTATTCAAGGTGGACAAACTAGCTTTTGGATCTGGTAAGTATATTTTTCTGGGTTATTCTAGAACCCGAAAGGGGTATAGATGTTATGATCCTCTTTCACATCGTTTTTATGTAAGGATATGACCTTTTTTGAGGACATGTCATATTATACTGCTGTTAGAAAGTCTCCCAGTGTCACATAAAATGTTCCATTGCCTATGCCCAGTGCTGCACCTATAGGTCCCTTTGAGCCACCTCTACCTTATGATGTCTCTCCTATTGCCTATCCTAGACATCCTGAGGTGTCCACTACAGATACCTTCCCCCAGCACTTTCAGCGTAGACCTCCTACCACTGTACAAGTAGAGGAATCACTTTCTACTATTCCTACTCAATCCTCTGTTGATACTATTGATTCAGATGGAGGTCCAGACCTTGCACCACCAAAAGTACCTGATGTGGATCTTCCTATTACTTAGAGGAAGCCACAACGATCTTGTGCTAAATACTTTATTTCCAATTATACGTCACTTGATCATTGAGGCTATCATCTCTTGTAATTGACAGCAAAAATATTCCCAGGAATCATGTTGAGGCTTCTCAGGACTCTTCCTGGACCTTGGTCATGGAGGAGGAGATGGCTGCTCTTCAGTTAAGGGAAACCTGGGAACTTGTTAACCTATCCTCTAATGCTACTATTATGGGGTGTAGGTGGGTGTTCACCCTGAAATGCCACCTAGATGGTACAGTGGAAAGATTTAAAGAATGACTTGTCGCCAAAGGTTACACACAAACTTTTAGTGTTAACTATTTTGAGACATTTTCTCCAGTAGCCATACTCAATTCAGTGAGGATATTTCTTTTGGTGGCAGTCAATAGTGGTTGGTTAATTTCTCAGCTTGATATTAACAATGATTTCCTCTATGGTGATTTAAAGGAAGAGGTTTACATGAAACAACCCCTTGGTTTCGTTTTTGAGGGGGAGTGTCAGAAAGTCTACAGATTAAAAAAGGCTATTTATGGCTTCAAGCAAAGCCCCAGGGCCAAGAGATTTAGTAAAGCTGTGCAAGGGTTTTAGCTTTACTAGATCCACTGCAGATCACTCTGTTTTTACTATGCATGGAGTTGCTAGATCTGTTATTATTATTGTGTATGCAGATGGTATAATACTTACTAGAAGTGATGAAACATGGATAGAAGCTACCAAAAGGTTCTTGTATTATTAGTTTGTTACTAAAGATCTAGGAATGATAAATTATTTTTTGGGCGTTGAGGTGCAGCATGTTGGTGGTGGTCTAATTTCGTCACAAGAGAAATATGTTCTTGACATGCTAAAAGAGATAGGGATGCTGAGTTGCAAGCCTACTAGCATTCCTATGGGCCCTTCTTTGCCACTTGCAAATCTTGAGAGTCCATTGCTGGAAGATGTCACCAGATATCGTGCTATGGTGGGGAAACTATTATATCTGACTATCACGAGACCTAACATTTGTTTTGTTGTGGGGAGACTGAGCCAGTTTACACAGCCTCCTAGAGAAGTACACTGGAATGGTGTGTGTCAGGTACTGAGATACTTCAAGCAAGCTCCTGGTAAGGGGTTGTCATTTGTGAAGCATGGTCATCTGGATGTCTAGGGGTATTTGGATGCAGATTATGCAGGGGCACATGAAGATAGCAAATCTACTATTGGCTACTGTACCTATGTGGGTGGTAATTTAGTCACATGAAAAAGTAAGAAGCAAAATGTTGTCTCCAGATCTAGTGCAAGATCAGAGTATAGAGCTATGGCCCATACTACTTGTGAGTTCCTATGGGTGAGATCTATTTTATGTGATTGGGAGTGTCTACTTCTGGTCCTACTCCCATGTATTGTGATAACAAGGTGGCTGCATTTATTACCAATAGTCCTGATTTTCACGAGAGAACAGAGTATATAGAGGTTGATTGCCATTTTATCAGAGATGCCATTACTTCCGGCAAGATCACAACACCTTATATTGCCACTAAAGATCAGATTGCAGATGCCTTCACCAAAGCACTCTTCAAGAAGCATTTAGAGTTGTTATGTACCTAGCTAAGCATGCTTGATGTTTATGCTCCAATTTGACGGGGAGTGTTGAGTTATTTATTTTCTGTTATATTTTTTGTTATGACTTTTAGAGCGAGGGCATACTTGTACTTTTACCCTTTGTGCCTCTCTATATAAAGACACCTAGGATCTCTAATAAACATTTTTTGGCATTTCAACCTAACAAGTCTTTATCTCCTATTGATAGTCTTAATAGTCCATTAACTAGTTCTTTCTCCATCATCAATGTATTACATGCACCTAAATTCACCTTAATTTTACTTTCTATTATCACTCAAATAACCAAAACCTTACGCTATAGATTTGTATTTTGAGTCATTTTTTGTCCTATAAGATCTTCAAACAATGAAATAGATTGGTAGAGGATTTCAGCAAGATGACCCTTGCTAGCTCATCCATTTTATGCAACATTATAAAGCCGATAGTCAGTGTTCAATTTGCCAGGTCACTAACTAAGGAGTATACAATATGTAGGGGAGTAATCGAAGAGTACTTAAATGGGGAATTTTTTAATATTTAAACATATATATTCATAAAATATATTAATAAGATGTATTTACGTGCACAATTCATGATTTCACCAAGTAAAATATCACATAAAGATAACCTATTTTGAAGCTCAAGGTGATGAAAATAAGCTACAAAAGATAAGTCCATGGGAAATAAATAACATAATCTTAAAGTTTTTAATCATTGTAGCCTCTAATCGAGTCAGATTGGGATCAACTAATGAACCCGCATGTAGAGATCAACCTTATAGACAATTGACTAGGCTGACTACTTAGCTAAATAGTTGAGCCAGCCAACTATTGGCCCGAGTATGGGTACTCGGTTTGGTGAAGGGAACAATTAGGACTACTTGGTTGAGTAATTGGTAAATTTTTACAACAATGTTTTTATGCAAAGCCAACATAACCTTACAATAGATGGTACTGCCCTTCTACAGTGGCATATTCACTGCATCATCCAAGTCTTTCTTTTTGTCATCAATTCCTTGTCTTTTCATCCCCAGAGTTTTTTAATTGTAAGGTGTGTCAACTGTGCAAGCACCACAAGTCGTTTCCTCCTTGGTGTAACGAAAGAGAGGACTGATGGTGATTGTGCCAAATAAGAGGTATCAAGGGCTTCCATTACTTTCTAGTCTTGGTTGATGACTACATTCAGGCTTCCTGAGTCTACATGCTAAACGAGAAATCTTAAGTTCCATTAACCATAAAGAATTTCTTTAAGGAAATGAAATAGAGACCCAATTTTTTCTACTGTACTAGCAATGATGGTCTTAAGTTCTTGAATAAGGAATTATCCACTTTTTGCTTCCTTACAGGTGATTAATCAAATTTCTTGTGTTAAGATTTCACAACAGTAGCTGAGAGAAAACTTCACCTTTTCGATGTTGCCCTTACCATTATGTTCCAAATGAATGCTCTTTGATACTAGTCCAACGCAATACTAACTACATTAATACAGCTTCTTCTTCTATTCTAGGTGGAAAAACACCGTACTTTCTTATTTATCCTGGAAAGAAATCACTCTTTACCTCCCAAGATTTTAGGTTGTAATTGTTCTGTACATCTATTTCAGGCAAATAAATTGGTTCCTTACGCAGTCACACATCTCTTCCTTCGCTACTCTCGAAAATTGAAGGGATGCCGCTAATACAGTCCTACTACACACTCTTACATCGGTGCAGATGTTACTGTGGAGATTTGGAGGCTAAAAAATTTTATTATTAAATCTCAAAAAACAAAGCGTAAAGTTTGATCCCTTTATAGAGGGATGGAACCAATCATAATTCCATTATAAAAGAAAACAAAACACATCTCTTCAAATCTTATCAAATCTCTAACCATCCTAAAACATCTCTAATATTTCTTTAAAACAAGTAATAGGAAGCACAAAATAGGAAGTGGATAATTTCACTCCTAACATTAGATTTTCTCCAACATGCTCCCCCAAGTTGGAACGTACATGCCTAACTTGAAGGAGTATTGCATTGGTAGACGCTCCCCCATTTGATATAGTCAAGGCTATAGCACGCATGTAGATCACGCATATACTGTGGCCACAAATTAAGAGTCAATCTAAAGCACGAACATTGATTACTTCAGTTGAACTGTAGACCGATCAAAGGAACTTGAACTAAGCTAATCTGGATACTTAACTTTGTTGGGAAAAATAAATGATCTTATTATTCTTTGAGAGCCCTAGTACCTTTATATAGAGAGGTATAAGGAAAAATAACATAACATACCAGCATACAAATAAGAAATTATAAATAAATCACAAATACAACTCAACACTCTCTCTCAAGTTGCAACATAAACATTGAGCATACTCAACTTGGAACATATGGTCTAAAGTCATTTCCTAGAGAGTGCTTTCGTGAAGATATCTAGTATCTGATCTTCAATGCTAATGTAGGGTGTGTAGATCTTCTTGCTCATGATGACCTCTCTAATAAAGTGACAATCCGCTTCAATGTGTTTTGTCCACTCATGAAATACATGATTATTAACAATGAAGGTAGCAACCTTATTGTCGCAGTACATAAGAATAGGCTCTGAAACATAGATGTCAAAATCCTACAAAATGGATCAGACCCATAGTAACTCACAAGTACTGTGTGCCATGGCTCTATATTCTAATGCAACATTAAACCTTGAGACCATTGCTTGCTTTTTGCTCCTCCAAGTGACAAGATTGCCCCCCACATAGGTGTAGTACCCAATGGTGGACCTCATGTCCTCATGCACCCCAGCATAATCAACATTGAAATAGCCACACACATCAATATGCCAATGGTTTTGAAAGTGACACCCCTTTTTAGGGGCACACTTCAAGTATCTAAATGGGAGATAATAATCAAATCTAATTATCAAATGACCCAATGCCTTTTTATATAGAGGTGAGGTATTGGAAAAATATCAGTGCATGTCCAACATAAACTAGAAAATAATAAAACAGGACATAAATAGACAAAAAGGAGTATCTCAACACTCCTCAAGATGGAGCATAGATATCAATCATGCTCAACTTGGAACAATAGTTATCGAAGGCCGAACATAGAAGAGGGTTCATGAAGATATCAGTTGTCTAGTCCTTAGATGTGACAAATGGAGTACGCAACATCCCATGCTAAATCAGGTCTCTGGTGTAGTAGCAATCCATCTCAACATGTTTTGTTCATTGATCGAGCATGGAATTGTAGTCTATATATATGGCTGCCCTATTATCACAACTCATCTCCATGGGCTCGTCAATATGGACAAGCAAATCACGCAGTAGAGACCTCACCCAGATCATCTATGCAGTTGTTTGGGCTATTGCCTGATATTCTGACTCAGCACTGGAGCGAGAAATCACTCATTGTTTCTTGCTCCTTAATGTAACCAAATTTCCTACCACAAATATATATAACCTAGTAGTGCATTTCCCGTCAACAACACTCCTTGCATATTCAGTATTAAAATATCCAACTATTGTCATGGGAGACCCTTTTTGGAATAGGATTTCACATCCAGGTGCCTTCTTCAAGTATTTGAGCACCTGCATAGCTGCCAACCAATGTTGCTTAGTCGGCTTCTCTATAAACTGACTAAGCTTTCCCACAACCAAAGCAATATTTGACTTGGTAATTGTCAAGTACAAAAATTTCCCAACTAATTGCATGTAGGATCTACTACCAACATACTCTGCTTGCTCATCATAGAGGTGCACCTTGGGGTCCATAGAAATATTGGTTGGACCCCAGCACACCTGTCTCCCGTAGCATATCTAAGACATATTTGCACTGAGAAAGTACAATGCCCTGCTTGCTTCTAGCCACTTTTTTACCCAGAAAATTCTGTAGTTGACCTAGGTCTTTCGTAACAAACTGCTCAACCAAGGACCTCTTGACCTCAACTATTCTAGCTTTGTCATCACCAGTAATAATGAGATCATCAACATAAACAAGCAATGCCATAATTCTCTTCTCAGTCTTCCTAACAAAAAGAGAACCAAGCTCATCTTCTTCACTAACTCTACGAGCTTATGGAATCAAGCTCTCAGATTCTACTTAAGGCAATAGATGGCCTTCTTGAACCTACACACACACTCCCCCCTGAACCTTGAATCCAGAGGGCTGCTACATATATAACTCCTCCTGAAGAGCGCCGTAAAGGAAGGCGTTCTTCACATCGAACTGGTGAACTATTCAGTCCTTGTGAAAAGCAACAGAAATAAGTATTAAAACTGTCAGTAGGCGAGCAACTAGGAAGAAAGTATCAAAGAAGTCCATCACGTACGTCTAAGTGAATCCCTTTGCCAAATGAGCCTTATACCTTAAAATAGACCCATTAGGGTTGTAGCTAAGGAAAAATGAGCAAGTTAGCTTTATTCTCTAACCCTACCTCTCTATATGTAGAGAGAGGTGGGGGAAAATTGCAAAACAACCCCATGAAGAAAGTAAAAACTGCATAACACCACATAGCACTAACAAACCAAACCAATAAACCAAACAACTAACTAGACTCCATAACACTCCTTGTATAGATATCAATCATACTCAGCTGGAATCCGCATGTATCAAAGGAGGATCTAACCAGTGGCTTGGTAAAGATATCAGCAATCTGAGACTTTGATGTAACCTGGGAGGTGAAGATAAACTCCTTCTGAATCAAATCTGTGGTGTAATGGCAATGTACCTCCACATGTTTGGTGCGTTCATGAAACATAGAGTTGTTGGCAATGTAAGTGGTAGCCATGTTATCACATCGCAGCTCCATAATCATATCACTCTGTATATGTAGATTACTCAGCAAGGATCTCACCCACATCAGCTCTGCTGATGTCTAAGCCATAGCACGATACTAAGACTTAGCACTAGATTTAGACGCAGCGATCTGCTTCTTACTCTTCCAAGAAACTAGATTCCCTGCAACATACGTACAAAAGCTTGTGGTAGACTTATCATCATGACTGTCTTCATAGGACCAGCTGTAGTAGACAGGGGAACAAAGATAGGTATCTCCTCTAACGGAATAGGAGGTATAGGCATCAGAGCCTCTGTAACCTCAGGAGATAAACCTCGGATAGCAGTAGAAAAATATGGAACAAACTCATGAAAGCTAACATTAGTACTGACATAGTGCCTACCAGTAAGACGATCGAAGCATCTATATCCTTTCTGAGTTCAAGAGTATCTTAAGAACACAAACTTGACTACCCGGGGTGCCAACTTGTCTCATCCTGGAGAAAGAAGATGAACAAATGTAGCACAGCCAAACACACGTGGCGACGCATGAAAAAGCTTCAACTTGGGATGCAATATATGCCAAGGTATCTGCTCATGAAGTACTGAACTGGGCATCTCTCTAATATACTAGAGGTACACTGTGTTAAATCAACAAGGTATGAGCCACATCTAAAAGATGTCTATACTTTCTGTCAGCCACCCCATTCTACTAAGAAGTATGAGAACAAGTGGTCTGGTGCACTATCCCATAGGACCTATAGAAATCAGACAAACTAGTGGTACACAACTCAAGTGCATTATCATACCTCACTATTTTGATAGTGCTAGGTATTGATTCTTAATCTCCAACAGGAACTGCTCAATGACACGTCCAACATCAGATTTATTCTTCAGTAGAAACATTTACGATAGGCATGAAAAATCAACTACCGAGTAGTAATGGTGACCCTACCTATTTCGTATCTGACTCGGTCCCCACACATCAATGTGTAATAACTCAAACAAGGCTATAGCTTTAGGATGATTACTCATAGGATAGGAGGAACGACGATGCTTACCCATCTAACAAGCATCACAGCAAATTCGGGTTGTAGGAGATATATGTCGAATAACTCGACGAAGACTATCCAGAGGAAGGTGTCCAAGTTGGAGATGCCACTAAAGTGCACTCCCAAGAGCAGAAGAAACCTCTCCTTGACATACAGATGCAAGTGGAGTCTAAGTTAGACGATAAACTCCACCCTCTACACTACCACTGCCAATCACCTTCCTTGTTAACTTGTCTTGAATGATGCAACCCACATCATCAAAGATCGCACGGCAATGAAGCTCTTTAGTAATGCTGCTGACTGAGAGTAGGCTCATAACAAAATCTGGGACGTACAAAGCGCCAAGTAATCTCAAAGTAGAAGTCACTGGTACTTTTCCCTGACTTACTTTAGAGTATCTACCGTCTGCAACCTGGACTATCCTGCCAGTAATCATTGGAGATGAGTAAAGTAATCCTGATCTCCACTGAGGTGTTGTGAGGCCCCTGAAACATCAAGCCATTCCAAACTACTCTGATTCCTGCCACATGCAATGGACCCCAAGTTGGTTGCTCCCTAGAACATATCATGATGACAATGACATCGGAGTAGTTTTTCATACTCACTCTAGGCAATGATCATAGTATCATCTCCCATCCTCACTGTAGCAGTATCCGATGACACTTCTAAAGAGCGTTGTAATGCCATCATCCCTTGAGATGAAGAACCCAGAATCAGATCTGAAACTCTATTTTTAGACCATAAGAATCTCTGAAATCTGCAATAGAACCTCCTGGTCACAAGATCTAAGCAAACATTGCTTGGAAATCAGACCAAGAGACTCAGAGTAGCCCTTGGTATCAATAGAGGCTATATTAGGATGCGACGAAACACCTTAGCATAACCATTCAGAGATTACTACTTTTCCTTGCCGCCAAGAAGAGAGTCAGGAGCTCCCGACGATCAGATCAGAGATCACAGGGAGAGACCCCACAGCCTGTAGCATCGCCCAACAGGAACTACGCTGCCCAATAGGAACTACCCTCCAGCATGGAGGAACTGCTGCAATGTAGAGAAGGTGACAGTCTACACACGGCCTGGACTGCCACCCAACGCTAACAGCAGCACTGCAATGCAAATCTGCTACCAGCAGCACTGCAGATCTGCTACCAGCAGCACCGCCCAATGCTGGATGGCTTGGTTGCGCCCAGCTAGGGCTGCTGCCGGTCGATCAGCCCTGCCAGTGGTGACTGGTCGGCAGCGATGGCAAGGAGGAGAGAAGGGGTATCGATGGTTAGGGCTTAGAGGTTTTCTTAGGTGGGATGCCAGGGCCACGATCTAGGACCGGTGCTCTGATACCAAGCTAGGAAAAATGAGCAACTTAACTTTATTCTTTAACCCTACCTCTCTTTATATAGCGAGAGAGATGAGGGAAAATTATAAAGCAACCCCATGAAGAAAGTAAAAACTACATAACACCACATACCATTAACAAACCAAACTAATAAACCAAACAACTAACTAGACTCCATAACAGTTGTATTTCAGGGTAAAGACCCAACGACATCTCACCAGGCGAGCACCAGTAGGAAGAGAGGTCAACTCCCAAGTCTGTCTGCTCCAAAGTGCGACCATCTCATCCTCCATAACTGTACACTACTTTGGATAAAGTAAGGCCTGCTAGTATGTGGAAGGAATTTCTGTAGCGGCAAGAGCTGTAGTAAAGAGCCAAAATGTAGTCCTCAAATTAGTTGTAGTCACTGCTCTAGCTACATGATACTGAGCACAAGAATGGGGAGCCTTCCTAACAACAATTTGAAGCTCATCATCTGAGATACTATCACCCGATCCTACACAATCACCACTAGAAACAATATTGTCAGATACCTCAACACATACCTAATTTGGAGAGGTAGTGGATCTGAAGTGGGGGGGGGGGGGGGGGGGGGGGGTGCGTTGCCTGTAGGTGACTCGCAACTGAAAAGTAATAGGTGGATCCCTGAATCTTTGATCATCAGTACCGCTATCAGGTGTCGAACTGCTCACAGGTACTTGACTACCACTATCAGGTGCAGGACCAACCTCAGATACGAGAAACTCATCCATAAGCACAAATGGAACCGTCATAGGGGCAAACTCAACCCCTATGAGAAATAAGGCACTAATTCATGGAAGGTAACATCAACAACATAGTGCTTTCTAGCCACTGATCAAAGCACCGATACCCCTTCTGTGTCCGTGAATAGCCAAGGAAGACACATTTCATTACTCTAAGTGCCAATTTGTCTCTTCCTGGTCCCGATAAATGCATAAAAGCAACACATCCAAATACCTGAGGGGGTAGTTGAAATAAGTCTCTATTGGGATACAAAACATGCCACAGGGTCCACTCATATAACACAGAAGATGACATTCTATTAATAAGATAACAAGCTATAAACACAACATCACCCCAATATAAATGTGGCATAGTGGTGAATCAGGAGAGTGCAAGTCCCATCTAATAAGTGTCTGTCTTTCCTTTTCGCCACACCGTTCTGCTGTGAGGTGTAAGGGCAAGATGTCTGATGTATAATACCATGAGACCTGCAAATATTAACCAATTTGGTGGTGCAAAACTCCAAAGCATTATCAGATCGCATAGTCTTAGCCAAAACTGAAAACTAATTCTTTATTTCTAATAATAAGGTCTCAATCACATGATTAACATCGAACTTATTCTTTAACAAAAATAGCCATGACAGGTAAGAAAAATCATCTATAACAACAAGATAATATATATGCCCCTATCGGTTAGGAATCCGACTAAGGCCCTAGACATCTACATAAAGTAGTTGGAACATAGCAGCAGTCCCTGGTGTAGTACTAGAAGGAAATGATGATTTATGGTACTTTCCCAACCGACAAGTGTTACAGTGGATCTCAATAGTGCAGAAATGTGCGGAATGATGCGTTTGAGCCTGTCCAGAGAAGGATGACCAAGGCGACAGTGCCACTACAAGGTACTCCCAGCAGCGAAGCTCGAATCACCCTGGCAAGTAGCAACAAGTGGTATTTGGACTAGGCCATACACACCCCCTCTTCATGTCCTCTATCAATCGTCCTCCCTGTCAATTTGTCCTAAAATGTGCATCCGAGTTCATCAAATATAGCACGACAGTGAAGCTGCTTTCTAATCTTATTAACAGATGATAGATTCAACGAAAAATCAAGGATATAAAATGCATCAGGCAATCTCATAGTAGGAGTCAGTGCCACCTTCCCATGACCACCAATTTGCGTATGTTTGCCATCTACAACCTTCACTGTCTACCATGGGGTACATATTGTAATCTACCAAAATACTTCTGATCTCCTGACGGATGGTGCGAAGCACCTGAATCCACCAACCACGTCATACTTGCAGAAGCTTATGCACAAATATCTATACCTGATGAGGAGGAAAAGGCGATGGTCTCGGTGGAAGATGTGGCTGGCTCCTAAGTCAGTTGGGAAAGATGCTAAAGCAAGGCATCATATTCTGCCCTTGAAATAGACAACATAAATAGTATCCTTAGTAGTCATAGAGGCTTAATTAGCAATTAGAGGTCTTCCATGTTTGGCCCAACAAAAAGCCTCCACATGGCCAACTTTGCCACAGTAGGTGCAAGTGGTGTGGGATCTCCCAAAGACACCATGTCCTCTGCTGCGTCCATGGTGAAAGTTGCTCCCCTACCACCTCATCCAACAATAGCAGCAAGGGCAAATGCCTGACTAGTCTCTCTCATCTATGATGCGGCCACATCAATATAGCTCAGGTGACTATAGACTTCCTTTAAGTTAAGAAGCTATGACAAGCTAAGGATTTGAGATTGGGTAGCAGTGTACTCTGAACCAAGGCCTAATAGGAGCTGATGCACAGCCGACTCTCTGCGCCACTCTCTCTATGTAGCACACATGCAGACAGGCCTGCACACATTATACTTCTTTTAAAGCCCTTTAAGGGTTAAGTAGTACTAGGAGAGAGATCTTCTTTTCTGCTTCAACTGGGACAACTTGTGATTGATCTGAAAAACCCAGGATGAGTTCTCATGTGAATAGGTGTCAGGAAACTGTCCCACATTGCTTTGGCCATTGCATTGTCATTCCATATGGCATACTTTCTTTTCTTGTCTGTAAGCTTTGGCTCCAACAAAATATATTCCTTGTCATGACCTTCAACTGTCATTAGGAACATCTGAGACCATGTGGGATAATTTGGAGAACCTCCATGGCATCATATGCAATCCGACGAAGACTAGAGGTTAAGGGGCAAGGTGGTAAAAATCCGAACCTCAGATGAAGAATTTGACTGCATGGATGGGTTTGGATCGACGATTGTAGCCCAACAATGCGAGAATTGATCCAATCCGACACCCGTGACACCATCTACAAGTATTGGAAAATGGAAGGCCAGGATGATGCCACATGGCACCATCCCAGCCATCCAAAGCGCCCCAACATCCTCACCTTAACATCTAAAGGCATGATCAACAAATGATCTCAGCCATTGCATGAAGATCCAACGGCTGAGAAGCCACCTCACCGAGCCTTCACAAAATCTAAGGTGCAGTTGGGATCGTGCCTCAGCCGTTCGATCTTCATCGCACGGTCGAGGGAGTGTGAGCGTAAATGCATCTCCACGACCATCCGCGAAGATAGCACGACGAATAAGGTGCTCCATCAATCGGAGGTCGCGTGATCAAGCCTCCTCTCAGTGCATCCTCCTCGCGTGCAAGGATTTAATTCGGTCGTCCAATCAGAGATGTCAACGGCTCAGATCAACCAATTAGATGGACACGCGATCAGGCTCCCGATCTCACGCGAGATCACATGCGCGGGTGACATGATTTGTAAAGGCGCGCGGGCACTCGATCTCAACCCTCCAATTTCCATCCAACGCTCAGAGGGTGGTGCATCGCCCTATAATTGTTGAAGACCAAGCGGCGCGCACTTGATCTCAGCCATCCAATCGTGAGCAGACGACTCTCATTTAACAATGCATGCAACACATGGAGACGAGGCGCGACGTGGCTATACATGAGGCCTTTGATCTTCATCGCATGACTGAGGATGCATGCGCATCTTCAGCAACATGTGGCTATAGCAATGCATGTATTTGTCACTAAAGGTCTTGTACTTAATTCAAAAGATGTGAAGCCCTTTTGCCCTCATGACTACACCTATAAATAGCCTACCCCTCCTACGCATTTCTTCATCCATTCTCTTCTCTTCTCACCTCCTCCAAAGCTCTAAGAGCTGATCCCATACTTGGGATGCTCCATTAGAGCTAGAGTAAAATAATTTTCCGTCTTCTCATCCCATTCGTGAAGTGCCTGTGGTTGTCCTCTCACCACCATTCGGGAATCGGATCCCGCTACGATGCCACCCTGCTTCGTCCTTCCTCTAGCTTCATTCTCTCTCATCCAACATCTCACTACCCTCTTCTGAATCAGCAATCCAGGCTGGAGCATGAGACCTGACAAACATGGTAGATGTACCTGTGGACTTCTGAACCGATGCCCCAACTAAGGTAGAAGCTTGCGACACAATAAACCTCTAGTACTCTACCTTCAATATAGTAATCTAACCATCATCTTCTTGTGCCTGAGTAGGGTCCTTCGTAGAAACCTAGTGAGCACGTGGATCCATCCCATAAGGATAACCATGCTTCACCCAGCAACAGTCCATTGTGTAGCCATTCTTGTGACAATGTTCACAGAAAAGGGAACTTCGTCCACCACAAGCACCACCACCACGGCTACGACCACTACAAGCACTACCACCATGGCCACGACCACCTCAACCTCCTAAAGTAGGATTCCCACAACCACAACCTATGGAGGCCATGGCGGAGGAATCTAAATTGACAAGCATACATCAAGCAACGGAATTTCATCCATCGTCATGTATTAATCTTTGACCCCCTTGTATTTAAGGCTAAGACCAGATAATAGTTAAATAGACCGAATCACCTCCCGTTGTTTAACTATGACTGTAGCATCAGTACTGAATTATATCCTACTCATCCCATAGATTTTTCATCGTACCATAGTACTCAGCCAAGGGCATAAACCCTTTTCTGAAGGTGTACAACTCTTTCACAACATGATAAAGTTGAGTGATGTTGCTCTTGTAGAAGTGTATCTCATGCAACACCTTCCACATTTTCTTTACCGAGGACTATGCCATAGCCTGCTTAGCAATCATCTGGGTCATGCTGTTCAAGAGACATAGCAACCCAATCATTAGTAATCTCTTAATCTATAGGCTTCACAGTAGGCTCGTTGTGGATAAGAATATACTTCTTGTGGTGCGATCCAACGAATCAGGAAAAAGATGCAGACCAGAGTAAGAAGTTGGATCCATCTAACTTTATAGAGATTCCCTACATGTGTGGATAAGCACTCGTGGTGGACAATTTCCCCATCGAGTCGCTTACGGAATCCTTTTGGTCGGCTATGTGCATCCCGTTCGCAATATCACCTTCTAATTGTGTTGCAGCAGCAAACTCATATCATGTGCTCCTTAAGGAAGCACAACAATGACCTAAAAAGTAATTTTTCATATCATCCAAGGCGTAGCTGCTCCTGCTGGGGTAAGATGGGACCCCAAGTAGGGCAGCCTCTTCCCTCTAGGCCTCTGATGATGGAGAGTATACTAGACCCCTACCGAGGGAGAGGGCCTCGCATGCGCACCCAAGAGCCCTGGGCTACACTACAAGAGGCAAGATCCACAAAGAGGGGCCTACCCAGGTGGCGCTACAGGCCTTTTACCGTGGGTGGCAGCTGCACAGGAGGAAAGGGAACACCCTACGACAGTGCTAGAGAGGTTCTCCGACGAAGAGGTAACGTGGCGAGGCTTCCCTAAGGTTCCAGCAGCAACGCTGGGTGAGAGAGATGTTGGCAACGGTGCACCTCGCCAGAGAAGCGCCGATGGGATTGGTGGTGCACAAAAGGAAGAAGAGAGGGGGAGGCTAGGTTTTGGGTAGGTTACCCGAGCGCCGCTCTAGAACCGTTGCTCTGATACCATGTTAGGAAAAACAAATGATTTGATTATTCTTTAAAAGCCCTAGTACCTTTACATAGAGAGGTGCAAGGAAAAATAACATAGCACACCTACATACACATAAGCAATTATAAATAAGTCCAAAATACAACTCAACAAACTTTTATAGGGTATGTTCCCAAGCACTAAGAGTTGCCTATCACCAAAGAAAAAACTCATCACACCGAGACGAGAACTAACTTCAAACATTTACAGATGGGGTTGACCATATAGCTCAGTTTCCACATCACTCATCGGCGCCTTCTGCATCGATGACACAACCCGAGGCTTCAGAGCTTTCTTTCGGGCCAATTACAAGTTAGGTAAATAGTACCAAGGCCCAACCAGGATCTCCTTAAACTACTATAAAGGCCGAGATCTTGGCCTTAAAAGTCACCATCGAAGAATCACCTTCAACCATAGTGCCAATTGCATAGTCCATACTCGCTTCACAGACATGAATCGAGAATCAATAACCAAACCATAAACAAAGATGAAAACCGGTTCAGCAACTTGTATGGCATCACCTAACCTTGCAGCATGGTTGTTGCTTAGCCCATGCAACGAATAGGGGCCAACTCAATCCCACTTTAATCGGAGATGGAGAGGAGATAGGCCAAGGCACACAGCTTGGTGATCTTCAAATGGCACTTAGCAACGTACGGTGTCACCAACATTGACCAAGGGGTACCGCATGCACCCCGAGGTAGAGGAGGTGTTGATGGCATCTTTAGGACATGGAGATTGTTGGAGTCCCAAGAAAACCTACATTAATACCATGTAGAGATTTAAAGAATAGAAAACTTCATTATTGAATCTCAAGAAACAAAGCATAGAGTTTGATCCCTTTATATAGGGAGGGAACCAATCCTAATTGTATCACAAAAGGAAACGAAACATATTTCTTCAAATCTTACCAAATCTCTAACAATCCAAAAAACATATCTCTAGTAATTCTCTAAGGCAAAAATAGGAAAGCACAAAATAGGAAGTGAATAATTCCACTCCAAACGTTAGATTTTCTTTAATAGTTACATTCTTCAAGGAAGTAACATATTTTCCTACAAGAAAAAGAAAAAAATTAAACATGATGCTACTATTATATACCTCAACAATTCCTACATAACCTCTACAACCATTAAAATCATCACCCCTAATTGAATTACCTCCCCTAATACCAAAACCTCCATGACAATGACCACATCTTTTCCACCTTGGTAAATGGATTATTACAAGGTCTTTCATAAGGAAGTTAAGTGGGTCCACTTTGGCTGCCTCGATGTATAGTCCTTCTGAGGAGGGGGAGAGAACTAGCACATGGGATGAATTGAGGAAAGCAGCAACTTTTGCTGATGGTAGATCTTGGTTGGTTGGTGGCGACTTCAACACCACCTTATCTCCTGATGACGAACCTGATGGGAGGATGGATAGAGCTACGGATGCTTTCCCTGGAGTGGCAAAGGAGTTGGAGCATTACAATATACCTACCTCAAGTGCAACCTTTACATAGCATAATTTATCTAGGTTAATGTCGAAGATTGACAGGTTTTTCGACTTGGTGAGCTTTATAGAGCAGTTAACCACCGTCAGACCACAACCTTTCTCGAATCATATGCCGCTGATGTGGTATAGCAATGAGGGGACTCCGTTCTTTTCCTACTTTAAGTTCTAGAAGTCGTAGTTGATGGAGCCTAGATTTGAAGATCTTGTTTAGGAGAAGTGGTGTAAGGTTCCAATGTCTACCTTAGCTACACATACGTCGGTAGTTAGCATTCAACATTTGAGATTAGCTCTCAATGCATAGAGGAAGGAGATTGAAGATCAGAGGGATTTTTAATGTGCTTAATGAGCTCATTAAAATCTTAATTTATTTGCCTAATGGTGAATTAAGGACATTGGGAAATAAGTAACCCCTTTAATCATTAACAAGTGTGTAAGAATGGAAAGTTGAGGGGCAATTGGTAATCAACTTGGGTTTGTAAACTCTTTAAAAAATATATGTTTTGGGCGGGAAGACCTTCTCTTGAAATTTCTATCCCTTACATAAGGAAGAAGAGAATTTAAATAAAGCAAAAAGCCTAATTTGTCTTCCTTGGCAAGCTTCTCCCCACTGGTGGTCCTCTCCTCCCCTCCCACAGTTGGTGCTCCTCCTCACTGGCCACCGCCACCACCATTGTCAGAGAAGCTGTTGCACCAGTTGCTACTATTGTTGCTATTCCTTGTCTGGAGAAAAGAAGAGGAAAGAAGAAGCTCCATATTAAGGTAGGGATTTCCCCTATTGTTTTACCTCCTCTTGTTTCCTATGAATAGGAACTATAAAGGGAATGATTTGGATTCGAAAGCAATGTTTACAATAGGAGATTTTGGGTGATGCATGTGGGGTTTTCATGCTTTAGTGGGATATGGGTGGTATCATGTGATTTTTCTACTTAAGGAATGCCCTAATTTTTTGAAAGGGGTTCCTTAGGTTTAAAATGTTCCTTATATGTGTGGTAACTAGTAGTCAATGTTTCATTAATATTTGGATGTGCTAAATGAGTGTTTTGAGGCATGGAAAGTTGAATTTGCAGGCTTAGTCAGCGGCTACAGCCTGACCTAATGTTAGGTCAGGGCTACCTAACGTTACGTGGCTGCTGGAAGGCCACCTAACGTTAGATAACAACCACATAGCATTAGGTAGCTAGTTTGATCACCACCTAAACCTAAATTTAGGGTTTCTGACCTTATGAACCCTAAGGGGTGATAGGACCTAATCTAAAGCCTATTTAGGGATGTAGTAGGTGTCCTACTAGGCAAGGGAATGTTTAAATTGCAGAAAAACCCTAAATGGGTGTAAAGTGTCTTTAATTGAGCTTAAAGCTCTCTAAATGGACTAAAAGTGACCCGAATTGGCTAAGTAATGAATTGAACCCTACCTGATGACACCAATGACTCAAAGTCTAATCAAAGGAATGCTTGGATCCTAAGGTCTTAGGTAAGACCCCAGGTGATCCAGCAGGTCATTAGGGTTACCTAATTCAATCGCAATTAGGGAAAAAGGACTAAGGAGCGATTAGGTCGAATAGTTGAGTTCGTAAGGTGAGGCACTGAGACTTCGTGAATGGTGAGTTCATTTTTGCAGATTTGAGACCTGGCAGTTTGGGTAGCTAGAGGCTATCAGAGTTTAACCTCGTAATTTGAGTAGTTCTGGTTAGGGTGCACCAAGTGCTGTCATGGAGATGAGGCAGTGGTTATGTCCCAAGTTCGAGTCGACGAGAGGCACCCTAAGATCTTGAGTGGAATAGCTTTCTAGGGATCTAAGGTACCGTGACTCAAGCGATCTTGAGTCGAATAACTTTCCAGGAATCTCGAGTGTGGGAATCGTAAGGATCTTGTGTGTAATAGCTTTCCATGCATCCGAATGAATGGAAAGTACATGGGATATTGAGTGGAATAGTCTACTAAGGATCTTATGTATCAGGACGTGTGACATCTTGAGTGGAATAGCCTTCCAAGGATCTCATCCATCAAAACGCAGGTGATCTTGTGTGAAAGATCACCAATTGCACTTGCCAAATCAATTGGACTAGGTGCTCGAGGATCTCTTGTATGGAGAATAGCTTTCCAAGGACTTCGGGTACAATCAACGTTTTGGTGATTGGAGCAGGTATCCTTTGTCTGGTGGACATGAGTGCTTCAATCTTCCCAAACGCCAAGGTGGAGTTATTGTGCAAGTGTACCATTAGAGAGGGTACATTAAGATCTTCTATAGGAAGGGTTGATTTATCACTCCAAGGATTGAAGTGGCAGGTAACATGATCTTGGATCGTCAAGATAGTTACATTAAAACGAGTAGCATTAATCAACGAGAACAATTAGTGGGATTTGACCACAGTGGTTAGTAAGGTTAAATCGGGTTGGGAGTTGGAACCTAAGGTATTGGGTGTGGGCGAGGGATCTAGCCGATAAGTGAAATAGTACACTATCCTGTTTTTATTGTGATATAGTAGTTGTTTGTCCATATTCAGCCGATTGGCTCATCCCTATTTTGTGACCTATTTTCAGATGTTGTGGTCGTGTGTTGATGACAAGTGGGAATTGTTGCAGTACGAGATTAGTTGGGTGACATTTGCAAGTAACCTTTAAGTAGGAGAATAGAATCCGTTAATTTCATTATGAGAGCCCTACACCTCTTTATAAAGAGAGGAGGTATAGGAAAAATAACAACATGGTCCATAAGAAATAAAAAAACATAAAAGAGACACTCAGTGCTACTATAGCACTACAAAAACACCATCATCTAACACTCCCTATCAAGTTGAAGCATGAATATCAATTATGCTTAGCTTGGAAAAACACGCCTCAAAAGCAAATCTCGCCAGGGACTTTGTGAAGACATCTACAACCGGCTCTGCAGAAGTGACACTCGTAGTATGTAACATCCACGTTGAATGAAGTCTTGAGTGTAGTGGCATTGCCATCTCGTGGAACATAGGGTTACTGGCAACGTAGGTTGCTGCTCTGTTATCACATAGCATCTCTATAGAGCTATCTAGAGGAACATGAAGATCTGACAGAACTAACTTGACCTAGACCATCTCAGCAGCTACCTAGGCCATGGCCCTGTACTCTGACTCTACACTGGATCTAGATACAATTGCTTGCTTCTTGCTCCTCCATGTAACCAGGTTGCCTGCAACAAAGGTGCAAAAACCTGTGGTAGATTTTCTGTCCCCAGCACAGCCAGTACAATCAGCATCAGAGTATGTTACAATCCCCATGAGTGTTCCCTTATGAAATAATGATCCTCGTCCCGATGCTTTCTTCACGTACCTAAGCACCTGCATTGCAGCCTCCCAGTGCTGCCTCGTTGGCTTATCCATAAACTGGCTAAGCCTCCCAATGGACAAAGACAAGTCTGGACAAGTAATGGTGAGGTAAAGAAGCTTACCCACTAGCTGCCTGTAAGCCCTACTATCAATTGTCTCAGATCCCTCATCATATAAATGGGCCTTGGGACCCATGGAAATATTTGCTAGCTTAGCTACTAACATGTCAATCTCCTGAAGAAGATCAAGAGCATACTTCCTCTGTGAGAGTAACACTCCATCTCTACCACATGCAACCTCAATGCCCAAGAAATACCTCAGCTGGCCCAGATCCTTCATGATAAACTTTTCTGAGAGGTGCCTCTTGACTTCATCTATCATATCTCATCCCCAGTAATGATAAGATCATCAACATATACCAGGAGCACCACAATCCCTCTGTCAGTCTTCCTGATAAACAAGGAGTGATTTGAAGTAGAGCGCCTCAAACCAATCTGCTGGAGCACCTCTGATAACTTCTGGAACCAAACCCTTGGACTTTGCTTCAGTCATAAATCGCTTTCCTTAATCAGCACACACACTCCCCTTGAACCTCAAAACCTGGGGGCTGCTGCATGTAAACCCCCTCCTGAAGATCGTCATAGAGAAAGACGTTCTTCACATCAAGCTAGTGTAACGGCTAGTCTCTATGAGCAACAACAGAAATGAGTATCCGAACAGTGGCAAGCCACGCAACGGGGTAGAAAGCATCAAAGAAGTCCACCTCATAGGTTTGCATGAACCCCTTTGCCACTAGCATGGCCTTATACCTCGAAATAGACCCATCTGGAGCCAACTAGTCGCATGCCTATAGAAAGTGAGGAGAGATCCCAAGTCAATCTACTCCAAAGTGCTGCCATCTCATCTTTTATAGCTTAATGTCACTTTGGATCAAGCATGGCCTACTGGTAGGTAGATGGAATGTGTGACGCTGTAAGTGCCTGCAACACGATATCTAAACTCACATGTGCGGAACGCCTTCCCAATGGTAATAAGAAGGTTAGAATCATCCGATATCTCTGACAAAGTCGCTGCAGAAGGGGCCTCACTATTATAGTGATCTGCTCTGTCAGGGAGATCAGGTCTAACCAAACTATCACTGCCATCAGGTACAATCTCAACTGCCTGTGAACCATCAGCTATTGGCAAGGGAGGAGGTCTCTGAAATGTCGTGTGAGGCTTATGATAGGTACGCAATGACCCATGCAATCTTTCAAAGTCACTCAGGGAGGAGGAGCTCATCCGCCCAGCAGCTAGAGATCTAGACTAAGAAACAGACACCTGAGTCTCTGTAAACGGAACAGGCAAGGAAAGAAAGGCAACATTATCATAAGAGCTCGTCTGTCCAGCTACTGAGAAATATGGTGTATCCTCATGGAAACTCCCAACAGCACTAACATAATGTCTTTTCTGCAGAAGATCATAGCAACAGTACCCCTTCTGTGTCCTAGAGTATCCTAAAAATGCATACTTGACAGCACGAGGAGCCAGCTTGTCATGACCAAGTGACGGCACATGAACGAAGGCAACGCATCCAAAAGTTCTGCGAGACACATGGAAAAACTCATCACCTAGATGCAGAAAAAGAATCGGTATCTGCTCATGAACTAAGCTGGGCATCCTATTGATGAGATAGGTCATTGTTAGAACTGCGTCCCCCAAGCATCTCTGCGACACATTGTGAGGGTACAAGCAACATCCAACAAGTGCCTGTGCATTCGCTCTACGACCCTGTCCTGTTGCGAGGTGTGAGGACAGGTGGTTTGGTGAACAATCCCACAGGTCCTGTAGAACTCCTTAAGTCTGGAAGTGCAAAACTCAAGGGCATTATCAGTCCGCACCATTTTCATTGTGGTTGAATACTGTATGCTAATCTCCTGAAGAAGTCTCTATGCATCCTCCAATCTCTGCCTTGTTCTTGAATAGGAACACCCAAGTTGCTCTAGAGAAATCATCTACGACAACCAGGTAGTATCGATGTCCCATCCGATCTAGGACTCTGCTCAATCCCCATGCGTTCATATGAAGCAGTTGAAATAATGTCGAAGATTCAGCAGAGGCGCTAGCCGGAAAGGAGGATTGATGGTGCTTACCCAATTTGCAAGCATCACATTACATGGTAGTAGCTGGGGAAATATGTGGTATCACCCTCTTAAGGCGATCTAGAGACAAGTGGCCAAGACGAACATGCCATTGTAGAACACTCCCGCTATCATATCAAGTAGTTCTTGCAAAAGGCTCCTGTCCCAGGCGATAAATGCCATTCTCCTTTGTGCCTTTGACAGCAATCCTCTCGATGAGCTTGTCCTGAACAACGCATTTGACATCATCGAAGATCACTCTGCAGTTGAGATCCTTCGTGATTTTGCTTATGGACAACAAACTCAGTGGGAATTCTGGAACGTGCAACGTGCCAGACAGCTGCAAACTGGGGGCACAGACACCTCCCCCTTACCCCTAACTGGGGTGTATCTGCCATCTGCCACTTGTATAGTCCTTCCTGGGGGAACAGACTGTAGCGAATGGAAGTAGGTCTTATTACCGCATAGATGTTGTGACGCACTAGAGTCGATCAGCCATCATCGAGCCCAGCTCCATGGTGGCTCCTATAATGCTTCTGGTGCACCAAACTCACTCTCTGCCATTGGTGTCAAGCAGACCACATCCAAGAAAAGAAGACGAGTCTGTTGTCCATGTCAACTCATCCACAGCCAAAGAAGCAAGAGCGTAGATCTGATCCAATGTATTTCAGATCATGTGATGAAGAAGATGAAGATTCCACCCCTAGACATGAATCCAAGGAGGAACCCTGGATCCATGCCTAGACATCGAACAAGATCCCCCCGGGGACTAGCGAGGAGCAAGCTAGGTCTGGGATAGACCTAACACACTCGCCCAGGGGCAGTCGTCCTCCTCCAACTGGCGGTTGTACGTGTGCAGGTGATTGGCAGCGGAGGTCGCCCACTAGCAGCACAAAGTGTCACCTCCGCTGGCAGGGACGCATAGTGGGGCGCAGCAAAAAAGTGCGAGCCTAGTCTGCAGCCCCTAGAGGCGGGGGCGGCGGCAAATCAGGCACGCATGGTGGTAGCGGCACTCTGTCGAGCCACTGCACGCAGTGAGAGCACGGCAACGACAACAAGGGTGGTGATGCGCATGCCTTTCAGTTGGAGAGGAGGCTGGTGGCCCTTGCTGCAGCCGCTGGACACTAAGGCAAAGGCAATCTGGGGGCCACTGTGCTTACAGGACAGCTAGGTTTTTGGCGGATGGGTTATTGCGATTTGTGGGGGTGGGATACTATTATAGCGGAAAATCGTTGCAAAAAGGTTTGAGTTTGGAAAACCAGTCGTAGCGTAATTTGCAAGAAAAATCCGTCAATAGATAATTTTTAACCGAAACTCGAAAGGAAATCTAAGTCAAACATATGGAGGCAGACGTTTGATTAAAAATCGCCTTTGTTTATTGTTACGAAGCAGATTAGCTAATTGAATTGAATCTATATTAGTTATCTATTTAAAGAATAATTAACAGAAGAGAAAATAATACAAATAAAGACAAAATAGAGATAGAATAAACATGGATTTCATAATTATCAAGTGATGTTCATTACAACTAATCATTACACTAGAAAGCTGGAAAGATTAGAACAAGAAAGAGGAAAATCTACTCTAGAAAGCGGTAGAGAGGTGGAGGATGAGCCGCGATGACGGAGCGCCCGAAAGAACGTGGTGAGATGCTGGACGAAGGAGAACGACAACGGACGACAGAGAACGGGGCAGGGCGACGTCGCAGCGAGATCCGCTTCTCGAACGACAGTGAGAGGACAACTGCGAGATGCTCCACAGAAGAGGTGAGAGGTGGAAAAATTCTAATTTGAACTGTAATGGAGCATCCCGGGTTTGGGACAAACTCGTAAAGCCTTTGAGGGGATGAGAGGAGTAAGGGATGAAGAAATCGAGTGGTAGGGGTCTCCTTTTATAGTTGTAGGGATTGAGGGCAATTTGGTCATTTTATGCTTAAAAATATTAATTTAGGGTCTTTAGAGACACCAAATGTGAGCTTAGTGTGCTCGCACCTACTGCCTTCTCTTCCCATGCGCTCAACGTATAAGCCACGATCTCGCTATCTCAGTCGTTCGATCGCGAGATTAGACGGCTTAAACGTAATCTCGTCCACACCCTTATCGCGCATTAAGAGGCGACGCAACCTCTTTCATCGCCGTTGGATCAAAGATCAACGGCCCAGAATCACGCTTGCTCGCCTTCACAATCGTGCCTCCCGCGCGTCTGATCTCGCATGAAACCGAGCGTCATCTTACGCGTCTGGCCGATCAATCCATTTGATCCGTTGGCACTTGATCGAGCGGCTACATTTCGTGCTCGCGCGCGAGGAGTACGCAGTGCCGAAAATCGAACACGCACTCTCTGCACACATAACACCTTAACCGCTATGTTATGCGTGCGTTTGAGGTGCGCAAAAGCTTTTGTGTACAGCAGATCTCGCCCGTTGGATCTTCGTCCAACGGTTGAGATCAAGCGTTGATGTTCGCTTGGAGAGGTGGAGTGGGAGGCCTTGGCATGCGTTTGGCGGTTGGGATGGCGTCACGTGGTGTCATCTTGGCCGTCCATCTTCTGTGAGTTATAGATGGTGCCACAGATGTCAGATTGGATCGATTTTTACGTCGTTGGGCTGCGATCGTCGATCCGAACTCATCCGTGCGGTTAGATTTGTCATCTGAGATACTAATTTGCACCACATGGCCCCTTGACCTCTGATATTTCTCGGACTACATTTGATGCTACAGAAGTTCAATCGGGGCGATCTTGGAATCGTTGAACTCCAATCGTCGTCCTGATCAGATCCGTACGGTTGATCTTCAATCCAAGGTCCCGATTAAATGTCGCCCTGTCACCTGACCATAAAAAGGAGAAATTAACTTAAAATTTATACAACCTAATCTAAATGCATGATAATGCATGTTATGCAATATTTATAATGTATGATGCAACTTTATGTCTAAGAATACGTAAAAATAGACGGTTTATGTGATATAAATATGTTTACATCAGATACCAAAACCTGAGCTAAGATCGCGCTCTGATACCAAGTAGGAAAATAGAATCCGTTAATTTCATTATGGGAGCCCTACACCTCTTTATAAAGAGAACAGGTGTGGGAAAATAACATGGTCCATAAGAAATAAAAGAAACATAAAAGAGACACTCAGTGCTACTATAGCACTACAAAAACACCATCATCTAACATTTTATGCTTTGACTTTACAGTGGTTTTCTATTTTATATACGTACTTGGTGCATGTTTAGGTTGTGCTAAGATTTATCATTTATATGCCATGTATCCGATGTTTTCTTCCATTCTGTGAATTAATAGAATTCTTGGTAGCTCGACCTTGGTTTTGTGCAACCCAAATTAAATAAATCAACACCTCTTCTGTTGCTACCCTCTGAACTCCGACCCTCATTGAGGGCCTGTGTTTTTGGGGCATGACAAGGGACATCTCTGAGTAGGTATAGTTGCTATGCAAGGCCTGAAGGTGGAAGGTGCTCCTCGGTTGAACAAGCTGCAAGTTCTCTTCTATAAGGAAATGTGAGAGATAGTTAAAGATGATTTTGTGACCATGGGTTGAGAACCATGGCTTTGAGAGAATAGATTTTATTTCTTCCTACTGTCGAAGAAACCTGGAGCTGAGTGAATTGATGGTTTACGTCCCATTGCATTGTCTAATGTCATATATTTAATTATGGCTAAGGTCTTAGCCAAGAGACTGGGTTCAATCCTCCCATCCTTGATCAGTCCTGTGCAGTTCACTTTTCTCCAAGGGAGGTCCTTGTAGGAGTCATTCACTCCTGCTGAAGAGATGGTTGCAACTTAAAAGGCATCTAGAAAATTGACCTTTCTATGGAAGGTCGATTTTTCCAAAGGTTTATGACTCACTTTTGTGGTCATATCTTTGGAAGATCCTCAGACCACCATTTTTCGAAGTAGTGAGTGAAATGCAAGATGAGGTGTATTACTACCACCTCTTTCTTGGTCTTGATCAATGGTAGGTCGGATGGTTTTTGGATGCAACCACAATGTGTGGTTAGGCAAGGGGTGTTCACTACCCCCCTTCTCTCCATTATGGTTGTAGATACACTAAGCCACGATGGCCTTCAAGGAATGTGACAGGAGCCTTTTTCTTGGCTTTCGATATAGAGAAATGGTTCTGTCTTGACCCAATTTTGCAATATGTAGACGGCATGCTTTTCTTTATGGAAAGAGTTAGTTGGGAAGCTGAGGATGTAGCAGCATTGATCAAAATTATTGGTAAGCTCACTGGATTATCTGTTAGCCATGCCAAGTCTGATTTTATGCCTTTTGGTATGTCAAGGGGAAGTGTCATTGGCATCTAGCTTCTCGTATGCTACACCTAGGCATTAGCCTTTCACGTATTTGGGACTTCCTTTGAAAGGGAAGTAGCTTAATGCTGGTGATTAGGTTTCTCCTTGTGAAGACAATAAGGAAACAGCTGAGTGGTTAAAGTAGGAGGTTGCTTTCTACGAGGGAGGCAGTCGGTGCTTTTTTTTTTAGAAAGAAAAGGAACAGACTTACAGATTGCTCAACCATGACTTAGAGAGACAAGACACCTCCCTCATAATATTCTCAACCCAAGCACTCTCCCTCCTAAAAATAGAACCATTATGCTGAAGCCAAATGGACAATAAAGCTGCCACTGCTTTCACCCATCTCATTGTATCGACGTAAACCAAAGAACGGAAGGAATCCTACCACACAGAAGAGGATATATCTACAAAGCCAACTGTCACATCTCCACAACTCTGTAGAAACCTGCCATTGAAAAAATAGATGATCCATGTTCTCCCTCGCATCCCTGCAAAACATACAGTCTAGATTATTATCATCAACCCACCTAAAATGGAATTCCTTTGTCATCAAATTTTCAATTCTAAAAAGTCGCACAAAAATTTTAACATTCAAAGGGATAGCCAACTTCCAAATCAAAGAGCTATCACTCCATGCCAAGGACGCCAGCCCCAACTCCAAAGTCATCTTATAAGCCTGAGCCACCAAGAAAACTCTATCCTTCCACACGAAACTATCCATTGGATCCTTACCAATAGTTATACCATGAAGTAACCCCAATAACTCCTACAACTCCTCCACTGAGGTGTAACAAGGACCAAGTCATAGAACAGGGGACCAAGAACGGGAAACATTATCCCAGACATCAAAAACTAGACCATACTTGCCGTAGGCCAAACCAAAAAATCATGGAAATAAGAGATCCGAAGCTCCACCTCTTAGCCAGTCATCCTTCCAGAAATGCAAAGAACGTTCTCCACTAAGCCTTGGCCTAAACAAGCTCGAAGAAACACTACAGGCAATCAAAGGCTCCACAAAGCACCAAAAAAGCTAAAGGTCACACCCTATGAGATTACCTAAAGACTACATCAACAGGGTTCCATAAGATTCAATAATTTATTTAAGAGCCCATCTCCACCAAGAACCTCGCCACCCACTTCATAAGAAGCGAGGCATTGAATTCATCAAGCTACTCGATCCCCAAGCCACCCTTTTTCCTCGATCGACGCATCTCTTTCCAAAGAACCAATTGCAAAAAACAGCCATGATGATCAAGCCCTTTCCGAAAGAATCCCTCATGGGCCACCTCCATCTTCACAAGGATCTTCTTCGAGGGCCTAAACATAGAAAGATAGAAAACAAGAATCGTTGATAGGATTGTCTTAACCAAGACAAGCCTACCTCCTCTAGACAAAAGCTTCCAACTCTAACCATTAAGCCTCCTAGCTAACCTCTCCTCAAACGACCTCCAATCAGCCAACAAACGCTTTCCTCTCAAAGGTAAGCCCAAGAACACAATATGTAGGTGCACAATCAGCATATCAAGGATCCCAACAATCCTCTCCTCCACACTCCTATCCAAGTGAAATTGAATAAAAGTGGACTTGCTCCCATTAATAAGAAGACCAAAAATATCCCCAAACAATCTGACCAAATGCGCAACATGCTCAACCTGGCAAATACCTCCCAGAACAAAGAGCATCGTGTCATCCGCATATTGCAAAAGGGAAGTGAGCAAAGAACCATCACCAACCAAAGTAAAACCAAAAAATAGTCCCCCCTACTCCCCTGTAAGACAGGAATGCCAACATGTCAACTACAACCTTGAAAAGCAAAGGTGCAAGTGGACAACCCTGTCTAACACTTCTCTATGGTTGTGTCCAAGTCTTACATGATCTCCTATTAACCAACATTGAAAAGGTCATCGTGATGCATCTCCTTAGCAGCTTAACCCACTTCTCTAAAGATCCCCTCTTCCTCAAGATCTCCCACAAATATGACTAAGACAAGGAATCATAAGCCTTGGAGAAATCAACCTTCCACATAAATGCCGACAAACTAGACCCATTCCAAGCTGCCACCTCTTCCACCAGCACAAAAGAATCCATGATGAACCTACTAGAAATAAACGGACACTGAACAGGGTAAATCAACATTGGCAACACCAAACGCAGTCGATTCACCAAGGTCTTAACCACAATCATTTAGATTGCATTTAACAGAGCAATCAACCTAAAACAAATCAATTGTATCCACTCCTAACCTCTTTGGGAAGCAAAAAGAAATAGAACTGATTGAGCTATTCAAAGCCATGATTCTCCTGAGACACCTCCCGCACAACTACCGGAACATCAACCCCAACAACATCCCAAAACTCCCAAAAGAAAAGAACTTGTACACCATTTGGCCCCGGGGATCCTTCTACCTTCAAATCACAAACTGCTACCAAGACCTCATCGAAAATAGTTCTAGGTAAATCCATGTTTACCTTATCATCCAATCTACCCAAATCAGACGATAGTTCTAAGTAAATCCACGTTTGGCCTGTCATCCAATCTACCCAAATCAGATGAACACAATCTTCGCCTCCTGGTGAAAGTGTGGAAATGATCCATAAAATCCTAACTAATCTATTATCTCTAAGAGAGTCCCATCACCAACACGAATCGAAGTGATCAGATTCGACCTCCTGGCACTAGCAGTCAAACAGAAAAACCTTGTGCTCGAATCACCCTCTTATAGCCAAAGCTTCCTAGATTTCTGCTTCCAATCCACCTCTTTCTTGTGGTCCTCCTCCCTAATCTTGCTCTACACGGCAATCCTCTCCTGTTGCTCCCCCAAGCCCTCCTTCCTACGAAGCATCACCAAGGCTTCCAAAGCCTCCCTCTTCACGCAAGTATGCATCATTCCCACGTCCTTTTTGAAAGAAATCATGGCCAACCCAACACTCATATGTTCAGTCATAGTGCGCACTATGGAGCTAAAAGCTAGAACCTCCTTCCATTTCTCCTTTACCATCTCTCAAAATCAAGGCTCCAGAAGCCAAGATTTCTAGAACTTGAAATAAGTCGTATAAGCAACCTCTTCACCATTATCCCACAACAACGGTGTGTGATTTGAGAATAGCCTTGTCAAAGTAGAAACAGATACACCATGGAAGGACTCCACCATAAAGGCATTGCAGAAGAAGCAGTCAATACGTAAAGCTTGGCCAGGCCCATTTCTCCATGTAAAACATGCCCCTGAAACAAGAAGATCCAACAACTCCAATTCATTAACCACCTGGAACTCAACGAAAGAGGAATCCAATCTGCCATCAGGTCAATCATCTGTAGAGAGTGCAACATTGAAATTACACCCAATTAACCAAGAACGACTGCCAACCCTGGTCGCTACCTGCCTCAAATCCTCCCAAAAACTCCCTCTCGCAGCAGCATCACATGGCCCATACACACTAGAGACAGCAAAGGTGACACCATCAGAAAGTCATGAAAGAATTCCTGTAGTGACGAGAACCCATCAAAGAGTCTTCAAGCTTGAACACTACTTCATTCTAGATAAGCCACAGACCCCCGAACCTACCAACCACATCGATTGACATGAAACCAGAGAGGGAACCACCCCCAACACCTTCGTTAATTGAGTAATCCAACCCCTCTAAGTGTGTCTCCTGCAATAGAACTACATCCACCTTCCACTCAACCAAGTACCTTCTCAAAAGTGAACTCCGCCCCCGACCAAAGATACCCCTAACATTCCATGAAAGAACTTTAATCATGAGATGCAGCCTTATCTCCACCCTCACGAGCATTGGAGCCTTTTTCAAGTTCAAAACCTTTGCCACTCTGAGCTCAATGTCATCCTCATATTCATCCCCTTTTGGCTTCTTATTCTTTACAATTTTTTTTTTATAAAAAGAGTGATACATGAGGTTGCAAAGATCTACAGGCACCCAAGCTCTTGGAATATGATGGAACCAGCGTACATCTCCTCTTCCCACCAACTGCCGAGGAATTACGAGCAACATCAGGGACCTCCACCTTCATCGAAACCACTCTACCATCAAAATCAAAACCAGCAACCGCACACCACCCCAACAGCGCTCACCACAGCATGATCATCGCCATCAAGCCCAGAACTTGCAACAGAGGCCATCATAACCTACTGCAATGCCGCATCTTCATCATTAGGCATAACAGTAGGTACACCACCCCCTACCACATGCCCATGCAAGGAACCATGCCCATCGCCTACCTCTAAAGGTTACCGCAAATGAAACCCATTGCCTTTGCAATCAGATGGGGAGAAAAGTGGACCAGCAGGGAAAGCAAAAGAAAAAAGACATGGGTTATCAGGTTCAAACAAAATTTGCTCTGAATAAGGTCCAAGCGAAAACTCACCAACTTCGAATCCATTTCCAGATCCGGAAGCACCCCGTTCAATGCCATAAAAGTTGCTCGAAGTGCCCATAAATTGAAGCCTCGCCACGTCAGCAAGCAGGGACCGCAAGGAGTCACATGCATCCACCTCTCACACAATATCGCACGCGTGAGTAGCCTGGCATCGGTTGCACTTAACAATCAAAGGGCCATCTTTGAAAGGTTTAGCCAATGTGGATTCAAAATTCAAACTACCATGCTAATCTTTCGACTTTCAAAACTCCCACACCACCTTCGTCGAAGCTTCGCCACTAGCAACATTCTGATGACTAATAGAAGGGCCTAAACAAAAGACTTCTAGCGCACAATAGCAACTTTTTCAAACTAAATAATACAAGAACAGCCAGCAACCTCATTATGGCTTCCCGCAGCAACTCTTACCCTCTTCACAACTCTCCTTGAACAAAAATACGGGACAAACCACCCTCGAAGATATCAATCCCCACACATGATTTCAATCTCACAAAACTCGTGCACAATTCTTCCACCACCTCACGACACCATAGCCTTAAAGGAATCCCAACAATAGAGAATTCAATAGGTAGCCTCACCGGGGGGTCCTCGATGGCTCCATATAACAATGGCATCCTCCGACGAACAATACCCTCCATGAACTTCGTCTCCAAAAATCACAGCTTCTCAAGATCCACATCCTCCAAACCAAAAAGCAAAAAACCACTTGGTGAAAGAGAGGATATTCTCCACGCAGGTGAATCCAAAGAAAGCTTCCCAAGATGCTCCTTAACATCTAATAAAGTAGCATGCCTACGAACCAAAACACCAACCAAAGATCTTTGCAAAATGTCGTCAACCTAAACCCTTCTAAATCCCGGCACTTGAATCAAGCGATTAGTGCTTTTAAAGGCCATGCTTTCAGCTATTTCTGTCATTCACCTTTCAATTTTCAAGTTGCCTAAGAAAATGATCGCCAAGCTAGAGCTTATGACAAGTGCTTCTTTTGGAAGGGTTCAGATCCTGAAGGGAGATTCCTTTAGTTGGTCCCTTAGGATGTGAAATGTAGGCACAAGTAGGAGGGTGGGATGGCATTTAGGCCCTTGGTGATATATGTGATGTTTTGTTGACAAAGTAGGGGGAAATTTTCTTTACCAATGATGATTCACTTTGGCATTTCCTGGTAAAAGATTCTTATGGTACCTCCTTTATTACGGAGAGGGAGGTGATCCCTCAAGGTGCATTGACTTTTTGGAAATCTTTGGTACTGGTTCTACTGAGGATTTCCTCATATTTTTGTCTGATCCTTGGTGATGGAAGGATATTTAGACTTTGAGAAGATAATCACTATGAGTCTAGTGCTTTGGATGAGGTGGTGCCTTGCCTCTTTGCATTGGCAGCTAATAAGCTTCATTCGATAGCAGAGTTCTCAAATAAGGCATGTCTCTCCTAGTCACCACTTTTTTATGGGATTCTTTCTGAGGCACAAGTCCAAGACTTGTAGCTCTTGCAATCCTTACTGCAAAGATCATCAACCTTTCGTGATTTGCCTAGATAGATTATTGTGAACTAAGGGTACTTTTGCAGTTTCCAAGATCTACAAACTCCTTATAGGGGTGGCTTTGGAGATTGTAGATTTTTCTGGCAGATGAATGCCCCCTTGAAGGTCCAGCCTTTCGTTTGGCTACAAAGGGTAGTTCAGTTATGAAGGTGCGCAAAAGCAGGTGGGTGGAGAATGTCGATACAGTGTGCTCTATGTGCAATTCGGTTGATGAAGATGTTCCATATTTGTTTGGTTGTGCGAGTTGCATCATCCATGTAGGAGAATCTGCACCTTGTGGGTGTCAACGTGACATCCATGAAGTGGCATATTCACGGGGAGAAAAGTTGGTGGTAGAGCATTTACATATTTCTATCACAAACTTCTTTGTTACGATTAGGACATAATATGGCACTTAGGTGGCAATCATTGGAGATGCCTTCTTGAGGATAATATTGTTTCATTGACGTAGCTATTCAAGGATAAGGTTTGGGATGCTCTTTATTCCTTGAAGCAAGAGTATTTCCTATCTTCTTTATTAGGGAGTTTTGGCTACTACTTAAAGGCAAAGTAATGGCGATCTCAAATCATTTTCTGCTGATTATAGCTTCTTTAGGATTAACCACTTCTTCCTTTTCCTATTGCCTAAGCATGATGCAGCAGAGATCAAGGACAATTATAGGCCAGTGGTCCCTTCCAATTCCTTTATTTGCTAGCTACAAAGACTTTAGTTGCCACCATTTTAAGGCCTTGGACTACCTTATTCAATGTTGTAAAAGTCGGTAGTTGCTATTCAGTTGATCAGGCCACTGACTAAGGAGTGTACAGTATGCGGGAGAGTAGTCAAGGAGTACTCGGTTGGGCATTTTTTAATATATATGTGTGTGTGTGTGTGTGTATGTATGTATAGAAATACACATATTAAGAAGTAAAATATATCATTACATATAAAATAAGCTACAAAGTACAAACAATATCAAATTCATTACAAATTTAATAATTAAACCAAAGTATAAACCATTACAAATACATTAGCAATGACAGATCAACATAAACTAAACCAACGACAGAGTAACATAAACCAAGATTAATATATGCTTGAATCAAATGCATTCGGCAATGGAGGATTTTTGCTTAGTCGAAGAGGAGTCTCAGGTGAAATGAAACGATTTAGGGGAGTGGTTGGGGGAGGGAGGGTCGAGTGGGGTTTTATTTGACATAAAAGAAATATACCTACAAACTTATTTTTCCCTCTATGCAAAAACAGGCCTACTACTCGGCCGACTACACCAACTACTGGGTCGAGTAGTCAGTGTTGCCGACTATAGGCCCAACTATGGGTTCTTCAGTCAGTAGGGCACCGCATAGGAATACTCGGCCGAGTAGGCCAATTTTTACAACACTAACCTTATCAAACTAGTGAACTTCGCTTTTATCAAGAGAGGTCTATCAAAGAAGAAGTATATAGTTTCTTTAAAGATATGACACGAAAGCTTTTCATTGGAAAATGAATTTCATAAAGGCATACAGCAACCTGATCAGAAATTTCATTGGTCCTCCAGAGTAAGGGGCATTTCACCTCAGACTTGCATCAAGTCATCCTCATGTTCCATCTTAGTTAATGGAAGAATGGAGGGGGGTTGGATCCAGCCCAAAAGAGGGGTGAGATAGGGATACCACTTGGTGCCTATGCTCTTTGTATGTACCATGGATTTCCTTGTTGATGCTTGTTATGCTCTATAAAAGCCAAGAAAGGTTAGGGGCTTTGGCTCCCACCGAGGTGGTACATTGATTCCTCTCCTTCAATATGCCAATGACGTGATCATCTTTATTGAGGGGTCTACTACCAAGGCAAAGAAGATCAAGTTGCTCCGAAAGGTGTTTGGAGAGGCTTCTAAACTATGGCAAAGATCCACCATTGGAGAAGTGGAATTTCCTGCAAAGCAGATGTCTGTTTAAGTGGAACCTTTGTCAACACTAGTTTTACACTAGTATGAGAACCCTTGTAGCATCGTCTACCATATAAAGACTAGCTTTTCAACTCTAACCTATAACCAAGACACTGCTTATGAGTTGCCAACTCATTAAAACAGGCACTACAATCAGTAGGACATGAAACTAAATGAAATGGATTAGGATGAAGTTCAACTTTTCGTAGCTTCATGAGTGAGCTCACAACTCCAACTTGCATCATCTTTGTACAAAGTAAAGCTTGTCGCCTATGAAGTGCAGCAGAGTGAAACAAAGTGAAACACGGCTTCTCCTCATGCTCTATCCTACAACTTGTAGATTCGCACCTAGGACACACACTTTCATCCTTCACTTTCAAGATTGGAGTCCTTTAGGCTTCGATAGATGGATTGCCAAGAAAGGATGGAGGAGCTTACCTATCGAGAATCAGGCTTCTTTCTAGCTCTAGCTTTGGGCACACACAAACACCTGGGAAAGGCAAGAATAAAGGGGCCCTAATCAAAATTAGGCTTTCGACCAACCTGTAAGACTATAAAGATGAAGACATAATGAAGAGGTACTAATAGTTATAAGAGCAAGAATAGCAACTTGTCCAATGATTTCTTCAGCAACATCCCAATGGCTACTGGTTCACTTCTTCATAAGTGAATGCATTAGTTGGCAAAAAAATGAACTATGAAATGAGCTTGTCCCTATTTTTTGATAGATCCGGTGGTGAGGATTTTTCTTGATTGAGAAAATATGCTCTGATTATTTCTTCCTTTGATATCAGGGTCAGTCATGGTCTTTACAACTTCCATAAATATTATGGGCAAATTCATATTCTTTACTACTTCAAAAAAGACATGTACAAAAGATCATAGCTGTAAAGAGGTAGTGAAGATAGAAGGTCCACATCAAACTATTTTTTAAGGTCAAGTATGACCTTAAACTGTAGCTACCCGATGAACTTTGACCTCTCAATCAATGAAGTGTAGTGCACTTATTTCTCATAAATCCAATACCTGCTGATCCCCACCCCGCCTGGTTCTTAAAAAAGAGGGTTTGTTAAAATCAGCAAGCAATGGGTCCTCTACCTGCAATCTACCAAACAAGCAAAGTAGACTCATACATTCCTTGGCTCCTTGGACAATACATAAAGGAATCCTTTTTCTTTTTAGTAAAGATGGCAAACCAACCTAGACTTTTACGCGTATCATTCCTAACATAATGCCTTAGAACCTTCAGTATTGCTTTCAATCGAGTTCCAATATGACAAAAGCATTTTTTGCCTTTATTAGAATTGAATAAGAACATAAAAAGTTGTGGCAATTAGGCATTTGCACTACCATCCATTTACTCGAGACATAAGAGGAGTAAGAAATCATGCAGGATCCTTTCATCAATCATCGTGCCACTTGTGGCCCATTCTTGCTTGCTTAGTTTGAAAGAAAGGATAGGAATTGGCTCAACTACACTTAGTTTGCTTGTACAACATCATCTCTTGCTAGCCAAGACTTCCCACAACCAAGGTACAAACTAACCTCTAGTTCACATCTATTTTTGTTTAAGAATTAAACTGGCAACAGTGAACCTTGGATTCCCAACCAATAAGCATGTTCTTACAAGATATGATGACCAACCCCTTTTCAAATGAAAAAACCTTATTTTTGGACTTGGTACACATTTTTACCTAGACAAAGTGTGCTACCAAGCTGCACTACATCCTTTGATTTGTAACAATGTCATCGTAGAGGTTCTCTATCTTGTTTTCCACATCTTCCTTTCTCTATTTGTATGCAATATCTTTCTCACCTTTTTTTCTTATATTTTCTTTCATGCAGGCAATTGTCTAAATCATATAAAGTAGAAAGGGGAAGACCATCTAGCACAGTGGAATAGGAAATGGAGCGTCAAGCATTTTCATGTTACTCACACCTCTTGCCTATAGCTCAATACGGCTATCGCAAACCATGGTACACAACTTCATGGACTTTACTCTTCCAAGGACGAGCTCTTTTTTCTAGTTAACTAGATGGAATGGATGACTTCTCATTTTCTTTGGCACCATCATCGACTTGTTTTATCTCTTCACCTTCATCTTCCTTTCTAAGTCTTTAGTATTAGGTAAGACAAAAGACAACATTCCTTGAGACATAACACTTGTTAGTAGTTGGATTGCAACATCTCCAACCCTTCCTTTCACTATCATATCCAATAAATATGCATCAAACTACCTTTTTGTCAAGCTTGCTGTTAAGATGGTTAGGAACAAGGTGACATATTTCCTTTTCAAGGAGCTAACTCACTTCAAAAAAAGCTTGTCTATTAGTTCCACAAGCCAAGAAAGCTGGCATTAGACTTTGCATAATAGATAATAGACAACAGCTAGTAAGCCAGTAGCAAAAAGGAGCCCCATTCTATGAATCAAATCACAACCATCTCATCTAGTTGAAGTACTAAAGGAGGGTTGTTCGAGCTCTTTGCCCTCCAAGCTAGTCATTGGACATCCTTTTGGAGTTTTTAAGGAATTCAAAGATAGGAGAGATAATTTCAGACAACCAAAAGGCTAAGAGGATAATTGATGTGTTCCAGAAAAGCAAATAGGAATTCCTTGACACTAAGTAGCATAAAAGGCTAATAGAGATAGAGAGAAGTACAAGAAAGAAGGAAACCCTTCAGGCCCTTGCTTAACTACTTGGTTGTGCATGATTCCTAAAGGGAAAGAAAGACTTTGACTCTATCTCTAGCATTCACAAATTTCCAAAACATTAAGACAATTTGTTCATACTCAAAGCTTTGGCAACCACCATTGGAGGTATGACGGACATGCACTCATTTCAAGGGGTGAAACACTTTTCGATTTTGGCCTAATACTTATCCTATATACAATGTCCATATGGTGATGCAATGTTCTACATGAATCCATGTTGAAAGGACATCACATACAAACAATACAATCAAGTCTTCGATATGGTTTTATTCTATTTATAGCATTAGAACTTATAGAAGTCCAATTTTCTTTCTTTTGGTATGAAAGAGGAGGAATGCTTAGTGTTGAGATATACAGGGGTCCAGTGGCTATACATAACCTTCAAGTACCTTGGTTTGCTACACACCATAGGTTGCATTGCTGTCCAAAACTGGAGCCTTGTTATTTAGAGGACCGAAAGGCATTTGCAAGAGTAGGCTTCTCGTCTTCTTTTGAGAGGTGGGCACTTAGTTTTACTCCTTTATCCTCGCAATGCTACCCATTTACAACATGTCCCTTATGAGAATGACATCTATGGTTGTGAAGAAGATTAACTCTATTGGAGAATAAAATAAATTAGGATTAAATTAGTTAGGATTGGTTGTATTTCTTATTTTTAGTTTTTTCTATTTTGGTAGAGTTTTATTGTTTCCTATTATCCCTAGGGTGGCTCACGGGCCTAAGCAGGCACTGCAGTACCCAGTAGCACTACTGTTGTCGGCAGTAAGGCTGGCAGTAATGAAAGGCTAGCAGCGCTACTGTTGTGAAAAGAGAGATTGAAAAGGAGAGAAAATGGGTTTTGGTGGAGGGATTGGCAACTAGGTTTTTTGGTGGGGTACCCGAGCACCGCTCTAAGACCGCTGCTCTGATACCATGTTGGGAAATGAGAGAACTTGTCTTATTCCAATAACCCTAGGGACTCTTATATAGAGGAGCCCTTTGGATAAATTACAATGAATGTCCTTACAAGAATAATAAATATGTAAACAAGGACAATAAAGACATGTAAAAGCCAAACAAGTGAAAAATAACTGTCAACAATCCTCTATATAAAGAGGACTAGGGCTTACTTAATGAAACAATACAATTCATTTTTCTCCAACACTATTAAAAGGATGCTGCTCTAGGCTTCAAGATCAAGCAACAATTTTCTCCCACTAGTGTCCTAAGAGGAGGTTCGCAAACCAAACAAGTACGAAGGCAAGGTATATTTGAATTTGTACATAATGAATGATGCCTTACTCTCCAAAAGGGTCCTTTTACTAATGGCCCCTAATCTTTCTTTGTCCAAAAATATTTTTTATGATTCCTGTAGGGACACAGTCAACAAGGATGAGAGGATATCTATTAAGGGCAACTCACATTTCTAGCTAGGATTGCAGAAGACTTTGCAAAGCGTGAAGTCACATTGCAAAAGCCTTTTGGATGATGAGTCCATGTTTCACTTTTTGGATTCATGATTGGTCCCCCACTCATGCCATTGTTAATATTTACCCCTATCTAGTTGCTCTTGCTACCTCCTACTTTACTATAATAGAGGACTCCTTTAAGGGTGATCCTTGGATGCCAACTTTACTTAAATCTCTTTTCAATGCTAGGGTTAATGAGCCCATCCTCTTACTATAGATCTTGCGTGAGATTAGGCCAGGTCAAGGGTAAGATGGTTGGATATGGAGGCACGGCCACTTCTTAGCTAAAAAAGATGTACTTGCACTATGCATCTTGTTGACCATAGACATGCCTTGGATTGCAACACATGGCAATACTACATTCCCTCAAGATTAAGTTCTTTTTATGGCTCCTAAGGAGACAAAGGGTGATCACTTGTGACTTAGGAGACATTTAGCCCCAGAAGCTAACGCCACGTGTTTTTTGTGGTGAGGAGACTAAGGGTGACCACCTTTCCTTTACATGCCCCTTCACATAGTCTTGTTGGGTGGGTTCTAGTCTTCTAAAGATTGGTCTATGTGCTCTCATCACAATATGATGTTTGGCTTAGCATCCATGGTGCCCTTGCTGATGAGGACACCATTAGTAGAGCCTTTATACTCATTTTGTAGATTCGGTTGGAGTGCAATGACTATTTTTAAAAGGGTGTGATTCTTTGTTGATAGTGTTATGCATCATTTTAGCACTATAATTAGCCTTCCTATTAATGCAATTGCAAGGGTTTAATAACCCTTGTTCACCCTGCTTTTCCTTTCAAAAAAATAAGGCTTGTTTAGTCATGCAAACTTAAGGTGTATATTATTTCGAGACCTCTCCGGAGGAAGGTCTCATTTCAATTTCTATTCTATCATCTATTACTCTCAATTATGGTTGGTCAATATCACAAATGGTTTTTTATATGGCAACCTACAACAAGTCTACATGAAACCACTACCAGGTTTCATGATTCAGGGGAGGTGTTCAAAGGTATGTAAGCTAAATAAAGCTATATGTGGGTTGCAGCAAAGCCCTCAAGTGTGATGACAGGTTCGGCAAGGCATTTCAACAATTAGGATTTACTCTCTCCTCATTTGATCACTATATCTTTATTGTTCATCAACCTACAGTCTTTTATGGACTGGGAGTGCCCATGATGGGGTCTCTATTGCTAAGACTTTCTTACATGCTCGGTTTGTAAAAAAGAATCTTGGGCCAATTAACTTTTACATGTTCAGTTTGTCACAAAGGATCTTGGGACAATTAACTACTTTCTTGGCATTGAGATGAGCCATATTGATAGACTTGTTCTAACACAGAATATGCCCTTGATCTTATTTTGTGAGTTGGGAATGACTGGATGTATGCCTGGTACCATTCCTTTGTATCCTTGGATGCCACTCGTTTACTATGATGGATCAAAATTGCAAGGAGTTACATAAATAGAGGATTGTAGTAGAATGGTTGCTGAGGAATGGCAAGATTTTCAAGAATGATCGTTGTTGGGTTGAGAATGCAGTAAGAGGCAAAGTGTTTTCTTGATTTTTTGCTACAAAACCTGTAAGTGCATTCCTTTATATTACTAATGTAATTTTAGGATGATTACCACTCTCAGGTAAATCTTCCTCTTCTTTCCTAAAAAAAAAAGAGGATTGTAGTAAGAAAATTACTTAAGTAGCAGTTATTTTCGATGTACTTTATCCAGAAATTATCAGGCCAATCAATACATTTGTTATTGGAAGACTTAATTTATGCAACCACCCCAGAGAATATACCAAGCAGGTGTTGCTTGATTCTCAGATATTTGAATAATCCGCTAAGGAAACAAGCAATCAAACCATAAGACCGAGATTCAGTAATGCAGTTTGAGATGGTGGTGTCCTGCCTAACTTCTGTGCCTAGGTTTCTACTCCTCTCAATGATTATGACAGAAGGCCCCAAGGATTTTTATAAGCAAAAACTTACTTGCAGCCCAAGTACTAGGCAAATTACATAACAACCCATACACTCATATTTGGTACAATTACACAACCCTTCACATAAAATATGAATATATATAATTCCACCATCATCCCCACCTGAAAAAAAAAAAAAAAAGAACTGAACATTGGACTAATAAGCGTTCAGTATGTTCTTCAGTATGGTGAACACCCTGACTGCATCAGGCTTTGTCAATATACCTGCAATTTGATTGTTTGTGGAAATATGCTGAACAGTGACTTCTCTGGTTTGTATCTTTTCCCAACCAAAATAATGATCAATTTGAATATGTTTAGAACAGTCATGAAAAACCGGATTGACTGTTAAGGCACACACATTACGATTGTCACAGGAGAAGGGAGTGCATTTGTTGTGAATTCCAAGTCACTTGAGATACGACTCCAAACAACTTCACCGACAGTAGAAGCAAGGACACAATACATTGCCTCTCTCTTCCAAGATATCAAATTATTTCCTAGAAAAATGCAAAATCCTGTTATAGACCTCCGATTATCTGGGTTGCTAGCCCAATCTACAGCAGAGTATGCAAAGATATTCCCTTGCTTGTTTACTAATTCAAGATCCCTGACATAGCAAACACCGTTCAAACTAGTCCCTTCAAATATCAAAAAATATATTAACAGCCTCGTTGATTGACTGCCAGAGAATGCATATATTAAGAAACCTAATTAACAGCAAAAGTGATATCTGGAAAAGTGATTGCGAGGTACTGAAGTGCTCCAATGGTATTGCAGTATCCTGTGAAACTTGCAATTGCTCAACTATCAGCCTTGACTAACTTATATG
Source organism: Thalassia testudinum (assembly GCA_037157565.1). Lineage (NCBI taxonomy): Eukaryota > Viridiplantae > Streptophyta > Magnoliopsida > Alismatales > Hydrocharitaceae > Thalassia > Thalassia testudinum. The sequence continues at coordinate 115,430,279 of JAZHRO010000036.1, read as the reverse complement.
TGAAGACATAGGGGTTGAAACAGGCTTGCAGCAACAACAACAAGAAAGCCTTTCCCACACTAAGTAAAGTTGAATACATGGATTCTTTATCTCCACTAAGATCTAGTTTCAGCCATTTTGAGCTCAAAGGTGAGTGATCAAGACCATGATTAATAGTTTCCTTCTAACACTTCTTGGTCTTTCTCGGCGCCCCCAGAAGGTTCAACATCTAACTCTTCGCATCTCCAGATAGGGAATTAACTTTCCTTCTCTACAAATTTTGTACCCCTTCAGTCTTTTAGTTATGTTTTTATATTATTGTCCTTGATTGTATTTTCTTATCTTTATGTTTGGGATTGTTTGTATTTTTCCCACCTCTCTATATATTGAGAGGTTGGGCTTCTGAATAAAGTGATGCAATTCATTTCATTCCACTTGATATCAAAGCAATGATTCTAAATTGGAGCTTGATATCCCACCAAAAAACCTAGCGTTCCTCACCCTCCACCAAAACCTCCACTATCGGTCCTCTCTCTGGTGACCCTCCAGTAGCACCGCTGTAGGGCCTCCTGCTGCTGCAGGGACTGCAGCAGCATTGCCTAGGCCCCAACAGGGGCCCAGCGCCACCACGGGGACCTTCTGCCCCCGCGTGCCACTGCAGCAGCGCTTGCTGCAGCTGCTGTGGGTCTCACACCTCCTATGAGGGGCCCCTATGGCCTTGTACAGGGGTTCCTCTATGCGTGTACTTGTGCATAGAGGCTTATCGTTGGTAGGGGCAAGTATATCGCCCTCTTCTCTTCTATCCTAGGCAGCAGCGAGCTCTGGAAGGGAGAGGCAATCACTTCCATGGGTTCTTAATTCCCCAAAAGTGATTGTTATGCCTACAATATCATATTTCTTTAGATCATAGATGATCAGATCTGATTCGCAGATGGAGGATATCTCGAATAATTTCAAATCTTAGAGTTGTTACTAAGCCTATTGTTATGCCAGACTTGATGATTTAGTCTCTTTATTTGCTTTCATCGCTGGAGGTGGTGTGATGTCTTCTGAATCTGGGGCATGTGCAAGCCTCCTCTTTGATTCTTGGGAGAAGGCTTCTATGATGACAGCAGAGACACCAGACATTGTCATTGTTTCTAGGAGCAAGTATAAGACATTACTCCAGGTGTATAGGCAGTATAATGCTTCTCAAGCAGGTATAGCTTGTTCGTCTCAAGTTGGAGATGCAGATTGGCTTGTGGATTCAAGAGCTTCTCAGCATATCTATGGTGATCAGAGACAATTCACCACCATACGTCTAGTTCCACCCGATAGATTTGTGCAGGTTGTTGATGGGAGACTATCTCCCATGGCTGGCCAAGGGGAGGTTTGTGTAGCCTCGCATATGAAGTTGGAGAATGTTCTTTTAGCCCCTGACTTCCAACTGAGTCTACTATTAGTAAGCAGGATTACGAAGGAGTTGAATTGAATGGCAATCTTCGATGTTGTGTCTCACTTTTGAGGATATCCTCACCAGATATACTATTGGGTGTGACCGTGAGAAAGATGGTGCTTACCGTCTTCTACAGTCGCCCTATGCAAGAGATGCTTCACTCTCATCAAGAGGTGCTACTAGCTACTTGTGGCATATCAAGTTTGGTCATCTCCCCTTGCCGAAGCTTAGATGGATGCTACAACAAATTTCTCCTCTTGCTAATTTTCAATGCGAGGTATGTCAATTTGGAAAGCATCAAAGGAGTACCTTCCCTAGGAGTCAACATTAGGGGTCTTAGACCTTATTCCAGTTACTCCATGTGGATATATGGGGATCCAACCGAACATCAGATCGTCTGGGACACAGCAACTATCTAGCTATTGTGGATGACTTTTCTCATCTTACTTGGATCTTTTTGTTAAAGGCCAAATCTAAGGAAGGTGACATGATTCTTTCCTTTTTAGCACAGAACTCATTATAACAAGGTAAAAATTATTAGATTAGATAATGCATTAAAATTTGACACTTCATTGCGCAATGTTTATCGTGAGCATGGCATCATTCATCAAACGACGTGTCCCACATATCTCAGCAAAATGGTGTGGCAAAACAAAAGCATAGGCACATTCTTGATGTTTCACAAATACTCTTGATTCAAATCACTGAGGAGATGCACTATTGATTGCTTATTACCTTATAAATCAAATGCCTTCCACTGTTCTCGATGAGCTAGTTCCCTACTCCATCCTATTTTCTGATAGTGGTCTATTTGGAGTGCCTCGTCGTGTCTTTGGTTGCGTTGCATTTGTGCATAGCCATGGGCCCAACAGGGATAAACTTGCTCCTTGCACAACCAAGTGTATTTTTCTTGGGTATTCGCGGACTTGGAAAGGATATTGATGCTATGATTCTGTTGGAGGATGTCACTACATCAGTGCAGATGTCACCTTTCATAAGTCTGTTGTGTACTTTACTACCAGGAAACATCTTTCTCCTAAGCTTACTAAGGCACCCTTGCCTATCCCTCCTATAGCACTGAGGCAATTCCTATCATTGAAATTAGGTCTTCACCGTCAGAGCCATCACTCCCTGGATTTGAGAGATTCCATGAGCATCCAGTCACTTACAGGTTTCCGTTACATATCGGCAAGTATCCTCTTCGTCAAATCATGCTCCACCCCAGACTTAGATGCTTACAAGAGACGTTCATAATGATGATGCAAATAGTTCCCAAGATGACACTGGAGGATCTATCCCCAGTGCTGAGATAGAGTCAGAGCAATTGTAGGATGCAATGCCAGTCGATCTTAACCTTCCGACAACTATTCGAAAGGCTCCCCAGAGTTGTGCCAGATATCAAGTTGTAGGCGCCTTGTCCACTGAGGGGCTTAGGACAACCTTTCAGCAACTTCCTTGTGCATTATCAGCAGTGCAAATTCCTTCCACGTATTAGCAGGTCATGCTCGATTCAAAGTGGCATAAGGTCATGGTGGATGAGATGACTGCTCTTCGTTCCTGTGGTACCAGGGAACTTACTACTTTACCTAAGGACGCAACAGTGGTTGGACGTTAATGGGTATTTATAGTCAAATATAATCTAGATGACTCAGTTGCTAGATACAAGGCCTACTTAGTTGCAAAGGAGTTCACGCAAACATATGATGTGGAGTTCTTTGATACCTCCTCTCCGATTACACGTCTATCTATTGTGTGCATTCTGATTTCTGTGGCAGTTCAGCATGATTGGTTACTTCGTCAGCTGGATGTCAAGAATGCATTTCTTTACGAGGATCTTCAGGAGGAGGTATGTTAAATAATATGAATACGCGGAAGCATAATAACAAGATATTAAAACAACGTAATGAGAAATACTTGGGTTTACGTGGAAACCCTACTCACGAAAAGTGGGGAGAAAACCACAGCAGAATGCCCCGATAAGGCAAAATTATTCTATTCTTCTCAAAGATAAATGAGGGGGTACAATAGCCTATTTATAGGCTCTCACACACCACACTTTCCCTCGCTCCACTATGTGGTACTAAACGTACCACTCTAATAAACACGTCTCTCAACACTCCCTCAAGCAGGAGCATGAAATGTTCAACTTACACAACAGATATTCCCACTATACAAAGCAAAAAACTCAACACAAATAAAATGATGCTGCTAGGTGACGGCTTCCTTATGCCTCTTGTGTCGTCAACTTCTTTGCAACTTCAACTTGCTTGTAGATGGGTGTAGGTAGGAGTCTAAAGATGAGCCGTAGACAATTGATCTAGTGCTAGTGCCATCCCATTCGAGAACTCTGAAGAGTTTCCCCCCTCATGGAGACAAAGAGACTGTGCCCCTTCCACACGGAAACTTAAAGAAAGAGGTCTCTACTCTAGAGACCGAAAAACAGTGGTCCTCTTCTCAAGGGACCATTAAAGAGAGTCTCTGTCATGTAGGGCCCTCAAAGAGACTCTCTCCTGAAATTACAAATTAAGCACTCACACTCCTTTCTCCCATACTTGCACGAGAGATGAATACAACAATGAGAAGAAAAAATATCACGAAGAAAAGAGCTTCTCACCCTCTTTCTTTAATTCAAACTTTTTCTCTCTTTTTTTTGCCCTCTTTTCATTTTTCTCTCCTTTTCTTCTTTTTTTTACTCCATTTTTTTGATCTTTTTTATTGAAAATTTTCTTCTCTTTACACACACTCACACCCTTTTTCCTTTCCAATGCTAAGAACTAACATAAAAGGGAACCAAAGGGGCAAAGATGCAATAACCCCAAAAAGTCTCTTTTAAGGTTGAACCCAAACTCACAGATGTTACGATGCTTCATGAGGAACAGACCATGTGGAAGATGTCATGATAACCTTGAATGGCCTCGTTGAAGGCCCCTTGTTCCAGGAGGTCAGCCTTGAAGTGGTGCAGCCTCTCCTTGGTGCCCTCTTACGATCACAAGTGCTCTGTCTTCTTCACGCAAGACCACGTCGCTGCTGCAGTCGCCCACAACAACACTTCCAACTTTGCTGTTTCCTTGGATCGTTGCTCCCACACCTTCAACAGCACTAATCTCAACTCCTTCACCCACATCACCATCACCAGGGCTATCAATATCGATGCCATGAATGCTACCACATCGCTGCTTGGGATCTTGCCACCTCATTGTCTTCCACGCATGACCACCAGGGATCTCTAGCCGATCTCTTGCCGAGATCTAGATCAGACTGCTACACATTCTCTTGCAACCGTATGAAGAGCTTCGACCCAATCAGGATCGGGCTACTGCGGACCTTGCGCGACTCCTCAAGCGTTACCAGCACCTTCATCGCCATTGCCTCTGCTGTTACTCTTGCCACCTCGATCGATCACTCATATCGCCTTCCATTGGATCTCCACCTTGCACAAAGAGAGTAGGGGGTCTCCCCTTCTCTCGAGATCAGAGATAATATGGAGACAAATAAAAAAAAAAAAAAAACCTCAAGATAATAATGATGAAACTTGAGAACAAAAAATCCATGATTGAACCGCTCTGATACCATGTTAAATAATATGTATACGCGGAAGTATAATAATAAGATATCAAAACAACACAATAAAAAACACTTAGGTTTACATGAAAACCCCCGTCACGAAGAGCGAGGAGAAAACCATGGAGAAGGCCTTGATAGGGCGAGATTATTCTATTCTTCTCAAATATAAATGAGGGGGTATAATGGCCTATTTATAGGCTCCCATACACCACACTTTCCTTCACTCCACTATGCGGTACTAAGCGTACCACTCTAATAAACACATCTCTCAATAAGGTACATATGCAACAGCCCTTAGGTTATGAGGTTCAAGGGGAGTATGTATGCAGATTGAGGAAGGAGATATATGGCTTAAAGTAGAGTCCTAGAGCTCAGTTCCAAAAGCTCTTAAAGAAGGCCATGGGCTTCGAAAGGTCCACATCTAATCATTCCTTGTTTATCAAGAAGACAAGGAAAGGTACAGTTGTGCTCCTAATTTATGTTGATGACTTGATTATTATTGGTGATGGCAGTGCAGGCATTACTAAGGTCAAGGAGTATTTGTCAGGAAGCTTTGTAATGAAGGACCTTAGATCATTGAGGTACTTTCTTGGGATAGAAATTGCTTACAGCAAGAAGGGCATAGTTTTTTCTCAAAGGAAGCATGCAGTTGATTTACTTCAAGAGATTGGCATGTTAGGAGCCAAGCCAACCAACATTCCCATGCATCCCAAGAGTCATTTGTATGATGAGAAGTTAGATGCAGCTAACAGTAGATAGTACAAGGGGCAAGTGGGCAAGCTCTTGTACCTCACCATCACCAGACCTGACATTTTTCTTGCACTTAGGAAGTTGAGCCTGTTTATGGACAAGCCAACAAAGCAGCATTGGGATGTTGTAATGATGGTGTTGAGATATTTGAGGAAGGCACTAGGACGTGAGATTTCATTTAGTAGGGGGATGTCCATGAGTATAGTGGGATATACGAATGTAGATTATGCAGAATATTTGGCTGACACGAAGTTTACTACATGCTTTTATACGTATGTGGCAGGGAATCTTGTGACGTGGAAGACTAAGAAGCAAGTTATGTCTAAATCCAGTGCAAAATCTAAGTACAGAGCCATGGCTCATATTGCATCGAGATGATGTTGGTGAGGTCACTCCTTATGGGCTTGCACATATCTATTGACATGCCTATAAAGATGAGATGCGACAACCGAGCTACCAATACATAGCTAATGACGTGGAGATTGATTATCATTATACTCATAAATTGATCCAAAGGGGACTTGTCTACACTAGTTCAGTATCTTTTGACAACTAGCCAATAGACCCTTACCAAACTATTGGCATGATCAACATTTGATGTTTGTTATTCCAAGCTGAGCACAATTGACATTTATACTCTAGCTTGAGAGGAAACGTTGTACCCCTTCGGTTTTTTAGTTATGTTTTTATACTATTATCCTTGATTGTATGGAGTTTTTTGTACTTTTCTCACCTCTTTATATATTGAGAGCTAGGGCTTCTGAATAAGGTGATGCATTCATTTCATCCCACTACAAATGTTCAAACCACCTTAAACATGTCTTGCTCATTCTATCTTCTATCAGGTCACCTTAACCTTTTCCTTGATAATCTTATTAAGAATTGCATCTTTCCTTTCATGGCCACACATCCACTTTAACATCTTCATTTCTACTATAGACATCTTTTGTGCATGCCTACAATTGACAAGATTTGATAAGTTTTACACTGACTGTCAGCTACCTAATGCAACCCTCCTTCATCCAGACTTGGGACCGAAACGAAAAGGGAAAAACCTCAACATTGGCACAGTTAAAACAAGCATGCACTCTAAAAAATTAAAACATTGTAATCAGTATGTCACTCTAATCTTACAACCAAACAAATATGGCAATGCCCTGAAGAGTTTCCTGTCTCATCAGTGCACTTCTCACCCTAACCTTTTTGTAAGAAATCAGGAAACACCTCAATTTTTTAATTCCACTAAAGTATGGCCGATGATTTCACTGGGACCTTCCTCCATTCACCTTGAACCAGCTCCCTAAAACTTGGCTCTAGGAAGCAGATCTGTCAAACTGAAAATATGTTGGCAAAAGGCCACTCATTTTGATGTCCACATAAGATGTGCAGTCAAAAAAAGGTTTATCAAGTGGTATAGCAAATTTCATGTTCCTATACACCATAACAAAAATGGGTTATTAAGTGGAAGCATAAACATCTCACTGATGAGATTCATACCTTACTGGCATATACTTGTATGCCCTTATCCAGTTAAGCTTGTTTATTTGTTCTTTCCATGAAGATATACTTTGGCTATAAAAGACAACTTTAATTGCAACAATCCCATTGGTTGTTGCAATGATAGAACATCAAAAATGCCGTCTCAAAGGGAACTATCTATTCATAAACAATGCTTCACCTAGCCGAAATCACCAAGAAGCAAGAAGCTAAGCTAAGCATGATGAATAACTACTCTAAAATTTGAACGGTGGCTTTGAGAATATGGGTTCACACTGTTTCTGAATGTTTTTGTGTCCCTTTGGTTGTTACAAAAAAATATTCTATCTTGCAAATGATTCTCAAAATAATACCGCCGAATTCAAATGGCTACATCTAAAATATACGAAATGAGAGTTTTATTATTGAGCCTTATATCTTCTTATATAATGTAGGGATGGGAAAGTTGTACAACACGACAAGAAATAAATAAATAACCAAGAGCCTATCATACAAAAGAATGTGCATACGCTAACACTCCCCCTCAAGCTAGAGTATAGATATCTATCATGCTCAACTTAGATACACATAAATCAAACAAGGACCTGGTTAAGAGATTGGTAAAAATATCTGCAATCTGCTCCTCAGACATTACTTGTGTATATAACAGCCCCTTCTTAATAATATCTCTAGTATAATGGCAATCAACCTCTACATGCTTCGTCCCCTCATGAAAAGCTGGATTATTGGCAATGAAGGTAGCTGCTCTATTATCACACCTCATCTCCATCGAGCTAGAAAACTGTACCTCCAAATCGGTGAATAGGGAGCTGATCCACATCATCTCTGCAGTCGTCTGAGCCATGTTCCCTGCAAAGAAGGTCCGAACCCCATAGTGGATTTTCAATCCACATGACATCCAGCGTAGTCAACATCAGAATAGCCAACCAAGGTCATAGAAGACCCCTTGGAGAAGAGACCTTTTTCCATGAGCCTTCTCAATGTACCGAAAAACCATCAATACTACATCCCAGGGCTGTTGTCTTGGCTTGGCAATGAATTGACTCAATCTCCCCACCACAAAGGAGATATCTGGCCTCGTGATAGTTAAATATAGCAGCTTACCCACAAGCTGCCTATACTATCTGCTGTCTACCAACTGTGCATCATCATCATAAAGTGGCACCTTGGGGTCCATAGGAATGCTGGCCTCCTTGGCCCCAAGCATACACATCTCTTGTAAGATATCCAACGCATACTTCCTCTAGGATAGGACTACAGCATTCTTGCTTTGAGCAACCTCAATACCAAGAAAGTATCGTAGAGCCCCCAAATCTTTCATAACAAATTGCTTTGCCAAAATATGGTTAATCTTAGTGACACCCTACACATCATCTCCCGTGACAATTAAGTCATTAACATATATAAGAAGCACCACAGTACCTCGTCCAGTCCTCCTAACAAAAAGAGAGAAATCAGCCATCGATCTCTTAAATCCAGCTGTCTACAACCTGAGACAACCTCTAGAACCATGCTCTAGGACTCTGCTTGAGGCCATAAATTCCACAGTCGGCATACACACTCCCCCTAAACCTCAAATCCAGGTGGTTGCTGCATGTACACTTTCTCTTGGAGATCACCATAAAGGAATGCATTCTTCATGTCCAGCTGACGCAATGGCCAATCTAACTAGACTGCCACGGCAACCAACACCCATACGGTAAAAAGTTTGGCAACTGGTGAGAAGGTGTGAAAGAAATCCACCCCATAGGTTTAAGTGAACCCCTTTGCCACGAGGCGTGCTTTGTATCTGGCAATGCCTCCATTTGGGTTGAACTTCACAGTGAACACCCATCGACAGCTAACAATCATAGCCCCATCTGGAAGTGGAGTAAGCTCCCAGGTCCCACGACTCCTAAGAGTAGCCATCTCGTCCTCCATGGCTGCCCGTCATCTTGGATCAAGCATGGCCTCGTGATGAGTCGTTAGGATCTGAGTAGCAACCAACGCCTAGGTGAAACCTGCAAGCCCGAGACTTAGGCTGTCAGTAACAAGTGCCCCAACCGTAGGATAAGTAGCACAAGTTTGTGGTCTCTTCCGAACAGCTATGGGAAGATCCAGATCATCACCTATCACATCATCTGTCCTATCCTTGTGATCAACACATGGGAAACAAGCATCAATGTCTAAGGGACTCACCTGAGAATCTGATGGTGAAGGCAAGGGTGGGGGTCCTGATAAGTAGTGTGAGGACGGATATAAGTCTGAAGTGTCTCAGTCAGACGAGGAAAGGATAGCATAGCAGGTGGTGGTGGTGGGGCAGTAGAAACGGGAATCTCAAGAAAACTTCCAAAGTGAATGGGTGTAAATGGCATGGGTAACATATCACCCTCAGAAGGTAGCTCAGCAGCAGATGTAGAGAAGGGTATCACCTCATGAAAGGTAACTTCCGCCAAAACAAAATGCTGAGAACTGGTCAGATCAAAACATCGATACCATTTTTGTGTCCGAGTATACCAAAGGAAAACACACTTAACTACTCTCGGTGCTAATTTACCCCGGCTTGGTCTCAACAAATGGATAAAATCAACACAACCAAAAGTCTGAAAGGTGACGTGAAATAGGGGTCTATCGGGATACATAACCAGCAAAGGAATCCGATCGTGTAAATCAACGTTAGGTATCTGATTGATCAGAAAACAAGCTGTCAAAACAGCGTCACCCCAGTAAAAAGAGGGGACCAAGTGGTGAATCAACAAGGTATGAGCAACATCAAGTGGCAATGTTTCCTCTCAATAATACCATTCTCCTGAGAGGTATGAGGGCACGTGGTCTCATGAATAATGCCACAACTGGAAAAAAAAGTACACAACCAAGTGGTACAAAATTCTAAGGCATTATTAGACCGAAAATGCTAATTTGTCCCACATCAGGCTTACTCTTCAAAAGAAACAGCCAAGAAAGACGGGAAAAATCATCCACTAACACCAGATAATATCTGTTCCCAAATCGATCAAGAATATAACTAGGACCCCAAACATCCATATGAATCAAATCAAACATAGCAACAGAGGAAATTGAAACAGAAGTGGAAAAACTAGCCTTGTGATGCTTGCCCAACTGGCAGACATCATAGGTGAGAGCAGTAGTGGAGGGTATGTGCGGCAAAACTCGTCTGAGACAATCAATAAGCAGATGGCCAAGGTGGTGATGCCACTAGAGAGGGGATAGGCTCCAAGTAGCAAAAGCAACAACAACAGTATAGTTCAGACGGTACACCCCCCGTTGCTCACGCCCTCCACAAATTGTCTTCCCAGTGAACTTATCCTACAAGACACAAGAAGATGCATCAAATATAACTCGGTTATTCAAATCTCTGGTAATATTGCTAACAGATAGTAAACTCAATGGAAAATCAGACACATAGAAAACACCTGCCAGTCGCAAAGTAGGAGATAAAGACATATCTCCCTTGCCAACAAGTGGTGACTGCCACCTGTACAGTCCTAGCTGGTGTCACTGGTGCTAGCTAAGAAAAATGATCCCTTGTCGCCACACAAGTGTTTGGATGCAACAGAGTCTATCAACCAATCACCAGAAGATGGAAAAGACAATGTACCAGTCGCGGGTTCCTTAGAAGAGGAGGCAATGGCTGCAATGTTTGGAGGCTGACAAGAGGACACCTGAGTCAACTAAGCAATCTGTTGTCGGAGATTCTCAATCTCGGTATTAAGAGAACTAACATCAGGGCTCGAGAGGACTCCATTAGTGACCTCGACTACCTGATTGTCCACAAGTGACCAACCATGCTTTTGCCAGCATGTAGCCTCAGAGTGGCCCATCCTGTCACAGTAGGTACACGGAGATCGAGTGCGTGTACCAGAAGAACGTCCATGTCCACGACCACATGCAGAGAAGGAAGAGTCCCTACCACGTCCAGGGATCGCAGCTAGTGCGGACGTCTGAGCACCAGAGTCAAGAGTAGAGGTGTGCACTGCTCCTCTGCTAAGTCTGTTGTAGGTTTCCTCCAAAGTAGGAAGCTCAGGAACGGTGAGGATCTGATCTCTGACTGCCATGTAATCAGGTCCAAGGCCTATCAAGAAAAGCGAAATTGCCAACTGTCTCCAGAAACTCTTTCAGGACTCACAGGCACACCCCAGCATATAGGAGTGATGCCTCTCCAACATTCCCTTCATGAGGGACTAGTACTGCGACAGCGTGGTTCCCTCCTGACGCAAGTAAAAGAGGTCGTAAAAGACCTGGAAAACACGTGCGGAGTTCTTGGCGTGTGAGTATGTCTCACGCAAAGATTCCCACATGTCCTTCACTGTCAAATAATACATAATCTCATCCCCTATTCGGGGAATAACAATCTGCATAAGTCATGCACAGACTATAGTGTTGTCTCTATCCCAGTTGGCATTGGTGCCAGTCCTGTTTGCAAGTTCTGAATGCATAAGTATGTGGCTTTTCCTATCACCCCTGAAAGTCAAAAGAAAGGTCTGGGACCACCGCAGGTAGTTGGTCTCATCTAGTTTGATGATGGGACCGAAGAATGAGTTTTTTAGTATCCCGATGTTCAAAAGAGAGCCTGACATTACCTCGGACTGATCGTCTGGAGCCATCCTCGCAATCCGCAAGCCTCAATCAATCTTCTACAATCACAAAAACATCGGTAGATCTGAAAAATATGATCTTAGATCTACACCTTCAGCAAAAAGCCCCCTTGGATGGGCGTTGGCCTAACCCAGGTCCGGGGAGAACACCCGAGACAACCCTAAGGGGACCTAGACTCCCTTTCCCTGCGACAATGAGGGATGTAGCCCTTAAAACAGGGCTACAAACCCCTCAAGATCGCTGTCAATCGTGCGCACGAGGGTCGAGGCGCCGCTGGGCATGGTGCAGGAGCGTCGTCAATCATTGCGTCGCCGCGAGACTCACTACAAACCATGTGCACCACCGTTGTACCTACTCCAGCACTGCCAAGCCTCGCTGGAGGTGCTGTAAACTACTGCTGGAGGCGCTGGGCCGTACGATCGCCATTGTCCCCACCACCGCCGTCGCGTGGATGTGGGGCACTGCATGCAAAGGGAAAGAGAGGGATTTGGTGGTTAGGGTTTTGGAGGCCTTGGGGGTGGAATACCTAGAGTCTCAAAGTAGGACCACCGCCCTGATATCAAAATGGACGAAATGAGATAGTTCTACTATTGAGCCCTATCTCTTCTTATATAATGAAGAGATGGAAAAGTTACGGTACAACACCAACAAGAAACAAATAATAACCAAGAGCCCCCCATACAAAAGAATGTGTATACGCTAGCAATCTATATTAATCTCACTGCATAGTTTTAGACTGATATTTGGCTACTTGTCTTTGTTAATATTTGCCAGATTATATGCATGTTTTCCAAATTATAGAGCAGTATAACAGTTGCAAAGTTCAGTCTTGATTCAGAAGTTCACAGAACTAGAGAAAATAAGTTCGAGGAAAGGATTAACCATTAAGATGAGAATTTCCAGCAAAAGATGAATTAGCAATATTATGAGCTTTGTCACAACTTTGAAAATTGTATCCAGAACTCTACCATATTAATTAATAGCAGAGGAGCAACAATCAGGATATCATCAAAATAAGAACTTTGATGTTCTAAATTATTTTTCTTGAAGAAACAAACTTCTTTGATACGCTCCCCAAGGGATGAGAGATAACAAGATAAAAATCTTACCTTTTATCAAGCCCAAGAAGGTAGTATATAACAGGTGAGCTTCTGTAGATGGAAAATTCATAAACAGCGGAAGGAGAAGAAAGACAACGGCAGGGATACTGTGAAGTATTAGGGAGACCCTTCTTGAGTAGAATAACTGAAAGAGCAGGTAAGAAAAAACTATGTAACCATTGTACATCAGCTTTTTGAAGCTGGAACCAGACATTAGGCAAGAGAAATCTAAGTGCCAACAATGTTATATGGACTAATATATATACATTGATTGAGAACTTCATACCATAAACCATGTCAGATAATCAAAATAGACGGCACGATCATCTTTTGTTCCATTTTGAAATATGTATTCTGATCTTTGCTCTGTGTTCTGTAACAGAGGGGAATTTGTGAAGGCCTTGATTAGACCGTATATGTTATCACCCCTCGCTTGCATACTCCCAGGTCTATTAACAGTAATTTTTCAAAGGTCAAAATAACAGCTAATTTAAGAATTCACAACTAATTGTCAAAAGAAAACATATTATACCAAACAATAGTTGTGATGCGTACAATAGTCTCTCTACCGTGTCATAAGAGGTATGATAGAAATAGCCACCAAGAAGAAAGATAATGTCCAGGCCAGGAATAGTTGCAAAATCTTGGGCAAATATTCTATAATCAGTGTCTCCTGGTATGATGCCAAAGACATCCTGTAAGACAGAATTACAATACATATCAAAGGAGATCAAAAAAGGAAATGAAAAAGAAAAGGAAAAAAAGGCTTTATAGCAACTACAACATATCTATTGAATAGCAAAGAATACTAAAAGTTACTTTCTGCATATGAACAGTGATTACACGTCATGCAAACCACAATGAACTCCAAGAAAGGTAAACAAGACAAACAACCGGAGCATAACTTGATTGCCTTATTGTTAGAGAGAGAGAGAGTACAAATGATATGATGCTATTGACATATCCCCTTCCGTCCTTATTTAGTTCCATCTGTTTATCCTGTTTGTTATTTTAATTTCCTGTTTGAACATGTTATGTTATTTTCCCACACCTCTCCTTTATACAAAGAGGTGTAGAGCTCTTTAGAATAATAGATTTGATCATTTTTTCCCACTTAGTATCAGAGCAGCGATCCTAAGCTAGTGTTTTAGCATCCCACCAAAAACCTAGCCCTTCAAACCTCCATTGTACCCCTCTTTTACTCTCTCCCCATGCGCCGCCAGCACCTGCACCTGTAGCAGCCACCGTCGCCGATGCATCTCCTCCACCAGTGGTAGCCAACGCCGCCCATGGCTGCTTGGCCACCTAGCAGCATGTGAAGAAAGGAGGGGGTCCCCCTACCAACGACGCTAAGGCTTGCAATGCCCTAACGTGCATGCGCTTGGTTAAGGGGATTCCCGTTTTGGTTCCTGATTGTGGATTCCAAGTCTTGTTTGCCTTGGAATCCATGTCCAAGAACTAAAATCAGATCTTCACATGTTATGATTTGAAAACTGATTTTCAAATATAAGGTTGAGGATTCTTCCGATGTTCTCACTTGTGTGCTTGGTGCATACACAAGTTGGAGGCTTGATTACAATTGTGATGGCATTATCTAGTTAATCAGAGGTGCAGCCTATGTGCTGGTAGGGGTGGTTGATCACCCTCCTTCCTTCTACTCAGGGTTGTAGGGGTCTTATGAAGGAAGAGGCAATCTTCATTAGGATTTTCTAGTGTTCCGTTGTTGATTACTACACCAGTAATCAAAGTTTCAAACTTCTGAAGAATCAAAATCAGATCTAAAAATTATTTTATGGTGGTTATGTTTGATGATCGAAAGGTTTAGTGTTTCTCCATGCATGTTTGGCTTTGTGATTGAAATTAGTATGATGTTGTCTGAATCTGGGGTGTGTGAGAGCCCCTTCCTTGATCCCAGGATGGAACCAGATGGGATGAACTATTCTTGATGGTCACAGATGTGTATGATGACTATGGGCAATCTTAATCAGGATCATATTGTTCTTCGACCAAAGGTTAAGAAGAAGATAATTCCAAAGATTGATTATGTAGCATCTATGATGACAAGAGAGATATCAACATTGTTCCTGTCTCTAGGAGAGAATATAAGACATTACTCCAGATGTATTGGTAGTATGGTGATTCCTAAGCAGGTTCAACTTGCTTGTCTTAAGCAGGAGATGCGGATTGGCTTATTGATTCAGGAACTTCTCAGCATATTTGTGGTGATGAGAGGCAGTCCACCACTACTCATTTGGTTCCACTAGACAGATCTATGTAAGTTGCTGATGGGATAGCCACCCATATCTGGTTAAAGGGAGGTTTGTGAAGCCCCGCACTTGAAGTTGGAAAATGTTCTTTTAGCCCCTAACTTTCCATTGAGTCTACTATCAGTGAGAAAGATTACGAGGGAGTAGAATTGTAGGGAAATCTTTAACACCATGTCTCTTACTTTTGAGGATATTCTCATTAGACGCATTATTGGTGTGGTCGTAAGAAAGGTGTAATCATAAAGAAGGTGGTGTTTATCATCTTCTACAGTCACCCTACACACGACATGCTTCCCTCTTGTCAAGAGGTGTCACTAGTTACTTATGGCATCTTAGGTTTGGTCATCTCCCCCTGCCAAAGCTTAGACGGATGCTACCACAGATTTCTCCTACTACTACTTTTGAATGTGAGGCATGTCAACTTGGGAAGTTATTAGCTTGTTAGATACATAATATCCCTTCGATCTTTTATGTACTTTTCTACTATATTATATTTTTTCCTAGACATGTACTCCAATTATCCCTTCACCTCTCTCCATATAAAGAGGTGTAGGGTTTCTTGGTTGAATACGAATGATCATTCTCTTCGACTTGCTATCAAAGTAGTGATCCTAGATCGGCGCTCCGGTATCTTACCCACACAAGGCCTCTGCACCCCTCCACCCTAACCCCCTCTCTCTCTCCTCTCCCATCGGTAGCACCTTCCTACAACCACCGTCGTCCACAAGGGTAGCAGCAATAGCGCCAGCACACCCAGCAACAGCAGCAAACCTGTCGCCATTGCCGATGTGCATTGGGCCGAGTCCTTATAGGCTGGGCTCAGCCCAACCCAACCCCATTTAAATGGGTTGAAAAGGTGGTCCAAGGCTTAATTCAAAATTTTTTTTTTTGACCCAAGTCTAGCCCGACCGAAAAAAAGAAAGGGCTCAAGCTAGGCTAGGTCGAGCCATTTATTCATAGTCTTATTATTTATTTCCTCAATGCATGCAAAACAATATATAAATGGGAGATTCAGTTAATAATTATTTTAAAAGCTGAGACAGCAAGATGATTTGATACAAGTAACAAAAAGACTTGTAAAGGATAGTTACCATTTTTAGTTATGTAAACAATAAGGGTATCATATTTGCCTTTTGTGTAGATTAAAAGATCTTTTAAGTTTTCATGGGTACAACGTGCAACCAAAATAATTTAGCTACTTGCATCGTAAATATTTGGATTGAATATTTTACATGTATATTATATGCCAAGACAACTAAATGTAATCAAATAGAAGGAAATTACAATAAAAAAAAATGCTTATCTTATGTGTTCGTATTTAGTTCGAACTTAGATGCCCATACTTCTCTATGGCAAGAACTCAATAGTTCATAACTAGTTCGAACGAGGTCATAGGATTGCACAACTTGCAATTCCAGGAAGCAATATGGTTTAAGGTTTTCAACAACAACAACAACAACCAAGCCTTTTCCCACACTAAGTGGGGTCAGCTATATGGATTCTTTGCCTCCACACAGATCGATTTTCAGCCATTTCAGGACTTAAATTAAAGTAATTGAGGTCATACTTAATAGTTTCCTTCCAACACTTGTTTGGTCTTCCTCGCCCCCTCTTAGCGGATTCAACCTCCAACTTCTCGCATCTCCTAACTTGAGCATCTAGTGGCCTTCTTTATAAATGTCCAAACCACCTTAGACATGCCTCTCATTTTATCCTCTATCGATACCACCCTAACCTTATTTCTAATAATCTCATTTGAAATACGGTCATTTCTTGAATGACCACACATCCATCTTAACATCTTCATTTCTGCCACAGATATCTTCTGTACATTCCTATAGTTTATAACCCAGCATTCAGAACCGTACAACATGGCTGGTCTTACCACAGCTCGATAGTATTTTCCTTTGACTTTTAAAAAAACCCTCTTATCACAGAGAACACCAGATGCACCCCTCTATTTCAACCATCCTGCAGTAATTCTATATGTAACATCTCCATCAATTCCACCATCATGTTGGAAAATAGATCCCAAGTACTTAAAAACATCTTTCATTGGAATGCACTCTTCTCCAATTTTTACACCAATCCCTTCATTGTTCCCTCTACTACTAAACTTGCATTCCATATACTCAGTCATCGTCCTACTTATGCATAATCCTTTATCTTCCAGGACTTCTCTTCAATGATTAAGTTTTCTGTTCACTCCATCTCTTATCTCATCAACCAACACAATGCATCAGCAAAAAGCATACACCAAGGCACCTCAACTTGGATATGCTTCGTCAACTCATCCATGACCAAGGCAAAAAGATAAGGGCTTAAAATCGAACCTTGATGCAGACCAATGGTGATATCAAAGTAGTCCGTCAAATCATCCTTAGTTTTTACACAAGCTGCTGCTCCATAGTACATATCCTTTATGAGGTTGATACATATAACTGACACTTGTCTCTTCTCCAAAATTCTCCACAAAATATCTCTTGGGATAAAATCATAGGCCTTCTCCAAATCAATAAAAAAAGGTTTGGGTTTATTGGTGGTGGAAAATAGCAAGACCAATTCATGTTTATTTGATGTTTAATGTATCATGCATATGTGATATATATATATATATTGATATATAGCATGAATATATATACATATATGATATATATATATAATTGGGTTAATAGGCTTGGCCTTAGGCCAACCCCATAAATGGGCCACATGGGCAAGGCTGGGTTTGGGTCACCTCGTACATTTGGATGCATTGCTTTTGTACACATTACAGTGCTTGGGCGAAACAAGTTGGCACCAAAAGCTACTAAGTGTCTCTTAGTGGGATATACTCATACCCAGAAAGCATACCGACACTTATCCACTTACCAGGAGACATTATGTGAGTGTAAATGTCACATTACATGAGGTAGTACCATATTTCTCTATCACTATACGGCAATTATCATTTACACCTCAATCTGTGCCCATGCCTATTCCACCAATACAGTTTGGTGATTTCTCTACTCAAGTTTAGACTCAGACGTTTGAGGATTCAGTTAATAACAAATTCAGAGATTCGCCACTAATATATCAGATTAGGATGTCATACAGACCACATACTACCACCACCCCCTCCCCCACCTCAACACCATCATCCTCCCCCACACAAGTATGTGTTGATGATACTGACGATTCTATGCCTCATGATGATTCTACAAGTTCAGATAATGCTCCTGAGGAGAACCCCACTGTTGTTCCAGAGGATGATATTGAATTTCTGATAGCAGTACAGAAAGCACCTCGTAGTTGTGCACATTATCGGGTTGAAGGTGCATCGATTTGTGATCGTCTGAGTGCTTCATTTACTGCCTTTATAATGGCTTTCTCAACGTCTCATCTACCTGCCTCATATAAGGAGACTATGCTTCATTCAGAGTAGCATCAGGCCATGAAAGAGATGGCTGCTCTTCATTCTAGAGGCACGTGAAAGCTTACACCAAAGCCTGTAGGAGCTCAAGTTATTGCCTGTAGGTGGGTCTTTACCTTGAAATGCAACACTAATAGGTCTATTTCTCGGCATAAGGCTCACTTGGTCGCAAAAGGATTTACCCAGACTTATGTGGTGAGCTTTTTTGACACCTCTCCAGTGGCGAGGCTCCCGACTATTCGTATACTCCCTTCAATGAAAGCAAACAGAAATTGGGATCTACATCAGTTGGATGTGAAGAGTGCCTTCCTTTATGGTGATCTTCAAGAGGAGGTGTACATGCAGGAGGCCCATAGTTTTGAGGTTGAGGGGGAGTGTGTATGTAGGCTCAGGAAAGCAATTTATGGACTCAGGCACAGTCCTCATGCATGGTTTCAAAAATTGTTAAAGGTTGTGGAAGGTATAGGTCTGAAGAGGTCCACCTCAAATCATTCTTTGTTTATAAGGAAAACTAATAGAGGTGTGGTTGTGCTTCTTATATATGTTGATGGCCTTATCATAACTGGTAATGATGCTACTGGCATAGTACAGGTCAAGGAGAAATTGGCAGCATAATATGTCATGAAAAATTTGGGTTCCCTACGATATTTCTTGGGCATTGAGGTGGCTAGAGGAAAAGATGGCATTGTGGTCAGCCAACAAAAATATGCACTTGATGTTCTTAAGGATACTGGGATGTTGTGAGTCAAGGCAGCTAACATTCGCATGGATCCCAAAGTGCACTTGTATGATGTGGATGAAGAACTTGTGCAAAGCTGGAGCTACAAACAGTTGATTGGGAGGCTTCTATATCTTACTATTACTAAACCTAATATTTCTTTTACTATAGAGAAACTTAGTCAATTTATGGAGAAGCCAACCAAGCAACATTGGAATGCTACAATATAGGTATTGAGATATTTGAAGGCACTAGGCCATGGTTTGTTATTTCGTAGGGTGTCTCCTATGACTGTTGTAAGATACTTCGACGCAGATTATGTTGAGTGTCTCGCAAATCGTAAATCTACCACGGGATTTAATACATATGTGGTAGGGAACCTAGTCACATGAAAGAGCAAGAAGCAGACCATGTTGTCTATATCTAATGCCAAGTCAGAGTATCGAGCAATGGCACAAACTGTAGTTGAGATGGTCTGGGTACAATCTATTCTGCAAGATTTGCATGTGCAGGCAAAAGAACCTATGGAGATGTGATGTGGGAATCTTGTAGCCACCTACATAACCAATAATCCCATGTTTCATGAGTGCACGAAACATGTCGAAATTAATTATCATTATACTAGAAATCTCATTCAAGAAACCTGGGAAATAAAAGCAAAAGCTTGGGAGCATTTTTATAAGAAACATGATTCTAAAGAAGATGAAAAAGATATTTTCAAGTTAGCTAAAGTAAGAGAGCGGAAAGTAAAGGACCTTACACATGTAAGATGCATCAAGGATGAAGAAGGAAGGGTACTTATAACTAGTGAGGATATAAAGACAAGATGAAAAATATATTTTCATAAGCTATTTAATGAAAAACAAAAGAATGATATCATCTTAGGGGAGTTAGCCAACTCAGAAAAGTATGTGAATCGAGCATGTTATCGAAGGATACAAAAGAAAGAAGTAGAGGAGGCTTTGAAGATGATAAAAAGTGAGAAGGTTGTTGGGCATGATGATATTCCTATAGACGTTTAGAGAATGACGGGAGAACAGGGTATAACTTGGCTCACAAATTTATTTAATACTGTGTGCAGAGGCAAGAAGATGCCAGAGGAATGGAGGAAAAGTTTTGTGGTACCTTTATACAAGAACAAGGGTGACATACAAGATTATTCCAACTATAGAGGTATTACGTTGATGAGTCATACGATGGAACTTTGGGAAAGAATAATTGAAAGAAGGGTGAGGTAAGTCTCTATGGTAACTGAAAATCAGTTTGGCTTTATGCCAGGTAGGTCTACTATTGAGGCAATACATCTCTTGAGACGTATGATGGAGACATATAAAGTCAAGAAAAATGATTTACATATGATTTTTATTGATTTGGAGAAAGCTTATGATTCTGTCCCAAGAGATATCTTGTGGAGAATTTTGGAGAAGAAACAAGTGCCAATTATATATATCAACCTCATAAAGGATATGTACTATGGAGCAGCAGCTTGTGTAAAGACTAAGGATGATTTGACGGACTACTTTGATATCATCATTGGTCTGCATCAAGGTTTGACTTTAAGTCCTTATATTTTTGCCTTGGTCATGGATGAGTTGACGAAGCATAACCAAGTTGAGGTGCCTTGGTGTATGCTTTTTACTGATGCATTGTTTTGGTTGATGAGATAAGAGATGGAGTGAACAGAAAACTTGAGCATTGAAGAGAAGTCCTGGAAAATAAAGGATTACGCATAAGTAGGACGATGACTGAGTATATGGAATGCAAGTTTAGTAGTAGAGGAAACAATGAAGGGATTGATGTAAAAATTGGAGAAGAGAGCATTCCAATGAAAGATGTTTTTAAGTACTTGGGATCCATTTACCAACATGATGGTGGAATTGATGGAGATGTTACACATAGAATTAATGCAGGGTGGTTGAAATGGAGGGGTGCATCTGGTATTCTATGTGATAAGAGGATTTTTTTAAAAGTCAAAGGAAAATACTATCGAGCTGTGGTAAGATCAGCCATGTTGTACGGTTCTGAATGCTTGGCTATAAACTATAGGCATGTACAGAAGATGTCTGTGGCAGAAATGAAAATGTTAAGATGGATGTGTGGCCATATAAGAAAGGACTGTATATCAAATGAGATTATTAGAAATAAGGTTAGGGTGGTACCGATAGAGGATAAAATGAGAGAGGCACATCTAAGGTGGTTTGGACATTTACAAAGAAGGCCACTAGATGCTCTAATTAGGAAATGCGAGAAGTTGAAGGTTGAACCTGCTAAGAGGGGGCAGGAAAATCAAACAAGTGTTGGAAGGAAACTATTAAGTTTGACCTCAATTACTTTAATTTAAGTCCTGAAATGGCTGAAAATCGATCTGTGTGGAGGCAAAGAATCCATATAGCCGACCCCACTTAGTGTGGGAAAAGGCTTTGTTGTTGTTGCTGTTGTATACTAGAAATCTCATTCAAAAAGGTATTATTTATATTACCCTAGACAAGCTGAGCATAATAAACATCTCTCTTCAACTTGAGGGGGAGTGTTACAGTATCTTCTTATTTATTATTTTTTATATTTTCATTATTTCTTGCGGTCCTCTTATGTAATTTAGCTACACCTCAATATAAAGAGGTAGGGTTTCCAACCAATACAAGTTGATCATTTTATCTGATTGTTGCTTCTGAACACCCAATAGCAGAAATTTTTACCAAGACTTTCACGTCCTGCATTTAATGTCTGTTGTTCCAAGCTGAGCATGATTGACATTTATGCTCCAGCTTTAGGGAGAGTGTTAGTTTGTTAGATAAATAATACCTCTTCAATCTTTTTTGTACTTTTTTGCTATTTTATATTTTTGCCTAGACATGTACTGGAATTGTCCCTTCACATCTGTCTATATAAAGAGGTGTAGGGTTTCTTGGTTGAATAAGAATGATCATTCTCTCCGACCGGAGCATCACAAGAGTACCTTTTATAGGAGTCAGCATCGAGGTTCCCAAGCCTTATTCCAGTTGCTCCATATGGATATTTGGGGGCCTAGTCGGACTCCAGATTGTCTGCGACACAAATACGATCTGCCTATTGTGGATGATTTTTCTCACCTTATTTGGATATTTTAGTTGAAGGTTGTTGAGAGAATTGTGTAGTAGTTTAGTCCCACATCGTGGGGTGGGACTTTTTGCTGTGTGTGGTGACCTATAACTACGCGTATACCCCCTACTTATTCCTTTGAAAAGAAATAATAGAGATACACATGCCCATAGGGCCACCCTACACTTCGTGAGTGAGGTTTCCACGTAAGCCCAAGTGTTATTATTGTTTATGCCTAATATCACTCTGCTTCCACTTGATTTATTTTATTCAACTAAGGCAAAATCTGACGCAGGTGACATGATTCATGCCTTTTTAGCAGAGATTAAGACTCAATATGAGGCAAAGGTGAAGACCATTAGATCAAACAATGCATTGAAGTTCTACACCACTTCACTGCGCACCTTCTATCGTGAGCATGGCATCATTCATCAGATGGCTTATCCCCACACATCCCAGCAAAATGGTGTGGCAGAACGAAAGCATAGGCACATTCTTGATGCCGCACGGACACTCTTGATTCTGAACGGTGTGCCTAACAGATACTAGGGAGATACGATATTAAACTTGCTCCTCGCACAATCAAGTGTGTTTTTCTTGGATATTCACAGACTCAGAAAAAATATAGATGCTATGATCCTATTGAAGGACGTCACTATGTCAGTGCAGCTGTCACCTTTTATGAGTTTGTTCCGTACTTCTCTACTGCCGGGAGACGTCTTTCTCTTAAGCTTACTGAGGCCCCCATGCCTATCCCTCCTATACCATTGGAGGCAATTCCTACCACTAAGAATGGGTCTTCACCATCAAAGACAATACCCTTTGGACTTGAGCGATTTCGTGAGCCTCCGATCACTTACAGGATTCCTGTTACATATCAACAAGTATCCTCTTACTTTGATCCTACTCCACCCCAACTTCATATGACTACAGGAGATGTTCACAGTGATGATGCAAGGAGTTCATAGGATGATAGTAGAGGGTTTGTACCCAGTTGGTGGGGCCTTGTCCACAGAGGGACTTGGGACTACCTTTTGACAATTTTCTTGTGAGTTATTAGCAGTGTAGATTCCTTTCACGTATTAGCAGGCCATGCTTGATTCAAAGTGGGATTAAGCCATGGAGAATGAAATGACTACTCTTCGTTCCCATGGTACCTAAGAACTTACTACTTTACCTGAGGGTGCAACAGTGGTTGGATGCTGATGGGTATTTGCAGTTAAATATAATCCAAACGAGTCAGTTGCCAGATACAAAGCACCCTAGTAGCAAAGGGGTTCACGAAAACGTATGGTGTGGACATCTTTGATACCTTCTCTCTCATTGCATGTCAATCTACCGTGCGCATTCTAATTTCTATGGCAGTTCAGCATGATTGGCCACTTCATCAGCTAGATGTCAAAAATATATTTATTTACATGGATCTTCAAGAGGAGGTATATATGCAGCAGCCTCCCATATTAGGGGGAAAATATGTAGTAGCGCCTAACTTGATCCAACATGGGATGTTGCACACTGTTTTTGTTGCATCTGAAGACTAGACAGTAAATATCTTCACTAAGCCTTTTCCGCATTTTGCTTTCGATGTCTGTTACTCCAAGCTAAGCATGATTGACATTTAAGCTCTTGCTTGAGGGGGAGTGTTGATATATCCCCTCCAATCCTTATTTAGTTCTAGCTATTTATTTTGTTTCTTATTTTAGATGTGTTATGATATTTTCCCACACCTCTTCTCTATAAAAAGGGGTGTAGGGCTCTTTAAAATAATAGATTTGATAATTTTCTCCCATTGATGCTGAGGAATTGAGTGGGCATGGGAAACAAGTACAACACTGCCTCCCTACATCATAGAGTAATAGTGCAAAAGGAGGGAACATTATAGATATTTTCCAAAAAACATTCTTTTCAGATTTTCTGAGTTAGATACACTATTCTGCACTCCCATGAAGTTTTTGTAATTACATGGTTTGGAATGGGAGGGAAATATCATAACTTCATTCATTAGCCTTAACTCTCATATAGTTCTTAGAAAGAAGAAAGGAGAAAATTATGTAATAAACCAAAAAAAAGAGTAAAGAATGTAAGAAGTAGAAAAAGTAACCTAATATAAATGATGTACATCTTGACATAGCATTGGATAATAGGGGCACAAGATTACTTTCAAGGGGTAGGCATTTGATTCTCCTTAGATCAGTACTCGCTGCCATCCTTATATTCCATTTATCTGTCTTTACGCTGCCCAAGAAGATTCTTAAATAGATGCACAGGATAAGGAAGAGATTTTTTGGAAGGGGTCAGAACAGGTGAAACAATTCCTACATTTGGTTGCTCAGTTTGATATTCAGGCTAGTGAGGCAAGGTGGACTTGCAGTACTTAGGCTTGATTGCTTTAATAAGGCAATGTTGCTAAAGTGGGTCGTGAAGCTCCTGTCAAATGGGGATACCCCTTGGCATCACCTTTTCAAAGACTCATGCCTACCCTTTGCACATGAATGCAAAGATGGTTGCTGGCGCCATGTCCTTTTGGTGTGCTTGCATCCTATTTTAACGTAGTTTGCCCATCTTTTCCACCCAACTTTAAGTGATGAGAGGACCTTCAGAATCTAGGAGGATAACTGGTCGGGTGGAAGGCTCTTTGGCTCAACTTCTGCCCAAGTTGTATACGTTGGCCTTAGACAAGGGAGAAGTGGTTAGAAGTGTTTGGGATGGCCCTATTGATGGGACTGGTGGTGCATGGACCCCCTGCTTTAGAGGTCTCTCAGAGGTGAGACTGGAGGCCCTACATACTCTTCTTGGCTCAATGGCAGGTGCAAGACTGAGTAAGGTCATGCTAAACTCATTCGTTTGGGATAAGGCAAATTCTTTGTGAGGAAGTCCTAAAAGATTATATTGGGTAATGTGGATGAAGGAAATGCTGCCATGGCTAGTAACTGTGCTTCCTTTTGAAAGCTTAATGTTCCCCTCGAGGTGAATATCTTTCTCTGGCTTCATCATAGACGTCACCTTGTCACTTTGGCTAGGAGGAAATAGGCCCTTTCTCCGGCTTCGTCATAGATGTCACCTTGTCACTTTGACTAGGAGGAAATAGGCCCCTGAGGCAGAATCTACATGTGTTCTTTGTGGAGAGGAGGAGGAAGATGATGCCCACCTATTCCTTACTTACAATTTCTCTAGAGCTCTTTGAAGTCTTTCTCTATCCCTGGCACGAGTGTAGACTCCTTCGACTCTTAGGCAGCTTTTTGTGTTGGTATTCAAACGAACTCACTTCTGTAGACGAAGGCCTGCATGGTTTTGTGGTCTACTTGGTTCCAATGGAATGGTGCTATCTTCTAGAGGGAAAGGGTTAGGTTGGAGAATGTAGCACGGAACATTTTATGTTTATTTTTCTATGGACTCGAGCCTTGTAAGTTATGTTGTTTTCTTCTTGTTAATATAGCGGGATGGATACTAACCTCCAGTAGTCGACCTTTTCCTTTCCGAAAAAAAGGGCACAAGTTTAAGGACTGCAAAAGCATTCACAATCTGGCTTTCAAGTTCATATGAGAGATTTTGGTGTTGTCTTTGATTATATCCCTAATGAAGCGATAATCTATCTTAATATGCTTTGTACAATCATGTAGAAGTGGGTTCTTTACAATAAACATGGCTATCCTAAAGACATAATGATCATAGGCCCAACAATAGCAATAACAACTCAGCAAGGATAGATATGACCCATGTCATCTCCATTGTGATCTATGCCATGGTTCTTTATTCAAACTTTGCCAGAACCTATATCTAGTTTATAACACTTGCTTCTTCTTCTGTTGTAGAATAATAATTGACCTACAAAAACACACACTCGTTAGGGAATCTCAGATTCTCGAGTCAAGCAAAGATCCAGTATAATTAGCATTTAGGAATTGTATTGTATCTAAGGACTCCATTACACATCTAAGAATCATCAAGGCAACATCAGCAATGAACCATTAATGAATTGTTTGATCTTCCCAATAACAACAGAAATATAAAGTTATGTAACAATAATAGATCCAAGATGTTTTCTATAATCTAATCTGTGGCTAAAAGCCCAACTTGATCAAAGATGGCTGGAGGCCATGCAAGAGATGATGAAGGCACTACTGAACAACAAAACCTAGGATGTAATGGATATTCTTGAAAATATTCATATTGTCGAATCAAAAGGGTGTAGACTATCGCAAATGGACCAACCAGCAAATAAAAAGTGAAAATGATTGCAAAAAGACAGATTTCTTAAAAGACTTTTGCACCAACAATGAAGATGACTTTATCTCAATTGTTTTAGCCTTTGCAATTTAGTCTCCTAGTTGGACGTCGAAAAATGTTTCAGATGTGACATTGGATGAGAAAAATATATGCAAATGCTACATCACATGCCACCTGAATACGTACAAAACAAGAAATGCTATAAGCTAAAGAAGGCTTTCTATAGTCTGAAGCAGTCTCATGCCTAATTCGAGAAAAAGAGGGTGGCAATGAAGCATAAAGTTACCAATAGCAAATGCAGATCATGCCCTATTTATAAAGAGACATGAGTTCAAGATGATTCCGATGTATGTCAATAATATGATCATCACTAAGGGCAAGGAGATTACCATACCCAAGGGCAAGTAGAAAATGAATACCTTGTGGTCTTTGTGATTACAGAAAAATGCTATAATTTTTATAAGTGAGCAGGCGTGGGTGGATAATGTTGTGAGGAGAGGTTGATTTTATTTCAGATTTATGTCTTAAGTCCGTTCCAATTTTTTAATACAAAACTCTGAATGATTACCAAGGTAATCTTCCTTTCTTTTCTGCAAAAAAAGAAAAAGCAAAAAAGGGGATTTATGTACGTAGGGTTCTCGAAAAAAACCTACAGAAACCCATACAGGCACAGTTCAAAAAAAAAAAAGAAGTCAAGTCCAAAACTCACTGCAAGCAAGATTGGGCACAAATGACCAAAGTAGACAAAAAAGAAAGCAAGCAACTACATATGTTTGGAGTGCCAGTACAGCTAATAATGGGAAAAAAAACCTCCACCTCTCTACTATATTGGTGACTAGGTAATTCAATTCAAAGTTGAAGGCAAACCCTCTTAGGAAAAAAAAAATGGAAGGAAAGCAAGACTTCTGAAAGACCATCACTAATGCACTTCAAAATGACGAGAGCTTATCTATCCACCACAACTTATGCCACTTAAGTTGTACAAAGAAACAATAAGAGTGCTACAATATTGACGATTCATGACATCACCACCCCTCATTGAAGGGAATCAAATGATGCTAGTGATTGTTGAAAGACGAAAGCTTATTGATTATTCCAGGAAGTGTAATCCTCGATGTATATAAAAAAAAGAATTGAGTTACAAATGAAAGTAAAAAAAAAAGCTAACTGAGTACTGCAATGTACAAAACTGGTTAAGATAAATTTTTCACTTCAGATCATCATGTATACAGACTTCCAAGTATAATATGCAGAGAACCAGAACTAGAATTGCATAAACCTGTGCACTGCTCTGTCCCATGGGGTAAACTGCTGATTGAGCATAAACAAGAGATGGCCAAGGCCCAGGTCCAGACTGGCACACTAAATCTGTAGAAATTTCCATTAAAGAAAACATTAAAAAAGTAAAGTAACATCCAATTATAAGAAAATTGTTCACTGGATATAAATATCTACAGAGCCTACATTGCCATGCAGATTGCTTGTAAGAAAACATATGCAGGAGCGAAAGCAAAAGTGGGATCAAATTTGTGACAAAGGTGATGCACATTTTTATGGATGTTAGAAAAAATGCTCATATCTCAAATTTGCTGACCAGGACTCCATATACAGGAGGGGCCCACTTTGGTATTCATGCTGCAAGGGGGCACCCTCGCACCTTTAGTGCTCAGGCAGTGCAAGCACCCTGCTTCTCTCCTGATCAAGGATTGAGGTTCTCCTCTTCGTAAGCTACAAGGGCTCTATCATACCTGATTGATGATTAAGCCCTTTTTTGGCTGCTACAAGCACTCTATCTGATCAGGTTCCACATATGCTAGCATTCTTCTTCAATACGTACTTCACATGGAGGCCCTGATTGAGGTTCCACGCCCCATCTAATTGAGCATGTGGCTGCACATGAAGCCCAACATGCACATGGCTACTGTTCTTCACTTGCTTGGTTAACCTATCTTGGTTGGTTGTACATACATTGCTTTCTTGAAATAATGCATCTTGGTGATGCGTGAGTAGAGTTGTACTGGTGCAACAGTGATCAAATTCATAAGCATTACCACACGTGTTCTCTCTTACTCTCTACGGATAGATTGCTTCCTTTAGTGCTTACATGCTGAGCACAAATCTAGTTGGAAATGTTTTCCCATTGTCCTTTCTCATCATCTCTTCTGGTCTATCCAAAGACCCCATAATTCTACCACAGGCAGCATTTCAAATATCGTCGATATATCGACGCCAATATATCAGCGATATCGGTATCACCATAATTGGCCATATCGATATCATGTGCAGTTTCTTGTTACCATGATATGGGCAATATATCACCAATATATTGGCGATATCACGAGATATCGGCAATATATCGCTGATATCATGCACTGTTCATGACACAAATGTATTGTGGATTCGTAATTTCCCATCGTCAAATTGTTTCTGATATATGCGATTGTGTAGCAATCAAATTCATAAGCATTACCACACGTGCTCTCTCTTACTCTCTATGGATAGATTGCTTCCTTTAGTGCTTACATGCTAAGCACAAATCTAGTTGGAAATGTTTTCCCGTTGTCGTTTCTCATCATCTCTTCTGGTCTATCCAAAGACCCCATAATTCTACCACAACCAGCGTTTCAAATATCACCGATATATCGACGCCGATATATCAGCGATATCGGTATCGCCATAATTGGCCATATCGATATCATGTGCAGTTTCTTGTTACCATGATATGGGCGATATATCGCCGATATATTGGCGATATCACAAGATATTGGCAATATATCGCTGATATCATGCACTGTTCATGACCCAAATGTATTGTGGATTTGTAATTTCCCATCGTCAAATTATTTGTGATATATGCGATTGTGCCTGTGTGGCACTGTGCAAGTCAGCGAATTATAAAAAACATGGCTATGTGGCACTGTGCATGATGGTTGCTACCAAAGCAATACCCAAAGTGATCCTACATCTACAAATTATGGCTATGGGATTTTCCCTAAGTATTTTGCATCTCATGGTCCTCAGCAATTTTCTTATCAACATTCCCACTCTGGTGCACCACTTCCTTCTCGACCACCACAAAGTTCATCGATGAGACAGCGTAAACCCTGTGACTCATCAGGTTCTACACTAAAACGAGGTGGTTCTACCGAATCCACAGATTCAAGAGGACATCAAGATGAGTCTACTCAGAATCATGGTACATCTAGAGCTAGAAGCAGGGGTAGCTCGTCCGACAATCACAGTCGATATCCACGTCTTGGAATACTTTTCTATTGCAGTGATGAAGACTATCAACGATATATCAATTAATACAATACTTGATATAGCTACATGACATGGGAGTCATACTGTGAATATATTAGAGTGCTACAAATCGAGGAAGATAATCGGAGGAGAGGTATCGAACTAGGTCGAAGCTCAACCTAATATTGATTTGGTGGCATTGGCTGGTGCTTCTGTGCTTGGTGTGGTCAATTGATACTCTAACACTATTTATATTTCATTTTTTTGTGAGTAGCATTACTATGACCATTTTACAATTATTATCATGTTCTATACACCTTTTCAATATATGGCTTTGTCAATATGCAACTAGTACATTTCTATTATGTTTTCATTTAAAATTTATGATTTTCATCTTCTAGGCATTTCTACATGATGTATTAGTTATTAAAATGTTAATTTTCATAAAATTTGTGACATTTTGGGACATTTTAGACCTTTTTTAGCGATTACCCCAAAATTCACCGATATTAGTAAAATATCCCCAATAAATCCCCTTTTTCACTTGTCGATACGATATCGATATCGATATTCAAAACCTTGACCACAGCAAAAAAGGCTCCCACTTTGGCCTTTACTACTTCCGTGGTTCAAGACACTGCCCTGAATCTTGATCTTATTCTTTATCTGTGGATCAATAGAGGTTTTACATTGGACCATTACCAAGCTTGATGAGAGAGATTCTACTCATAGCAAAGGGAAGTACGACAACTATTTTGTTATGAACTGGTTAACCAAGACCAAAGATATCGGCAAACTTCCTAAACAATTAAGATAAAGGAGATCTAATATAGCTTGGCAAGTAATTGCACGTGTCTGACAATGCAAGACTTAATGATCTCCACCTTCCTATGTCTAGCACCTTTTAAGTTGACAAGTCTCTGATAGGCTTATACTCACCTGGAGTACTTGCATGAGAAGTTTGCCCTACTACAGTCTTCCTATTGCAATGATCAAACTAAGCAGCATGAGAAAGAGCAAGCATACCAACTTTTTCTATTGTCCATATATGGAGTTTCATGCAGCGAGAATCCAATTTCCATCAAGTCATACCATGCCTGCCTTGGAGCTTAACCAGTTGCAGAATATGAGTTTCATATAGACAGTGCTGATAGCAAGGACATGAAGAGTATACTTCTCACGTTACTTTTGAGAGTCACAGGCATAGGGAGGTTTCTGTAGACAACCATGATCAAGTGGAGGTTGCAGTCATGGTGTTCACCCTCCATGCCTGCAAGCGTACCAACTATTTCTCTAAAAAGTACCTAAAGAAGTTTACAAAGCTAAACTAGTCAAAGGAAACAAACGATCTTATTCTCGAAAGAAACCCTATACCTCTATATATAGAGAGAGGTATTGGGAAAATTGCATTAAAGCCAACCAGAAATAAATAAATAGAAAATAACACAAAAATATATAAATGATGTGGAGATGTCTCATAACATAGGTAGTTGTACGATTGTCACACAGCATCTCCATGGGCTCCTTAATCTGGATGTGTAGATCATAAATCAAGGATCTCACCCAAACAATCTCAGCTGCAGTCTGGGCCATAGCTCTGTACTCAAGCCTCTGCACTGGACCTGGATACCACTACCTACTTGTTGCTCCTCCAAGTAACTAAGTTCCCTACCACATAAGTCCAAAAGCCTGTAGTAGACATTCTATCTACTAAGCACCCTGGATAGTCTTTATCTAAAGAGTGAACCACTGACATAGCAGTTCCTCTGCTAAAAAGGATCCTGTGGCCAGGTGATTTCTTCAGGTTTCTAAGCACTTGCATAGTTGCCTCCCAATGCTGCTTGGTTGGTTTATCCATAAACTAACTTAGCTTGCCCGCAGCTAAGAAAATATCAGGTCGTATGATGATCAGATATAAAAGCTTACCAATCAACTGTCTACATGCCTAACTGTCTACTGCTTCAGAATCTTCATCGTAGAGAAGTACCTTGGGGTCCATGGGAATGTCGGTAGACTTACCTCTCAACATGCCTGTCTCCTGCAAGACATCTGTTACTAGACCTTTCCTTATCTTATATTTATCTTTTGTTTCCACTCTTGTAGGGGTCGTTTCATTTTTTCCTTCTTAAGGACTCGTGCCTATATAAGAGACCTAAGGTTACATGAATAGAATGAGATGCTCTTTTCTCTTCAACAAGATATTATGTTATAGAATATTTCCTTCCTTTTTCTATTTATCTATTTTTGTATGGATTGTTTTCCCTTTATCTTTTTCTTTTGATCCTCTTATGTATTTTACCCATATCTTTCTCTATATATAATGAGGTGTAGGGTTTCCAATGAATAATAGATTGAACGTTTCTTCCAACTGGGTATCAGAGCGACAATCCTAGATCGACGCTTTGGTATCCCACCAAAAACCTAACCGCCAAACCAGTCCAACGAAAACCCCTCTCTACTCCATCGTCGAGCCGTCGACCTTCGCCTGAGAGGTGCCGCACCGGCCCTCTCTCTTGTTCTCCCTTGCGCAAGCGAACTAGGCTAGCGACAACAGCACTGCTGGCTGCTGCGTAGCCAGCCACTGCCCACCGATGAGCGGCGGCGACAGGGACCCCTTGTCCCTGCTGGGCAGCACCATGGGGGCCTAATTGTCCTCTTGGTGGCTATCATTTAATCCTAATAGGGCTAGGTTTTCCCTCCAACACAATATTCGGAACTTCTATACTCCAGATCCTGTGTTGGGATCTTCTTGTGTGATGTTTGGATGATGTGCAGAATCTAAAAATTCAATTTCAAATCTTGATTTGGTAGTCTTTCTTCCAGATTTGGCGTGATGCCATCTTCCTCTTCATCCAAAGTCACATCGGATCCGTCCACAAAGACCGGGAACATCAAGAATCCATTTTGTCTTCCTATCACGAAGTTAGATGAGACCAACTATGCACGTTGATCACAGACATTCCTTATGACCATGGAAGGACACGATAAGAAACATATCTTGTCAGAGACAAAGTTGACCAACAAGACTAGGAAGAATGCCACATGGAAAAGGGACAACGCCATGGTTAGAGCTTGGATCATGAACGTCGTGGCATCGCATATTGGAGATAGGATAATGTATTATAAGACCGCCAAAGAGATATGGGATTCTCTTCATGACATACTCTCATGAAAAGAATTCCAGTAAGGTAATTTCATATTACTCATGACACGTTTTCTCTCAGATAGGATGATCTTTCTCTGCCTCGGTATTATGCTAAGTTGAAAGGGATGCTTGAGAATTATAATGCATGTAGACCAATTTGTACGTGTGCTACACAGAGAGTATTGCAAAGAGTTTACGGTGATGCTCAAGTTTCTTTCTAGTCTAGGTTTAGATTATGAGTCACCCAAATCTTAAATGCTTACGCTGACAGAGCTTCCTACCTTGGAGGAGGCATACAGTAGGGTCAGTAGAATATCAGTCAGACCTACTATTCCAGAGACCACAGGACAGACCTTGTCCTTTGCTGCTGTTGGTGGTCGAGGAGGACGTGGTGGCTCTACTATTCGTAGACGTGGTCGAGGTCGAGGACAATCTGACAAACCTCGCCCAACTTGCACTTTCTGTGGGCACATTGGACATGTTGCTAGACCAAGCATTGGAAGCCACCTGCGGCTAATCAGGTGTTGACTTCTACTAAGTCAAAGATAGATATGGTTCCTCAGGCTGAGTTTGATGCCCTTGCACAGAGATTGGCTCAGGTCACACAGGAGTCTCTTAGTTCAGATACTACTGCCCTCGCCTCCTCAGGTATAAAGCATGACTCTAGTATCTTTGCACTTTCACATTATAGTAGATCTCCTTGTCTTATAGATTCTAGAGCTTTTACGACATTTGAGCGGTGATCAATCTTCTTTTAGACAACTTCAGTCTGTCAATTCCGGATGCACAATACAGGTTGCTGATGGTCGCCATTCCAGAGTTGATGGATAAGGAGAGGTTTCTCCTACTCCCAGTTTGCAAATGTCTAATGTCTTATTTGTACCTGAGTTTTCGTTTAATTTATTACAAAGGACCTCAATTGCCGTGTTATATTTGATGATGTGGGTTGTGTTACAGGACAAACTCACGATGAGGATAATTGGTGGTGGATGTGAAGAGGGGGGGTATATCGCCTACTTTAGACAGATATTGTTGCATCCTGCCAGGGCAAGTATGGGTTTGCTGTTGGGACCACTTCAGTGGCATCATCGCCTTGGACACATTCCTCTAAACAGGCTACGACGTATTATCCCTCATCTGTCAACTGCTACTGAGATCGTATATGATGCGTGTCAGATTGGAAAACATCACAGAGCTTCTTTTCCTCCTAGTTCTTCGCTATCAGAGTCTGTTTTTTATTTGATTCATTTAGATGTTTAGGGTCCCAGTTGTGTTCCTAATAGTTTGGGACATAGATATTATCTAGTTATTGTGGATGATTGTTCAAGAATGTCATGGTTATTTCTTTTGAAGAATAAGTCTGATGTAGGCACTATTATAGAAGATTTTCTTATTGAAATAAAAACTCAATTTTCGACTACTGTGAAATGTGTGAGATTAGATAATGCATTGGAATTTTATACGACTAGGTTGCATGCATTCTACAGGTCACATGGTATTGTGCATCAGACTACATGCCCACATACATCCCAACAAAATGGGATAGCTGAGACAAAAGCACAGGCATATCCTAGATGTAGCAAGAACTCTTCTCATACATCATAATGTACCCCAAGTGTATTAGGGTGATGCAATACTCACGGCCTACTATCTGATTAGCCAGATGCCTAGTTTTGTGCTATCAGAATAGATTCCTTGGCAAATTCTACATCCCAACAGAGATCTTTTCCTTGTGACACCTCGTACTTTTGGTTGTGTTGCCTTTGTACATGTTACTGGTCCTGGCAAAGATAAGTTGACACTGAAAGCCACTAAATGTATATTTTTGCGTTATACTCACACTAAGAAGAGATACAGGTGTTATGATCCCCTCACCAGGAAACATTACATGAGTGCAGATATTACATTCCATGAGATGGTGCCATATTTTTCTAAGACTGCGAGACAGTTGTCATTTGTACCACAGAAGAGGTTCTCAGCAGGCTCCTATGCCTGTGCCACCCATTCAGTTTGGTTTTTTTACACCTATTCCAGTCCCTACTCAGTCATCCACGAATATAGGTAATAGTAGATTCAGAGATCCACCAGTGGTATATCAAATTCCAGTAACATACTGGCCATGTGTTACTACCCCCCATCCCCCACTATAGTGCCATCATCCTCCCCCACACAAGTATACGTTGATAATATTGACGATTCTCTGCCTCATGATGTCTCCACAGGCATTCCTAAGGATGATACTCCATTTCCTACAGAAGATGATAGTGACCTTCCTATAGTACTTAGGAAGGCCCTACGCAGCTGTCACCGGTGCGTCTATATGTTATGCTCTCAGTACCACTTTTGCTGCCTTCACTACAACTCTTATGGTGTCCACGATACCATCTACTTACCTAGAGGCCATGCTTTACCCTGCATGGCATAAAGCTATGAAGGAGGAGATGGAGGCTCTTCAATCCCGTGGCACGTGGGAGCTTACCCTTAGGCCTGTGGGAGCTCATGTGGTTGGATGTCGATGGGTCTTTGCCTTGAAATATAATGCTGACGGGTCTATTTCTAGGCATAAGGTTCGCTTAGTGGCGAAAGGATTTACTCAAACATATGGAGTTGACTTTTTTGATACTCCATCTTGTAGCGAGGCCTGCAACAAAGATTGGGCTCTTCACCAGCGAGATGTAAAGAATGCCTTCCTCTATGGAGATCTCCAAGAGGAAGTCTAGATGCAGCAACCTCCTGGCTTCGAGGTTGAGGGGGAGTGTGCCTGCAGATTGAAGAAGGTTATCTATAGACTAAAGCAGAGTCCACATGCATGGTTCCACAAGCTAAGGTAGTGGAAGGCATGGGTTTGAGAATATCTACATCTGATCATTCCTTATTTACCAAGAAGACTGATAGGGGAGTGGTTACGCTACTTGTCTATGTGGATGACCTTATCATTACAAGGGATGATACTACAGGTCAAGAAAATTTTGGCAACACAATTTGTTATGACGGATCTAGGATTTGTGCATTACTTCTTAGGCATTGAGGTGGCAAGAGGAAAAGATGCTATTGTACAGAGTCAGAGGAAGTATGCACTGGATGTTCTTAGGGAAACTGAGATGCTAGGAGCCAAGGTGGCTAACATTCCCATGGATCCTAAGGTGCATTTATTTAATGATGCAGAACCTGTGGATAGCAGGAGCTACAAACAGTTGGTAGGGAAGCTTCTCTACCTTACTATCACCAGGCCGGATATTTCACTTGTTGGGAAGCTTAGTCAATTCATGGAAAAGCCAACTAAGCAGCATTGGAATGCTGTAATGTAGGTACTCAGATATCTGAAGAGAACACCAGGTCGTGGATTGTTGTTTCGCAAGGGTTGTCCTATGACAGTTATAGGATATTCTAGTGCAGATTATGTCGGTTGTCTTGCTGATCGCAAGTCTACCACGAGATTTTGCACATATGTTGCAGGAAATATAGTGACTTGGACAAGCAAAAAGCAGACTCTGGTATCTAGATCCGGTGCTAAATAAGAATATCATGCTATAGCACAAACAGCCACAAAGATGGTTTGGGTATAGTCTATCTTGCGAGATTTATATGTGCAGATATAGGGACCTATGGAGATGAAGTGTGACAACCTTGCAACTACTTATATTGCTAATAATCCCATGTTTTATGACCATACGAAACATGTGGAAATAGATTATCACTATACCAGAGACCTTATTCAGAAGGCTGTTATTTTCACATCTCTAGTTACTTCAAAGGACCAAACAGCAAATGTCTTTACTAAGCCATTGAGTAGGACTGCCTTCGACATTTACTATAACAAGCTAAGCATGATAAATATCTATGCTCTAGCTTGAAGGGAAGTGTTGCATAATATTCCCTTTCCTTTTTCTATTTATCTATTTTTGTATGGATTGTTTTCCTTTTATCTTTTTCTTTTGGTCCTCTTATGTATTTTACCCACACCTTTCTATATATAAAGAGGTGTATTGTTTCCAAGAAATAATAGATTGAACGTTTCTTCCCACTTATCAACGTGGTGATCCTAGGCCGGCATCTGACACCTCCCTACTCCCTCTCTCCCTATCTTCTCTTCTCCACCAAACTCACAGGAGAACTCGATTCTCTTCTCACCAAAGCTTCAACTCAACTCTACCCCACCGATGGGGGGGTGTGGTGTCGCCCGATCATCGCCGACCCCCTCCAATGGTCCCTTACCAATGCAATGGCTGCCAGGAAGCGGCGAAGGCTTCGATGTTGCCCAGCACCCCCCTCCTGCACCCAATTTGTATCGCCTCGTGGGGGCTTAGATCGTGTTGGTTCAAGTTCTATTAGCCAACCTCAAGTCCTAACCTACCTCAAGTGGTTGTACCCTACCGCCTCTTCATCAAACGGTAACCGGCGCACTGCCTCTTCACCGGTGAAGACGATTTCAGCCACTGATAAAGACTTTTGATCGCTTTCTTCACACTGTGTGTTGTTCTTCCAGCTTCCAATCAGTAGGGATGTCTTCTGAGATGATAGTGACATCGTCGAGCAGTAATGCAAGTCAAGGGGAGTTCAAAAGCTCATTCTTTAGCACGATTGTGAAGTTGGACGAGTCAAATGACCCCCTATGGTCCCAATCGATCCTTAATGTGGTCGAGGGTTATGACAAAGAGAGTTAGAATTTATGGGAATAAGAAAAGTTGCATTAGAAAGTAGCCCTACATCCTCTTATATAAGAAAGGGGAAAGGGAAAAGGACAACAGGTACAATGTACCTGGATAGATATCTCAATAGAAAATAAGAAGCTAGAGAGTAAGTCTAACACTCTCCCTTGAGTTGGAGCATAGATGCCTATCATGCTCAACTTGCTACAACACGAATCAAAGGTGGACCACGGTAGAAGCTTTGTAAACATATCGACAGTCTGATCTGCAAAGGTGACACAAGTAGTGCGTAGAAGACCCTTCTAAATGAGATTCCTGATGTAGTGACAAACCACTTCCACATGTTTAGTCCTCTTATGAAACATAAGGTTATTAGCAATGTATGCGGCAACCCTGTTATCACAATGCATCTCCATAGGCTCAATTTGAACATGAAGATCCCTCAACAAAGATCTAACCCATATCATCTCTGTTGTCGTTTGTGCCATCGCTCAATATTCAGACTCTGCACTAGAGTAGGAGACCACACTTTGCTTCTTACTTCGCCAGGTAACAAGATTGCCTGCAACAAATATATAGAAGCCAATGGTAAACTTCTTATCGCCAAGATCACCAACATAGTCAGCATCAAAATAGCCCACAACTGTCATAAGGCTCCAATCTAAAACACAAGACCATGTCCAGGAGGTCTCTTGAGGTACCTGAGTACCTGCATCACTACCTGCTAATGTGCATCTGTGGGCCTATCTAAAAACCAACTCAACTTCCTAACTACTAAACTAATGTCGGGCCGTGTAATAGTCAGGTATAGAAGTTTGCCTACTAATTGTCTATAGGCCCTGCTATCAACAATTTTTGCTACACTATCAAACAGATGTACCTTTGGATCCATAGGGACATTTGCCCCCTTGGATCCTAGCATCCCCATCGCCTGGAGTATATCAAGGACATATTTCCTCTGATATATCACAATACCCTCGTTGCTATGAGCAACCTCAATTCCCAAGAAATAATGGAGCATTTCCAAGTCCCTCATCACAAATTGCTAAGCAAGGAACTTCACATCAGAAACACCTAACTTGCCATCTCCCGCAACAATCAAATCATCCACATACACAAGTAGTGCCACCACACAATGACACGTCCTCCTCACAAAAAGAGAATGACCAGAAGATGACCCCTGCATCCCAATAGTAGCTAAAGCCTCTAATAGTCGTTGGAACCAAGCATAGGGACTCTGCTTTAGACCATAAATAGTCTTTCTCAACCTACACACACACTCCCCCTGAATCTCAAAACCTAAGGGCTGCTGCATGTAAACTTCTTCTTGGAGGCCACCATACAAAAAGGCATTCTTGACATTAAGCTGATGAAAAGGCCGACCATGATGTGCTGCAACAAAGACTAAGATTCTGACTGTGGAGAGGCGAGCCACTGAAGAGAAAGTATCAAATAAGTCCACTCCATAGTTTGGGTAAACCCCTTTGCAACTAGCCTAGCTTTATACCGTGAACAAGACCCATCAAGGTTGTATTTCAAGGCAAAAATCCAACGAGCTCCAACAAGATGTGCTCTAGAAGGGAGTGATGCCAACTCCCAGGTTCCCCTATCACGAAGGGCAGACATCTCATCCTACATGGCAGCACGCCATTTTAGTTCGAGTAGAGCCTCCTGGTAGATGGCTGGGATCTTGGCAGCATAAACGGTAGCAGTAAAGGTGTGAAAAGATGACCCAACCTGGGCAGTGGAGATAGCACTCCTTGCTACTTTGTAATGAGCACAAGAACGGGGGGCCTTCCAAATAGCAATGGGAACATCATCCTCCACTTCAATTGACACTGAACATGAAGAGACATCCATGATATCAAACACTGTACCTGAAGGAACGTCCACTGTGCAAGACTCTATACCTGTAGGAATATCCTAACGAGAAGAAGCCTTTGGGTACTCAACACTAACCAGACTAGAAGGCTGTGGAATAGAGGAAAAGGGTGGCCTCGCCCTGTAAGAAACTGACAGCTGATAAGTGTAACCCTTGAACGTGTTCTCACCCATTGGTACAGTCCTGAATGTGTTGGTGATGGTCCTGTAGAAGGATGAGAATTGCTACCATCTGCGAAGACACCAAATGGCACAAGAGCAACTGGCATAGGAGCATACTCTGGCACATTCTGCAATTGTCTGCCAGCAACAGAAAGGTAAGGAACTGCTTCATGTAATGCTTCTAGTGCAGAGGATCAAACACAGGTACCCCTTCTAAGTACGAGAGTAGCCAAGAAACACACACTTAACTGCTCGAGGTGCTAATTTATTTCAACCAAGCCCAAAAAGATAAACAAAAGCCGCACACCCAAATGTTTTGGGTGGAACACAAAACAACTCTGCATCTGGATATAACACCAGCCATGGTACCTGCTCATGAATAACTGAGGAGGGCAGTCTATTAATGAGATAGCAAGTTGTAAGAACAGCATTGCCCCAATAAATATGTGGCACACTGTTCTAAATAAGAAGAGTCTTGGTCATATCAATAATATGTCTGTGCTTCCTCTCTACAACCCCATTATGCTAAAAGGTGTGGGGACAAGAAGTTTGATGAATAATACCATGCAAATGATAGAAATTTCCCAACCGACAGGTACAAAACTACAATGCATTATCAAATCTGACTATCCTGATGCGGACACCAAACTGATTCTCTCTCTCCAACACAAACTTCTCAATAAGTGGACCCATTCAGACTTATTCTTCATAAGGAATATCCAAGACAATCAGGAGAAATCATCAACTACAATCAAATAATAGTGATGTCCTTGTCTATCAGGAAACCCCAGACATCAAAATGCATCAACTGAAAGCATGAAAACGTGCATCGTCTAGTAGTAGCTGAAAACGAAGATCTATGGTGCTTCCCAAGTTGACATGCATCATAAGAAAGCTGTGTAGTTGGGGACAAATGTGGAATGAGTCTGCGTAGTTTATCCAAAGATTGGTAACCCAACCGTCTATGCCACTTTAAAGCACTTCCTAAGGCAGAGCTAATCTGACAAGCTACAACAATGGGACCCTAAACAAGTCGGTAAACACTTCCTTCATGTCCACTACCAATAATTTTCCCTGTTATACGATCTTGGAAAGTACATCCAAGATCATCAAAGATGACACAACAGTTCATTTGATTGGTGATTTGACTAACAGAAAGTATATTTATGGGTAAGCCTAGAACAAAAAAGACATGGTTGAGTTGCATACATGGGGCAACTGTAACTGCCCCCAAACCATCAATATAGGCATGTCGCCCATTAGCTACCTACATAGTGTAGCCTTGCGAAATAGATTGGATTTGCCCAAAACACTACTGATTACAGGATAGATGATGGGAAGCACCTAAGTCAATTAACCACGATGCACCAATGGTAAGAGAAGAGGCATAGACGGCAATTCCCAGCACATTTTGTTCAGGAGAAGTTGCCATGTCCACAAGTGCAATGTAAACAACACAGTAGGGCGTCTCTCCACACAAATTCAGGCCACCTGAATTACTCCTTGGGCATAAAATCACATTACCCAAATATGATTTCCCCCTTTTGCAATACTTGCAGAACTGATTTTAGATGATAAATAGGGAAATACACACTCCAGAATGGCACAAAAATCAATTTTAGATCTGATTTTAATGTTAAGCAAGGGAATACACACCCTAAAACTTCTTCAAAACACGTGCAAAACTGACTTCTCACAAAAAACACATCAAAAAGGTATAAATCAAACCCTCTTAGGCAT
Organism: Thalassia testudinum; assembly: GCA_037157565.1. Lineage (NCBI taxonomy): Eukaryota > Viridiplantae > Streptophyta > Magnoliopsida > Alismatales > Hydrocharitaceae > Thalassia > Thalassia testudinum. The sequence continues at coordinate 115,388,839 of JAZHRO010000036.1, read as the reverse complement.
CTCCAGGCAAAACACAGACCCTGAAGAGGCTATGCAAGGGGCATAGCCCACGCGCTACCCTCTGTCGAGCAACACATGGGTAGTAGCAACCCTAGGCTGCTACTGCTAGCCAATTTGGTGGGTCCATCGGCAACACTGGGTGCTACTGGTGACACTGCCAATGGCTTAGGCGTCACCGACGCTGTTGGTGGCCCCGGTGCTACTGGGCGGCGTCGGTCCAAGGAGAGAGGAGAAAGGGAGAGAAAGGTAGGGGTGACGGTGGTGTTTCTTAGTGGGAACCCTAACCTGGCTTTGATACCAAGTTAGAATTTATGGGAATAAGAAAAGTTGCATTAAAGTAGCCCTACACCCTCTTATATAGGAAAGGAGTGAGGGAAAAGGACAACAGGTAAGTTGAAATATTTAAATAATGCGAAAGCATAAATCAAAGAAATAAACAATCATGGAATGCTTGGGTTTACGTGGAAATCCCACTTACGAGGAGCGGGGAGAAAATCACAGGAGAAGTACCCTATGGGCATATTTTCTCTGTATTTCTTCTCAAAGAATAACTGAGGAAGTATACGCCTATTTATAGGTCATTACACACACACAAAGTCCACATTTTCCAATGTGGCACTAAACCAACACAATCCTCTCAACAAGGTACAATGTACCTGGACACATATCTTAATAGAAAATAAAAAGCTAGACAGTAAGCCTAACAAAGAGCATATCCTACTTAAGTCAGAGCCAGAGCAGAAGGTAGGCAAGTATGCCACCTGGATGAAAGACAACGCTATGGTTTGTGCTTGGATTATGAACATGACCATTAGCAAAATTGCTACCGAGATAATGTATTACAAACCTGCTAAGCAGATGTGGGAAAATCTACAACATACTTATTCACACAAGAAGAATGTTGCCAGAATTCTTCAATTGCACCATGAGATTGCTCACATGAGGCAGGATGGACGGCCTTATCCCAATACTAGTCTTACCTTAAGTCTGCCTTTGAGAGACTCAACCCTTATACTCCTTTGTGCACTTGTGAAGCTAGAAGGAATACAGAGCACAGACCATGGTTGGTCATTTTCTTGCTAATTTGGATCTAGCTTATGAAGTAGACAGATCTCAAATGCTAATGTTACCAGAGATTCCCTCTATTGAGGAGGCATACACTAGGTTGAGTCGCCTTGATGTTCCTCTTGTTTCTACCCAAGAGGAGGAGCACACTTCTGCCATGGTTGTCTCCTCGCCGTGGGAGGGGATCTAGTCAGGCCATCTGAGGTCGTGGCCGTGGATGAGGACAAAGTCACCCCAGGGTCCAGTGCTCACATTACAAGAAGAATGGGCACTTGGAGGATAGTTGCTAGTCCAAGCATGGATGCCCTACCACTGCTCATCAGGCTATTACCAGGACTAAGACTACCCTGGAATCTCTTTATGTCACATGCGCAGAGTATGATGACTTGGTTCACAAGATCTCTTAGCTTGCTTCTACCACATCTAGTCAGATCCCTCGGATGATACTGTGACAGTTGCGATTTCCTCAGGTATATGCCTTGCTTGCCATTCCAATACTGATACACCAAATTTGTTGGTGGATTCTAGAGCATGCATCACATATGTAGGAAGGCCTAGCAATTTGCCAAGTTGCATCCAAACTCCATAGGAAAGACCATTCTTGTAGCTAATGGTCGTAAGTCCTTGGTTATTGCTCATAGGGAAGAGCAACTATCTCTTAGTATAAGGCTACAGGATGCTCTTCATGCTCCTGATTTTCTTTTGAGTTTGTTCTTTGTTGGTCGAATTACTGAAGAATTGCATTGTTAGGCTATTTTTGATGCTATGACATTGGTGTTTCAAGATATACTAACAAGGAACGTGATTGGTTATGGTCGTAAGGAAGGGGGGTCAACCACCTACTTCAAACTCTTTATACGAGTCATACGGAGATTTCTGGAGGAGGCACTAGATACTTATGGCACCTGAGATTTGGACACCTTCCTCTACCAAAGCTTTGTCACGTTATTCACCAAATTGCACAAACTGCTACATTTTAGTGCGAGACCTGCCAACTCGAGAAGCATCGCACGAGTTCCTTTCCCAGCAGGTTGTATTGTAGTGCTTTGAGTTTATTTGAGCTTCTTTATCTTGATGTGTGGGGACCTAGTAGATCTCCTGATCGCTTGAGACATCATTTTTATCTTATAGTGGTTGATGATTTTTCTCTCTTATCTTCAATTTTTCCACTTAAGTCCAACTCTGAGGTTGGCACTATAATCACAAACTTCACAATTGTAAAAATTGTAAGAACCGATAATGTCACAGGTGCTCTTCGCCTCTTATTTCAATCTCATGGGATTATTCATCAGACCATGTGCCTATACACCTCCCAGCAAAATAGAGTAGCTGAAAGAAAACATAGGCATATTCTTGATGTGGCTAGAACTAGGGATGCAAATAAGTCGGGTTTGGGTCGGTTTGGCTAAACCCATACCATACCCATATACAAAATCCACACCCATAACCTACGCATTTACCCATCAGGTACAAAAATCCAAACACATACCATACCCATCTACCCATCGGGTATCCATTTACCAATCAGATACCCATTTATAAATTAATCTTACAATCAAATTATGCCTAAATTAGAGTTACAAAAGGAAAAAACATCTATAATATGATTCATTAATTATTTATTTGTAACAAGCCTCAAACATAGGGGCTTAGGCTACTCCAATTTTAATGATCCCTACTAAAATTATTACAAAAAGAGCCATCCGGAGAATACATCAAAAATAAAAAATAAAAAAATATAAAGAAAGACAAAATACAAATACATTTCAAACAAAAAGATTCTCATCTCGGAAATAAATGTCCAACAAAAGCTTCAGAAGTACTCCCAACCTTCAAAATTATGAAGGGAATCATGAACAATATTAGAGTTGGGGGAATGAGAGACTTAAAGTGGGACTTATTTATCTCGAGTAAATGGAGTTTTATTTGAGTACTCAGGTCGGGTAACCAGGTATAGATCTATACTCATACCCATACCCAAACCCAGTTGGATTTTTTTGGATAAAACCCATACCCGAACCCAGTCGGGTTCAAGTCAGGTTTTACGTTCAAGTCAGGTTGGGTTGGGTTGGGTTCGGGTCGAATTTACCAAAACTTACATCCCTAGCAAGAACCCTCCTTATCCAGCATAATGTCCCTGCCTTATACTAGAGCAATGTGGTCCTCATTGCTTGCTACTTAATCAACCGTATGCCATCCACTATCATTGATGAGCAGGTTCCCCACTCTATTTTATTTCCTGACAAAGAATTATTTAGCGTGCCTCCTAAGATTTTTGGATGTATTGCCTTTCCTCGTGACAAGCTATCTCCATGGGCCATTAAATGTATTTTTGTAGGGTACACCAAGACTCAAAAAGGATATAAATGCTATGATCCCCTCAACCGTAGGCACTTTGCCAGTGTAGATGTGTCCTTCTTTGACCCCATTGCATACTATTCTATCTTTGCCTCTCATTTTGTTGCTCCAACACATATTAAGGAGAGTGAGTTTCCTATGCCCATGCCTACACAAGTGGTAGACAAGTCTACTCATGATTGTGCAATCCAGCAAGGTTGGCGACCCCAGTTTGTTTATTCTCACCAACATCAGCAACAACACAATACCCCTCTCTTCCTTCAAAGCCATTATCATCACCTACCCCTTAAGTAATCCCTACCTCTAGCCTAACTGACGTTAGTTCTATTGATTCTGTTTTAGATTCTTTGGATCCCGCCCCTCCTAGTGATGACCTAGGACCCAGTGATCTTGATGTTCTTGTTACTCTGAGGAAAGGATTACGCCTATGCACTCTTCATCCCCTTTCCCGCTATGTCTCCTTAGCGCGCTTGTCACCTGAACATCAGCAGTTTATCTCAACCCTGTCTACTATTCGTATTCCACATTCCCATCAGTATGCCTTAGGAGACTACCATTCGAAGAATGCTATGGTAATGTCTGCTCTGTAGTCCAAAGGAACTTGGACTCTTGTTAATCCCTGGTCAATGGAGCCGTAGTTGGTTGCAAGTAGATGTTTACTGTTAAGCATCAACTAGATGGCTCCGTTAAGCGCTACAAGGCCCATTTGGTGGCTTAGGCATATACGCAAACCTGTGGCATTGATGACTTTTGTTGAGTTATATGGGGTCTTTTCTTATTTGTTTTATATTGAAGGGGTGTGTATAATTTCTATATGGTGCCTCAGCGAAGATGTGGGAGGTGCTGCATGAGATTCATTCCCACAGGAGAAACATTATCAGGCGGTACCATGTCGTTGAGGACATTCACACTCTTCGAAAAGGCACCATGGCCTTATCTGAATATTGTAGCACCATGAAGAACCTATGGGACAATCAGGATGTCTACCAGCTTATTTCTATTAATGCAACTGTTATAGCCAAGCAGAGAGAGGTTATTCGCTCTATCCAACTTCCATCTAGGCCTAGCTCTGAATACAAGGCGGTGAAAGATCAGTTCATGACCATGAATGAGATTCCCACAACGACACAAATTTATGCTCGTTTCGACATTACACCTCCAATCCCGTGCCCACTTTTGATACCTCTGCTATGGCCACTGTTGGCTGTGGTAGGGAACTTCTGGGGGCAGAGGTGGTCGGTCTCATGGTAATGCACGTGGTCGTGGTCGAGGCAGGAATTCTTTCTTCTGTGAGTACTGTCACAAAAACAGACATACTATGCACTAATGTTGGGTGAAGCACGAATATCCACAGGGTATGGACCCATATGCTCTTCCGATATCTGCAGAGGATAGTTCTCAGGCGCAAGAAGATGATAGCCAGATTCCAGTCTCCAGAGCAGCTTATATGTGCTTCATGACTTCTTGGGCATCTACTTCTGCCTCAATTCAGAGGTCTACAGGTACTTCAGCGATGTCAGTGAGATCCCAAGCCCCTACTTGGCTTGCGGATTCAGGTGCCTCCTCTCAAATAACTGATGATACTTCCCTCTTGTCTTCCCTACTAAATCTTGCTACTCCTTTCCAGGTTAAGGGAGCAAATGAGCGTTTATCACCAGTTACTAGACTTGGAAATATTTCTATCTCTACTACTTTACCTCTGTCAAATGTTATGCATGCTCCTATGTTTGCTCTTAATTTCATGTCTATTAGCCAAATTATAAAAGATTTGAAGTGCAGGGCAGTGTTTCATAACCAAGATTTCTTCTTGCAGGACCTTGAGAAGATATGGCGGATTGGTGGAGGACTTGAGCAGAATTGTCTCTATTATCTTCATGTCCCACCTTCCTCCAGTGTTGATGCCGTTTATGCCACTTCTGTTCTCCAGTGGTATCTTTGTCTTGGTCATCCGAGTTTGCATGTTCTTTGCCGCCAGTTTCTTAAGTTGTTTTTTCCTGAAGTTTTTACGTGTGAAGCCTATTAGTTGAGCAAACACCATAGGTCTTCTTTTCCATCTCAAAATAAAAGAACTGAGTTTGTTTTTGCTTTAGTTCATTCTGATATTTGGGGCCCTCCTGAGGTCAAGAGTGTTAAAGCTTTCGGTATTTTCTTGTTCTTGTAGATGATTATACCAGGATGTCCTAGGTATTTATGATGAAAGAAAAGTCTAAAGTCTTTCATCTTGTGACAGATTCTATTCTAAAAATAAAAACTCAGTTTTCTACTGTTATAAAACTTTTCTGAAGTGATAATGGTTTGGAATTTGTGAATGTCAAGACTACTACTTTTTTCAAGTCGTTGGACATTGTTCACCAGACTAGTGTTCATACTTCCCAACAAAATGGGGTAGCTAAACGTAAGCTTCAACATTTGCTTGATGTAGCCCGTTCTATTATGCTTCAAATGAATATTTCTTCGTCTTTTTGGATTGATGTTGTTCTTACTGTCACATATCTGGTGAATTGCATCTTTTCATCTGTTTTAGGGGGAAAAACTCCATACTCCCTGTTGTTTCTTGGCAATGGCATATTTTCTATTACTCCGATTGTCTTTGGTTGTGTCTATTTTGTCCATCCACACCATGTAGATAAGATTTCTTCACGTTCCATAAAGTGCATCTTTCTGGGTTATTCTAAAACTCATAAAAGGTAATGTTATGATCCTGTTTCACGAAAGTTTTATGCCTGTGCTGATGTTACCTTTTTTGAGGAAATTCCCTACTACGAGAAACAGGGGGAGCAATCCATTACTTAACCTAGTGATGTTCCTCTTCCTGTCATATCTGAGCCACCTACATCAAGGGCCAGTCACCCTGATCCCAGTCCTTTCCCATATCGTCCTGAGGTTGCTGTTACAGATACCTTTCCTAAGCATTTTCAGAGCAAGACTCAGTATGTTGCTCAAGTGGAGGAGCCATTATCTACTATTTCTGCTTGGTCTCCACTAACTGTTAATGATTTGTCTAAGAACCAAATACCTACTACTACTGAGGATAATACTCTAGACCTTCCTATTACACAATGGAAGGCTACACGGTCTTGTGCCAAATATTATATTATGATGGTATTGCGTTACCTGAAAAGTGTATCAGGAAAGGGGTTTTTTTCTCACGGGGTGAAAGTCCGAAGATGATGGCCTATATAGATGCAGATTATGGCGGGTGTCCTAAGGATAGAAAGTCTACAACAGGCTTATGTACCTTTGTGGGTGACAACCTGGTAACTTAGCACAGCAAGAAGCAAACTATTGTTGCTCATTTTAGTGTCAAGTCTAAGTACAGGGAAATGGCACAAATATCCACTGAACTGGTGTGGATCAGATCTATCCTCCATAATCTTCAAGTATTTATCGTTAAGCCTATGGAACTAAGATGCGATAATTCTGCTACCATGTTTCTTGCCAATAATCCAACTTTTCATGAGTGGACAAAGCATGTTGAGGTGGATTGTCATTACACCAGAGGCATTATTGTCAAGGGTCACATTTAAGCTACCTTAATCACATCTAAACATCAAGCTGCTAATATGTTCACGAAAGCTCTTCCACGGGCCAACTTCGATCGTTGCTCTTCCAAGTTGAACATGATCGATATTTATGCTTTAGTTTAAGAGGTAGTTTTACTAGACCCTCCCTTATCTTGTATTTATTTTTTGTTTCCACTCTTGTAAGGGTAGTTTCATATTTTCCTTCGTACGATCCTGTGCCTATATAAGAGACCTAGAGTTACATGAATAGAATGAGACGCACTATTCTCTTCTACAACATCTAGTGCATATTATCACTGTGAGAGCAATATGCCTTGCTTGTTTCTAGCCACCTCAACAACAACAACAACAACCAAGCCTTTTCCTACACTAAGTGGGGTCGGCTATATGGATTCTTTGCCTCCACACAGATCGATTTTCAGCCATTTTAGGACTTAAATTAAAGTAATTGAGGTCATACTTAATAGTTTCCTTCCAACACTTGTTTGGTCTTCCTCGCCCCCTCCTAGCGGGTTCAGCCTCCAACTTCTCGCATCTCCTCACTGGAGCATCTAGTGGCCTTCTTTGTAAATGTCCAAACCATCTTAGACGGGCCTTTCTCATTTTATCCTCTCTCATTTTCTACCCACCTCAATCCCAAAAAAATACCTCAGTTGTCCCAAGTCTTTCATGACAGTTCTCTGCCAGACACTACTTGACCTAACCTATCTCAGTCTCATCATCACCTACGATAATAAGGTCATCCACATAAACTAAGAGAGCTACTACACCTCTCTCAGTCTTCCAGATAAAAAGTGAATGATCTGAAGTAGATCGCCAAAAACCAATCACCTCAACAACCTCCAAGAGCTTTTGGAACCAAGCTCTCATACTCTGCTTCAATCCATAGATCGTCTTCCTCAACCTGCATGCACACTCCTGAACCTCAAAAGTAGGGGGCTACTGCATGTAGACCTCCTCATGAAAATCACCATAGAGAAAGGCATGCACCACATCCTGCTAATGAAAAATCCAATCCTTGTACACTGCAACAGAAATTAAAATGTGCACGGTAGGGAGGCGAGCCACCAAAGAGAATGTATCAAAGAGGTCCACCTCATATGTTTGGGTGAACCCTGTTGCCACTAAGCAAACCTTATGCCGCGAAATAGATCCATCAGGATAGTATTTCAAGGCAAAGACCCAACAACATCCAACAACTTGAGCTCCCACAGGAAGTGGAGTAAGTTCCCACGTCTCGTTGGAACAAAGAGAAACCATCTCATCGTCTATGAGGGGAGGAGTGCTATGAGACATCTCCACATCATTTATAATTTTGTGTAGGCTATTTGCTATTTATTTATTTTCTATTGGTCCTCTAATACTCATGGTTCTGAACCTTCTCAGGAGGCGGATGTGGTAGATCTTGACCTTTTGAGAGCCATTCAGAAGGAGCCATGTAGCTGTGCCCAATATCGGGTTGCAAGGGTTCCCATAACCAATCTAGGGACCTCTTTTGGAATGAAGAGCAACTATCTACATCCTCTTTGGCTTGACGTCATTTCAAATCAAGCATGACTTGGTAGTACGTAGTGGGAATCTAGGAGGCAAACAGGGCAGCAGTAAACTGTCCAAAAGAGGTCCCTAGATTGGCTATGGGAACAACCCCTACAACTCAGTACTGGGCACAGCTACATGGCTCCTTCTGAATGGCTCTCAGAAAGTCAAGATCTACCACATCTGCCTCCTGAGAAGGCTCAGAACCACGAGTATCAGAGGACCAATAAAAAATAAATAAATAGCAAAAAGCCTACACAAAAATATAAATGAGGTGGAGAGGTCTCGTAACACTCTCCCCCTCAAGCTAGAGCATAGATGTCAATCATGCTCAGCTTGAAACAAGATACATCAAAAGCAGACTTAACAAGAGGATTAGTAAACATATCTACAGTCTGGTCCTCTGAAGTTACAGGTGTGGTGTAAAGAAACCTCCTTTGAATCAAATCTCTAATATAATGGCAATTAATCTCAACGTGTTTCGTACGCTCATGAAACATAAGATTGTTGGCAATATATGTAGCTACAGGATTATCACATCTCATCTTCATGGGCTCTTCAATCTAAATATGTAAATCATATAGGAGAGATCTCACCCAGACCATCTCAGCTGTCGTCTGTGGCATAGCCCTGTACTCTGACTTGGCACTGGATCGATATACCACACTCTGCTTGTTCTCCAAGTCGCCAAGTTACCCACTACGTATGTGCAAAAACTAGTAGTACACTTCCTATCATAAAGGCATCCCGCATAATCTGCATCAAAATATCCCCCAATAATCATGGATTTGCCTCTCTTGAATAGTAACCCCAACCCAATGCTAGCTTCAAATACCTAAGCACCTACGTTCCAACATCCCAATGCTATTTGGTTGGCTTATCCATGAAATGACTGAACTTACCTACAACAAGAGAGATATCGAGCGTGTAATAGTAAGATAAAGGAGCTTACCAATCAGTTGTCTATATCCTCTACTCTATAGATTCTGACTTTGTATCATATAGGTGCATCTTAGGATCCATGGGTATGTTCGTTAGCTTTGCTCACAACATCCCAGTCTCCTATAACACATCAAGTGCATACTTCCACTGAGTAAGTACAATGCCTTCCTTGCCTCTTGTCACCTCAATGCCCGGAAAGTATCGCAAGAACCCAAGTCCATGACAAATCTATCAGCCAAACTCTACTTGACCTTGGTTATCTTGGCTACATCATCACCAGTGATAATGAGATCATCTACATAAACAAGAAGGGAAACTACCCAATTCTCTGTCTTTCACACAAATAAGGAGTGAACTTCTGATGACCGACTAAGCCCCAGGCCTTCAACAACTTCTGGCAGCTTTTAAAACCAAGCCCATGGACTCTTCTTGAGCCCATAAATTACCTTCTTAAGCTTGCATACACACTCCCCCTTAATCTCAAAACTTAGGGGTTGCTACATGCAGACCCCCTCGTAGAGATCACCATATAGGAAGACGTTCTTCATGTCCAACTGGTGTAGTAGCCAATCCAGATGTGCTGCAACTGCTATGAGAATCCTACTGTAGCAAGATGGCCAACTTGAGAGGTGTCAAAGAAATCCACCACATATGTCTGGGTGAATTCCTTTCCCACAAAGTGAGCCTTATCATGAGAAATAGATCAATCAAGATTATATTTCAAGGCAAAGACCCAATGGCAACCAACAGTACATGCACCAGGTGGAAATGATCTAAGCTCCCACATACCCCGTGACTGAAGTGTAGCCATCTCATCCTCTATGGCCTGCCACCACTTTGGATTAAGCATGGTGGTATGTAACCAATATCTGGGTAAAAGACAGAGCCTCAATAAACAAAGCAAAGGAACGATTGAGGTTGCCAGTAAATACAACCCCAACCACCTGATACTGGGCACAACTACGGAGTGCCTTTCGAATGGCTATTGGAAGATCAAGATCATCAAGAGGAGGCTCAGCATCATCAACAAGCAGCTCAGAAGCCAAAGGTGCATCATCACAAGGACTAGCATCATCACCTGTAGGATCACCACTAGATACATGACAGTCAGTATCATCAACACATACCTGCTGCAGGGAGGATAATGGTGCTAAAGGAGGGGGGTGTGTTGTTGATATGTCACAGGTAATCTATATGACACTAGAGGATCCCTAAACCGAGTAAACATGTCTGTAGTGCCTGGTAATGTAGACTGAGAGATGGGAAAATCTCCTAGCTGAACAGGAGGAATATGCATTGTTGCCACCTCTGCCTCAAAAGACAACTGGCGCTCAGTCACTAAAAAATATGATACTGCTTCATGAAAAGTGACATCAGTACTAACATAATGCTTCTTCTGCAATGGATCATAACATTTATAACCTTTCTGAGTATGGCTATAACCCAAGAAAACACATTTAACTGCCCATGGGGCCAACTTATCCCTACTAGCCCAAGTAATGTGAACAAAGGCGACAAAACCAAAAATCTAGGGGGGCAATTGAAACAATTCTGTGTCTGGACATAATATTTGCCATGGTACCTTCTCAAACAGTACAAAACTAGGCATCCTATTAATCAAATAGCATGCATTAAGCACTACATCTCCTAAGTACATAGAAAGGACATTATGATGGATAAGTAGAGTCCCTGCCACATCCAAAAGATGCCTATATTTTCACTCTGCCACCCCATTTGCTGGAATGCATGGGAGTAAGCAGTTTAATGAATAATACCATGTGATTTATAGAATGTACTTAGTCGAGTAGTACAAAACTCAAAGGCATTATTTATACGAACAATCTTGACAATAGAAGCAAATTGATTCTTTATTTTAATAATAAATGTCTTAATCACTGAACCAACGGCAGACTTATCTTTTAATAAAAACAACCATGACATTCTAAAGTAATCATCAACATAACTAAATAATATCTGTGACCCAACTAATCTGGAATATGACTAAGACCCTAAACAACTAAATGCAACAACTCAAAAGTAGACTCAGTGATAGTAGAGCTAGTAGGAAAGGCGGCTCAGTGATGCTTCCCTATCTGGCATGTAGTACAATGGATCTCAATAGCTGATAAAAGGTGAGGGATAATGCAACATAGCTTGTCCAAAGGTAAATGGCCAAGATGATGATGCCACTACAAAGCACTCCCTATAGCAAAACAAACCTTGCCCTGGCAAGTACTGCAACTAGTATTCGAAACAGGTGATACACAACCCCTTCTTCATGTCCGCCAACAGTCATCCTCCCTACAAGCTTGTCTTGAAATATACACAGCCAATATCATCAAAGATTGCCCGACAATTAAGATTCTTGGTCAATCTACCTACAGACAATAAGCTAACAGGAAAGTCTGGAACAAATAAAGCATTAGGAAATCATAGAGTAGAGCTAACAACCACCTCCCCCTGACCATCAACCCTGGAATGTTGCCCATTTGCAACCTAAATTGTCCTATCAGGAGGAACTGACTGAAGCTACTGAAAATAACTGTGATCACCACTCAAATGGCGTGAAGCACCAAAATCTACAAGTCAGGTAGTACTATCACAAATTCTATCAAAAACACTAAAGGCACAATCTGTACCTAAGAAGGCAATGGCAGCAGTGTCTGAGGAGGAAGAGGGTGTCTCCTAAGTAATTTGGGCGCGTCGCTAGACCACAGCATCATACTCTGCCCAACACAGAGTATCAAACTCTACCTCAAAAGTAATCACTACATGATTAGCCATAGGAGGTTTCCCATGCTTAATCCAGCATGAAGCCTCAATGTGACCAATCCAACAACAGAAAGTGCACGTGGTACAAGCCCTACCAGCCTGCCCTCTGACACATCCACGGCCTCCGCTAATAACAAGTGCAAAAGTCTGGCCAACTATCTCAGGTGAGGAAGATGAAACATTGATCCTGCTGACGCGAGCGACTATACTCCTCCTTAAGAGATGGAAGCTCTAACAAAGTCAGCATCTGAGAACGAGCAGCATTATACTCTGAACCCAAGCCAGAAAGAAACTAGATAATCGTTGCCTCTTTGCAATACTCACAACGACTAGCACACGTGCGCACAAGTCTGCATGTGTTATACTTCTCAAAAACACCCTTTAGAGTGGCGTCATACTAAGGTAGTGGTTGATCCTCCTGTTTGAGTGTGAACATGTCGTTAAAAATCTGGAATACCTTACTAGAATTCTTTTCATGAGAATAAGTGGCATGAGGAGAATCCTACATCTCCTTAGTGGTTTTCTAATACATAATGCCCTCTCCAATCCAAGGCAAAAAAGCATTCATAATCCACGCTCTCACTATAGCGTTGTCTTTCTTCCAAGTAGCGTATTTTCTTATCTTGGCTTGGGGCTCTAGCTCAAGAAGAATGTGTTCCTTATCATGACCCTCAACCGTCATGAGGACTGTGACCAACGTGCATAGTTGGCCTCATTGAACTTCACGATAGGAACAAACGGAATTTTTATAGTTCCCGTTGTCAAGAGTTGTCTCTAATGACACCTCGAATGTAGAAGATGTAGCCATGATGCCCACAAGTCCAAGAAATAGCCGCTATAGATCTGAAATAAACTTTTCAAATCTGGAAAATCACCATAAATCAAAGAAAATCATGATCCAACATGAAATCTAAGTAACCTGATTTTTGGAAATCACGTCAAGACCACATGACAACCCCCTGGAAAAAATGAAACGCATGCTAGGGTCAAAAGGGACCCCTAGCAGCGTTGTTGGAGAGGTTGCCTCACCCTCACCGCCGCAGGGGTGGCACAACACCCACCACAGCACTACTATCGGCTGGTGGTGTTGTTTCCAATGGAGATAAGGCTGGTGACGCGACAAGGAGAGCTAGAAGGGGGTTAGGGTGATTGGGTACGGAAGACTATTTAGGTGAGATACCAAAATGCCGACCTAGGACTACCACTCTGATACCAAGTCAAAAAAAGCAAATGATTTTATTCTCAAAAGAAACCCTACACCTCTTTATATAAAGAGAGGTGTTGGGAAAATTACATTAGAGGACCAATAGAAAATAAATAAATAGCAAATAGCCCACACAAAAATATAGATGATGTGGAGAGGTCTCATAACAAAACTAGGTCAAACAAACTGCTTCATTTTAATCTAAGTGTAGTGAAGATTTCTCCTAAGGGTGTACATGGGTAGGGTTTAACCTGAACCCAACCTGATTGGGTTGGGTTTAAGGTTTAACCAATCCAACCCAACTCGCAACCCGATACAATCCAATTTATACATACATATATATAATTATATGATATACAAGGGACACCAAGCTAAATATCAAAATTTGAAATATCATCTCGAGTCTCAACATCTCACTTCTACATCTTGAATTCCCAATTCCCAACCCTCACCGACCGCTCACCTATCCCATAATTACCTCCATCGACTCCAGGTGACACCCTCTAAACTCACCTTACCTCCAAGCTCCACTCTAAGCAATGCTTCTCCTCAACTCCAAGCTCTAGGTGGTGCCCTCTCTTCTCCTTAATGGCAGTGACACCCCGTCCTCTTAAGATAACCCTCAACCTTCTCTCCTCCCTTAGCCCCCCACCTCCTTTGCCCAAGTTCCCAACGACCCACCTCGCCTCTCTTCTTTCAAGTAGGGACACCATCACCATCGCCGGACAACCCACCTCTCATCTCTGCTTCCCCACATGAACCCCACCACTACCACCGAAGCAGCCCCTCTATATTTGTTGTTGATTATTGGTATAAACCTGAGTTTTTATATGCACCTACCAAGTTTATTATCAGGTATGCCTTTATCTTTTCCCATTACTTTGATATCATATCTTTTTTTTTTGTTTTGAGTTTTTTTTACTTTTACCTATTTTATTCACTTTTTTATAATATACAAGTTGTTTATGAAGTTAAAATTTTTTGTTATTAAGTATGAAAAATATAGGAAGCATGTAAGAGATAAACATAAACTTTCACCAGTCAACAACCCGCTCAACCTAATCCAATTTTATGGGTTGGGTTGGGTAGTGTACCGGGTTGGGTTGGGTTGAAAAAATCCCAACCTGCAAACCGTGGGTTGGGTTTTGCTTGAGTCCTAACCCAACCCAACCAACCCATGTACACCCCTAATTTATCCCACCATTTTTGCTGCTACTCTCCCAGGTTATGCTCCTGAAGAGCTACAGTTGGAAACTCTAGTTTGGCAGCCTGCTAATCCTGACTCTGCAGGTGCCACTAGTTCCTATGCTGAAGTTATCACTGTATACTTGGTTCTGCTAGCAGATGCATTGTGGATCCCGATGTTACATATCATAGGGGCAGACTAATATCCTTTTCTAGTACTTCTTCAATTACTTCTATAGATGTGATATTGTCATTGCACATACTTTCACTTTTACAGATGTAACACCTTTTCACTCCCACTCTTCTGAGCTTTTTCATCTATTGGCAAGCTATGTAAAGTAGTGAAAACAGGCAATTTTTGGGGCGCATTATAAATAAGGGATTCATAATGATTGTTCCTGCTAACAAAAGGATGGGCACCCTATCACTAGATGTAATGGAAAGCAGAAAGGATGTAGGCATCAGCAGGATTCCATTCCTAGTCCTATTTTTAACATTTCAAAAATGATATGCTGTATAGACCTGATCAAGATATGCCTAAAACCAAAACAGCTAAAGCAGACTACTTTCAATTAGCTTCACTTTTTTTCGGACAACTTCGGCATTCCCCTTCTATTGTATCATTTCTAAGAAAATTAGTGATCAAGCAAATCTTACTTGAACTGGGAAAACATCACTTGGTTGAGCATCTTCTAGTTGCTGCTATTGAAAACCTAGGTTTTCCATCCAATATAAGGGTAGAGGTACTAGCTTATTTGAAACCTAACTAGGAAAGAAAAACCTCTATCCCTAATCTCTTCATCTCTTCACTAACAACATTCATACTTGAGGAGAGGCTCCGAGATGTGAGGATGGTGTGAGAGGGGAAAGGTGGGGGTTCTTGGGATAGATGGAGGCGTGGTGTAATGTGTTATAGCTGTAGAGAGCAAGGGCATGTAGTGGCCAATTACCGGGATCCGGTGGTGTGCTTGGTTTGCAAATGGGTGGGCCATAGAAGGTGAGATTGCCCAAAGAAGAGGAACCTCCCTCTTCCTCCCTCAACTCCACCTTTTATGGAGGTTGAGGCAAGGTGGAGTCCTATGGCAGAGAGCCTCGACGATGTGCTTCATTCCTCTTTGGTTGGAGACTTGTTGAGTGGGTATTTCTCTTTACTTGGAGTTAGGAGAAGTCTTGAAGGTTTAAACCTTGCTTCTAGTGGTCGGGAGGGGGCTTCCTTCTCACCTACTAGGCTTCTTTTTGGTTTGGTGGCAGAAGATTTGAAGAGAGTGAGGTTAGCGGAGATGAACGTTGGGGCTGCGTGGGTTTGCTAGAGATCCCCTTCTTTGTATGAGGGTGCTTTGAAGGAGCGAGCACGAGAGAGGCCTGTTTGTGTCCTTTCTGTTCGTGGGATTCCTTTGCTGCTACATAGTGTGGAGGTCATTGAGGGTGTTTGCATGTCATTCACAAAGGTGAGACGTTGCAAAGGTGTTGGGTTGTTTGAGGGTGATATTTCTCATGTCATCATTGAAGGGGAGCTTCATGTGGGTTGTAGGTTGCCATCAAAGTTCGTTTTAAGGCATGAGGAATTCTCTTGGGTGATTTCTTTTGAAGTTCTTGATGAGGTCTTCCCCAACCCCTCTTTTGTCAATGTCATCGGCAGCGGCGCGAAAGTGGATGCAAATCCGAAGGTGGCTGCTAGAGTGGTTGGTGAAACTTCACCTAAGTCCGAGAAGATGACTTTTCGCCAAATATGGACGCCAAAGTTTACACTTGGTGATTCAAATTTTGAATCTATGATAGTGGGGCCAATTTGAGAGGCGGTGATTGTGGAAGCTTCCAGCCAGTGGGTGCTCAGACTGCTACTTACGGCACTGCAACTTCTGGAAATGGAATTGACTGCCAACAAGCCGGTGCGGGTCCTCAAACTTCCTTTTTCTGCACTACAACTTCTGGAAAAAGCAATCATTGTCATCCAGTTGGTGTCCAGAATTCCTTTTTCAAAACTGCCAATTCTGGAAATGACAATAATGACTGCCAGGATAGAATGCAGATTCCTTCTTCATCTGTTGGTCTGGAATCTTGGGTTGCTTGCAGCTGCAATATTGACATGATGGCTTTTGGGTCTGTTTTTTGTGAGCCTACTCTGATCGACAAGGGGGCACTGACGAATCCCACTCACAGGAAGAGTTCGAGGTATTGTTCATGATGATGGCGACATTATTGGTGGTGATGTCCGACACAATAGGAGCAGAGGCAAGGCAACTGTCTAGGGACTCTTCTGCGACGAAGATGTGGTTGGCTCGGGTGTCGGGGAAGATCTTGGGGTTGCTGCAAAGAGCCAGAGCAACATGGTCACTTCTTCCAATAGGGGGGTATCTAGTCAATCCAAACCTATCCATGATAAACATGGGCCTTTGTATAGATACTACTACGAGAGGAAATCTTTCAAGAGAGAGGTTGCGGTTGTTCCTAAAAAGTCTAGTGATCGCTTTACCACCTCGGAAGTGGATAAGAGGGTGGCAAATGTCCTGAACGTGAGGAAGGTGGCTCCTCAGGCAGGTTAAGGGACTTTTTGTTTATGATTGTTAGAGTCCTTAATGTCAGAGGCTTGTGGAATCTAGCTCCTAGCTTTGTTATGCGATGGTATCTGGGTGCCCAGAGGCAGTAGTTATGAGCACAGAGGGAGAGCGAAACTGATGATACATCTATCAAATGATCAATGTTGTTTGGGTAACTTTTTCCTGGGTGTGGGGTTTGGTTTCTGGAGTGAGACATTCAGCATGAGTTTTTTGTGAAGGGTGTCCTTGTGGGCATTTTCATTGGGGGAGTGGGTGGGACCTAGTTTTGTGCAACTTTCCAACCACACTGTCTAGTGCTTATTGTATTTATCTTTAATTTTAACGGATCTGATGACTATTGAATGCCGGCAGTCTTCCTATTTTCTGGCGAAAAAAAATCTTCACTTACAATCTGATCTGTCATTTTTAAAGGAATCTTGCTTTGGGAATTATAATGCAATCATGCATGCAAAAATGCTCTATAAGCCTATCAGAGATTAAGCCCCAATGTTTTTTTCTTTTTGTTGAAAAGATTGAGCCATGTTTATTAAATCACACTTAGGAGAACATATAGGAATTAGTAAATAATGCACATTTATGTATCCAACCTATGGTTTGAATTCAAATTGTCTTTCCATCCACATTTCACAAGCAGTTCAAGGCTCTTTTTGCAAGCTTCATGGATCATCTGTCTTCACTAACTAGATTACACCCTATATTACAGGCTCATACAAATGCTTATAAAGTCACCCTATTAGCTACAATTCCTCCACCTTGAAGACACGTGCATGGAAGGCCTGAGCGACCTATACTGTGGACTCATTCACCATATTAGACCTTCCCCAACCTAGATTGACGTGGCCGAGTGGACAGAGGCCCAGAAAAGTTCATTCAACCATTGCTTGGAGGCTTTCCTTCTCTCTTCTCTCTATTTCTGTTACAGGATATTCCCCTCTTTATTTTCCATATTTAGATTATTTATACTCTATTATATTCTTTAGGTCCCCTTGTGTATTTTACTCACACCTCTCTTTATATAAGAAGCAGGGTTTCTAGAGAATAATAGATTACTCATTTATTCCTACTTGGTATCAGAGCAACAATCCTAGGTTGGCACTTTGGTATCCCACCAAAAACCCTAGCCCCCAAACCCGTCCATCGAAAACCCTGCTTCTCTCCATCATTGCACCACCGATCACCACCTAGAGAGAGGCACCTCTCAACCCTCTCTCCTCTTTCTCCCTCGCACAGGTGATTAGGTCGAGGCAGCTGCAACGCCGCTAGTTGCTACATAGCCGGCCGCTACCCACGGTGAGGAGCGACGTTGTAGGCTGGTGCGACATCGGTTGTGAACAATGTCAAGCGGCAGCGGTAGGGACCCTCTGCACCTACTGGGTGGTGCCATAAGGGTCTGAGGATCCTTGTGGTGGCCTTGTTCAATCCCAGTAGGACTGGGTTCTCTTTCTCCCAACATGATATCCCATGATCTTGTGTTGGGATCACCATATGAGGTATTTTTGATGATCTGCAGGTTTTGAAAATCATGTTTCAGATTAGATACTGCTGTTGTTACATCCTCAAGTATAGAGGGTAATTCTAGTTTCTCTACACTTTCACATTACAGTAGATCTCCATGGCTTCTAGATTCTGGTGCATCAAGGCATTTGAGGGTGATCACTCGTCTTTTAGACATCTTTAGTCTGTTACCTCAGGGAGGACGGTACAAGTTGCAGATGGTCGCCATTCCTAAGTAGATTGACAGCGGGAGATTTCTCCTACTCTCGATTTACAGTTGTCCAATGTCTTATTTGTGCCTGAGTTCCCATTTAATTTATTATATATGAGCAGAGTTACAAAGGATCACAATTGCCATGTATAGTTTCCCTACTAGGAGGGGGTGACGTAATAAATTGCGAAAATATAATATAAAAGAATCTCACAAAATTCAATCACACAATGTGCACAATTATTTTTATGTGGAAACCCAAACCGGGTGAAAACCACCACCTAACCCTCTCGAGTTAGGATTTTCCGATCAACCAAGTTAATCACATCCACTAAACGAATCACTTAAACGAGGGTGATTCAACCTCAATTACAACCACGCTACTTTATACAAGGGTAGAGTACCTTAAACCCCTTCTCTTCACAAGAAGGATTTTTTCCCACGAAGGAGACGGGAATTCGCAAAGCGAATACCTAACCAAATAACAAAGTAAAATAACAACAATCTTATAGAGCCAACAAAGTAATATTTAACCTAAGCTTCTATAGGAATTAAGATGCTTCCCTTTTGCAAGGAGTGCGTCGAATCGATGACGCAGGTGCGTGAGCTATACGACGGCGCAATGTCACTCTCGTGAACTACGGCGAGAGAGCGGGTGCGCACTTGGACAGCAAGAGCTTTTCTTCTTAGGATCAAGAGACACAAAATGATGTGAAAGTGTATTACTAGGTGTGTCTAGGTGTGTATTGTGTGCAAGAGGTTTTCCTCTATTTATAGAGGCCTTAGGAAGGCTTTGGAAGGCTTTGGAAAGCTTCCATAACCGTTGGGTGCAAAGCCCAAGAGAATCAGGCCGAAATCAGGAATAATCATTGCACTGACAGGGTTATCAGATGTCTAATCCTGGCATCAGACGTCTGGAAGATCAGTTTAAGACGTCTGAGATAAAATTCAGACGTCTGATTTTAAGCAGGTTTCTTCCTGACTTAAATCAGATCTAAACAGGATTCTAGTGCATGTCCATCAGACGACATACAGGACGTCTGGCACTATGTCTGGACGTCTGGAAACCTACTTTTCTGCGGGAATGGATTTCCGAGTGCAACGGCTAGAAAATCTCTGAGAAAAGATTTTCGGGTCAGCCGAGGTAAAACGGTCATTTATCAGACGTCTGGAAAGGCTTAAGGACGTCTGATAAGGCTCTAACGGTCATATCTTCAGTGTTTGTTAAGCCAGCCAATGGTCCACTAATTGGACGTCTGGCAAAAACATCGGACGTCTTCTAAGACGTCTGGTCTAAGGTCTGGACGTCTGATTTCATCAGACAGAACTAACTAAGTCCAGCGTAGATGTTATCAGACGTCTGAATCAATAGTCAGGCGTCTTAAAACATATTATCAGACGTCTGTTTTTGGAATTAGACGTCTGAAAAGGTTGTTTGACCCCTATATTGGTTTTCCAAGTTCTCTAAAAAAAACCTAAGTATCCTAGGGTTGTGTCGGTGTTCCTAGGACTACTATTAGGGTACTTTGAGGCTCTTTAACATGATGTTCTAAAGAACAAAAAGAGTAAGGAAATAAAGACAAAAGTACATGAAAGAAATAAACAGAATTCTATCCTATTCTCCTTGTCCTTCCATCTTCAATCTATCGCTCCTCGCGAATCTCCTCTGTTTTCCATCAAGCTCCTCCAATCCATCCTGGATGCAAGCTCGAACTCCGTCTAATCACGTCTCCATTTGCAATTTGACCTGAAATCTAATCCTCCAAGTGCAAATGTTAAATGACACGTGTTTTGTTATCATCAAAACAAATGATCGTGGTGCTCTAGCACCAACACCATGTTTGATAATGTAGGTTGTATGTTACACGACAAGCTGACAAGGAGGATGATTGGTGAACATGAAGAGGGTGGGTATATCGCCTGCTTCAGACGAACATAGCTGTATCTTGTCAAGGCGAGTATGATTTTGTTGTTGGCACTGCTCTACAGTGGCAATATCACCTTGGACACATTCCTCTGGATAGGCTACGACGTGTTATTCCCCATCTATCATTCGCTATTGAGATCAGATGTGATGCATGCCAGATTAGGAAACACCACAGAGCTTCTTTTCCTACCAGTTCCTCTTTATCAGAGTCTGTTTTTGATTTAGTTCATTTGGATGTTTAGGGTCCCAGTCGTGTTCCTGATAGGTTGGGACACAAGTATTATCTTATCATTATGAATGATTGTTCACAAATGTCATGGTTATTTCTTTTGAAGAATAAATCCGATGTGGGCAATGTCATAGAAGATTTTCTTATGAAATTTGTGAGATCGGATAATGGCACAGCCAGATTACGTTCGTTCTACAGGTCAAATGGCATTGTACATCAGACCACATGACCACATTTTAGATGTGGCAAGGACTATTCTCATACATCATAATGTACCTCAGATGTATTAGGGTGATGTAATACTCATGGCATGTTATTTGATCAACTAGATGCCTAGTTTTGTGTTATCAAAGCATATTCCGTGGCAGATTTTACATCCTGACAGTGAATTGTTTATAGTAACACCTCGTACATTTGGTTGTGTAGCCTTTGTACATGTTACAAGACTTAGCAAAGATAAGTTGGCACCAAGAGTAACTAAATGTGTATTTCTAGGATATTCTCACACCTAGAAAGGATATAGGTGTTATGATCCTCTCACCAGGAGACATTATGTTAATGCAGATGTCACATTTTGTGAAGTTGTAACGTATTTTTCCATGGCTGCCAAATAGTTGTCATTTGTACCACAGCATAGATCTCCACAAGCTCCTATGCCTATGCCACCTATTCAGTTTGGTGATTTTACACCTATTCCAATGCCTGCTCAGTCCCCTAGGGATACTAGTGATAGCAAGTTCAAGGATCCTCCAGTGATATATCAGATTCCAGTCAATTACAAACCTCATGCTACCCCACCTCAGTATCATCATCCTCCTCTACACAGGTATGTGATGATGATACTAATGAACCTCTATCACATGATGTCTCTACAAGGTCAGCAAATGCATCTGAGGATGATGGTTCTACTACAAATGATAATATTGATCTTCCTATAGCAGTTAGGAAGGCCCCACGTAGCTGTGCACGCTACCATATGATAGGTGCTTCTGTTTGTGATGGTCATAGTACCACTTTTACTGCATTCACTACGACACTTATGACATCCATAGTATTGTCTACTTACCAGGAGGCTATGCTGGATCCTGCATGGCATCAGGCTATGAAGGATGAGATGACAGCTCCTCAATCTCGTGGCACGTGGGAGCTTACCTCTCGACAGGTGGGGGCTCAGGTGGTTGGTTGTCGATGAGTCTTTGCTTTGAAATATAACCCTGATGGGTCTATTTCTAGGCATAAGGCTCGCTTAGTGGCGAAAGGGTTCACTCGGACCAATGGAGTGAACTTTTTTGATACCTTCTCTCCTGTGGTGAGGCTTCCGACAATCCATATTCTTCTATCTATAGCAGCTTAATAAAGAATGACAACTTTGATGAGCCCACATTTGTGGGTTAATTTATTATTTAAATGCCAAGACATTAAATTTACACTTAGATATACTTAGCATGTATTAATATGTAAATAAATTATTTTAAAAATATACTTACATGCATATTTCATACATTACATTCTTGTGTAAATATGATAGCATGCATTAGAATCAAAGTGGCTAGTTACAAATTAGTTTGCATACATGCATTACATACATAGTTTAAATAGGAATAGGATTAGTATTTCTTATGGGTTTTGTACATAAATAACCCACATATATATTTTCTTTATATTATTTAAATATTATCTTCTCAACGGCTGCAGGAGATTAAAGACGGCAGTGATGGTGAGCGAAAAACTTGGATCTCTGTCGACAACGTCACTGTCGTTTCATCTCCATTGTCGTTCCTGCCTCAACGACTCTCCTGCAGCTATAAGAGCAAATCACCTCTTACCTTGCTGGTAGGCCATCACCCCCTCCCCCCCTCCACTACTGTGTTAAGCACAAAGCACACCTCCCACTCTGCTACCGTGAGCCTAGACCACGGCAAAACTCTGCCACCGTGGGCGTGTGGGGTGATAGCCCACACCGCAATTCGAAGAGTCATGCAACCTCCATCACTGTGAACTAAGCACCACCACTCAACGCCACCATCATCTTCATCGCATGTTCCTTCTCCGTCTTCTTCTTCCTCAACCATCAGCTGCCCATCCACTGCTCATCTTCTCCGCGAAGAACCCAACATCCTCATCTCCACAACCACAGCACTAGCCACTCCCGCATCGACGCCACAAGCGACCTCCACCAGCACCACCAACCAGCACTCCCGTGCGAAGGCGAGCGCACGGTCGACCTCCCCTCTCCTCTCCGCGCTCCGAGCTGCTTCTCAACAACAGCAGCCGACTGCCACCCACCGACCTCCTCTACTCCATCCAGCCACCTCCGACACTGTCGCAACTCGCGGCCACCACCGTCGGATGCGGCTCGAAGCCGCCCACCTCTAGTGAGCACCTCGTGGTTGGACTCTCCCTCCGTGCGTGCGAGGAAGGCCAAACCAATCCCCTCTATTCACCTCAATTAGTTATTACATTCAATACCATTGCCACAATTTTGATTTTATTTTATTAATTAAATATTATGGTGAGTTTAAGCAAAGGACCTCCCTCTTTCTCGTAAATGCGATTCCAGCTTTATTTCACATCATTTCCTTAATCTAAAGGGAGTTTTTGCTTTGATTACTTGAGGAATTAATTTGTGAACATTAATAGGCACGTTCCTCCCTGTAGACACGACCTGCTCCATCTGTGAGTGGTTTAATTTAAATTGTGTTGATTGAGAGTTTTCCATCACGCAATATATTACGACATTATCATTTTATTGGGATCATCCTATTTAAGTGAAAACATCTCTTTCAAATGGCACCGTTGCCAGGGAGGCAGCAAGCTTGTTAAACTTAAATTTATCCATTTATTGGTTCATATTTTATTTAAGGCATATTTAATTTGTTCTTTCTATTTGTACGAGGTAGCTCTTCGGAGAATCGTCGCACCCACCTCAACATCTTCGTATTGTGGACCTTGGGCCACACCCAAGGAGGAGCTTCGCATCTTGCTGAACCTTGTTGCCACCAACCCAGAGAGTAAAAAAAAAATCATCTTTATCATTTAGATAAACTTATACTTCACTATTTGAGACCCTTGTTCTAGGGAATATATTAGGGGTTTGTTCCCCGACTTTCTTTTAGGGCCGTGTTGAGTAATATTTCGGGAGCTTGTTCCCTTTTCTTTAGTTTTAGGTTTTTATTTTCTTTCGTGGATTGATTTTCCATTATTTTGTACATAAGTAGGTAAAAATAAAAAAAACAACAAAATACAAGCTGCATGCCTAGAAGTTGCATGATTTAGGATGACCATATAAGATTGTATGAGCAGCATCTAGGCTTTATTTTCTACATTGCGTGCATTCTCGCATCGCTGATTGCTGGAAGCAAGGTACGCATCCTCTTATTTTGCATCCATATCTTGATCACGCATTTGCATTTGGACTTAATTCCTAGACCACATAATTTATCTTGAAACAATCTAACAAGTGGTCACATCAAATTTCTCAAAAGAACAAAGGAAAGGAGGAATACAGTAAAACCCAAGGAGTTGATTTGAGACATTGTGCTACGGTTCAAAATTCGAATTCAAAATTTTACAGTGAATGCACACATGCATGATCGTGCACTAAAGCATGTATTTAGACACTCCTAGGTTTTTGACCTGCTAGGAAACAACTCTCCTACCATTGGATACCAAAGTGCTTGAAACTTAAGTTCAAAAGTTTTGTAACTCCAAGGAGGGGGATACCCTGTCACAGATTTTTTAGGGTAGTTAAGAAGCACCGCAAAAGCACAGCTTCAAAGGAAGGCTTAGACCTACTTGCATCCCTTGATCTTCCATCCTTGGAGTACTTGACCATTTGAACTTTAGGGCAGAGCACCTAAGTTCCAATTAGGTCTTTATTAAGGCATTTCGTAGGTCGACAATAGGCACATAATTGATTGGGTAATTTGTATTGTCACCTACAACTGGACTAAAATCTCAAAGGCCTTAATTGATTAAAGACATAAAAGTCCTTTTGAATTGTGTTTGCACTGTTAGTGTATGCTTGGTAGGCGATCTCTGAGGAGAGAACTCGTGTTTAATCCAGGACCTGAAAGAATCCTTAGGAAAGCCAACCAAGAGAGAAGAGAGATGGCCGAGGAAGGAGAAAATAGAATTGTGGAGAACCAACGATCTTTGAGAGACTATTTTATCCCTACCAACCAACCCAACCATACACTAGAAAACCTAGGGGGAACAATCCTTATGAAATCAAGAGTAGTATCATATCTTTGTTGCCCTCATTCTATGGTACATCTAAGGAGGATCCCTACAGGCATATGGAGGAATTCATCGAGGTCTGTTCCACGATGAGATTGCAGGGTGTTACAGATGATGCCCAAATGCGAACCCTCTTCCCCTTCTACCTCGAGGATAAGGCGAAGCATTGGTATCACACTCTAGATGGGAGAGTGGATACTTGGGATGCCTTGAAAGGAGAGTTTTTGAAAAAATACTTCCCCATGAGCAAAACTAATCACTATAAGAGGGAAATCATAGGTTTTGCTCAACAAGATGGAGAACAATTTCATGATGCATGGGAGCGCTTCAAAGATTTGTTACGCTTATGTCCCCATCAAGAAGTGCAAAGATGGCAACTTGTAGAAAGGTTCTACACTGGATTAAATGACAAGCACAGGCAAACAATGGATGGTGCCTATGCAGGAACCTTTCTCACAAAAACTGAAGATGAGGCTTGGGAGCTTTTTAAGACTTCGAGTAAGAATTCTATCCACCTAAATTCTACCTATTTGGATAGGAAACCCACTCTTATGCAACGAAAGATTGAGGCAAATGAGGCTAGGGATACCCTGAATTTAGCCTTCCAAATTCAATTGTTGAACCAAAATATAGAAAGGCTTATGTCAAACCCTAACCAACTTATGCCAAATGCCTCCACTTTCCAAGCTTCTAAATGCTCCATTTGCCAAGGCAATACGTATGCTACCGTGGATTGCCACTTGACCTCTCAATTCCCTGACCTTATGCAGGCGAAACCTAAATGATGCCCAAGGGTTTCGTCCCAGATCTCGTAATTACCCTTTTTCTAACACTTATAACGAGGGTTGGAGGAACCGTCCCAATTTTTCATGAAGACAGGGGAATGTCTCAAATTCAGGGAATTACAGAGCCCAACCCTTTCAAACTCAATAGTATAATCAACCTCCTATCTCCACCCAACCACCCAAGACTTCTGAGATGGATGAGCTTAAGGCCATGTTGAAGGCTATGCAGGAGAATCAAAGCATGATCATCCAATCTCATGACAAGGCAATCAATGAGATGAAATCTCAAATTTGACACCTTGTCGAGGCTATGAGCAAGAGGGAGACTGGGAAGCTTCCTAGTTCATCTGAGAAGAACCCTAAAGGGAAAGGGATTGTGTTTAGGGAGCATGTCCAAGCGGTGACTATTCTGAGGAGTAGGAAAGAAATCTCCAAACCATATGCTCCTATAGTCCCACCTGAAAACCCATCCACCCCAACTTTCGCCCCCACCGGAGAAGAGCTGCCCAACACTTCTCCGCTTGAAATCACCTCACCGGACGAGGTTGCCCCATTCCCCCACTTACCCGACATGACAACCCTTCCACCCATAGACCAAGAGTTCCTTTTCCAGAGTGCTTGTCCGACTCTGGGCAGACTTCTGCTGGCTCATCTAAAGCCAAAGATAGGACAGACGAAATCATGGAGACTTTCAAACAAGTGCAGATTAACCTGCCCTTGCTTGAAGCTATCAAGTAGATTCCGTCCTATGCCTGCTTACTAAAGGACCTGTGCACGAAAAAGCGGCAATCAAGGAAACAGGTCCAATCAAAAGTTGTCCTACCTAATTCTGTTAGCTCAATTATACAACACGGGACACCCCCGAAACTTAAGGACCCAGGAGCCCCATACATCTCAGTGGCCGTTGGCGACTTACGTATAAATGAGGCTCTGCTTGATCTGGGTCCAGGGGTAAACATCCTTCCGAGCTACGTATATGAACTTAGAGGATGCAATCTAAAGCCTTCCCCTGTAATCCTCCAAGTTGCAGACCGATCCTTGAAGACACCACGAGGCCTACAAGAAGATGTCCTCGTAAGAGTGGAGGATTTCTTCTTCCCTGTTGATCTTCTAGTATTGGACACTGACCCTACCAACAAATCAACCAAGCCCTCCATTATCTCAGGCCGCCCTTTTTTTGCGACTTCTAATGGTTCAATTAATTGTAACACTGGGGTATTGAAAATGGGCTTTAGGAACAAGAAAATTCGGCTAATGTATTTGATGCTTATAAACAAGCTGGATTTGAGGATTGTTCCCAAGTTGAAGTGGTAAATGACCTGATTGAAGAGACAACTCCTACAATTTTATATGATGACCCCCTTCAGCATGTCATGCTAAATGAGCATTCCCATCTCTTGGAAGAATGTGAAGGGGATATACTAGAACTCGAGGAATTGCTTAGAGTTTCTACTGAGTCTCTCTCCCCATCATACCTGCCTCTCCCCATCATACCTGCCTAAGGTAGATCTGCTACCTAAGATGGGAACATCCATTATGAAACCCTCAACCATACAAGCCCCCGATCTTGAACTGAAACCCCTCCCGAACTCTCTCAAGTATGTATTCCTTGGGTCAAATGATACGCTCCCTGTAATCATCTCATCTGCACTATCTAAGGTGCAAGAGGATGCCTTGCTAGACTGCTTATCAAGGCACAAGAAAGCTATAGCTTGGACAATCGTTGATATTAAGGGTATAGACTCTACGCTCTGCATGCATCACATTTATACTAATGATTCCATCTAACCATTTAGAGACATGCAAAGACGTCTTAACCCCAACATGAGGGAGGTGGTTAAAAAGGACATTCTGATGTGGTTGGACGCTGGGATCATATATCCCTTCGCGGATAGCAAATGGGTTAGTCCAATCCATGTAGTGCCAAAGAAGGCAGGCTTTACGGTAGCAACCAATGACCAAGGAGAACAGGTAGTGACCAGACCCTCAACTGTCTAGAGGGTTTGCATTAACTACCGCAAACTGAACACCACTACCCAGAAGGATCACTCTCTCTTGCCCTTTATTGATCAAATCCTCGAGAAATTGGCAGGGAACAAGTATTTCTGCTTTTTAGATGGATATTCTGGATATAACTAGGTTGCAATCTTCCCTGATGACCAAGATAAGACAACTTTTACTAGTCCCTAGGGTACTTTTGTGTTCAGGCGTATGTCGTTTGGATTATGTAATGCACCACCAGCCTTCCAGCAATGTATGATGTCCATTTTTTCGGACATGATTAACGAGTGTGTCAAGGTTTTGTTAGATGACTTTTCCATTTACGGCTCGTCTTTCGACCAGTATCTCCTGCACTTAGAGAATGTGCTGAAGAGATGTGAGGAGACTGGTTTAGTCCTCAGCTGGGAGAAAAGCCACTTCATGGTACAGAAAGGCATTGTACTTAGGCATGTTATGTCTGAAAGGGGCTTGGAAGTAGATAAAGCTAAGGTTGATTTTATTTCCAAACTCCCATTGCCCAAGAATGTCAAAAAGATTAGATCCTTTCTGGGCCATGCAGGCTTTTATAGGCGATTTATTAAGAATTTCAACAAAATTTCTAGGCAACTTTGCAACCTGCTGGCGAAGGAATCTTCCTTCGATTTTGAATCAAAGTATGCCAAGGTTTTTCATACGCTAAAGGAGGCCTTGACCTCTACACCTATTCTTCGAGCTCCAGATTGGGCACTCCCATTCGAGCTGATGTGTGATGCTTCGAATTACGCAGTAGGAGCAGTCCTTAGACAAAGGGTTGAGGGAAGACCACCTGTGCTGCACTATGCTAGCAAGACTTTAACCGAACCACAGCAAAACTACACGGTCACTGAAAAAGAATTACTTGATGTAGTTTTTGCTCTGGAAAAGTTTAGGTCTTATCTTCTTGGCTCTAAGGTGGTCATTTTTACTGATCATGCGGGAGTGAAACATCTCATTGCCAAGGACTCTAAGCCACGTTTAATTAGGTGAATTCTACTCCAAGAGTTTGACTTGGAGATTCATGAAAAGAAAGGAGTGGAAAATGTAATGGCTGACCACCTGTCTCGCCTCCCACTTGATGACTCTCCATCTGGAGACATCTGCGAGACATTTCCCGATGAAACCCTTATGACGGTAACACTGACTTCACCTTGGTATACTGATACTATTAATTACTTTGTCACTGGAGAAACTTCTGGCTCTTGGGATGAGCAGCAACGAAAGAGATTCATTTCCCAAGCTAGATTCTTCGATTGGGAAGAACCAGAATTATTTAGACATGGGCAAGACCAAGTATTGAAACGATGTGTACCTAAAGAGGAGCAACAAAGTGTGTTAAGTTTTTGCCATAAGCTTCATTATGGATGACACTTTGGTCCTAAGAAAACAGCTTTTAAGGTTCTCCAGTCCGATTTTTGGTAGCCTACTTTTTTTAAGGATTCTCAACTTTGTTAAGGCCGGTATTAGATGTCAACGGACTGGAACAATTGGGAAACGGAATGAGATGCCCCAACACCCTATCCAACCTGTGGAAATTTTTTATGTTTGGGGGATAGACTTCATGGGTCCCTTCCCTTCGTCCCATGGATATGAGTATATCTTGGTGGTAGTGGATTATGTCTCTAAGTGGATAGAGGTCATTCCTACGCGCACAAATGACCACTCTATGGTCTTGAAATTTATGAGGACCAATATCATATCTCGCTTTGGCAACCCCAAGACGATTATAAGTGATGGGAGACCTCATTTCCAGAACCACCACTTCAATCGACTACTCAGGAGTCTAGGAGTAACTCACAAGATTGCTACCTCTTCCCATCCTCAGACAAATGGCCAGGTTGAAGTGTCAAATAGGGAGATCAAAAACATTTTGGAGAAGACTGTTAGGTCAGATAGAAAGGATTGGTCCCAAAAGCTGAATGATGCTTTATGGGCTTATCAGACAACCTACAAAACCCTTTGGGTATGTCTCCCTTCCGGATAGTGTACGAGAAAGCATGCCATTTACCCGTTGAGCTTCAATATAGGGCACTTTGGGCTATCCGAAGTGTCAACATGGATTTAGAACAAGCAGGTAAGGCACGGTTACTAGAGTTGACTGAGCTTGAGGAGCTGAGGAATGATGCTTATGATACCTCCCAAGGTTATAAAGAGAGAACTAAGGTCTTGCATGATAAGTGTATCCTTAAAAAGACCCTTGAGCCCAACCAACAAGTCTGGTTTTTCAATTCCAGACTTAAAACTTTTTCCAGGGAAATTGAAATCATGTTGGGATGGGTCTCACATAATCACCAAAGTGTTTCCGCATAGGCCTGTGGAGATCAAGAGCCCTTCCTCTTCACCAACACCCTTTACTGTCAACGGTCAACGATTAAAACGATATGTTACTTTGGATGGCCATCTGATTGACGAGATCACTCTCGAGGAGCCTTAGCTCCTTTCATTCTTCACCTCAGGTAACATATTCCCTTGGCTATTTTACTTTCAATGAGGACATTGTTTGAACCAGGCATGGGGGGATGGGACCTGAGGCATCTGTTTATAGTTGTATACATATTGCATTCGTGCATTCATATTTCATTCAAAAAAAAAACAAAACAAAACAAAATTTTGCATTATTAAGCTTAACTGGCTGGACACTACATTCTTAGGCAGACCAAAACTTTAGGTTAGACTATGTTGACTCTAAGTGTCTGACTTTAGAAGCTAAGTTGAATTACTAGCTCTAGACCTTTAGGATCCTTTGTGGACTTAAAAATTTAAGTAGGAGTTAAGTTACGGACCATTCATCAAGAGGTTGAGGAAGGAAAGTTAGGGATTGAGTTAAAGGCTGGGTAGTATCTGGCGTCTTTTTCTACCTTCTGGTTTACGGCTCCTCGTAACCTAAGCATCCACATTTCACACACACTTGGTCTTGTGTAAATAATGATCACCTTAATTCTTTTCTTGGAGAAAATTTGGTTCTCTTAGTTCTGACTTAGAAGCGTGAAATCACAGCACGATTGGACGAGTTCCTGCCGTAGGAGAGGTGGAGTGTATGCTCACCTTAATGATGCAATGATAACATATCACCTCCTCGGCGCTTGTCTCTTAGGATATCCATCCTACTGGGGGCATGTAAGCGCATTATACGGTTCAGGTACCATGGGTGGCCCTATCTCAAAGTATCGATTGCCACAGGCCTGAATTCCCTTAAGAAATCCATGGGCAATACTATCTCGAAGTGTCGATTGCCAAGAGTTCTTGAGGTCGCTATAGGCGATGCTATCTTGAAGCA
The DNA here is from genome assembly GCA_037157565.1 of Thalassia testudinum. Lineage (NCBI taxonomy): Eukaryota > Viridiplantae > Streptophyta > Magnoliopsida > Alismatales > Hydrocharitaceae > Thalassia > Thalassia testudinum. The sequence goes on along the minus strand of JAZHRO010000036.1, from coordinate 115,357,517 downwards.
TCGAAAGATAGGCACCTTTTGAGGTTCGGTAATGGGGACAATGAATCCGACACAGTCCGTGTTGATAACTGATCCAAAGTTAGACTTAGAGGAATCAAACAAAAATATAAATTACAAAAAAAAAAATCCTCTTACTCACTTTTTAGGTTGGTAATCATACTAACCTCAAATAACTTAGACTAATGCACATGCACGGATGCTTTAATCTCTTGGACCAATAAACTCTAAGGTAGAGTTAGAAATCAAGAAAACTTTTGCCTACAACTCATCTTTAGCTAACCTAGTTTGTAACTTAGCAACTACTTGGGAACCTTAGGTCTAAGGTCTGAACTTAACATGTTTCTAAACGAAGACTGATTGGGTTGGCTAGTCCACTTGGAGAGCTAGGCTATTGCTTGAATTTACTAGGGACTAGAAAAAACTAGGCATGGGGGCATTTGATGAGCCCACATTTGTAGGCTAATTTATTATTTAAATGCCTAAAGATTAAGTTTATACTTAGATATACGTAGTATGTATTAATATGTAAATAAATTAATTTATAAATATGTTTTCCTGCATATTTCATACATTACACTAATGTGTAAATATGATAGCATGCATTAGAATCAAAGTGGCTAGTTATAAATTAGTTTGCATACATGCATTACATACACTGTTTAAATAGGAATAGGATTTAGTATTTCTTATGGGTTTTGTACATAAATAACCCACATATATATTTTGTTTATATTATTTAAATATTATCTTCTCAACAGCTATAGGAGCTTAAAGATGGCAGGGATGGTGAGCGAAAAACTTGGATCTCTGTCGACAACATCACGGTTGTTTCATCTCCATTGTTGTTCCTGCCTCAACGACTCTCCTACAACTATAAGAGCAAATCACCTCTTGCCTTGCTGGTAGGCCATCACCCCCCCTCCACTACTGTGTTGAGCAGCAAGCTCTCCTCCCGCTCCGCTACGGTGGGCCTCGACCGTGACAAAACTTTGCCACCATGGGCATGTGGGGTGACAGCCGACACCGCCATCCGCAGAGTCTTACAACCTCCATAACCATAAACTAAGCACCACCACTCAACGCCACCACCATCTTCATCGCCTTGTTCCTTCTCCGTCTTCTTCCTCAACCATCAGCTGCCCATCCACTGTTCATCTTCTCCGCGAAGAACCCAACATCCCCATCCCCACAGCCGCACACACCAGCCACTCCCGCATCGACACCACAAGCGACCTCCACCAACACCACCAACCAGCACTCCCGCGCGGCACCAGCTCCTCAAGCGTGTCCTCGCGCCGCCCGCAGCCACTCCAAGTTGCTACTCCAACAGCAACAGAGCACCCCCCCCACCGACCCTCGCCGACCAGCTCGCCCCCTTGCTCTGCATGCCTCGAGCTCCAACAGCCAGCAACTCCCCTCACCGCGCCTTCTCCTCGTCCGCACGCATAGCTGCACGGCCCCACCTGCGTGCAGCAGCTAGCTGCAATGCTGCCCAACCGCACCCCTCACGTGCCATCACCCTCCTGCCACAAAAGTCGACGTGCCACCAGCCTCTTCCCACACGAAGGAGAGTGCACGGTCGACCTCCCCTCTCCTCTCCGCACGCCAAGTTGCTTCGCAACAGCAGCAGCCGACTGGCACCCACCGGCCGCCTCTGCTCTGTCTGGCCACCTCCGACACCATCGTGACTCGCGGCCACCACCGCCGGATGCAACTCGAAGCCACCCACCTCCGGTGAGCACCTCGTGGCCGGACTCTCCCTCCTCTGTGCGTGCGAGGAAGGCCAAACCAATCTCCTGTTTTCAACTCAATTAGTTATTACATTCAATGCCATTGCCACAATTTTGATTTTTATTTTATTAATTAAATAGTGTGGTGACTTTATGCAAAGGACCTCCCTCTTTCTCGTAAATGCGATTCCAGCTTTATCTCACATCATTTCCTTAATCTAAAGGGAGTTTTTGCTTTGATTACTTAAGGAATTAATTTGTGAACATTAGTTTTCAAACCTTGCGAGTTTTAATAGGCACGTTCCTCCCTGTGGACATGACTCGCTCCATCTGTGAGTGGTTTAATTTAAATTGTGTTGATTGAGAGTTTTCCACCACGCAATATATTACGACATCATTTTATTGTGATCATCCTATTTAAGTGAAAACATCTCTTTCAAACTTCACCAGCTAGATGTGAAGAATACATTCCTCTATGGTGATTTTCAGAAGGAAGTATATATGCAGCAACCCCCAGGATTCAAGGTTGAGGGGGAGTGTCTACAGGTTGAAAAAGGTGATTTACGGGCTTAAACAGAGTCCTTACGCGCGGTTTCATAAACTATCTGAGGTAGTAAAAGGTATGGACCTATGGAGATCAACATCTGATCATTTCTTGTTTACTAGGAAGACTGATAGGGGAGTGGTTGCTCTACTCGTTTATGTTGATATTATTACAGGGGATGATACTACCGGTATTCTACATGTTAAAAGGGACTTGGTTGCACAATTTGTTATAACAAATTTGAGATCTCTTCGCTACTTTTTCTAGAGGAAAAGATGGCATTGTAGTAAGTCAAAGAAAGTATGCACTACATGTTCTTAAGGAGACTGGAATGTTAGGAGCCAAGGTGGCTAACATACGCATAGATCCCAAGGTACACTTATATGATGAGAATGAGCCTGTAGAGAGTAGAAGCTATAGGCAGCTAGTTGGGAAACCCCTTTATCTTACCATTACTAGACCTGATATTTCACCCGTTGTTGGAAAGCTTAGTCAATTCTTGAAGAAGCCAACTAAGCAGCATTGGAATGCTGCAATGCAGGTACTCACATATTTTAAGAATAATCCAGGCCATGGGTCATTGTTTCGCAAGGGATGCCTTATGATAGTGGTAGGACACTCTAATGCAAATTATGCTAGCTATCTTGTTAATCGCAAGTCTACTACGGGGTTTTGTACCTATGTTGCAGGAAATTTGGTGACTTGGAGAAACAAGAAGCAAATTGTTATATCTAGATCTAGTGCTGAATAAGAATAGTCTATCTTACGAGACATATATACAGATAAAGGGCCCTATGAAGATGAGGTGTGAAAACCTTGCAACTACATATATTGCAAATAATCTCATGCTTTATAAACGTACAAAACATGTGGAAATCGATTGTCACTACACCAAGGATCTTATCCAGAAGGGTGTTATTTGTACATCTCCAGTTGCTTCAGAGGACCAGACAGTAAATATCTTTACAAAGCCATTGAGCAGAGCTACTTTTGATATTTGTTGTGACAAGCTGAGTTTAATGGACATCTACACTCTAGCTTGAGGGGGAGTGTTACAGGATATTTTTCTTTCTTTTTATTTTTCGTATTTGGACTTATTATACTTTATTATATTCTTTAGGTCCTCTTGTGTATTTTACCAACACGTCTCTCTCTATATAAAGAGATGTAAGATTTCCAAAGAATAATAGGTTGCTAATTTATTCCCACTATTTCTATATCCATTTTATTCTACTTAATAGGAAGGTGCTTTCCCAGAACACATCAATTATCCTTTTTTTCTTTGAGAGAACACCAATTATCCTATTAGACTTCTATTTGCCTACAATGATTGCTAGGTTGAAATGCCGTAAATCTATATTAGAAAATCCTAGGTGCCTTTATATAGCGAGGCAACCACAAGAATGCTCCTAACTAAATATAACACTAAAAATAAGGACATACAAAAATAACTCAACACTCCCCCTTAAGCTGAAGCATAGATATCAAGCATGCTTAGCTTGAAACATAACCTAAGATGTTTCGTGGAGAGCGCTTTGGTGAAGGCATCTGCCGATCTTCTGTAGCAATATAAGACGTGGTGATTTTGCCAGCGGTGATAGCATCTCTAATAAAATGGCAATCCACCTCTATATGTTTTTTCCTCTCATGGAAGGCTGGGATTATCAGCAATAAAAGTAGCTACCTTGTTGTCACAGTACATGGGAGTTGGACCAAAGACAAGTACTCCCAAGTCACATAGGATAGATCTCACCCACAGAAGCTCACCAATAATATAGGCCATAATCTTATACTCTAATTCTGCATTGGATCTGGATACAACATGTTGCTTCCTGCTTCTCCATGTAACAAAGTTACCACCCACATAGGCACAATAACCAGTAGTGGATCTTCTATCTTCATGCGACCCAGCATAGTTTGCATCAGAATACCCTTAGACATCAAGATGACCATGCTTCATAAAAGATAACCCCTTCCCAGGAGCTTGCTTGAGGTATCTGAGCACCTGACATACACCATCCCAGTGAGCTTCTCTGGGAGACCGCATAAACTGACTCAGTCTCCCCACAGCAAAGCGAATATCAAGTCTGGTGACAGTAAAATATAGCAACTTACCTACCATAGCACGATATCTGGTGACATCTTCAAGTATAGAACTCTTAGAATCTGCAAACGACAAGGGTCCATAGGAATGCTGGCAAGCTTGCAACCCAGCATTCCTATCTCTTTTAGCATGTCAAGGACATACTTTTTCAGTGACAATACTAAACCACCATCAACATGTTGCACTTCAATGCCCAAAAAGTAGTTTATCATTCCTAGATCCAGTGACAAACTGAGAATGTAAGGATCTTATGGCAGCCTTTATTCTTGTTTCATCACTTCCAATGAGTAATATATCATCTACATACACAATAATAATGACAGATCCAGTAGCTCTATGCATAATAAAGCCAGAATGATCTACAATGGATCTAGTGAAGCCAAACTCTTGAAAAGCTTTACTAAACCTCTTAAACTAAACCCTAGGACTTTGCTTAAGACCATAAATGACCTTCTTCAACCTGCAGACCTTTTGACACTCCTCAACCACAAAATCAGGAGGTTGATGCATGTAGACTTCTTCCTCTAAATCACCATAGAGAGATGCATTTTTAATATCATGTTGAGAGACAGACCAATCCCTGTTGACTACTACAGAAAGAAGTATCCTCACCTAATTGAGCCTAGCTACTAGAGAGAATGTCTCAAAATAGTTGACTCCAAAGATTTGTGTGTAACCTTTAGCAACCAGCTTGGCTCTGAATCTTTCCACTGTACCATCTGGCCGACATTTCAAGGTGAACACCCACCAACTGTAGGTTCTGACGGAGGGGGGTAAGAAGTCCGTAATAAGAAAATAACGTGGAAATATAAACAACAATCTCACAAAAGCAATCCCACAAATGAATACAAGGATTTTTAGGAGGAAACCCAAACCCGAGTAAAAACCAACACCTAAACCTCTCGGTTTATGATTTTTCGATCTACCTAGTAGATCAAATCCACTAATAAACTACTTAAACGAGGGTAGTTCAGCCTCTTACAACCACACTACTTACATGAGGGTAGTGTACCTCAAACCCTCCTCTCCACGAGGAGTATTTTGTTTCATAAAGGAGACGGGAATTCACAAAGCGAATACTCAACCACAAAAGAAAGAGAAAAACAAATACCTATAGAGCCATAAATTAGGGATGAAACAACGCTACTATAGACAAGGACTTCCCTAATACAGAAGAGATTCGGAATGAATTCAACAGAGTTTCGATGCTCTCGGATTTGCAATGTAGAACTTGGAGGGCAAGATCTTTTCTAAGTGATTTCTCTCTTCTCTTGGACACAAAAGATGTGAAAATGGATTCTCAAGGTGTCTTGCCAAGGGTGCTCCTCTATTTATAGACGTGCTTAGAAAGCTTTGGAAGGCTTTGGAAGTTTCTTGTAGCTATTGGGAACAAGGCTTAAGAGAGTGGTCCAAAATCCCACTGAAATTAGAGCCATTAAAGAGTTTGACAAGGTTTTCAGATGCCTATATTTATGGCCAGACATCTGGGTCATCGTCTGATCTGAAGGTCGAACATCTGCTTTAGAAGGGTTGATGATCCTGGTCTAAGTTGGATCCAGGCGGACATCTAATAGATCCTTTTAAGAAGTCTGGGCATGATATTAGACGTATAATTCTTAGATGATTTCTTCCTGTTTTGACCATAGCAAAACAGGGTTCTAGTGTTTATTGGTCAAACGACAAATCAAACGTCTGAAATAATGTTTAGTTGTCTGGAAAGAGGATTCTCTGCGGGAATTGATTTTCCAAGGCACAAATAGCTATAAGGGTCTAACAAAAGTAGATTAGGGTTAGATCTAGACTAACGTCTATTTCTCAGACGTCTGGAAAGAAATATCAATGAGATAAATAGATAATCCTCGAAGATGTTGCTTGAGAGGCCAACGGTCCTCTAATTAGACTCTGGCAAAGTCCTCAGACGTATTGTAAGATGTCTGGACTATGGGCTGATCGTTTGAAAGTAAAGATCAGAGACACTAAATCCAACCTAAGTATTTGGACGTTTGTACAAACCATCAGACATCTTAAAGTCCATTATCAGACGTCTGATGATAAGGTTAGACGTCTGATGATAAGGTTAGACGTCTGACTGGGCTGTCTGAATTCTATAATGATTTTCTAATTCTATTCTATGATTTTCCAAAGCGTCCCAGTGTAGGAATAATGTTCCAAGGACTAAGGTAAGGCACTTTCGGCTCTTTAACAATGAAGTTATAAATAAAGAGTAAAGAACAATAAAATAATTACAAAATACAAAAACAAGATATACTTCCATCCTATTCTTCATCTCAGCCCCCACTACACGTGAGACTATCTTCCCTTCATCAAGCTCCTCCAATCCGCCATGGATGCGAGCTTGAACTCCTTCACACTTGATTCCATTTGCTTTTATCCTGAAGCTTCAACTCAAATGCAAATGTTAAAAATCAAGTATTTTGTTAGCATTAAAATTAACGACCATAGTACTCTTGCACCCACACCTACACTCCACAACAGTAGCACCATGGGGTAGGTCAAGTTCTCAAGTACCCCGAGACTGAAGAGCAGTCATCTCCTCCTCCATGGCCAAGGTCCAGGAAAGGTCCTAAGAAGCCTCAATATGATTCCGAGGAATATTTTTGCTATCAACTGCAAGAGATAAGAGTCTTCCTATTGTAGGTAAACGATCAAGTGACATCTAATTGGAAACATAATATTTTGCATAAGATCGTTGTGGCTTCCTCTGAGCAATAGGAAGATCCACATCAGGTACCTTTGGGGTCCAGGGTGTCGACCTCCATCTGAATCAACAGTATCAACAGAAGACTGAGCAGGAATAGTTAACAGTGGTTCCTCCCCCTGTAGTGTCAACACGGGTACAATCATCCACAAGAATGAGAAAATACCGAAAACCTCTAAGACTCCTGACCCAACATGAGCCCCACAGATCATCATAAATAAGAGAAAGCAGACTGAGTTCTTTTATTACTACTAAGAAAGGAAATTCTATAATGTTTGCCAAGCTGATAAGCATCGCAAGGAAAAGAATCTGGAAACTACATATCAGGAAATTGACGACAAAGAACAAAAACGCTAGAATGCCCCAATCTACGGTGCCACTGTAAAGCAAATGTAGCAAAAAACAACAGCCATGGAATGGTGTTCTGGTGGAAGATCAGGGTAGTAAAGGACATCCTGCTCAAGTCCACCAATCTGCTTCATCGTCTGGAGTGCCTGCAAGAAGAAGTGATCGTGAAAGACTGCTCTACAATTTAACACCTTAGTAATCTAACTGATAGACATTAAATTCAAAGCAAATTTAGGTGCATGCATGGCGTCAAAAAGCAGTAAAGTAAAAGATAAAGAAATGTCACCCAAGCCTGTCACAAGGGACAAGGCACTATCTACTACTCTAACATGTACAGGAGTAGTCAATGGTTTAAGAGCTGAAAAAAGGGTAACATCTCCTGTAATGTGAGAAGATGCACCTGAGTTTGGAAGCCAAGATGGCTTACGAGCACCTCTGACACTAGCAACAGTACCTGTCTTCTGGGAGATAAACACACCAACAATGGAAGTAGCATAGGAAGATACAAGCCTATCAAACTCCTCCTTAGAAATAGTGACCTGATGACTGACATGTTCTTCCTCCTCACATTGCTGGCTCTCGTCTCCACTATAAGCAACCTGGTTAGCCTGATAGCCTTAAGGGAACCCGTACTTTATCCAACATCTGTCAACAATATGATTTGTCTTATGACAAAGGTCACAGAACAAACCATGTCCTCTACCATAGCCTCCTGCTCTCACTCCCCACCTCTCCCCCTGCCTCCTAAGATTCCTTTACCATGGCCAATCCTCGACATGGCAGAGGAATCAAAAACAGGGACAAGTTCAAATATCTCAAGTATGGACAGGCGAGCATAGATCTGCGTAGGTGTAGGGATCTCCTCAAAAGTCATAAGCTGATCCTTGACAGACTTAAACTCAAGACCAAGACTTGCTGGCAACTAAGCAGAGAGAAAGGCCTCATGTTGCTTTGCAATAACAATGACATCTATGGAGATCGACTGATAAATATCCTGCTCATCCCAGAGATTCTTCATAGAGCCATAATATTCAACAAGAGACAGTTTCCTTCCGATAGGAATGTAGCTCCTCAATCACCCTGTAGAAATGACTGATGTTGCTCTTATGAGAATGTATCTCATGAAAAACTTCCCACATCTTCTTCACAGACGCATAGGGTATAACCTGTTTCGCTATACACACCTTCATACTGTTCAACATGCACGTGGCCACTCGATCATTATCCACCTCCCAGTCAACAGACTTGACAGCAAGTTCATCTTACGTTAGGATATATTTCTTCCAATGCGAACCCACAAATCGAGAAATTGATGTAAACCATAGGAGGAAGTTGTTACCATCCAATTTAATAGAGGTTCCTTGCATAAAAGAAGATGCGCTTAGGGTAGAGATCTTCCCCACTGAGTCACTAGAGCCCTCCTTGTCTTCCATAACGCCCAACATGTGGAACACAACAAAAATAACTCAAGTATGCTACACTTAGAAACCCGTCATAGATCTGAAATCACTTCAATCGAGGTCTTGAGATGTAGCAACAACAAGATGAACGGGTTTTGAGGCCACGAGGGCAATCTATAGTAAGAGAGGCAACGGCTGAGGGCCACGGCGATGCCTGAGGAGGCGGCTAAGGGCCTCGGCGGCACCTACAGGAGCTCCTCCAGCCCTGAGGCGATGCTACAGCGGGAGAGGCGGCCAGTGGAGGTCTCTAGAAAGCCAAGGAGACGCTCAAGAGGCAATGTAGGAGCCGCTCAAGGCCCTGCTTCGACGCTTCAACAAGAGAGAGAGAAGGCAACGGCCTCGAGGGACCCCAGCGGGCTGGAGTGGCACCAGAGGAAGTGGCATGGAAGCCACTCAAGCCCTAGCAGCAGCGCCCCAACGCGCGAGGTCAATCACCGGCCACTAGATGTGGCACGGTAGGGAGAGGAGTGTCGATGGGGACGCCTGGGAGGAAGGGGATGCCATTGAAGGTGGCCTGACAGTGGTGACATGCCAATGAGGGGTGGCTACACTGAGGAGAGGGCGGCTAGGGCTTCGATGGGGGTGTTGGATGGCCTATGGTTGGTGGGATACTAGACTACCGGTCTAGTACCGCTACTCTGACACCATGTTAGGTTGAAATGTCATAAATCTATATTAGAAAATCCTAGGTGCCTTTATATAGCGAGGCAACCAAAGGGTGGAGTTACAAGAATGCCCCTAACTAAATATAACACTAAAAAAAAGGATATACAAAAATAACTCAACAATGATCTATCCCAGAATTCCTTAAAAATTTTAACTGGATAAAAGGATCTCTAATAACTTAAAGGTAAAAGAAATGAATGACAGTGCCTTAGCATTTTAACCAGATGGGATGTGTGAACCTGATAGAATTGAGCTCCTTTTGTTGATGGCTTCCCAACTACAACCCATTGTTTGTTAAACAAAGTTCTCTGCTATTTTGGCTTGTGAAATCAAGGACAAGCTTTATTAGAAGTGAGTTTGTTCCTTGAAAAGCAAATACATCACATCTACCGGCTCTCATTTCCATTATGAATATAAAAATTAAACCCTACTAGACAAGTGGATAGAGACCTCCTGAGACAATCAATTGAACCTGCCATATTTGCTCAGCAAGGACCTTATCACCAACTTTACAAAAACAAAAAAGGAAGCAAACTCATTTCATAAGACAAATTTGGCCAACTAGTGCATTCGCCACTAAAGTGGACCAGAACAATTGAAATGTTGCTAACCTGCTATTTTTACTCTTATAAGTATTATTACCTCTTCATTCAACTATATATCTTTATAAAGAAACATGTGGAAGACCCAGTTGTGTGATGATCATCTAGCCGAGCTGTTGGATCAAACTTGGTCCTTCTCTTATAAGTAGGTGGGTTCATAGCATAGTAAATAAGAAAATATTTTCAATAAGAATGTTGATCAACAATGTATTGATTCCTCGATATTTACAAATCAAGCGTACCACCCAGTAAGAAGGGGGACAAATCACTTGAGATTGAGAATGTGACTCCATAATCAAAGATCATTTATTAGTTTATGGTTTAGCTAACTAGTTAGTTGAACTAGTCAAGCATGGCTAAGGAAGGCTTCATGCTGTCCTTTTTGATGTAGAGAATCATTCAAAGAAGAAAGTTGGCACTGGAATTTTAGCTAGCTTCTCTAAAGACTATCTAAGATCATTGCTTAGCTAGCAGTCTTTCACTCTAGTTGAACTAGATCTGAAACTCCATCAATCAATGGCATGAACCATCCAATGCTATTATCAAACTGAAGCCGATCTTTCCCACTTTTTTTCCATTGACAAAGAAGAAAGGTGACAAAGCTATGATAGCAATCATCATGTACAGGAGAAGGAAGGGTGAAATGAATTCAAGGAAGGGCCAAGCCCCGTAGAGAGTTTCCAACATAAAAAAGAAGGTATCCCACTTTCTAATCAACTCTCTTCGTATCATTACTATCAGAGGGAAGTCACTGATGTCAAGGCTGAGTTCATTTCGAAGAAATGAATAGTTTCTACTCCATGTGCACCAACCACTAATAATGCATCACATATACATGATGTGAAAAGAAGATTTTTTTTTAAGGTGAACAGAGAGATTAGCAAGGAATAGTAATCCCTGGGGAACACATCAAAAGATGAGGTAAATTCTCCAAGCTCTACGTAAGGACCCAAGATGATACACCACCCATCCACATGAGCTCTCTCCCCTCTTAAAATTTACAACATTTTGCTCTAGCAAGAAATACCAAAGTAAAATAAAACTCTCCTGATTTGATATCCATCAGATCATTGCATCACTACCAAATTAGATGATAGTCCATGTTGAAGAACCATATTTTAGATCATCAATATTATACTAAACCTCTTAAGTGCTAAAACTCTTCGTGCTGCATGATGGCATACATGTATAGCCCATATGATGGAGGGTGCTGCAAAAGTATGACGCTCATAGGGCTTTGTAAGTTATCTTTCAGAAGGTAAGCACCAGAATATGCATTCTGTAACCCAAAAATATAGGATGAAAATGAACGGCAAAAAATTTTCTAGGACAATATTGAGAAAGAACCAACCAGGCCCACCGGTGCCAGATGCTTCAATGTTAATAAAAGCAGCAACTGTATCAGCCAACTTGTGTCTCGTTATAAATCCATGTGAACCCTAGATTAATAAAATTATGTAGCACTGAATAAATAATACGACGGTAAACATGCTTTAAAAATATTATTATAAACAGGTAATGTGATAAGCTAGATGATTTAGAAGGGAACTTGCATCAATATCTAGTCTCAACCTCCGTACACGAGTGAAGCTCTCTTAACTTGATAAGAAAAGAGAGAGAGAAGATAATGGATGCATTTGGTAAAAGAGTTCTGGCAGAAGTTCTTCAGTTTAAAGAAAAAGAAAGAGAAAAAAGTCCTTATGTACAAGTCCATAAAAAGTTTTCCCTGAATGCAGATCTGAAGCCACTGATGCAGCTGGCAACTTCAAGATTCTGGAATGGCTATGGGTTGTTCCAACTTTTCAACAGAAGAAGCTAATATAAATGGCAAGTTCTGGTTTTCGAAATTTAAATAGAAGGTCCAAACAGAAAAGCTGTCGTATCCTTGATGAAATTTTGTGAGGTCCTGGACTCCATGTCAATGGCAGGTAATGGGTGGTCAATGGGAGAATGAGCAGTGCTTGTAGAGGAAGCAAGACACGAGGGACGAGATGGTCTTCAGGTGCCTCGACAAGTGCCTGTTCCTGCACCTATGCCTGTGGTTGAGGTCGCAAACCCTAAAGAACTTGGAGGGTGCGGTGGCATCAGGGTCCTCATCTTGTTGTAACAGCAAGAGGAATGGCAACAATGCACAGTTGAGCAAGGCATGGAGGCAGAGAAGGCAAGTGCAAATAGAAGGGAAATCTGGAGAAATTTCAAGAGAAGGGAAGCACCAATGACAAGTGCTAAAAGTTCAAAAAACTCAAAGTTACCTGCTGCATTGGCGACTTCATATCATTCAGAAAAAACTTTTTTCATTGAGCAGTACACAAGGAACATTTTTACAATAATTCATTTTGTTTTTCTTTCACAGAGGCAAAGAAGGGTTTATAGAAATGCCACTGAAAACTTTTGACATTACATAAATGCCACCATGAACGGCATGCATGTATAACATTGAATACATGCTTCTTTTAGCAACAATGGCGTTCAGTTAATGAAAGGTTAAACATTACCCGCATTCAAGTGGCCGAGAATGTTAAAATGGTGATGAGGACCCAAAAGATGGGGAAGTCCTCTTGGAGGGTGTTGGATGAGTTTATCTAGCTGTTTCCATCCCATGTAGTCAAGTTGAAGAAATAAATAACTGGGGCATGTAACACAGTCAGAGAGGTAAAGGGAGGAGGACAAAGGATAGAAAAGAGCAATGAAATGGCATTTCCTAGGGGTGGCAAAGACAACCATTTCTTAACATTTTTAGTTGAGAATAGAATATCATTTTTTTTTAAAGAACAGGTCGAAAAAATAGCATACTCTCTCTTGGAGTCGTCATTGGTGGGTACGTTTCTCTGTGGATCACCAAAGGTGGAAGAGGTACCATTGTTTCTAGTAAACTTTGGGCTTTCGTCTTCTGATTGGAAGGTTGCAGTATTTTCTCCGAAGAAAGTGGTTGTTTTTGGGTTGATGGATTCGAATGTTAATCTTCTTAAGTTCAAGGAAACGTGCTTTGGTGTGTCATGTGTTAGATGGAGTTCTCCAAGTATTTACGAAGGGGCTAGTGGTGAGAGAATTATTTACGAGGGGGCTAGTCACGAGAGAATCCCCTTACACCCTGTTGTTATCTTTCATATTTTTGGAATTCCACTGAGGTTGAGAACAGTGGGAATTGTGAGGTCACTTTGCTCGTCTTTTGCCCATGTTCGGAGGTGCCATGGAGTTGGCCTTCTTGAAGTTGATGAAATGTTTGTTACCGTTGAGGGTGAAGTGCTTGCCGGGAAATCATTGCCAAACAAAGAGATTTTGCATTTTGGTGTATGTGCTTGCGTAGTGTATTTCATGGAAATTGGGATGAAGGCACGGCAGGGTGCAACATACGCACAGGTGGTGGCTGCAGGAGAAGGTGGCAGCACAGCAAGAGGAGCTCCGGCGAGGATAGCAGGGATGCTCAGAGTCTGGAGGCCAGTTTCCAAACCAGTCTGCAGTCTGGATCGATTCGAATTTCGAATGTTGATCATGCAGCTGGCCTTCCTGATTTTGAGGCAGATGATTTTCCTTTTTTGGAGAACGGTTCCAATTTGGCGAACTCAGAGAATATTCCCCTTGTGGCTGAGGTGGCTAGACTTAATGATGGCGCTAAGCAGGTGGCTTCCGGATCCAATTTTGGATCCGCATTTGGTGAGTTCAATTCTTTGGACAATAACCGTAATGATTTTTTGAATTGGGAGGGGAATACGTGGGTCTCTGCTGTGGCTGGTGATGGTATGCAGGTTGTGGATGGGACTGCAGATCTCTGTGGCAAGGAAAAGCACATGGATGCAGATCTCTGTGGCGAGGAAAAGCACGTGGCTGCAGATCCTTCAGATCAGATCACATACAGATCTGATCGCGTAGCGCAGGATCTGAGGACTACCGTGGCTGCAGAATAGTTTGCATCTTCTGCAGAGCAGGAGAATGCTCATGGCGCTCCACAGGTGGCCACTGGACCCATTTTTTGGTCCGGATGTGGTGAGTTCAAATTCCTAGCATCCATGTCTAATAGCGCAATGGATTGTTATTGTCAGAATGGTGTCTCAGCTGCGGTTTTGCATGATTTCTTGCAGCAGATACCGATTCCTATCACCTTTGGACCGATTTTTAACGGCCATGATCATGGTGGTTCTCGGCGGACTGTTAAAATCAGGCTGAACGTGGATGAGTTGGCCGGAACAGGGCAGCAACAGGCTAGAGGAGTTGAGGATGCAACATCTAAGAGATTGGTAGTGATGCACAAGGGGTGGTGAAACAACTGAACAAGGGGAGAAGCATATTACAAAGATCATCATCAAGCAGATCTCCAGGTCCAACGAAGGCGGTGTCGCAAAAACATAAGATGATCCTTGGTGCTTGCTATAAATGAAAGAAAATCTCAAAGAAAATGTCAGCTAAGAAAATTCCTGACATGGGTGGGGTGGAGGAGGTTGACGACCGTGTTGCAAATGTGGTTGGTGCAAGGAAGGTACACAAGGGAGGGGGAAGGTGTCTCATGATGGCTAAGGTGCTCCCTCGGAATGTTCACGGTCTTCACGAGGAGGGGCGAAGATCGATCTTGAGGCGGTATTTGGCTGAGTGGAGAGTTGATATTGCTTTACTGCAAGAAACTCACTTGGACAGTCTATCTCTATAAATGAAGAATGGCTTATGTGGTGACCGGTTTACGGATTACCTAGAGGTGAAAGCAGAAGGAAGGTCTGGGGGCCTTATTTTGATGTGGCATAATGACTCTTTTGAGTTGAGCTCCTCTTTGTTGGCCGAGAGGGTGGTGACCGCGATTTTCATAAGGAAAACAAATGGGATGTCTTTGACATTTTCTTGTGTGTATGGTCCTTGTGATGACGATTCCAGGACACAATTTTGGGAAGAGATTAATCAAGCTTCTATTTTGGTGGATGGTATGCCTTAACTGATTGGTGGAGATTTTAATGCTACCTAGTCCTTTGAAGACAGGCCGAATGGGAGATGTGATAGATCTACGTTCGAATTCCAACACCTTCTTCAGGAGCATGCGCTGATGGATTTGCCTATCTCTGGGGCTCAGTATCCTTGAGGAAATGGTAGTGGTGTCGCTTCTTGCATTGATAGATTTATTCGTAACTTAGCTATGGCTAAATCTTTTCATAGGGAAGAGGTGGTGGTGTGTACTAGGCCTTCTTCGGATCATACACCTTTGATCTAGTGCAGTAATGAGGGACCAACTTTTTCAACATGTTTTAAATTTCACAAGTCCTGGTTAAGTAAATATGGTTTCAGGGAGTTGATACGTGATAAATGGACCTCAATTCCGACATCCACATTTGCTACAAGAATGCTGGATTGTAAGGTTCACCCTATTCAGGATACGATATCGAGTTCAAGCATGACCTTCGGGTATGTCATGATGCGAGGAGGAATTAAGCTCTACAGAAAATCTCTTCTTTAGATAGGAAAGAGGAGATTTTGCCCTTACCCACTGATGATTGCCAAGAGCGCAAGAAGTTGCAGACGGTGGTTATGGATGAGGACCGATAGAAAGAGATGAATTGAAGGCAAAAATCCAGACAATTATGGCTTAAGGAGAGAGATGCAAATACCATATTTTTTCATTTGGCAGCGAGTTCCAAGAAAAGATCGAATATGATAAATGCTTTAAGGATTGGAGATGCTACACTTAACCAAAGGAGTCAATTTGTGATGCCTTTCACTCTCATTTTCATAAGTTCACTCGGAGACAGCCAGGTGGGTTGTGGAGGTTGGGCAGTTTGGACATAGAGTTGGTAGATGAGATGATGGAGGAACTTATTAAAGAGATAAGCGAAGTTGAAGTCACTAGTGCTCTTCATGGTTTGAAGGCAGAGGGCTCCCCTGCACCTGATGGGTTGCAAATTGTGTTCTATTAGGAGATGTGCGAAGTGGTTGATCATGATGCGTTGGCAATGATACGTGAATTGTTTAGGGGTAATGTGGGTTTTGATAGGTTGAATTGCCTTTATCTGTTTCTCTTGCCAAAGAAGCCTGGAGTAGATTCAATTGATGATTTCAAACCAATTGTTCTTTCCAACTCCATATACTTATTGGTGGCTAAGATTTTGGCTAACAGATTGCATTCAATTGTGCCAAATATTATTTCTCTAGTCTAGTCAACCTTTATTAAAGATAGATCTTTGTAGGATTCTTTTGTGATTGTAAAGATGTTGGCTTCTTGGAAGAGAAGAGGTGTGCCGGTCTTTACGTGGAAGGTGGATTTTTCCAAAGCTTGTGATACCATTTCTTGGATATATCTTTGGGAAATCCTTAACAGAAGAGGCTTCCCAGACCTTTGGATCCAATTGATGAAAAGATGTGTTACAACGTCTTCCTTCTCGATCTTGGTTAATGGCCGGTCGAATAGGTCATGGATTTAGCCACAGTGAGGTGTGAGACAGGGTTGTCCTTTAACTCCTTTGTTGTTTAACATTGTTGTTGACATGCTCGTCTTGTTGGCTTTTAAGGCATGTAGAGGGAATCTCTTCTCGGGCTTCACGAGTCAAAAAGATGGGTCTCTCCTTACCCCTCTTCTACAATATGCAAACGATACGTCATTTATTGAGGGAGGTAGGATGGAGGTGACGCATGTATCATCCCTAGTCAGGATCTTTGCAGCAAATTCTGGTCTGAAGATTAATATGAGGAAGTCTCTTCTTGTTCCCTTTGGTATCTCTAGTGCAGAGCTGGAACAGATATCTGGTATTTTAAAGACATCGGTGGCTCATTTGCCAATCAAGTACTTGGGCCTTCCTTTGAGGGGTAAGAGATTAGTGGCTTCTAATTGGAATGTTTTAGTGGAGCGGATCACTAATAGGCTCTCGTTGTGGAGGTGAAGGTTTCTATCTAGAGAGGGCCAGCTGATTCTTCTTAGATCTGTTTTATCTTCCATACCGGTGTTCTTCTTTTCTGTTTTCCAACCTCCAAAGGTATTGAAAAAGTTGGAGGTGATTAGAAAGAGATTCTTTTAGAAAGGTTCAGACTCAGAAGGTCATTTCTTATGGTTGGTGCCGTGGAATGAGGTGTGCAGGCCCAAGAAAGAGGGTGGTTTGGGCGTACGACGGTTAGATGCATTCAACAAGGCTCTCTTGGTGAAATGGGTGGTTAGAATGGTTTCTAGGGAAAGTTCTCTGGTAATGGTGTTGTTGAATGATTCTTATGGCATGAACATGAACTTACATGAAAGGGTGGTGCCAAGAAGAGGTGCATCCTATTTTTGGTGTGCTATTCAGCCAATAATGCAAGAATATGCAACAAATTTCGATCCAATTCTGGGCAGTGGGAGAAATTTCAAGTTCCGGTTGACTGATTGGAGTGAGTTGGGTACTTTTGCTGACCTTTATCCAAGGGTTTTTTGGCCTGTGAATGATAAGGAAGCTACGGTAGAGGACATGTGGGATACTCAGCTGAAAACGTGGAATATTATTTTACCTCCAGGCCTGTGAGATCCTACTTTTGCTGAATTTCAGCAAATGATGCAGTCCATTTCAGACTTCAGTCTGGCTGAAAATGGTATTGATAGTCTGGTATGGAAGGATGGTACATTCACTGTCAAGAAAGGCTACAGCAGACTGGTATCTACAGAGACAGATTTGGATGAAATTAGATCTGATTCGAGAATCTTTTGGAAATGCAGATTGCCTTTGAAGATAAAAATTTTGTTCTGCAGAAGGGGGCGATTGGTCACGAAATGTTTCAGAAAAAAATGGATTGATGATGGGGATGTCCTCTGTCCTTTCTGCTCTCAGGGGGAAGAAGATATTTCACACCTCTTTTTTTCTTGTGATTTCTCCATGGAGGTTTGGCGGCAGTCTGATTTCCAGACAGTGGAGTGATCTGATGTGACTAACTTTTGGAGCTCCTTTATAGGACATTTTGACCTTGATACGGCTGGTTAGATTAGAGCATTTGCAACCCTTTGGTACATCTGGCTTCAGCAAAATGCCAAGGTTTTCAAGAATGAGAGATGTGGGGTGGAAAATGTAGTGAAGGAGATTACTCTCTTGTCTAATTTTTGGCTTAACAACCTGTAAGTCCATTCCTTTTTTACTAATGCAATACTCTAGATGGTTACCGATCTCCGGTAATCTTCCTTTTCTTCTTCAAGTTAAAAAAAAAAAAATCTTGATAAAACCTAATTCCAATGGCATTTTTGTGAAGATAATTAAGCTTATGATGGTATCTATGCGTAAGTATGAATATTGTCTTGACAATTATGTAATATCAAAAGTTTATAATTGTTAAAGTATTACGAAAGTCATTAGGGTCTTCAGGATTAGAATTGACTCTATTTTTAGCAAGAGTCATAATCAATTTTATATTCATATTAATCAATCTCATAGTCCTGTTAGGTCATTTATGTAATTTTTTTACCCTTACTCTAAAAGGGATCCGAGTTCCTATTTTCAATAAAAGGTTTTATTTTTCTCCAACATGGTATTAGAGAAAGTTTAGGGTTAGAGAGAACCAACCCTACCGACCCTAGAGAAAGCCTCCAAGCCCTCCACTGCCAGCCCTAATTGGCCAAAGGGCTCCAATAGCCAACAATCAGGGTTCCCCAACCCCAACCACCCCCTTACTGACATTGTCAACCCTTCAGTAATCCCTAGCCTACAATAAAGATGTTGAAGGTTGTTGCTATTGTCACTACTACTTCCTGCTACTGTTGCAACTACCTCTGTCTGACCACCAAATGTCAGCACTAGCTCTATAGGTCCAACAGCCCCACATCTTCTCCTTGACCAGATTTGCTTACTGTTGTTGCTGTTGTTGTAGCTGCTATTACCGCTACTATTCGTTGTTGCTGCTGTTATGACTACTGTTGTCGTCTCCAACATCGCCCAACTCCAATGACCCCTTCCAAACCTGGTAGCGCTTAACCGATGCTCTAATCGACTTCCAAGGCCACTTCTCCCCTAATTTGGTCCTAGATCAGGCCAAATATGACTACCACCGAGCTTCTCTCAACTATTGTTGCACCACCGGACTCCACAACACACCACCAACCCTTCCACGAGGGGTCCAGTGACCTCCCCTCCTTTACTTGATCGGATTTGGTTGCCAGCCTTGCTGATATGCGATCCAGTTGTGAGAAGGAAATGAGTTGTTCTTTTTCTCAAAGTAAACCCTAGTCCTTTATTTATAGGTAGAAAGGCTAGGGAAAAGTTACAAGCACATCGTGCAAAGGTGGCTTTGAGGAAGCTACTCTTCCTAGAAAAGGGGGTTTGTCGAAGACCCAATGCTTTCAATGTCAAGGGTGGGGGCATCTTGAGAACTTTCATCATAACCCAATCATGTGTGTTCAATGCCGAGGGATCGGACATCGCCAATGGGAGTGCTCGCATAGTCTAAGGCTGGTGGTTTCAGACAAACTCCAGTGTCTGGGGTGCCAATGACTGTTGTAACCGAGGACCTTCCTCTTCCACCTCTGGTTCTCACACCATGGTCCCCATTAGCGTAGTCTCCTAGGAACTTGCTTAATGGTGCTTTGGTTGAAAAGTGATGGCTTGCCAATATCGATGTTATGCTGACAAATTCTAAGTGTGCATATTAAAAGGCACGTTGTGGAAACACTTGTGTTTCGATGCCAGGTTATCGAGGTTATCAATAACCTAAAAGGTATGTGTATCAAGGGCACAACGAGGGCATGCTAACGACATGCCAAGACATGCCATCAAATTCACTTAAATGATTAAAATTGCAAGGAAATCACAAATTACTAACTTAAAACCTTCAAAGGTTATGCAAGAAAGGCATACATGTAAAAACACAAGTGTTGAATTAATACATAATCAAATAAAGTAATCTCTACCAACTTGAAGTTTGAAGTAGATGGTAGTGATATACTATCAATAGACTTATGATCCTAGGAAATTACCTAATTAAAGTCATTGAGAAAGTTAAGATATAAGACAATTGTAAATCATATAAGTCATTGAATGTGTGCAAACCAATACCAGCCACCATATGCACTCCTTGGTCAGCCCGCTTGTCGTGTAACACCAACCACCTCTGCCTCCTCCGATGTCACTCGACCACTTGCGAGCCTCCACTACCACCTGTTGTTTTCAAGCTCCTCTGACGCACCCTTAAGCAACAATAGCAACAAAAACAACATGCAAGAGTAGCAGTAACAGCAAGGCACAAAAAAAATATGTACAGGCAAAATATCAAGGTTATCGAGAGGTTATAGAGGTTATCGCCAACATTATCGACAACACACCTATATATTGACAATTATTGCTTGTTGACACGGCCATTAACATGTCATTGACAACTTGATCGCTGGTTCAGGCTTGCAGTCATTGATGCAAAGAGGTCTCTCCTCCTCAAATGTAGTATTGAAGAGAGGGATGCTTTTCGCTTTCGGTCATTGATTATTGGCGACGAGATGTGATGGCGTAAACCTTCAACCTTTGATGAGGCATGCAAGGAGCGAGCATCGAAGCAAACTATTGTTCATGTTCGTCTTTATGGGATTCCTTTGCATCTTCAGACAATAGACGTGGTTGAGGTCCTTGTTTCAAGGTTCTCATGCTTGAAGTTGTGTCAAGATGTGGGACTTGGTGGAAAGGGCCTTCGCTGGGTACGGGTGGCTTTGGAGGTCTTCGATGGGTATACGGTTCCCTCGAGTCTGCTACTCCAACTGGGAGGTGATGTTGCCTTGTAAAGGTGCAGAAGATGAAGGAAGCTAAGAGAAAGACTTATGCAAAGGTGGTTTTGTCGATTACAACACTAGGCGACAGTGAGGCAGAGGTGTAGGCTCGTCCGATTAATGGGATGCAACACTGGATTTGGAAACCGAAGGTCAAGGCAATTGATTCAAAGCACCTCGGAGATTCCGCAACAAATTGAGGGGAGCATTCTGCGAAGGGGCTACCCCCTATGGCACATAATGTTGCAGTACCACTTTTGGCACAAAGGGCAAGGGATGCCATAAATGGAAGGGCAAACGTGGGTGGCATATTCCAGTTGGGACTCGGATCCAAATTTGATTTTCAACACGGGGAAACGTTTCTTAAGTTGGCCACCGGCTATACTGATGGGGAGTAGGTTTTCAATTCTCCTCCGGATCTTCTTATGGTTGGAGGCCCTTTTGATTTAGTCGAAGAGGAGAGGTTACGTGCAAAGTAGGCGGTAAGCTCTCGCTCTCCTGTGTTGTGTGGAGATAAGGAACCGAAGCTTGCAGAGAAGGTGGTTGCGACCATGGTTTCGGTTAGTAGAGGTGGTTCGCAATTGGTAACGAAGGAGGTGGTGGTGGGGCAAGATGCATTTGGCAGAGGGGTTGTTGCAATGTGGCTTGAGATGGGTCAGGCCTCAATAGGGATGAAGGTGACTTTGGACTTGGGAGAGCTTCATGTGCAATTAGGGTGCATAAGCATCAAGTGCCAGTTAGGAGAGCTTTTGGCAGTGACTCATCAAGGTCCTAGAGTAGTCATCGACCTATTCTACCAAGGCAAAAATTTATATAATTCTTTCTATAGGAAGAGGAATTTGAGGAAGCAAAGGTGGCCCATTAGTTCCGTGAGTTTGTGGCTACGAACCGAGGCTTTGAAAGGCTAAACAAATTCTATTTTATCTTGCTGCAGAAGAAGGGAGCAAGTGTCTTGATGATTTCCGCTCAATCACTTCGTCAAACATAGTATATTTGATAGTGACGAAGGTCTTTAGCAATAGGTTGAGGTGGGCCCTTACGACTCTAGTTAGTCCTATGCAGAGTGCTTTTCTACAAGGGAGATCCTTGCATGAGTCTTTTATTCTCACTGAGGAGATGGTAGCAGTGTAGTGAAGGCTTGAGCGGTCAGCTTTTCTGTGGAAAGTGGGTTTCTATAAGGCTTATGACTATTTCGTGGTCATATCTTTGGGAGATCATCAAGCGACGTCGTTTTCTAGAGCAATATGTGCAGTGGATGAAGTCATCACTACCACCTCTTTTTCCATGTTGTTAAATGGTAGACGAGATGGTTCTTAACTGAAACCGCAACGAGGGGTTAAGCAAGGATATCCTCTAGCTCATTTGCTCTTCACTATGGATGTTGACACTTCAGCAGTGATGGCTTTCAAGGCATGTGACGGGGACCTGTTCACTAGTTTCCAGTTGCAGGGAAGTGGTTCTATTTTGACACCTATTTTGCAATATGCAAACGACATGTTTTTTGTGGAGGGCAATCGTTGGGACGTGGAGAATGTTGCAGCTTTGGTTAAAATCTTTGGTAAGATCACCAGTTGTCCATTAATCATACCAAGTCTAATTTTGTGCCTTTTAGTATGTCTGCGGAGTGCGTGCTGAGGCAAGCCATTTGCCATTCAGATATTTGGGGCTTCCTTTGAAAGGGAGGCAACTCACGTTTGCTGATTGGGCTTTCCAAGGGCGATCGACTAGTGCTCCTAAAGTCAATTCTTTCAACAATTCCTTTTTTCAAACTTTCTATTTTCAAACCACCCAAGAAGATAATTGCCACCCTCGAGGTTACAAGGAAACACTTCTTTTGGAAGGGCCCAAGTCATGAGGGTAGATTCTTGCAGTTGGTTCCTTGGGATGTGATTTGCCGACCAAAAAAGGAGGGTAGGTTGGGTGTTCGGGCCCTTAGAATTTCGATGATGCTTTATTGGAAAACTGATGGGCAAAGCTTCTTACCGATGAAGATACCCTTTGGCATTGCCTCATGAAGATTCTTATGGCACATCCTTGTTGGCTATTGAGAGGATGACAATTCCTTGGGGTGCTTCTGACTTTTAGAGGTCTTTGATGCCAGTTCTAAAGCGGGTCCCAAGGTTTTTTTGCCTAGTCCTTAGTAATGGAAGGATCTTCAAATTCTGGAAGGATGACTAGTCAAACTCTAGTGTATTTGCCGAAATGATGCCTTGCCTCTATGCTTTGGCAGCTTTCAAGTCTCATGTGGTTTTTGAGTTCTCAGATGAAACCCACCTCTCTTAATCACTATTTCTCTTTGGGCATCTTTCTAATGCGCACACCCAAGAGTTGCAATTTTTGTTGTCTTTGTTGTAGGATCATTGTCCATCTTTAGGTGTTCCTGATAGACAATTGTGGATTGAGGCCACTTTTTCTGTATCCAAGGTCTACAAGCTCCTAAGAGGGTCGACATTAGAATATGATGTTCTTGTTGGTGACTGTAGATTTCTTTGGCATATGAAGGTTCCTTTGAAGTTGAAGGTTTTCCTTTGGTTGGCTACAAAAATCCACAGAAGCAGGTGGATAGAATGCTGATAGGATGTGTTCTATGCCATAAGGATAATGAAGATGTTCCCCACTAATTTTGGTCCTATGCCTTTGCTTCGTCAGTTTGAGAGAATCTGCATCTCGAAGGGATAAGTGTTGCAAATATGAATGATTTCCTATCTTCTTGCCAAGGTGGCATCCAGTCAAATACGTGCACCTGGATTGTGGCTGCCATGACTCTTTGGTCCCTCTACTTCAACATAATGTGACGCTCTTCAATGGGGAACGACCTTGGGTGGAAAATGTAACCAAAGAGGTTGCTTTTTTGTCTCATTTTTTGATCCATAATTTGTAAATTTTGATCAGTGAAATAAACCAATAATCATCTCAAAAAAAAAAAGTAAATAGAAAAGAAGATAATAAGAAGTCTCACAACACCCCTTATCAAGCTAAAGCATGAATATTAATCATGTTTAGCTTAGAATAACGTCTATCAAAGAAAGTGCCAAGAAGAGCCTTGGTGAACATGTTCATAGCCTAATGACTCTAATCTCCTAGAGTAACATGCCATGTAAAGATGAACCCTTCTTAAATCATATCCCGAGTGTAATAACAATCCACTTCCACATGCTTTGTTCTCTAGTGGAAGATAGGCTTATTTGCTATGAAAAGGGTTGCCTTGTTGTCACACTTCATTTCCATAGGAAATATGTAGTTCCTTTAAGACAAAATGAATCCACATAAGCTCTGATATAGCATGTGCAACAGCTCTGTACTCAGGCTTAGCACTCGATCTAGCCACTACCGTTTGTTTCTCACTCCTCCATGTGACTAGATTACCTTTAACAAACGTGCAAAATCTAATAGTAAACTTCCTGTCTCTAGGACATCTAGCATATTCAGCATCTATATATGCCACTACATCTAAAGAGCTCCCATGAGTAAATAGCAATCCATTTCCTAGAGCCAACTTCAAGTACCTGAGGATCATTATGGCTGCACCCCACGTACTGTCCTTGGTTTGTCCATAAACTAGCTTACTT
Organism: Thalassia testudinum; assembly: GCA_037157565.1. Lineage (NCBI taxonomy): Eukaryota > Viridiplantae > Streptophyta > Magnoliopsida > Alismatales > Hydrocharitaceae > Thalassia > Thalassia testudinum. Next base: position 115,333,106 of record JAZHRO010000036.1, on the reverse strand, counting down.
TGCTTATTACAACCGCAATATTAGGCCTTAGGATAGTGACATATAGTAGCTTCCCTACTAAGCATCTAAACTACCTAGCATCAACTTATTCTGAGTTATCTTCGTATCAATGCACAATAAGGTCCAAGGAAATAGAAAGGGGCTTTGCCCCTTAGCATGGCAGTCTCTTCAAGTAGATCTACTACATACTTCCTTTAAGAAAGAGCTACTCCACGTGCATTCCGAGCAACCTCAATTCTAAAGGAATAACGAAGTGGACCCAAGTCCTTCGTAACAAAGTGCATATCCAAAAGTACCTTGGTAATTAATTATAATGCCATCTACATCATCCCTTGCTAGTATAATATTGTCTACATACACAGGCATCACTATCATTCCTTTTTCAATGTTTATGAACAAAGAGTGGTCGACAAAATATCTCTTGAGACCAACACTCTTAATCACATCCGAGAGCTTTTGAAACCATTCCCTTGGACTCTACTTAAATACATAAATTGCCTTATGTAATCTGCAACCCTTAGAGCACTCCCCCTTAAGCCTCAAATCTTAGAGGCTGCTACATGTAGACTTCCTCCTTTAGATCACTATAGAGGAAGACATTCTTAATGTAAAGCCAAAGAGGCCAAACCAAAATAAGTATGTGAATTGTACGAAGTCGAGTGACTGGAGAATTGATGTCAAAGTCAACTTCATATATCTAAGTGAACTACTTTGCTGCCAAGCAAGCTTTTTATATCCCTCAACTAACCCATCTAGTCGATATTTGAAAGTAAACACCCATTTGCATCCTACAACAGCTGCATCATGTAGAGGTTGGATGAGGCTCCAAGTTCCACAAGAGACTAATGCAGTCATCTCATCCTCCATGGCCTATCGCCACTTTAGATCATAGAGTACCGTCAGACAAGGTTTTAAATATCGATATCGATATCGTATCGACAAGTCAAAAAAGGGATATATCCGGGATATATCGCTGATATCGGTGAATTTTGGGAAAATCGCTCAGAAAGCCAAAATATCAAAAAATGTCACAAATTTAAAAATTAGCATTTTAATAACTAATACATCATGAAGAAATGCTTAAAAGATGAATTTTAAATGAAAAGATAATAAAATACACTAATTATATATCGACAATGTCATATTGTAGTGTGTGTGTTTAGATTTCCCTGTCTGTGATTTCCCTTCAACTTTGATTTCCCTCCCGCCCAACAATTCAATGTTCAACTTTGATTTCCTTTGCCGCCTGCGAATGAATTTTTCCAAGTTTCCCGCCGAATAGCAGTTGCTCTCGACGATACATCGTCGATATTTCGGAGATATCACCCAATATATCGGCGATATATAGCCAATATCATGGAAAAAAGATACTACGTATAGTATCGATATGCCCAGACCCGACGATACCGATATATCGACGATATATCGGTGATATATCAAACCTTGCCTTCATATGGTTGGTCAATGTCCAAACAATAGAGAGAGTGATGACAAACTATCGGTACTAAGGAAAGAGACTCGTCACAGACATGTACTTGGACGTCAAATGCAAAGTACATGACCCACTACCCTTCCACAAGGCAATAAGCAAATCAAAACTTTCATGCACTAGATCATTTGTCCCACCAGGCTTAGAGTCCTCTGTTGTAGTCTCAAGCTACTAAGGTACATCAAAGTCTCCTTGAGTAGCACAAATCGTGGTCTCCGCATCACCAGGTGCAAGACTCTCCTCCGGAATAAGAGAGGGAATTGGCTCTAAACAAGGTGGTTCTTTTTTCTTTCTTTTTTTTTGAGAGAAAAGAATGGTTACTAGGAATCAGTAACCATCCAAAATAGCATTAAAAAATCAAAACGGACTTACAAAATATTCAGGCACAACTCAAATCGGGATGACACATCCCTTACAATATTTTCAACCCAAGCCCTCCCCTTCCAGAAAATGGAATCATTCCATTGTAACCATTCTTCCTATTAAATAGGACAATAAGAATAGATCTTGAACGTACTCTCTAACTGATCATTGGAAGGAGCTGGACCCTCAAGTGATTGCCTCTGCAGTTCATCTTAGGGTACAAGAATCAAGATGACTGCCTCACCTTACCCTCAAGTGCCAAAGTAGTAACATGTGAACCAAACATAGAATAGTAAGAAATGAACTCCGTAAAAGTGACATATGCACTCACATAATGACATCGACCAATAGGATCATAGCATCTATAGCCCTTTTAAGTCCTTGAGTATCCAACAAACATACACTTGACTACTCGAGGTACAAGTTTGTCCCTGTTGGAGCCATAAACGTGTACAAACGCAACACATCCAAAAACCTTGGATGCAACCCTAAAAAGCTCACGATCAGGAAAAAGAACTGAATAAGGACACTACCCATTAAGTACCATGGATGGCATCCGATTAATGAGTTAGCAAGCAATTAACACTACATCTCTCCAATATTAAACTGCAAGATATTCTAGATCAAAAGTGTTAACACTACATCCAAAGTATGCCAATGCTTTCTACCACACCATTTTGCTATGATGTGTAGGGGTAACTAGTTTGGTGGATGATACCACGCTCCTAATAAAAGCACAAAGGGAGTAAGTGCAAAATTCCAAGGCATTATTTGATCGAATGGCCATTGTTGTGGCCCCAAATTGATTTTTGATCTCCATCGGAAATGTCTTGATCATATCACAGCTTCAAACTTAGATTTTAATAGGAATACCCACATCAAGGGAGAAAAATAATCCATAACAAAGTAAATCATGTAACCTGAATGTTTAAGAGCATGGTTAGGTCCCCAAATATCCAAATGAAGTAACTGGAACATCACTTCAAAACTTCTATGTTGCCTTCTTGGAAAAGAGCTCCTATAATGCTTACCAATTTGGCAAGCTTCACATTGGAAAGTTGCAATTGGTGAAATCTGCAATATCACCCCTCAAAGTTTAGATAAGGGGAGATAGCCAAATCAAAGGTGCCATAGATAACTAGAAAACCCTCCAAATGAAAGATATGCATGACCAGCATAGGTTGACTGTATGAAGGAATAGATGCCATCTTCCTCACACCCATAGCCAATAACTCGTTGAGTCAATGTCCTAAAATGTGACACAACATCAAACACTACTCTACAATTCAACTCCTTCATAATCCGACTAACAGATAGTAGACTCAAGGAAAGTCCAGTGCAAGACGAACGTTCTCTAGTCGTATGTAAGGCACAACCTATACCTCCCCCCAACCCGTAGGACCCAAGTACTCGTCTACATGAGCTCAGATATTGAAGATACAATAATTGCCTACCTTAAAGGAAGCTTACAATTGCATGAGTTACCTTGTTGTACTCCTAACCTCTAAGGTGACTAATTCTCAAACATCTGCATTAGCAGTGAATTACGACAAAAGTCAAGGAAGCTCTTTTACGAGAGGACCTTGTCACGATCGCACCTCACAAGGGTGAGGCCATCCATCTTGCACTTACTATGGCAAAATTGGTCATAAGGAAGAATCTTGCTGGACAAAGCATGGGAAGCCACCTTCTACTCATAAGGTGATTACTGCAAGCTCTTCTACAGAGATGGCGACAATTGCATGTACTGAGTGTGATGATCTTCTGCAGCGAGTATCTCAGATGTCAACTACACCACCTATTACCTCTCAAGCCCATATTGCGACTTTTGTCAGCCTGCCAAGTACATCAATTGCAATGTCTTCTTAGTCATCTAACTATGACTCTAATTGGTTAATGGACTCTAATGAATCACAACACTTGTGTGGTGATCGAAGTAGATTTTCCATTATCCAATCTCTACCACCATGGTAGACAGTTTAAGTAGCTGGTGGTTAACATTCATCGATTACTAGCTAGGAGGATGTTCATCTTACCCCAAACAAGAGACCGACAAATGTTTTCTTCATTCCTATTAACTTACTCTCAGTTAGTAAGATAACAAAGAAACTCAATTGCAGTGCTATAGTTAATCATGTCTCATGTGTTTTTTAGGACCTTTTAATAGGGAAAATGATTACTAAAGGTAGTGGAGAAGGGGGAGTGCAGCAACTACTCTAGTCACCTTATGCCAATCATGTTGTTCCTTCCACCACCTCATCAAGTCATCTATGGCACCTCCATTTGGGTCATCTCCCATTAGCCAAACTCAGGCGTGTGATTCCCCATCTCTCATCAGCTACTAAAGCTTACTATGAAGCATGTCAGTTTGGGAAGCATCACTAAAGCTCTTGCATGTCCAAACAATCCTAGGTCCAAGTCATTTGAATTACTTCATAAGAATATATGGGTCCTAATCGTACTACTAATAGGTTGGGACATCGTTATTATCATGTTATTCATGATTTTTCCTATTTGTCGTAGATCTTCTTGTTAAAGTCCAAGACTAATGTTGGTCTTGTTGTCAAAAACTTCATTTTGAAAATAAAGACTTAGGTTGGTGCCTATGTGAAAATTATTCATTCTCATAATGCCTTGGAGTTCTGCACTCAATTCTTCCAAAGCTTTCATCTTTCCCAAGGCATTATCTATTAGACAACTTGCCCTCATGCTTCTAAGCAAAACGGTGTTGCTGGACATAAGCATCGACATATCTTGGATGTTGATAGGGCCATGCTCGTAAATCATAGTGTTCCATCTCTATAATGGGGAGATGTTGTCGTGACTACTTGCTATCTTATTAAAAGGATGCCTTATTCCTTGCTCAATTAGCAAGTACGAATTCAGATTTTGAATTATTTGTTGTCCTGTGGGTCTTTGGTTGTGTTTCTTTTGTCGATATGCCAAGTGTGGGTAGGGACAAGTTGGCACCTTGGGCGGTAAAATATCTCTTTCTAGGCTATTCTAGAAATCAGAAGGGATATTAGTGCTATGACCCCATCCATCATCGTCACTATGTTAACACTGATATCACCTTCCATGAGTTTGTTCCATACTTCTCTACTGCATGGTCTAGAGTTAAGGAGACAACGATAAGTGCTCCCATGCTTGTTCATCATGCTTGTTCATCTGACAACCTTAGAGGACATTCTTGTACCCGTTCCTAACAGTGCTACTTGATCTGACAATGACTGATTCAGGTTCACATATGGTCATCGTCCTCCCCCTTCTGAGCCAATGCCACATATCTCCCCTAAGGTAAGCATTAAGCATATTTCCACACCAGTATAACTCTTGGTGATGTACCATCATTACCATCACAAATGAATGTATATAATCAAGTGATGGGCAATCAACCATTACAAGAATCTTAACCTTCCTATTGCATCAAGGCACCACGTAGCTGTACCAAGCATCCAATATCCAAGCATGTCTCTTTGGCATGTCTTGAACCCACCTTCAGGCAGTTCTCTCTGGCCTTATCAATTGTGGTCATCCCTACTTAACATCAGCAAGCAATGAAAGAGATGTTTGCCTTGATTTCCAAAGGCACTTAGGATCTTACTAAGTTACCTACAAGTGCTACAATCATCGGATCCAAATGGATTTTCACAATAAAGTACAACCTAAATGAATCAGTAAAACAATACAAGGCATGACTTGTGGTGAAGGGGTTTACTTAGACCTATGGAGTGGAGTTCTTCAACACCTTCTCTCCAGTAGCCAGATTACCAACAGGTCGCATTCTCATCTCAGTTGTCATGTAATATGATTGGCTTCTACATTAGCTTGATGTTAAAATGCCTTTCTATATGGAGATTTGCAAGAAGCAATGTATATACATCAACCTTCTGGGTTTGACTCTAAGGAGGAGTGTTCTAAGATGTGCAAAGGAAAGCGATATATGGAGTAAAGCAGAGTCCCCATGTATGGTTTCAGAAGTTATCTAAGGTGGTTGAAAACCATGGCTTAAGATGATCCTTAGCGAATCACTCTCTATTTGTGTAGCATACCTCTCGTGGAAGAGTTGGGATACTTGTGTACATTGATGATGTTGAGGATAGAAAAGGAATCAGTTTTCAATCTCAAAATAAACCCTAAACCTCTTTATATAAGAGAAAGCCTTGGGTAAATTACATAATTAACCCCTCACACTCTCAGAAAATCTCATATGTACCCTTACATACACATAATAATACAACTTACACTCCCCCTTAAGCTGGAGCATATATATCTGACATGCTCAACTTAGAACACAGAAATTCATGACGCTTCCAAGGTAACGCCTTAGTGAAGATATCTACCACTTACTACTCTGATGTAGTAGTAGGTGTGCATATCTTGCCAAAGGTCACCATGTCCCATAGAAAATGACAATCCACCTCGATATATTTAGTACGTTCATGAATCACAGGATTAAAGGCAATGAACATTGTTAACCAATTTTCCAACTTCAATTCTAAGATCCCTTAGGAAGTTAATAAGCCACATAATTTCACAATTAGCATATGCCATTGCCCAATACTCTACCTCAACACTAGACCCGGACACCACTGCTTGTTTTTTACTTTTCCATGTTACTAAATTTCCCCCAAGAAAAGTAGCATAACCAGTGGTCAATTGTCTATCCTCTAGACTTCCTGCGTAATCGGCATCAAAATACGCATGTACATCTAAATGACCATTGTTCTTTATGTGAAGTTCTTTTCCTGGACTTCCTTTGAGACACCTGAGGATAAGACAAACAGCGGTCCAGTGACTCTACCTTGGGTTTTCCATATGTTGACTAGCCTATTAACAGCATAACTGATATCAGCTCTAGTCACAATAACATACAAAAGTTTCGCAAAAATACTCCTATACCTGCCTTTGTCCTCAAACAATGGATTACCTGTCTTTAGCAATTGACCCGGTGGCTCTGCAGGTATCGTAGATGGTCATGCTCTTAGTAATCCAGTTTCACCAAGAAGTTTAAGTACATACTTCTTCTGGGAAAGAGACATCCCTTTGGAGTTTCTAGCAACCCCAATGCCTAGGAAATAACATAATTTTCCCAAATCTTTGGTTACAAAAATGCTCTATAAATATGCCTTTGTTTCCTGGATCCCCTCACTACCATTCCCTATAAGCAGCATATCATCAACATATACGGCAAGAATAGTAATTCCAGAGTCTTTCCATTTGATAAAAATAAAGTGATCTGAGGTAGACTTGCAGAAACCAATCTCCTATACTGCATTACTAAGCCTCTCAAACTAGGCTCAGAGGCTTTGTTTTAGGCCATAGATAGCCTTCCAGAGCCTACAAACCTACCCCATCTCAACCACAAAATCGAGTGGTTGGGGCATATACACTTCCACTTGCAGATCACCATATAAGAAACCATTTTCCACATAGTGTTGAGGCACTTACCAATTTTTATTCACCACAAGGGAGAGAATGACCCTAACGGAGCTTAGGCCTAGGGAGAAAGTGTCGAAATAGTCTAGCCCATAAGTTTGGGTATAACCCTTCGCCACAAGTCTAGCTTTCAACCTCTCAATAGTGCCATCTGGTTGATACTTCACAGTAAAAACCCATTTGCAATCTACAACTTTAGCTCCAGGTGGGAGATTTGTCAAGTCCCATGTACCACGAGACATAAGTGCATCCATCTCAGTTTGCATAGCTTGTCTCTAGCGAGGATCTTGAAGGGCCTCATCATGGTGTCTAGGCACCACCATACCAGTAAGAGCTATAGTAAACCTCTGCAAGTCTAGACTCAGGTGATCAGTAGTAGTATAATGTGCCATAGGGTGTAAAGTACAAGATCTCACTGGCTTTCTCAGAGCAATAGGAAGCTCATCATGTTGCTGTGGTGGATCATCCAGATATGATGATGGTGAGGGGACGTAAGGCTCCTCTTGATCTTCCACCTGCATGACAGGTAACGAGACAGGAATAGTAGCACTATGACGATGCTCATATGTCTACAAAAACCACTCAAGGCTAGAGCCCTCATGAGAGAAATAGGGAGTCTTCTCAATAAAAGAGACATCAGCAACACGTAGTATCGTCTCCCAACAAGATCAAAACATCGATACCCCTTCTGGGTTCTAGAATAACCCAAGAAAACACTTAGCCAACCAGGGAGGCAATTTGTCAGAGATCCCAAAGAGGTGAACAAAGTAAGTGTACCCAAAAATCCGTAGTGGCAATGCAAAAGGAATGGTACCTGGCTATAACAATAGTAACGATGTAACTTCATCAAGCACAGGAGAAGGAAGTCTATTTATCAAATAAGTGGATGTTAGGATGGCATCCCCCCAAAAATGCTTAGATACATTTGTGACAAGCATTATGGTTCAAGCAACGTCTAGCAGATGACATAATTTTCGTTCTGCCACTCCGATTTGTTGCGAAGTGTGGGCACAGGAAGTTTAATGAAGGGTACCATTACTTGAAAGGAAATACGCCACATCTTTTTGCATAAATTCTAATGCATTGTCACTACGAAAAATTTTGATGCAAGTAGAATAAAAATTTTGAACTTCATTGAAAAATTTAGAAATAATAGAAGTGATTTCAGATCTATCGCATCAAAAAAGTCCAAGAAAGACGACTGAAGTCATCAACAAAAATCACAAAATACCGGTAAACATTACGGTGAGTTATTGGACATGGACTCCAGACATCACAATGAACTACCTCAAAAGGAACCAAGCATCTTTTACTTTATCTAGAAGGAAAGGAAACACGGTGATACTTGCCAAGATGACAAGCTTCATACTCTAAATTATTTGGTATAACAGACTCAGGAAACATTTTCTGCAGATGTGAAACTGAAGGATGGCCCAGTCGACAATGCCAAAGGACCGGATCCATAGAGATAGAAGCAGCACCAGCAAACAATGTGGAAGCATCAATATAGTAAAGTCCATCACATTCAATCCCCCAACCAATCATCGTCTCTATCCGAATGTCCTGAAAATAGACAAAGTGCTCATCAAAAACAACATGACATTTAAGCTCCTTACACAATCTGTAAACAAATTATAGACTCAATGGAAATTCTGAAGCACAGTAAACAATGGACAGCCTCGACTTGTTTGAAAAATGAACCTCTCCAACTCCAGTGACACTGTGACAGGAGAGTATGTGCCATTAGCCAAGCGAATAAAAGTAATATCATGTGCCTTACGCATAGAAACAATAGCATCTTCCTTACCAGTAAGATGACTAGAAGCACCTGAGTCAACAATCCATGATGAAGATGTCGTGGCAAGGTTTGTAGAACTACATATGGCAGCTAGAGAAGCAGTAGTGTCTGAGACAACAGACTGACACAGAAAGGCCATCAGACAAGTATAGTCATCCATCATCATAGTAGGGCAGGAGATGACATAGGAGCAGAAGTAGAGTCTGTGGAAGGAGGCATCTCTCCCTCAACCACTGCAACAGTAATGGAGCAATTCCTTGGATAGCCAAATTTTGCCCAACACTTCTCCAAGGGGTGATTAGTCCTTTGACAATGGGTACAAAGTTCATAAACACGACCTCGTCCACGTCCACGACCACCTTCATAGCCACGGCCCCCTCGAAATCCACCTCTGCCTCCAGATGCAACAAAAATGGACGCCTCAGTGTTCGGTGTCGTAGAAACCACCGAAAGATGACTAGCATCCATAGATATCTTCTATAAATGACCATATACAATCTCCAAATTAGGCATAACCTCAAGGACCAGAATGTTCTCACGGGCATATGAAAACTTGGAGTTCAGTCCATCCAAGAATCCGTAGACTTGCCATGTCTGTCTCTGGTTAGTCTGAGCACCACAACAAGAAGGTTGGATCACATTTAGCTCTTCAAAGAGCCCTTCCATCTCAATATAATAATCAATTAGTGTCCTTTCTCCTTAAGACATGGACCATATACAACGATATAAATCTGAGAGGCAAGCATGATTGGATTTCTGAGAATATTTCTTGGATATGCTCTCCCACATATCCTTTGATGTCTTCTTATATAACAAATTTGATGCTATCCGATGCTCCAAAATTTTCATTATCCAGTTCATCACTAGATAATTGTCTTATTCCCATTTTTCAAAGTCCTTATGAGTTGACTCAGGGGGGCTTCTAGTAAGAATGGGATGTTTCTTGTGGCCACCCATAAATATTTTAAACGCTTGTGCCCATAGTAGGCAATTTTGAGACCTGTTCAACTTAATAATGGTCCCTTGAACCATCAAAGAGGCCAAGGTAGTCATCGGCTTGACTTTGACAAATTCAGTTGATGCAAAAGCCATGATTGCAACCAAATAGAAGCACAAAAAATACTAAACCAGATATGATATATGGAAAGCACTAATCCAGATCATATATCAAACCTTAGATCAAAGGGAGAGAGCGGCAAAACTCGCTCTATGCTTATGGGAAGCACCAACCATAACCTAATATCATCTAAATGAATTAGTGTCACCTTCAAATGTAGTTTAGACCATGTTTCTTTTGATCAGAACCCCCAAAGAACCACATAACAAGGATCAAATCGATCCAAGATGGCCCCAGTAGCCCTGTAGATCATCGGTGACACCATGGCGACGCTGCAAAAGCTCCAGCAGCTCTGCAGGTGCTCCGACAGTGTTGTGGATGCCGCTGGGAATGAAGCTACAGGCCTCAGATGACCCTAGCAGCGCTGCAAATCACCAACGGTGGTGCCCAGGTGCTCTAATGGAGCTATAGTTGCTCCGGCGACGCTTTAAATGTCCCTAGGGATGATGCTACAGGCCTCAAATAGCCCTAGCGGCATTGTAGAGCAATGCCGGCACCACCCACATGCGCTACAGAGGTTGCTGACGCTCCCCCTAACAGTGTTGTGCCTTAAGATGGTAAGAGGCAGTGCAGTAGATCGGTTGCTGACACCAGGCCGCACTACTGAGGCCACCAGCAGCGCCTCTTTGAAGTGCACCGGTCTGCCCTTGATGTGTTAAGGTTTCTTTATGGGTTAGGGTTTATTTAGTGGGAAAGATATAGAGCACAAAGGATCTAGGATCCACCTTGCTCTGATACCATGTTAAGGGGAGAAGAGAAATCAATTTTCTATCTCAAATAAACCCTAGGCCTCTTTATATAAGAGGGAGTCTTGGGTAAATTACATAAGTAACCACTCTCAGGAAATCTCATATCCACTCTTACATACACAATAACACTACTAACACATGACATTATTGTTCCCGGTGATAATCCTCATAGGATCTCCAACTTGAAATAAATGCAAATGTCTTGTTAATCATTTTGTGATTGAGGATTAAGGATTGCTCAAATATTTTTTAAGAATTGAAGTTGCTAAGAGTAAGCGAGGTATAATACTGCCTCAAAGAAAGCATGCTATGGACCTCTTATAGGAAACCGATATATTAGGTGCTAAACTAGCATCTATTCCTATGGATCCTCAGGTTCACCTCCATGATAATACAGCAACTTCAATTGACACTCGACAGTTCAAAAGACTTAATGGCAAGTTTCTATACTTGACTATTCCACGTCAAGATATATCCTTTACTATTAGAAAACTTAGTCAATTCATGGGCAAGCAAACAAAGATACATTGGAATGTAGCTAAAGTGGTCCTTAAGTATCTTAAATCATCACCTAGGAGGGGTCTCTTGTTCACCAAGAGCTCATCATTAGATATTATTGCATATACAAATGCAGATTAAGAAAGTTGTCCTAGGGACAAAAGTTCTACCATAGGTTTTTGTACTCATCTCGTTGGAAATCTGGTGACTTGGCAAAGCAAGAAGCAAACAATGGTTGCACGATCTAGAGATAAATCAGAGTATCTTGCTATGGAAAAAGCAACTACTGAGATTATGTGGAATCATTTTGTTCTTGTCAATCTATGCATTCAAGTACCACTGCCTATGGAGATGAAATACAATAATAAAGCTACCTCGTATATTGCAAACAAACCCATGTTTCATGAGAAGACCAAACATGTTGAAGTGGATTACCATTATACTAAAGATTTGATTCAAAGAGGTTTCCTATCCATTACTCATGTCAGTTCTAAAGATCAAATTGCAAATGTTTTCACTAAGGCACTTCATAGGACCTCCTTTGATAAACGTTGTTCTAAGTTGAGCATGATTGACATCTATATTCCAGCTTTAGGGGGAGTGTTGAGAATTATGCCCTTGTTATTTTTCTCTTATCTTTGTTATAGTTTTGGACCTCTCTATAGTTTTCTCAAATCCTCTATATAATGAGGATTAAAATTTCATATTGAATTGGTTCGCTCATTTCTTCTAACTATGACTATTGGAGAAATTCAACTAAATTATCATAAACCTAATTCCCTTAACATGACCATGCAAGATTCAATCTCCTACATCATGGAGACAAAGGATGTTAAAGTCCAATACGACAAGTTAAAATCTACCTCCACCAAGCAATACATAGGAAAAGGCAGGGTGATACACAAGACTCCAAACCTAGGGAGTAGAGGATCAAAGTGAGAAACTTGGGCTACAATTACCACAAATGGCAATGCAAAGGTCAGGAAAAGCTGAGATTATTCTCACCATCAATGGAAAAAACATTGTGAAAAGGATCTCAATTGAGAGTTTCATAACCAAGGGCCCAAAAATTAGTCACCACCATAAGTTCTGGTTTGACCAACTAGTCAACTTGAGAGATATAGAACTTGAAAGACACAACACTCACCTACTTGCTAGTACGGTGCAATGTTGTCATTGTTGTTGTTTCTTATTTCTAAAGGGGCTCATTTCCATGGTTTTTCCCATCCTCTAAGAAGAATTTTCCACATAAATCGATGCTCTTGTGATTTTTGTCATTTATTGTGTTTCCATGGTTGCCAACTAGATCCTAGAGGGAATGGATGATATTAAGCATGGGATATAGCAAGTGGAGTTCCATGTTGTTGTGGTAGCTACTTTAGTCCCACATCGTGTGTGGGCAAGTTGAGTGTTAAGTGGGTGCAGTGCTGTCAAGGTGCTCACCTAAGGCAAGGCGAGGCCCTAGCACCTCGACAACCCTTAGGCGAGGCGATTTGGTTTAGGTGATGCCCAAACGAGCGCCTCACCTTAAGGTGCCAGGCATTAAGGTGCTCATCTTAGCCAAATACAGAAAGAAATCAAGCAAAAACCCCTTCCATACCATATTAACATGGAAATAAGCCCCTCCAAAAGCACTAAAAGAACCCCTTGCCTTCTAAAACCCCATCGCACCTCTCTCTCAAATATTAGAGCTCCTTTGCCGAAGTTTCTCCTCATTGTCAAGCTTTTACCACTAGCGCTTGTCCTTATCATTGAGCTTCTCACTACTGCTGGAGCTTCTCCCTACAACCAAGCCTACCTTAGCTACTTGCTAAGAGAGGTATCTCTCTCTCTCTCTCTCTCTGAGCTTTTGCTTTCACTCTCTTTATAACTCCTCATGCTCTCTCTCTACCTCACTTTTTCAAACGCTCTTTATCCCTCTTTCTTCTGCTCTATTTCTTGTTCTCAATTTCTATCTCTTTCCTTCTTTTTGAAAAACATGGGACCTTGCTTGATACAAGATTTGTTGATTTAATTCATGTTTTTTATTATTTTATTCATGTTCTAGTTATATGATCTTCGACCATGCTAGGATTTATTTTTGGACATGTTCATGGTTAAACTTATATTTTTGCTTATGAAAAGTAATTTTTATTGGGCATTTTATATTTTGTTTGGGATTATATTTTGTTGATGGATCCATGTATGTGATTGTGAGAATATCTAATTTTATTGATATTTTATATATTTATTTTTTAAAAATTTATAATTTAGCGTCTCATTTGTCTCGGGCAAGCACCTAGGCAAGCACTTAATGCCTTGGGCATCTTCGACCCCTCTCGCCTTTGACAGCCATAAGTGGGTGCCTAGATAAGGATCATGTAAGCCCTCATTTTATCTTTAAGAGAATGCATATTTCTCGCCCCATAGGAGCATTTTCCCGTGGTTTTCTCCCTACTCTTTATGAGTGGGGTTTCCACAAATCTAAGTATTCTTTATTGCTATCCGTCACCCCCAACAATCACCAAGGAAAGAGTGACAACTCCATTGTTTGGGTTCTCTTAGACCCTAGCATCAAAGGTGGCTTTTATCTCTTTTTGGGCATTTTGCATCTAAATCCCATTTCTTTTTATTTGTTAACTATGTTTCAAAAAAAATGAATCAAAAAAAAGAAGAGAAAAAGGGTTAAGAAAGGAAAAAATGATTAAAACAACAATCAGAAAAAAAATGATGATGATAATGGCATTAAAGAGAAGATAGGGAGAAGTTCTCTATTATAGTTATTTTCTTCTCTCATACAAGTATGGGAGAAAGTGGGAGTATGATAGCCTTTTGTGTACCTCATAAGAGACTCACTCTTTCCTTTGAGGTCCCCACATGAAAGAAACTCTTTTCTATCGGTCTCAATACGAAAGGAGCAGAGAATTCCAATATAAAAGAAACCAATCTCTAGGTCTCCAATGGAGAGACCTCTCTGAGTTCCCGTATGGAAGAGGCCCAGTCTCTTGGTCTCCATAGAGAAACCCTCTCTAGAGTTCTCAAAATGGGTAAGGCACAGGCAACAAAGCCAACTTCAACAATTCATGCCTACAGGCAAGAATGAGGATACAAGAAAGTCGGTGACCCAGCAGCATCAGTTGAGTTGTTTAGTGTTGTTTCTGATTGGTAGAGTGAGAATCTATTTCATACAAGGAAAGCATTCTGTGCTCCAGCTTGAGGAGTGTTGAGAGATGGAGTGTTGTTGTGGTGGCTATTTTAGTCCCACATCGTGTGCAGGCAAGTTGAGTGTGTGCCTATATAAGGCTCATGTAACTCCTCATTTTATCTTTAGGAAGAGAATAGACATATCTCGCCCCATAGGGGTCTTCTCTCATGGTTTTTTCGCCACTCTTTGTGAGTGGGGTTTCCACGTTAAACCCAAGTATTTTTTATTACTATGTTTTGATATTATGCTTACTTTTATTCCGCTTTTAAATATATATTCTAAAACACTCTTTTAAGTCTATTACCTCAATCAACTTGCAATCCTAAATTGCCTATATGGCAGTAAAAGTGGCAGCAATAACTAAAGACACATTTCTTCAAAAAAAAGGAAAGAAAAAACTAAAGACACAGAGCAGGACATCAAAGAGGATGAAATGACAGCTGAAGAGCCACCATACAACGCTAATCATTAGCACAAGCACTAGGGTCGTGTTAGTTTAAGGATAACATTTATACCTTGAGGCATGTGGAACTTCTCATTAATCATTACCATATCTCAGATTATGATCTCAAAACCATATCTCAGTGGTGAACTACAGAAAGATATTCCCAATCAGATAGAGCAGTTGTGATCCAATTTCAATTGAAATTTTGGCACGAGAATGTTTTCTTTCCCAAACTATCAGATAACAAGTTGCCACAATCAAAACTACGCTGCGAAGCACCACCTCCCAATTATCTCCCACAACAAGTGCTCCAGAAAGAAAATTATAGGAGCTAGTCAGCCAATGGTGATCTTGGTAAAAAAAAATCAAAACAGGCACTGTTGACACAAGATATGATGAGAATTTTAGCAAGAATCGTGGCCGTTTCCAGAGCAAACCTAGCTGCAGCAGGATGCACTCCCCATAGACCTAATGGTAATAGCCCAAAGAGGATGAAAGGAACGTCTATAAATATTTCTAAGTAGTGACTGTTCCTTCTCTTTTTTGTGCAAGAATGTTACCCTTCCTTTGTCCTTTTCTAAATAATATTCTGACTTCTAAAAGAATTGCACAACAGTCTAAGATTTTCTGAAGTAACTAAAACAACCAAGAAGTTTCAAGATCAGCCCAATGTTATCGATCCAAATTTTCAGAAATAGCAAGAAATCATGGGTCTTAGATATCTATCAATATGGTCCAGAAAATTTCAAATTGTTCTCTTCTTCTTCACAGTCGGCAAAGGATTTGAGCCCCAGAATCACTTGAAAATATTTATTGTTTTCATTGAAAAGAAAAGAGAAGAACGGTAAGAAAAGAAAAGAAAAGTAGGCTAAAAGAGAAGACAAATAAGTGAAGCAAAGACATGGAGCATCACCTTTCTTAGGAGCACAACCACTCCTTTAGCTCATCAATCAACTTGGTCAGAGACCTCTACCATCAAATAAGTAGGAAGGAAAGGGAGAGAATCAGAGTACTTAGTATTTCATCTCATTGACTTTTGAGGGGATTGCCAATATTCATATTCAATGGGAGTGATTGCTCTCACCCCAAGTGAGTCCCCATGTGAGAGAGGCCCACTAATTTTTAGGTCTTCTCTTGCAAGAAACCACCTATTCTTATGACCGTACACAAGGAAGTCAATGTATAGAAAGGGCTCACTGAAAGATTCATTCTGTCTAAAGTTCGCCTATTACTTCCACCGGAAGATGGGTTCAGCAACAGGGACAGAGTTTCTCTATGTTCTTATATAACAAGTTATGTAGTATATGTAGGTATGGTGTGTCTAGCTGCAGAGGAACACCATGCTCTTCAGGAATGAGAGGTGCTGGGTGGAGAATGTTGTAAGGGAGGTTTCTTTTCTGTCTGGGTTTTGGCTCACAAATCCGTAAGCCTGTTCCTTTTAAGAACTTATGTAGTATATGCTCCAGATTGAGGTAGAGTTTCAAGGATATCTTTAATCCTACTTCACTTAGGGGGAAGTTTGTATGAATGGGGAGATCTGAATGATAGACCAGGTACTATTATCTGCTCCTAAGATGAATAATCCATGCCCTAAGATGGCAATCTACTATCACAAGCGGTGTATTTAGCGTTTATTCTTTTTTTTTGGGCATGACAACTGAAGAACTACTCTGATAACAGAGGGGGGGGGGGGGGGAAGAAATCCTAGTTTGAATCAATAAAACAACTATTTAAACTCAAAAGTTGGCAGCTGTATCGATTTCTTTACCAGAAGGAAGACTTCTTCGGCACCATTGAAAAGAAAGATGACAGGTCGAGATGGAATCCAATTAGAATCTATAATAACCCGTGCAATTTCAAGCATGGATGCTGCCAATGAAAATCAAAAGCTGTAAATCAGAATGCAATGAAAGGCCGCTATCTAACAAATAATTGAAAGGCTCGATAGTACGTATGGTCCAACTAACCAACACATGAGCCACAATCGCCAGCAGCAGGAGAGCCTAGTGGGCCATCAAAATGGCCATTCACCAAAAGAGATGGTTCGGAATCCCCAGAATCTACTGATCGTATCCTGCAAGCAATTTAGCCCCTATGAAATTTAAACCATAATGGAAGTGCAAAAGAAGATATTATAATAAGATGAAAGAAGTCGCAACCCAACTATCAGCCATCCTAATTCCATGATGCCTGATAACTGCAACAATGAACGAGGTTCAATGATAGTTAAATTCCTGCTGAACCCTACAGAATCCTCTGAATCATGCTCACTATCAAGTATCAACAAATATACGCAAAATGAGCAGACAAATGTATCAGAATTTTTTTTTTTGGAAAAGTAAAGGGTGATTATCCTTTAGATAATCAGCCATGTATATTGAAAGAAATCGGCATGTATACAGCAGAGTTTACAAAGACATTTCCCAACAAGAAATCAGGGAGGAAATAGAAGAAACAATAATCTTAACATAGGCCCTCACCCCCCTAAAATTAACACCATTTTTCCCCAACCAAATGCCCCCACAATACAGCCAGCACTTTCGCTCATTCCCCCTTAGTTCTGCACATGGACAAACATGGCTGCAAGCTCCCAGTTCTGAAGGTCTCCCAAAATGTATCAGCATATTAAGAGAAAAGCCAAAGAGTATTTTTTGAATGGTGGGCCTCCTCTTCTGGAGGCTTGATAAGAAGACTATAGTAGGAGAAAATGAACCAAGCAATACTATTCTATTAGCCCTACCTCTTAATGTATAGAGGTGGGAAAAGTTAAGAAAATAATAAAATAACAAAAGATACACATACTAATGACATAAGCAAATAAGTAAAAAATCAAAGGGGCACACACTCCCCCTCAAGCTAGAATATAGATGTCAATCATGCTCAACTTAGAACAGCAAACATCAAAACATGAACGTGACAGTGGCTTAGTAAAGATGTCTGTTATCTGGTCTTTTAAGGTGACAGAAATGGTGCGAATGAGTCCACGTTGGATCTAGTCACGTGCATAGTGGCAATCAATCTCGATGTGTTTTGTCCTCTCGTGGAACATGAGGTTGTTAGCAACGTACATGGCAGCCCTATTAAGCTGTTATCACACCACATCTCCATAGGTGTGTCACAGGAAATATGCAAGTATGTCAGAAGTGACCTCACCTACATTATCTTTGTAGCTGTGTGGGCCATAGCTCTATACTTGAACTCTACATTGGATCTAGCGACAACCACATGCTTTTTGCTCTTCCATGTCACCAGATTCTTAACAACGTAAGTGCACAAGTCAGGCTGATTTTTGGAGTTCCTTTAGAAGTGGGGTTCGTGTTGGAGGTCCTCACACCTTTCGGTCAAAGAAGGAGAAGGCTCTTGTGTTGGTTGTGCTGTGGGGCATTTGGATTGGAAGGAATGCAGCTATTTTTCAAGGGCAACACCCGTATCTTGAGAATTTTATTTCGTGTATTTCCACCTAGGCGAATGTCCGGTCCACAACCATGTAATCATGACCATTTTGATTGCCTTAAGTAATATATTTTTCGGGTGGTTATCAACTGGATAACCACCTTTCCCCTTTCAAAAAAAAAAACGTAAGTACAAAATCCTGCAGTGGACTTCCTGTCTATCAAGCATCCTACATAATCTGCATCTAAGTGCCTCACCACACTCATGAAAGTCCCTCTGTTGAACAAGATGCCCTGTCCAGGTGCCTTCTTCAAGTACCTCAGCACCATCATGGCTGCATCCCAGTGCTACCTCGTTCGCCTAACCATAAACTGAATCAATTTCCCAAGTAGGGAAATGTCAGGTATAGTGATGGTCAAATAAAAAAGCTTGCCAACCAATTACCTATACTGTCTACTGTCAATAACCTTCACCTCCTCATCATAAAATCTGGCTTTGGGATCCATAGGAATGTTTGCTGGTTTGGCCCCCAACATGCCTATCTCCTGCAGAACATCTAGACCATATTTCCTCTGAGATAAAACAATTCCCTTCTAGCTATGAGCAACTTCTATCCCAAGGAAGTACCTCAATGGCCCAAGATCCTTCATGAAAAATTTGTCTGCAAGACATTACTTGAGCTCAGCAATGTCACATGTATCATCCCCTGTAACAATCAAGTTGTCCACATACACAAGAAGTACCACCACTCCTTTTCCCGTCTTCCTGACAAAGAGGGAATGATCTGACGTGGACCTCTAAAAGCCAACGGCCTCAACCACCTTAGAGAGCTTCTAAAACTAGGCTCTAGGACTCTACTTCAACCTATATATGGCTTTCCGCAATCTGCACACACACTCCTCATGAGTCTCATAGTCTGGTGATTGCTGCATATATACTCTCTCCCAACGATCACCGTAGAAGAATGCATTCTTGACATCAAGTTAGTGAAGCTGCCAATCACATTAAATGGCCACAGAAACAAGAATGTGAACAGTTGGAAGTTGAGCAACTGGAGAAAATGTGTCGAAGAAGTCCACACCGTATGTCGAGGTAAACCCCTTAGCTACAAAATGGGCCTTGTGTTGGGCAACAAACCCATCTGGGTTGTATTTGATGATAACTACCCATCTACAACTAACAACAGCAACTCCATCTAGAAAAGTAGTAAGCTCCCAAGTATCCCATGAACGTAAGGCAACCATCTTATCCTCCATGGCCTAACGCCATTTTGGATCGAGCATGACATGCTAGTAGGTGGTAGACAACTCGATGGTGGGTAAAGCAATGCAAAACCTCCCACAAGAAGTGTCTAAACCCTCAATAGAGAGGACCCCAACCACATTATATTGGGCACATCTCCAAGGTACCTTGTGAATAATAATAGGAAGATCCAGATCATCAGGCATGGTCCCCTGTACTAGCTCAAAAGTAGTGCCATCCACCTCTATCCCTATATCATCACAACTCGGCAAAACACTGTCAATCTATAAAGTATCCGTGCTCACCTGTACAGAGGAGGATGGCTTCGATGAAGAGGGAGCACTGCCTGTAA
The DNA here is from genome assembly GCA_037157565.1 of Thalassia testudinum. NCBI lineage: Eukaryota > Viridiplantae > Streptophyta > Magnoliopsida > Alismatales > Hydrocharitaceae > Thalassia > Thalassia testudinum. Next base: position 115,313,037 of record JAZHRO010000036.1, on the reverse strand, counting down.
GTAACAGGAAGCCTAAAGGTAACTAATACCATGAATGCTCAATAGTGGAGTTAGTGGAGGGCACAAGATCAGTGATCAATATACTCTTTAAAGGTATAAGGGAAACAGGCATCGGTGCCTCAACAATCTCCGGAGAAAGATCACACCCCGCAGTGGAGAAATAAGGGATGGACTCATGAAAGGTAACATAGCACTGACACAATGACAACCAGAAATAGGATCAAAGCACCGATAACCCTTTTGAGTCCAAGAGTACCCCAAGAAAACACACTTGAATGCCTTTGGTGCTAACTTATCTTGACAAGGGGTGAGAATATGCAGAAAAGCAACATACCCAAAAACTCTACGAGGCACATGAAAAAACTCACGATCAAGATACAACAGTTGCCAAGGGATCTGCTCATGGATAACAGAGTTGGGCATCCTATTGATCAAAAACAAGCAATCAAGATGACATCGCCCCAATAAAGAGAAGGAACATTATAATGTATCAACAAAGTGCAAGCTGCATCAAGAAGACGTCTGCGCTTCCTCTCAGCAACTCCGTTCTACTGAGAAGTATAAGCACAAGTAGTTTAATGCATAATGCCATGGAATTTATAAAACAGAGACAACTGTCGAGTACAAAAGTCAAGAGTATTATCCGATCGCACAATTTTAACCGTAGTAGAAAATTGAGTCATTATTTCTAATATAAAATGTTCAATAATAGTGCCTACATCTAACCTATTTTTCATAAGAAAAACCCATGACAGTTTGGAAAAATCATCAATAATGTCAAGAAAATAACAGTGACCCTACCGATTAGGAAACCAACTAAGACCCTACACATCCATATGAATCAATCGAAATAAAGCGGTAGTCCCAGCATTATGACTAGAAGGAAAACTGACACAATGATGCTTGCCCAATTGACAAATGTCATAAGTGATGACAGCAGGAGAGATATGGTGTATGACATGCTGGAGTCGATCCAGACGAAGGTGACCAAGGCAAAGGTGCCACTGGAACAAACTTCTAACCACAAAGGAAACCTCCCCAGGACAAGCAGCAACAAAAGGATTCTAGCTCAGGCGATAAACCCCTTTTTCTTCACATAGTCCACCAATCATCCTCCCCATTATCTTGTCCTGAATAACACAAGACTGAGCATCAAAAATGGCACAACAGTTCAGCTCCTTTGTAATGTAACTAACAGAAAGTAGACTGATTGAAAAATCTCATACAAATAACTCGTCAGGTAATCTCAATGTGGAGATGATAGGGACCTCCCCCTATCCAACAATATAGGAGTGCCTCCCATCAGCAACCTGTATCGTCCTGCCTGGAGGAACAAGCCTAAGCTGAGGGAACCACCTCTGATCTCCACATAGATGGCATGAAGTCCTAGAGTCAACTAACCAATCACCACTCCATCGATCTGCAGACTAGGAAGAACAAACTAGATCTATACCTAACAAAGAAGCAAGGGCAACTATCTCAGGAGGAGCACTAGAAGCCTGGGTATGTTGAGAGAAGCGTTGCAGTAAATCATCAAACTCGACCCAAGACACCATGTCAAAAGTAACCTCACTACACTCAACTACCTAGTTGGCAGTAGGGGACGACCATGCTTCGTCCAGTGTGTCCACGTCGACCACAGTATGTGCATAGAGTACGCACTGCCCCCCCCCCCCCCCCCCCCCCCCCCATGCATAACCACAACCTTTGCCTCGTCTAGAAGTAGCAACAAGAGCAGAAGTCTGACCAGTGACCTCTACAGTAGGTTAGTGAACAACAACCCTACTAAACCTATGGTAGGTCTCCTCAAGAGAGGGAAGCTCTGACAAGGTGAGGATCTATGAGCATGCAGCAATAAAGTCTGGTCCATGGCCAGACAAGAAAAGTAAGATAACTATCTCCTTCATGTACTCCCTTTGAGAAGCACAAGTACACACAGGTCTGCTTGCATCGTGCTTCTCTAACAGGCTATTCATGGCTGAATGGTACTGTGCTAGTGAAGGCGTCACTGCATGAGCTCGTGGAAGGTCTAAAAGACTCAAGCTAAATTATTTTCATAGGAATACGTCTCTAGTAAACAATCCCACATCTCCTTTGTCATCTAATAATACATGATCTCATCACATATCCTAAGGATAACGTAATCCACGATCCAGGCACTAACAATGGCGTAATCCTTGTTCCATGAGGCATTCCTCCCTATCTTCTCTGAAAGCTCTAGTTAAAGCAAGATGTGTTCCTTATCATGACCCCTCACCGCCATGAGAAAGTCTGTGACCACCGAGGGTAGTTGGTCTCGTCCAATTTCACCATGGGACCAAAAAACAGATTTTTGTAAGCCCCTATCTCAATCATGGAATCCAATGTTACCTCAGAAAAACTCGACAATGCCATCTTGCCTACACCCAAGTCATTGAAGTCAACAAAACACAACTAGAACATTCGATCAACAAAAAATCATGAAATCAAAGGTCTGCAAGCGTGATTCCAGATCATAGAAAAGTTTGAAATTCAATTGTCAAGCATAGCAGTTACCCCCTAGGGTACAAACGATCCCAGTAGATACTGCTTCTCCCTTTGGTGCTCCCTCATATGAAGCCCTAAAAAGAGGAGGGTAATCACATGCCCCTACCCACACTAAAAGGCCACCCCCAGATGGCGTTGATGCAACAGCAGCAGCAACCTCAGGCCAAGAGGTGACACTAAAGGCAGCGCTGCCCTGAAAAGCGACACTAGAGGTGGTGTAGCAGCCGCAACAGGCCTAAGAGGCACTGCTAGGTGCGTCGCTGGGCCTTGGTGTCATGCTGCAAGGTCGAAGAGGGGAGAGAAAGGGCTGACGATGTCCTTTAGGATGGATTTCAATGGAGGGTGAGGGAGCTAGGTTTTCTATGGGATACCAAGCCCCAATCTACGATCATTGCTCTGATACCAAGTAGGAGAAAATGAACTAAGTAATAATATTATTCTCTAACCCTACCCTTAATATATAGGGGTAGGAAAAGTTCAATACAACCCCATAAGAAAATAATAAAATAACAAAAAGTATACATATTAATGACAAGCAAATAAGTAAAAGATCAAAGGAACACAACAATTATTGATGAAAAGAATGCAACATAACTAGAATTATTTTGAATGTATATATGCCATGAGTCCAAAAATCAAATATTCCCAGCAAGACTGATGGAGGAATGCTTCATGACGAAGATGTGCACGGGCAGAACAGACTCACAAGAGGGGGTAGGTTGGCCAAAGCTACACGTAGATTACATGCAAGGAGGCAGGAGATGGTCAACAAGCAACGCATGTGAGATGGCAGGTCAGTAGGAAATGGCGAAGGAGCAACAAGGTCAAATTGGGGCATAGGCTAGTGGCGGGGGCAACAGGCTGATGGCCGAAGGGTGCCGCAACTAGTCTTTGTCAAAGGAGGTCAAGCAGTAATGCGAATGGTTGTGGGGCGAGTGAAGAAGTTGGCCTAAGGAAGGAGTTCAGTTTTGGGTTGTTGCAAGGAAGAAAAAGAAGGGAGGATAGAGAAGAAAAGAAGGGGTTCACGTAGGAGGAAAAGTGTGCGTGTATGTGGGTGTGTGTTAGCCAAACTTGACTTTTTATTACTTCAAAATCTCCCCTTTAGCCAAAGTCTTGTCCCCTTGGGCTACAAGCCAAAAAGGAAAAAAAAATCCTAATCAATCAAGAAGCTTGAAACTAAGAAAAAAATATATACATATGGCAAAACAAAAACGTTTGGTGATCCCTTTCGCAAGAAATTTGAAAAATTACAATTATACCCACTGTGTCCCAAAGCTTAAAATATAGTCCTCTAAATAAATAAATGTTGCAAACTTGCACAAAAACACTCAAATTTACTATAATTAGACTCTTTACTGCATCAATTATCCCCTACTCCAAAAAAAAACTTGTTCGAGGCTTTGGCAATAGCTGCTTCAAGTATACCATGTCCAGTGAACGAGATAAAAGCAAATCTGTAAAGTTAGCTTCAAATACACAAAACTTCATCCAGTACTTGAACTTGCATTTAGGGCTGATTCGATGCAAACAATACTTCAATTCCTTGAGGAGATCACCCTATTGCCCATAGTTTTCACGAAAGATGGGCTGTAAAGAAATGCCTATAACCATTGTAGAGGTTGTCAATGGATTTGGAGATCCAACACCCCAGCCACCCTCGAATTCAGTCCATTGTTCAATAATATCAATAAAACCTTTAATTGGAATTAATAGGACTGAATAGGCATTACTATCAGCCGGAAGCAGATCTTCTATTTTCTGCCCAATTGGGTCGTCTATATAGCCCAAAATTATTTGAGATGCATCATCTAGAATCTCAAAATTTGGAGGGGGAAGGACTTCCTGTGTGAGCACACTATTTTGAATATCTGAGTTTTCTATAGTTGCTCCATCTAAATTTGTCGCTCCGAATTTGTCAAATTTGTTACCTCCTTGTAGGAGGTTCTCATAATAAAAGACCAATTCAAAAAATTCAACCCTCCTCGTGCCTGCCTTCAAGTTTGGAGCCTGTGGGATCATGCCCTCAGAAATTAATAAAGATAACATTGATGATGGGAGAGGATATCTACTGGATAGAAGTTTGGGTTATTCAAGATCATTGATAATGGGAGAGGATAGGAGGAATCTGAGGCACCTATGCTCCATACAAGGAACAAAATAATATCCAGTGTACCCAACTCAATGCCTATCTCAATAGGAGCTTGCATCTATTCTCACTAGGTACCCAGTGGTCATGCATTGTATCTTTCTATGGTTGCACATTAACTCCCTTGGGCTATGTTCCAGGGATACCTTTGGCCATGATTATATCCAAACAGCCAAGAACTATACAAATTGTCCTCTTAGTTATTGGACTATACCCTTTATTGGACAGCACTCTATAGTATTTCATTCTCTCTTTCTTGATTATTGGTCTTTTGACTAGTGACCATCACCTAGAGAGTTTTTGGTCCCCCATGGACCTATCATCAATGGCTACTCGCCAACTAACATATCCCTAAACCTTTCCAGTTCATCTAAGCCTTTCACATATCACTCCAAGCCAATCAATCATACATTTGATTCCCTTACGAATGTTCTAGGGTTTAGGCATTTTGTTTTAACACCCAGATCATTATAGACCTTATTTAGAGTTGTAAGACAATCATAGTTTCTCTTGGCCACCAGTCAAGCTTTAAGAGGTCCACTTAAGGCATCGTTTCTGTTAGGAAATAAATTAGGATTCAATTAGCTAAGAATTTGATTATCTTTCTTATTTTAGTCCATGTTATATTTAGTAACTTAGTTGTTATATTTCTTTATTGTAACAAACCCTCTCTATGTAAAGAGGGATATGGCTTGTTTATTTCAATAAGAAAAATCCTTCTTTCATTCTTAATATGGTATCAGAGCCACCGATCTCTGTGGCTTAGGGTTAAGAGAAAAGCAACCCCCGAGAGGGGAGGGGGGTCTCCGACGCTGCCAACGATCTCCGGCAAGCCACCAGGGAGGCCCCTCCTCCCCATGTCAATCTCCTCTCTTCTCTCCTACTAATCTCCTTTCCTTTTCTCAACGTTGGAACCCACCAACAGCAACTACAACAACAACCGAAGATCATCACCATCGCCATAAACTGTTGCTCCGATCATCATCGACCTCTGCATCATCACGTAGATGGGATGCACTCTTACACACCTAAAGCATTTCAGCTGGCTCTTGAGTCGTAGGAGCAATGACAGCAAGGTGACCTTATGCATGCCCAGAGAAACCAAGCACAATACGCTGGCTAGCGAGGTGTAAGGAGCAATGGCACCCATGTGACCTTATGCGCACTCAAGAAGACTAAGCCTCGTCATCTTAAGACTTCTATACGTGGAAGCAGCAGCACTCGAGTTGTAGTTGTGATTTCTCGCGTACCCAACGCCTTATGCAAGACATACAAGTAGACGCACGACTAGTAGTTGCAGATGCAAATGCCAATTACTTCATTATCTATAGTTAATCTCTGACTCTCGTCTACCACTGTCGCACCTCCGACTGCCTGGATTAGGGGTGAGCCCCTCGTTTGTCATGACTCCTTCAAGTTGGACGTAGCACGCTCCAACTTGGGGGGGAAGTGTTAGGAAATAAATTAAGATTCAATTAGTTAAGAATTTGTTGTCTTTCTTATTTTAGTTCGTGTTATTTTTAGTAACTTAGTTGTTATATTTCCCTATTGTAATAAACCATCTCTCTATATAAAGTGGGATATAGCTTACTTATTTCAATAAGAAATTCTTAACAATTTCTATGCATTGTTTCTATCACAAAACTGAAAGATTATGTTTTCACCTTTAAGACCTAGATCTCCAATCAACCAAACTAGTCATCCGGCTCTATCTCAAGACATTTACTTTTATTAGCGATTTCAATTCTTTATCGTAAGCTTGTTTGTAGCCTATTTAGGCATCATTTTACCAATAATTTTCACTTAGTTACATTATCGTGTCATACCGAACATCTACACTTATTTTTGAACATCTACTTTGCACAAAGTTTGCCATTCCTTAGTTTATTGTACATACAGATTGTGAAGATTCGTGGAAGTGGCACAGGCCTTGGCACGTGGAAGACTCCCACGCGTGGAGCTTGGTTGGCGATGGAGAGAGAGAGAGAGAGACAGAGAGGGAGGCCGACGATGAGAAGAAAGAGAGAAAGAGGGAGTTGTGGTAGAAAATGATGTATTGCAATTTGCAACTCAATCAAAAATTACATAAGATCTCTCTATATAAAGAGAGATATTCCTAACTCTAAATATAGAAAGCAGTAACTAACAAATAAATAATAGGGTAGACAAAGTAAACAAAATATCTCACTAATAACTCTAATTAATTGACACCTAACATACTAAAAAAAGATAACTTTGACTCAAAGCAACCCTCAACCAAAGCACCTAGGGTTGATGCCCCTATTGATTGAACAGACTTGCCACATGGCCACACTTCTTCTCCATACTCCCCTTCAAGTCGAGGTTGGGAGGACCATGACTTGCTCCACTTGCAGTGAGGCTAGAGCCCCCACCATTTTTCATCCTCTCCAAACTCCAAATTCTTGATCTTCTCATTAGTAGAAATCACGATGTAGCGCCTTACGACCTCGCAATTCATTGCCTCTTGGGAAACCTCAGTAGTCGTCGCGACAGCTGTTGTGGTCATCTTCTCTTCTTGAAACATGGCTCTGATTTTCTTGAGATCCATAGGAATAAGGGAACCCACGCGTGAGGTGCTAGCAGCCACACATGCGGGTTTCCCAAACTTGTCCCAACATCGATCTTGCGGATGATTAGTGCAACCGCAATGTTGATGTGGTGGATAGACTCGACCTAAGCCTCAACCATGTCCTCTTCTGCATCCTGTACCTCCATCAAAAGTGGACAATGCGGTGCTTTCAGACACTACAACTTTGTTGGATCTTGTCTCTAGGTCTCCAAGCTTCTCAAGACGATTGTAAATCGTCTCAAGATCCATCTCCACGTTCAACACCAAGATCTAGTCACGTACTAGCTGATATCAGGGTTGTAACCCAGACAAGAATCTCGCAGCATGCCACCACTCACATGTAGTAGTCTTCTTGTCATAGCAAACAAGCTCGTAGATCTCGAGCTCCTCAAATAATGCCTCCATCTTCGAATAATATTTATTAAGGGGAAGATCCCATTGACTCGCCATCACATGCAAGTGTATATGTCGACGATATGAGCGTTGCTGGACTTCTTAGAGTATCTCTTCTCCAAGGAATGCCACATCTTGATCATCGACTTCTTATATAACATGCTGGAGGCAATGGATGGATCGACTAGGTTCAGCAACCAATTCATCACCATGTAGTTCACTTTCTCTCACTTCTTCATTGTGTCCTTGGACTTGAGCTCCTCCTCTAGTAGGACATGCAACTTGTCTTGGCCACCTACTAAGATCTTAAACACCTGCACCCATAAGATATAGTTCGAGGCGCCCTAAAGCTTGATCGTGGTGCCTAGAACTATAACTTTTCCTTCTCCCGTGTTGATTTGATTCTAGTTTTCAGCCATCCTCATCATCGAAGAACAAGCCCTCCTCTACTTGTACGCTCTGCGTAAGGCGCTGGATGCGTGAGCGAAGCAACTCGCTAGAATCCCCTTCCTGTCTCCTTGGGCCTTGCATAAGGTGCCAAGGTCATTCGAGGAGTTCTTTGAGAGAACTCTCAAGTCGACGAAGATGCCTGGAAAATCAAGGTTCCAATGTATATGGAGACTCACGCACAAGATTGGGCTTTCTTGTGTGTGATCTCTTCTCACAACTCCTTAGTCCATGCGTGGAAGAACGAAGAGGCCTAAACCGGTGGCTCTAATACCATGTGAAGATTCGTAAAAGTGGAGTGAGCCTTGGCACGTGGAAGACTCCCAAGTGTGGAGCTTGGTAGGCAATGGAGAGAGAGAGAGGCTAATGGTGAGAAGAGAGAGAAAGGGAGTTATGGTAGAAAATGACATATTGCAACTCAATCAAAAATTATATAAGATCTCTCTATACATAAGCGGATATTCCTAACTCTAAACATGGAAAACAATAACTAACAAATCAATAATAGGCTAAAGACAGTATACAAAATATCCCACTAACAACTCTAATTAATTGACACCCAACATACTAAAACAAGATAACTTGAACTCAAAGCAACCCTCAACCAAAACACCTAGGGCCAGAACCCCTGTTGACCTAAGAGACCTACCACGTGGAACCACGTGGTCCACTGTGCCACGTGGTACTGCTACGTGGCCACACTTATCCTCCACACAGAATTTCTCTATCACCAAATACCAAAAAAATATATATTTTTTTCATTTATTGACTGGACCAGATGTCCAAGACATCCACCCTTATTCAAAGGTGAGATTCAATATTGGTGGTCATGTCTAGAAGACCAAGGTTCCTCCCTACAAGACCGGCTTTTTGGCCAGACACCCAGCAGAGCCTTTGTGGACATCCAAAGTTCAAACTAGATGACCCACGGAGATATTTTTTTAAGCCTTTTCTTACCAGAACCCAGATCAGATAATTGATCAGAAGGTTAGAGATCTGATCTGGAGTTTTTGGACAAACGGTCTTATGGCCAGAAGTGTGGAAACCTACGCCTAGATCTATTCCACAACCTGAATTTTAATTCTGCAGGTTACCATAGCAGCATCTTAGCAAATTTATGGCCTCAAACATTGCCTTCAAGCATAATTACATGAGATAACTGATCTCTAAGGTTCATAAACAATAATCCATCATTCTATGCCACCAAAACTCCAAGATTTGTCCATGTGTCTTCATACTGTAAATAGAGTATCACAAGGACAAGAGGAAGGTCCCTACTTTCCTGTTTGCTTGTTCCCGGAGGTCTCGGATGGCTGCTTAGTTCTGAAGCACACAGAGCTTCTCCTTCTACCCAAGGAGCTTTTCTTGCCTTTAACTTCTACAACTATAACTCCTTTTAACACGGCAGCCAAATCTCCTTTTCCCTCTTTTGCTCCAGAGTTGCGCCAATGAAAAGCATAAGTCCTATCCCTCCTTCCTCTTTGATTGATTCCAATAGAAGAAATTAAGGGTAACAATAGCAAGAGTGGAATCAATTAGGGGTAACAATAGCAAGAGTGGAATTAGGGGTAACCTCCATCTCCCGTGGAGACAAAGCCTCTTGAGATGGATAGATCTTGATTCATTAAAATTGGTGAAAAGGGATTTAAAGGAGTGTTTGACACCTCACTTATACTTGCTACTCCATACTCATGCAACTATCGACCTCCATCCTTTTTGACTTAAGTTGCATCTTCCGCACAGATTTTCCTATTATTCCTAAATTCAAGGTTCCTTCTCGCTTCCCATTCAATATATGCCAACGACTGATTTTCCCCGTTACTTTCTACCTATCCAATTTAACCCATTTGTTGTATTCCCAATTTATTGCATTCAGTTCATACACTTTATGTTTTATTTCTTGCTATTTGTTGCATTTGTATTGCAAATTCCATACTTTAATGTACTTGCTGCACTTAAATGGGATTACCTTGCATTCCATTTAATTTAGTTAGCTGCCAATAAGAAGGATTGCCTTGCACTCAATTCAATGTATAGGCTGCACCAATTACATTGGCTCATTTTGCTCGTGACTTTCTACCTACCCAATTTAACCCATTTGTTGTATTCCCGATTTATTGCATTCAGTTCATACATTTAATGTTTTATTTTTTGAAACTACATTTAATGTTTTATTTCTTGCTATTTTCTGTATTTGTATAGCAAATTCCATGCTTGTATGTGTTTCCTGCACTTAAATGGGATTACCTTGCATTCCATTTAATTTAAGTAGCTGCAACCTTGCACTCAATTCAATGCATTGGGTGCACCAATTACATTGGCTCTATGTACCTTAGCCTGATTCATCCGCTATGGCACATTCACTTATAGCATTTCCCCAAATCCCCTTACTTGCTCCCATAATTGATCGCTTAAGGTTAGCAGCAAGAAGTAAA